>CM034541.1:10280782-10926639 GCA_020002185.1 Paraescarpia echinospica
ATGCTAGAAAGAGTGCATAGGAGAGCGAGTAAAATGATACCAAAACTGAGGATCTTAGTTATGAAAAACGCCTAAAAGAATGTGGTTTAACAACACTAGAGACCAGGAGATTGAGAGGAGATCAGATAGAAGTGTTTAAAATATTGAATGGTTACTCAGAAGAGCTGGATATATGTAGATAAAAGGGTTGGACTCTCGATAAGCCAAAGGGCTTCCTTGACCATCTGCCATCTAGAGTTAATTCTCTGGATGGCAATCTTGTTAAATATTGTTGTTAAAATTGGAACGTGCGCAATTACTAGCGAACTTCATTTACGTTTGACTTTCATCAAATAAAAAGTTTGCAACGTTGCACGCGTCACTATTTACAGCAAATTTTCACTTGTCCACCAGATAACCATGTCAAGTAATTTTACTTGTCAGGGCCAAAAATCACTTGTCCCGGACAATCGGACAAGTGCTATTTCGAACGCTGATTATACAGACTAGTCAGTTAATAGAACGTTGTCGACCGCCGAAAACAACAAGGAAAATAGAAATGGAGTGGCAAGAAAGCATGTATGCCGTTAGACACCCACGTACGCTCAGGATTATGGTGACCTGAATTGTTTCCAGTTGTGTCTAGGTCGATTTTGTTAACTTCTTTTGCAATGATGAGTGTGTATCGTTTCGTTGTTATATATATATATAACGTAACTTCGAACGCGTGTTTTATAAAGACGAACGGTTTATTTGAACATGTCCATGCAGACAGCAACACGAGGCTCGGTCAAGGACTCCTGACATTACGTAATGTTGTCCTCTGTCTATTCGATGCCAAGTTAGTGGGAACATAGAAATACAATAGCGCTACCTAGCGATTATACTAAATTTAAATGACATCGCCACATCTCCTTTCTCAACAATGTACGCATGTACTAGACGAACTATTTAATCACTGTTTTAACAAAAGCATGGTTCCTGAAGCATGGCGTCGGGGCATTGTAACCCCGATACCCAAGTGTTGTACGTCTGATCCACGAGTGCCATTGAACTATAGGGGAATTACGCTTAGTTCCCATGTGTATAAAATATACTGCTCTATTTTAAATGATCGTCTTATATCGTGGGTAGAGGGCAACAACCTTTTGTGTGATGAACAAAATGGGTTTAGACCAGGTCGCAGTTGTCTCGACCACCTATCTACCATTACAAACATAATCAATACTAGAAAGAAATGCCGCCAGCAAACGTTTGCATGTTTCGTAGATTTTAGTAAAGCTTATGACCGTATCAATATAAATTTCCTCTGGAACAAAATTAGGAACTTCAACATACAAGGGAAAATGCTTGAGGCTTTGAAATCATTATATGTTGATTACAAATGTTGTGTTAGGGTCAACAACGTAAAGTCTGACTGGTTCAATGTTGAATGCGGGCTTAAGCAGGGATGTGTTATATCACCTATCATGTTTAATATGTTTATAAACGATTTATAACTGAATTGAAAGGCACGGGTAAAGGTGTTAAGATCGGAGACGAAATTGTTACAATGTTAGCATACGCAGATGACATTGTGGTGCTGGCCGAATCAGCAGAAGAACTGCAGACATTGCTAAATGTTATCTGGAAATGGTGCAATGACTGGGGCATGTCTATTAACAAAGACAAAACTCAAATTGTACATTTTCGTAATCCATCGATATCTGAGACTACTTGCGATTTTCTACTAGGTGACCAAAGCATATGCATCGTAAATAAGTATAAATATTTAGGTTTGATTTTAACTGAATATCTTGATTATAAGGTGATGGTAAAAACAGTAGCTACTACGGCGAACAGAGCTCTGGGTTTGTTAATGGCTAAGACAAAATGTAATGGAGGAATGCCTTTTAACTGTTTTACAAAACTATACGATGGTATGGTGCTCTCCATTATTAACTATGGTTCTGCTGTGTGGGGTACAAAGGAATATTCGGTCATAAATAGCATACATAATAGAGCCTGTCGATTTTTCCTAGGTGTGGGTAAATATACCCCATCAGCAGCAGTACAGGGTGAAATGGGGTGGAAAACCCCGACTAACCAACAATGGCTATATGTTACTAGGCTCTGGTGTCGTTTGATCAATATGGATGTATCTAGAGTGACAAAACGTGTGTTTCTATGGATGATGGAAATGGCCGTAAGTGGGAAACGAAATTGGGGCTACGAAGTATACCATCGTTATAATGACTTAAATATGCATAATCTTACTAATATAAGAGACCATGTTAATGTAAAGGCTATAATAGAACACACATATGTTTGCCTGTCTGTATTACAGGAACAGCAATGGCTTCATATTATAAATAGAGAAGAGGGCAGAAATGGTAGTAGAAATAAACTAAGAACTTATAAACAGTTCAAAAAAAAATTTGTAACTGAGCATTATGTTAAGAAAATCATGACTAGAAGTAATCGATCAGCACTTGCAAAATTTCGATGTGGCGTGGCACCAATCAGAATTGAAACTGGACGTTTTGAACGAAATTACCCCTGAAGCTAGGACGTGTTATAACTGCACGAATGAAATAGAAAATGAGTTTCACGTTTTAATGAAATGCCCTTTATATGTTAACGAACGAAAAGAACTAATAGGCTATGCAACAATTAATGATCCTGCTTTTTCCAGTATGAATGATCAAGATAAATTTGTATATTTATTGAGTAATGACAATAAAATAAGTAAAACTGCCAGCATCCTCCAAAAAATACTGCACACATGATTACACAATACAACAAAATAATAGCACATGTTTATTAAATTATTACTGTTTTTATTTGTACATTTTTGTTTTTACAAGTCTCATAACTCTTTTTGAGTGGTCTTTGTATACAGTGCTAACTTTGAATGTAATATATTTATTTGTCTTGTATTTTAAAGCATGTATACGTGGAGTGAGACTCTAATAAAATACTTCTACTACTACTACTAGACATTAAGTAAGTGTCCTTGAAGTATACTGTGAATACTTGCTACAGTCCGTAAAGTGTGATAAACGGTAACAAATGTATAACACCTAAAGTTCGTAGTCTACATGCCACATGGGGTTAACTCTATCTCGAGTAGATCTTCGTAGCATCGGTATAGGTGGAGTGGGTTGGTTTGGTGTCCCTGGGCCGTCTCGGATGGGACGTCGTGGTGCCGGCACGGGTCGTGGCAGCGTGCTGTATGACTCCGGACCGCAGTGCACGTCAGCTGGTTCGGTCGTCTGGTTTCGCTGAAGTGGCTCGTCCTGATGCGTCGACTCGATGTCATCAATAGCCGTGTCCATGTTTGGCAGTTCAGCTGTCGACCGCAGTTGACGACGGTTGCGACGGTAGCGAGCGCCGTTCACCTTAACCTCGTAGGATCTGTGTCCCAACACACGGCGACAAAGCCCCAGTGACCAGCGTCGATCACCTGGTAACCTCATTCGGATGTTGTCACCAGCGTGTAGCTCCGTGAGCTTCTTCGTGCCTCGGTTGTAGTGTTTTGTCTGAGCTTCCTTCTGTGAGGCCAGCTTCTCTTCTGTTGAAGGTGGTATCGCTGGGCGTAATAGCTCCTCAGTTGTCGGCAGGAGGGTCCTTGTACGCCTTCCCATCAGCCGTTGTACCGGCGATGTTCCGATATACTCGCTCGGGGTGTTCCTCCAGTCTAGCAGCGCTAGCAGTGGGTCTTTGTGGTCTTCTCGTGCTTTCTTGAAGAGTGCTTTACACGTCTTCACCGCGTTTTCCGCTTTGCCGTTCGATTGTGGAAACCTCGGGCTAGAAGTGATGTGCTTGATCTTCCATAGTTTCACAAATTCCTTGAAGTCTTCACTTGCGAATTCCGGTCCGTTGTCTGTCATCAAAACAGAAGGTATTCCATGTCGAGCGAATTGCACTTTTAACTGGTTTATTACAGACCGTGACGTTTTCTTGTGTAACTCCGCTACCTCGAAGTAGTTGGACCAGTAATCGACTATGATGATGAACGACTGTCCGTTGAACTCGAACAGATCTCCTCCTAACTTCTCCCACGGACGAGATGGCAGTTCGTGTGGGTGTAGGGGCTTACGACACTGCTGTGGCGTGAATGTCTGACAAGTGCTGCATCTGGACACATAGTCTCTGACGTCAGCACTCATCCCCGGCCAGTACAGCACTTCTCTGGCTCGTCGAACGCATCCTCCCATTCCAATGTGGCTGCTGTGTATCTGCTGCAGCATATCGTTTCTCAGTGACCTCGGTACGACCAGCTGCTCGCCTCGAAACACTAGTCCTTCGGCTTCAACCAAGCTGCTGCGCTCGTCATAATATGGCGATGCTGCTTGCGGACATTCTCTTCTCGCAGGCCATCCCTGTCGTATGATCTTGATCAGCGCCTGAGTTTCTTCGTCTGCGGCCACTTTCTCCCTGAACTCGTCTCGTTTCGTCTTGGTTACCAAGATGTTCTCGTGGCTCACTGATTCTAGTGCGCGAATCTCACAGTTCTCATGCTGGCCGCCCTCTGTTGTGTCTCTGTAGGCGCGGCTGAGCGTGTCGGCGATATACATTAGTGGACCTCGCTTGTACTGTACATCTAGGTTGTACTTCTGTAGAGCGAGACACATGCGCTGTAGCCTCTTCGGTGACTTGTGAATCTCTTTCTTGAATACTGTCTTCAGCGGTTCGTGATCTGTTTCAATGGTGACCACATCTCGCCCATAGATGTACTGATCGAACTTGTCACACGACCACACGATTGCTAATAGTTCTTTCTCTATTTGTGCGTAACGTGTCTCTGTGTCGGTCAGAGCCCGCGAAGCATACGAGACTGGCTGTCCGTTCTGCATTAACACGGCTCCCAGACCACGTTCGCTCGAATCACACTGGATCGTGACCGGTTGCTTGACGTCATAGTAGCGCAATACTGGTGCTTTGGTGACAAGCTGCTTAATGGCATCAATCGCTGCTGTGTGCGAGTTTGTCCAGTTGAACTCTGCGTCTTTGTCATCAAGTCTCCTCAGAGGTTCAGTCATCTCCGAGAGTCGTGGCAGGTACTTAAACAAGTAGTTCACCATGCCTAGAAATCTCTTCAGAGCTGTCACATCGCCTGGCTCCGGCATCTCTCTGATTGCCGATATCTTCTTTGGATCGGGTTTCAGGCCGTCCTGCGTCAGTATGTGACCCACGAAGGGGACGCTTGCTTGTCCTCGCTTCACTTTTCTGCGGTTCAGCTTCAGCTTCCATGCTCGGCACTTCTCGAAGAATGCGCGCTCATTGTCTTCTAGACTCTGATTTATCTCTTGCTCCGTCTTGCCGAATCCCGCTATTAGAAAATCGTCTGCGATGACCTCTATTCCGTCAAGGTCTTCAACGAATTCGTGCATCGTTCTCTGCCAGACTTCCGGCGCTGAGCTTATTCCGAAAGGCATGCGTGTCCAACGAAACCTTCCGAAGGGCGAGTTGAAAGTCGTTTTGAAGCTCAACTCCTCGTCCAGACGCTTCTGCCAGAATCCCTCCTTGGCATCGAATACGCTGAACTTCTTTGCATCAGTCAGACGTGTCACGATCTCCTCGATCGTCGGCATCTGGTAGTGCTCGCGACAGATCGCTCGGTTTAAGTCTCTTGGGTCGATACAGATCCTCAACTTATCGGGCTTGACGACAACAAGCATGCTCGACACCCAAGCTGTAGGCTCTGTGACTGGCTTGATGATTCTCGCTGCACCATCTCATCAAGTTTCTCCTTGATTCTCGCTCTCAACGGCACTGGCACACGACGAGGTGGGTGTATCACGGGTGCAACACTCTCGTCTGTGACAATGTGGTATTCGCCAGGCAGCTCGCCCAGACCTTCAAAGACATCTTTAAACTCTGTGAGTAGATCGTTTTTTTCTTTCACTGCTTCTCGCACCGCTTTCCTCAGCGATGATCGTGGGGCTGGATGTGGACTGTCACTGTAGCCTGATGACACGCTCGTTCCTGACGTGTCGCTCACTGCGTGCACGTTTCTGTCGCTGTCGTTGATCGCCACGAAACCCATCTCTGTGCAGGTCTTCAATGACAACTTGTCGCTCTGCAGTACGTCTCTCGTGGAAGCACGTTGCATTCTGCTCCAGTGTCCATTTGGAACAGAACCCGGCTACTTGGTCTCCGAGATCCAACTTCCACTGTGATGACTGCCTTCGACGCTCTGTCTCCAACAAAACCGACGTAGAAGATTTCCTTTGTCGTGCGGACGGTTGACGCCGTCGCCCTGCACTTGAGCTGGAAATGGTTCTTCTTTCTGCACTTACGGCACATTTGGCCGTATGCGGGGCACTCTCTTTTAGCATGGCGGCGTCCACAGTATTTGCAGTCTGGTTGATGCTGCTCCGTTGGTGCTCTTGGCTTCGGTGTGGTGAACCTTTGCTGTGTGCGGTTGTGTGGTGTGCTGGCTGCTTGTCGCGTCTGCCGTTTCCTAACGAAACTGACATCCTGCGTGGCACCGTGCATAACCTGCAGCTGAGCACTCGTTTGCTCGGCTGCCTTGCAGATGTCGAAGGCTTTCTCCAGGGTAAGGTCATTCATGCGCAACAGCCGCTCACGCATCTTGTCGTCACGCAAACCCAACACAAGCCGATCGCGGATGATCTCGTCTGGTGTGATGTCTTCATGTGCACAGTTCTTCGCGATGGCTCGTAGATCCGTGACGTAAGCTGATATCGTTTCGTCGACCGCCTGGTTCCGGTTGTTAAACCGATACCGTTCGTAGATCACTTGTGTGCGTGGCTCACAATATCTATCAAACTGCGCTAGCACATCGGTTACACACTGTTCATTTTGACTGTCCACCCAAGTGAATGTGTCATACACTTTCGCCGCATCCTCTCCTATCACGGACAGAAGTGTGGCGACGCGAACTAAGCCTTCTTGCTTATATATGCCAGTAGCTATTTCATAGCGCTGCCATATTTTACGCCATTGCTTCCAGTTTGTGGCCAGATTATTGTCCATAATCAATTGTCGCGGGGGTGGTATGTTTGCGGGGGGTATCAACATCGCCGTTGCACTTGCCCCACACCCGGTAGTGTCGGCTGTGTTTGACTCGGCCATGCTGTACAATCTGTGTTGTAGTAGAATCAAAAGGTCACGTACCTTTGGTTGTCGCACGAGTCACAACAACGCTCGACAAGCCTACCGCGATGTCTGCATTGCGCTGTCAGTTGGCGTGATTTCACAGTCACGGCGAAAATGTTCAAAGTTCACTTTTGCAAGCTGCGTGCTTCAATGCAAAGTTCGTCAATAACACATGCTGATCCTGGTTCGTTAACCGACGATATGACGGGACATCTGACACCATGTATCGTTTCGTTGTTATATAAATAACAACGAAACGATACAGAGTGCAGCAAGAACCATCCCGTTACTGTACAGCGAAGTCGAGCAAGGAACAGATAGGAAGAACACGGCAACTGACTGAAACCGTTGCGTCGATTTAGTTAAGGTGCGAGAAAACTTCAATTCCAAAGACACAAGCCAGTCATTGACGCGTTCACTGGGAACACACACATTGGAAACACCCACTAGTAGAGTGGCTTAAGTCAAATGTTAGTAATAACGTGACACCCAGGAACAAAGTACCAAATTTGGCACAGTTGTACCTTGGGATCATACAAAACTTTTGAGAGGGGGTTGTCCGATTTTTAAGGTCTAAACGGGAAACGTTTTTCTTTATGTAGCTGTGGAGCAGACAGCAGCCAATATAGGGCCTTATTTCCTACATATCTGCTCTACCGGGCTCCCGGTGGAGGCTCCATATTACTATGGCCAGACGAAACGGGGCCATGGCTGCAGGTAGATGTATGACAGTAATAAATTAAATTCAGTCTCAATACCAAAACAACCACTGCAGACATTAGGCCTGATCATGTGGAGCTAGATGAAGCAGTCAAGGAGAGTGCAGATCGCCGACACCATTGGACACTGGACAGTACCAAGCGTCATGCTCAAACATGTCGAGCGGAAGCAGGCGGCGTCAGTCCAGCAACAGTTGCCAACTCCCGCAGACAATCAAAGACAGCCACTCGCGCTGACAGAATGACGTGGCTTGATGAAGAAGAGATGAGAGGGGGAGGGGGAGAGGGAGGGAGACAGACAGGGAGGGAGAGAGCGGGGGATGTAGGGAGGGAGAGAGAGAGGGGGGGAGGAGAAAGGAGGGCACGGACTAATCTAGGATTAGATGCTTGCCCTTCAAGTTCGTCACGAAACGGCCCACGTCACTATAGCCTGTCACACTTGAACTGGTCACGAGACCAAACACACGTGCCGAGGACAGAGACGCAACGAGAGCGCGTGAATGTACGGCGGGACGACGGTCGCTATGCGAGGGCAGGTTGTAGACTGGGAGGTCCGGTCTGCGGCGATCAGCGAGGAGCTGTAACGCTGCCTGACCAGAAACATCATCGGGGATGTCCGACCAACACACGTGTTGATGTACGCCAGTCGTGGTTAAAACAGGTAGATAACTGCGTGATTGCGATGACTACAAACACAGTCACAAAGCTAGAGTACGCAGAAAAAAACAAACATCGCTGTGATGCCAGCAGGCAGCTGCTCTGGAGCCAGCAGTCAATCTGTAGTCACGTCGACAGTCGCTGCAGCAGCAATCAGTACTCAACATGTGCACCCACACAGCCCACCCTATGCCAAGGGTGATAGTTAACTACACTATTAATACCATACGCAATGTACAGAAGTTAGATGGACCAGTTTACTTTGTGCCGTAAGAACCTGCAAACGCCCGTGCCCCATATCAAAGGGTAAATCCAGGAAATCCCAATATAATTCCAAGCTCGACCATTCTCACGAGCCAGCGGCAGTGCATTTTAAAATAACTATATCTGCTTCCCAAACAGTTCATGTAACACCAGCCATAATTGGCCAAAACCTAAATTGCCGACTCCATATTGGCAACGAGATGACTGAATAACTGGCTCGGCTTAACTTCAGCGGTTCGGCTGCGCTATTTGCCAGGGAATACTGAGTCTGATGTACACATTGTAACCACAATAATACAGAGTAGTCAGTTAACAGAACGTTGCAGAGCGCTGTAAACAACTAGAAAGTTATAGAATGTAGTAATAAAAAGGCAATCCTTGCAAACCAACCTCTGAGGCGCATCAAAACAAAAGGGTTGTCCAAAATTGATAAACAACGCTCCTTAGGCGCGATGATAACGCAGACGGGCAAGAGGGAAGGTGGCATAGGGAAGGAGAAATCCGCCGTGTATCCCAGTATAACGGGAGACTGCGGCGGACGGTAGAGTTGTAGACCAATGGCAGGTTTACAGACGGGGACACCACCAAAGAGGTACGGCGGCGGAAAGGGGTTTGGCCGGACGTGTTTGCTACTGAGCACAAGGGTAGGCTAGTAGTCTTCCCGGTGTCCTTGAAGTCAAGTCTGTGTCGGTCACTGGATCTACGCTGTCCTATATCTCTGGCCACTGCTCTCGCCTGGGGACGAACGAGCCTTGAGAAACTGTGCACATCATAAGTGGAATCAGACAGCGAGATGGTATAGATAGCTGAGCGACGATCTACGCAACGCAAAGGAGGTAATGGCGCTTGCTGCAAAACGTGGCATAACACGTGGTGAGCGCGTATGCGTACTAAAGCGCGTTGAACAACGTAACCACGTATCTATGGCGGTTTTTCGCATAGCAATTATACTGGACATTTAAATTTGTCCTCAGAAGTCTGTATTATGTTAGGTACCATTATTGGCGTTTGCCATAATATATCGACAACATAACAGGATTTATATTGCACTGTTTTAAGAGTCCTTATATTTGTTTATAACGATAACATAATTTATTAGCCATAGGCTTAGCTTCGCCGTTAGCCTTACATTCCGCGATAAGACTTAAATAACAATTGAAGAATGGGTAAACTTACACGTCAATAGTAGCCATTGAATATGTTCTTTTATTTGTCGCCAGTTGAGTAGGACAGTTGTATTCCGGGTTAATCCAAAACGAAATCCTTTTATTTGCTAGCTTTGCACTGTTAGAAGCAAGTCTGCAGAAATGGCGCCCGCGATAGTTACGTACGTCACTTCCACGGTTACGCGCATGGGCAAACCAGCGCATAACGGCGGAAGTAACGTAACTGTCGTAAGTTTCCTCAAGCGCCGCTACAAATATTATGGGATCACCATCCCGCAATTTCTTCATAACTGAAACAAAATGTCTCTTAGTAAATGTTAAATCATACACCCGATATAAACATCATAAAGTGGTGTTCTACGTTGCTCCAGTTCACTCAGCTGTACGAATGAGTACCTGGCTACAGACAGTGGTGGATATGTGTGTACAAATAGTCTTTGCGCAATAATTGCAACTTGGCTGAATGTTTCACAGAGAAGTCGAGATGGTGTTTAAATGAACACGCCTGCCACGTGGTGTAATACAAAGCACTCTGGGCAGTTATAATTACTGCATAAAGCGCAATTAGAATTAATGTTCATTGAAAGTAATGTATGTTGCTTAATTTTACGGATACTGTTAGTAAATAAATATACCTAAGTATTTCCGATGAATTCCTCAACAATAAACATCAAAAATCTCCAACTCATAAAACGTTGTTTACGTGGGGGGCTTCTAATGTGTTAAACAAAGCAAAGATAATGTGGCTACAATGTCTTCACAACGAATATAACGTGACAACAATCTCATCACGACGAATGCAATGTGACTACAATGTCATCACAACGAATGTAACGTGACTACAATGTCATCACAACGAATGTAACGTGGCTACAATTTCATCACAACGAATGTAACATGACTACAATGTCATCACAACGAATGTATTGTGACTACTATGTCATCAAAATGAATGTAATGCGACTACAATGTCATCACGACGAAAGTAACGTGACTACAATGTCATCACAACGAATGTAACGTGACTACAATGTCATCAAAATGAATGTAATGTGACTACAATGTCATCAAAATGAATGTAATGTGACTACAATGTCATCAAAATTAATGAAATGCGACTACAATGTCATCACGAAGAATGTAACGTGACTACAATGTCATCACAACGTATGTAACACGACTACAATGTCATCACAAAGAATGCAATGTGACTACAGTGACATCACAACGAATGTAACATTACTACAATGTCATCACTACGAATGTAATGTGACTATAATGTCATCACAACGAATGTAACGTGACTACAATGTCATCACAACGAACGTAATGTGACTACAATGTCATCACGATTAACGTAACGTGACTACATTGTCATCACAACGAATGTAATGTGACTACAATGTCATCACAATGAATGTAATGTGACTATAATGTCATCACAACGAAGGTAATGTGACTATAATGTCATCACAACGAATGTAACATTACTACAATATCATCACAACGAACGAAACGTGACTACAATGTCATCACGACGAATGTAACGTGACTACAATGTCATCACAACGTATGTAACATGACTATAATGTCATCACTACGAATGTAACGTGACTACAATGTCATCACAACGAATGTAACGTGACTACAATGTCATCACAACGAATGTAACATGACTACAATGTCATCACAACGAATGTAACGTGACTACAATGTCACACAACGAATGTAACATGACTACAATGTCACCACAACGAATATAATGTGACTGTAATGTCATCACAACGAATGTAACGTGACTACAATGTCATCACAACAAATGTAACGTGGCTACAATGTCATCACGACATATGTAACATGACTACAATATCATCACAACGAATATAATGCGACTACAATGTCATCACGACGAATGTAACGTGACTAAAATATCACAACGACGGTAACATGACTACAATGTCACCATAACGAATGTAATGTGACTGTAATGTCATAACGACGAATATAACGTGACTACAATGTCATCACAACTAATGTAATGTGACTACAATGTCATCACAACTAATGTAATGTGACTACAATGTCATCAAAATGAATGTAATGTGACTACAATGTTATCAAAATAAATGTAATGCGACTACAATGTTATCACGACGAATGTAACGTGACTACAATGTCATCACAACGAATGTAACGTGACTACATTGTCATCACAACGAATGTAATGTGATTACAATGTCATCAAAATGAATGTAATGAGACTACAATGTCATCACGACGAATGTAACGTGACTACAATGTCATCACGACGAATGTAACGTGACTACAATGTCATCACAACGAATGTAACATTAAGACAATGTCATCACAACGAATGTAATGTGACTATAATGTCATCACGACGAATGTAACGTGACTACAATGTCATCACAACGAATGTAATGTGACTACAATGTCATCACAACGAATGTAACATTACTACAAAGTCATCACAACTAATGTAATGTGACTACAATGTCATCACAACGAATGTAACATTACTACAATGTCATCACAACGAATGTAACATGACAACAATGTCATCACAACGAATGTAATGTGACTACAATGTCATCACAACAAATGTAACGTGACTACAATGTCATCACAACGAATGTAACATGACTACAATGTCACCACAACGAATGCAATGTGACTGTAATGTCATCACAACGAATGTAACGTGACTACAATGTCATCACAACGAATGTAACGTGACTACAATGTCATCACAACGAATGTAACGTGGCTACAATGTCATCACAACGAATGTAACATGACTACAATGTCATCACAACGAATGTATTGTGACTACTATGTCATCAAAATGAATGTAATGCGACTACAATGTCATCACGACGAAAGTAACGTGACTACAATGTCATCACATCTAATGTAATGTGACTACAATGTCATCAAAATGAATGTAATGTGACTACAATGTCATCAAAATTAATTAAATGCGACTACAATGTCATCACGAAGAATGTAACGTGACTACAATGTCATCACAACGTATGTAACACGACTACAATGTCATCACAAAGAATGCAATGTGACTACAATGACATCACAACGAATGTAACGTGACTACAATGTTATGACAACGAATGTAACATTACTACAATGTCATCACTACGAATGTAATGTGACTATAATGTCATCACAACGAATATAACGTGACTACAATGTCATCACAACGAACGTAATGTGACTACAATGTCATCACGATGAACGTAACGTGACTACATTATCATCACAACGAATGTAATGTGACTACAATGTCATCACAATGAATGTAACATGACTATAATGTCATCACTACGAATGTAATGTGACTACAATGTCATCACAACGAATGTAACGTGACTACAATGTCATCACAACGAATGTAACGTGGCTACAATGTCATCACAACGAATGTAACATGACTACAATGTCATCACAACGAATGTATTGTGACTACTATGTCATCAAAATGAATGTAATGCGACTACAATGTCATCACGACGAAAGTAACGTGACTACAATGTCATCACATCTAATGTAATGTGACTACAATGTCATCAAAATGAATGTAATGTGACTACAATGTCATCAAAATTAATGCAATGCGACTACAATGTCATCACGAAGAATGTAACGTGACTACAATGTCATCACAACGTATGTAACACGACTACAATGTCATCACAAAGAATGCAATGTGACTACAATGACATCACAACGAATGTAACGTGACTACAATGTTATGACAACGAATGTAACATTACTACAATGTCATCACTACGAATGTAATGTGACTATAATGTCATCACAACGAATATAACGTGACTACAATGTCATCACAACGAACGTAATGTGACTACAATGTCATCACGATGAACGTAACGTGACTACATTATCATCACAACGAATGTAATGTGACTACAATGTCATCACAATGAATGTAACATGACTATAATGTCATCACTACGAATGTAATGTGACTACAATGTCATCACAACGAATGTAACGTGACTACAATGTCATCACAACGAATGTAACATGACTACAATGTCATCACAACGAATGTAACATGACTACAATGTCATCACAACGAATGTAACGTGACTACAATGTCACACAACGAATGTAACATGACTACAATGTCACCACAACGAATATAATGTGACTGTAATGTCATCACATCGAATGTAACGTGACTACAATGTCATCACAACAAATGTAACGTGGCTACAATGTCATCACGACATATGTAACGTGACTACAATATCATCACAACGAATATAATGCGACTACAATGTCATCACGACGAATGTAACGTGACTAAAATATCACAACGACGGTAACATGACTACAATGTCACCATAACGAATGTAATGTGACTGTAATGTCATAACGACGAATATAACGTGACTACAATGTCATCACAACTAATATAATGTGACTACAATGTCATCACAACTAATGTAATGTGACTACAATGTCATCAAAATGAATGTAATGTGACTACAATGTTATCAAAATGAATGTAATGCGACTACAATGTTATCACGACGAATGTAACGTGACTACAATGTCATCACAACGAATGTAACGTGACTACATTGTCATCACAACGAATGTAATGTGACTACAATGTCATCAAAATGAATGTAATGAGACTACAATGTCATCCCGACGAATGTAACGTGACTACAATGTCATCACGACGAATGTAGCGTGACTACAATGTCATCACAACGAATGTAACATTAAGACAATGTCATCACAACGAATGTAATGTGACTATAATGTCATCACGACGAATGTAACGTGACTACAATGTCATCACAACGAATGTAATGTGACTACAATGTCATCACAACGAATGTAACATTACTACAAAGTCATCACAACTAATGTAATGTGACTACAATGTCATCACAACGAATGTAACATTACTACAATGTCATCACAACGAATGTAACATGACAACAACGAATGTAATGTGACTACAATGTCATCACAACAAATGTAACGTGACTACAATGTCATCACAACGAATGTAACATGACTACAATGTCACCACAACGAATGCAATGTGACTGTAATGTCATCACAACGAATGTAACGTGACTACAATGTCATCACAACGAATGTAACGTGGCTACAATGTCATCACAACGAATGTAACATGACTACAATGTCATCACAACGAATGTATTGTGACTACTGTCATCAAAATAAATGTAATGCAACTACAATGTCATCACGACGAAAGTAACGTGACTACAATGTCATCACAACGAATGTAACGTGACTACAATGTCATCACATCTAATGTCATGTGACTACAATTTCATCAAAATTAATGTAATGTGACTACAATATCATCAAAATGAATGAAATACGACTACAATGTCAACACGAAGAATGTAACGTGACTACAATGTCATCACAACGTATGTAGCACGACAACAATCTCATCACAAAGAATGCAATGTGACTACAATGACATCACAACGAATGTAACGTGACTACAATGTCATCACAACGAATGTAACATTACTACAATGTCATCACTACGAATGTAATGTGACTACAATGTCATCACAACGAATGTAACGTGACTACAATGTCATCACAACGAATGTAACGTCACTACAATGTCATCACAACGACGGTAACATGACTACAATGTCACCATAACGAATGTAATGTGACTGTAATGTCATAACGACGAATGTAACGTGACTACAATATCATCGCAACTAATGTAATGTGACTACAATGTCATCACAACGAATGTACCATTACTACAATTTCATCACAACAAATGTAACGTGACTACAATGTCATCACAACGAATGTAACATGACTACAGTGTCATCACAACGAATGCAATGTGACTACAATGTCATCAGAACGAATGTAAAGTGACTACAATGTCATCACAACGAATGTAACGTGGCTACAATGTCATCACAACGAATGTAACGTGGCTACAATGTCATCACAACGAATGTAACATTACTACAATATAATCACAACGAAAGAAACGTGACTACAATGTCATTACGAAGAATGTAACGTGACTACAATGTTATCACAACGAATGTAACGTGACTACAATGTCATCACAACGAATGTAATGTGACTGTAATGTCATCACAACGAATGTAGTTTGTCTATATTGTCATCACAAGGAATGTAACGTGACTACAATGTCATCACAACGAATGTAATGCGACTACAATGTCATCACGACGAATGTAAAGTGACTACAATGTCATCACAATGACGGTAACATGACTACAATGTCACCATAACGAATGTAACGTGACTACAATGTCATCACAACTAATGTTATGTGACTACAATGTCATCACAACGAATGTGACTTTACTACAATGTCATCACAACGAATGTAACGTGACTACAATGTCATCACAACGAATGTAACATGACTACAATGTCATCACAACGAATGTAATGTGACTACAATGTCATCACAACGAATGTAATGCGACTACAATGTCATCACGACGAATGTAAAGTGACTACAATGTCATCACAATGACGGTAACATGACTACAATGTCACCATAACGAATGTAACGTGACTACAATGTCATCACAACTAATGTAATGTGACTACAATGTCATCACAACGAATGTGACTTTACTACAATGTCATCACAACGAATGTAACGTGACTACAATGTCATCACAACGAATGTAACATGACTACAATGTCATCACAACGAATGTAATGTGACTACAATGACATCACAACGAATGTAACATGACTACAATGTCATCACAACGAATGTAATGTGACTACAATGTCATCACAACGAAAGTAACGTGACTACAATGTCATCACAACGAATGTAACATGACTACAATGTCATCACAACGAAAGTAACGTGACTACTATGTCATCACAACGAATGTAACATGACTACAATGTCATCACAACGAATGTAATGTGACTACAATGTCATCACAACGAATGTAATGTGACTACAATGTCACACAACGAATGTAACATGACTACAATGTCACCACAACGAATATAATGTGACTGTAATGTCATCACATCGAATGTAACGTGACTACAATGTCATCACAACAAATGTAACGTGGCTACAATGTCATCACGACATATGTAACGTGACTACAATATCATCACAACGAATATAATGCGACTACAATGTCATCACGACGAATGTAACGTGACTAAAATATCACAACGACGGTAACATGACTACAATGTCACCATAACGAATGTAATGTGACTGTAATGTCATAACGACGAATATAACGTGACTACAATGTCATCACAACTAATATAATGTGACTACAATGTCATCACAACTAATGTAATGTGACTACAATGTCATCAAAATGAATGTAATGTGACTACAATGTTATCAAAATGAATGTAATGCGACTACAATGTTATCACGACGAATGTAACGTGACTACAATGTCATCACAACGAATGTAACGTGACTACATTGTCATCACAACGAATGTAATGTGACTACAATGTCATCAAAATGAATGTAATGAGACTACAATGTCATCCCGACGAATGTAACGTGACTACAATGTCATCACGACGAATGTAACGTGACTACAATGTCATCACAACGAATGTAACATTAAGACAATGTGATCACAACGAATGTAATGTGACTATAATGTCATCACGACGAATGTAACGTGACTACAATGTCATCACAACGAATGTAATGTGACTAGAATGTCATCACAACGAATGTAACATTACTACAAAGTCATCACAACTAATGTAATGTGACTACAATGTCATCACAACGAATGTAACATTACTACAATGTCATCACAACGAATGTAACATGACAACAACGAATGTAATGTGACTACAATGTCATCACAACAAATGTAACGTGACTACAATGTCATCACAACGAATGTAACATGACTACAATGTCACCACAACGAATGCAATGTGACTGTAATGTCATCACAACGAATGTAACGTGACTACAATGTCATCACAACGAATGTAACGTGGCTACAATGTCATCACAACGAATGTAACATGACTACAATGTCATCACAACGAATGTATTGTGACTACTATGTCATCAAAATAAATGTAATGCAATTACAATGTCATCACGACGAAAGTAACGTGACTACAATGTCATCACAACGAATGTAACGTGACTACAATGTCATCACATCTAATGTCATGTGACTACAATTTCATCAAAATTAATGTAATGTGACTACAATATCATCAAAATGAATGAAATACGACTACAATGTCAACACGAAGAATGTAACGTGACTACAATGTCATCACAACGTATGTAGCACGACTACAATCTCATCACAAAGAATGCAGTGTGACTACAATGACATCACAACGAATGTAACGTGACTACAATGTCATCACAACGAATGTAACATTACTACAATGTCATCACTACGAATGTAATGTGACTACAATGTCATCACAACGAATGTAACGTGACTACAATGTCATCACAACGAATGTAACGTCACTACAATGTCATCACAACGACGGTAACATGACTACAATGTCACCATAACGAATGTAATGTGACTGTAATGTCATAACGACGAATGTAACATGACTACAGTGTCATCACAACGAATGCAATGTGACTACAATGTCATCACAACGAATGTAAAGTGACTACAATGTCATCACAACGAATGTAACGTGGCTACAATGTCATCACAACGAATGTAACGTGGCTACAATGTCATCACAACGAATGTAACATTACTACAATATAATCACAACGAAAGAAACGTGACTACAATGTCATTAAGAAGAATGTAACGTGACTACAATGTTATCACAACGAATGTAACGTGACTACAATGTCATCACAACGAATGTAATGTGATTGTAATGTCATCACAACGAATGTAGTTTGTCTATATTGTCATCACAAGGAATGTAACGTGACTACAATGTCATCACAACGAATGTAATGCGACTACAATGTCATCACGACGAATGTAAAGTGACTACAATGTCATCACAATGACGGTAACATGACTACAATGTCACCATAACGAATGTAACGTGACTACAATGTCATCACAACTAATGTAATGTGACTACAATGTCATCACAACGAATGTGACTTTACTACAATGTCATCACAACGAATGTAACGTGACTACAATGTCATCACAACGAATGTAACATGACTACAATGTCATCACAACGAATGTAATGTGACTACAATGTCATCACAACGAATGTAATGCGACTACAATGTCATCACGACGAATGTAAAGTGACTACAATGTCATCACAATGACGGTAACATGACTACAATGTCACCATAACGAATGTAACGTGACTACAATGTCATCACAACTAATGTAATGTGACTACAATGTCATCACAACGAATGTGACTTTACTACAATGTCATCACAACGAATGTAACGTGACTACAATGTCATCACAACGAATGTAACATGACTACAATGTCATCACAACGAATGTAATGTGACTACAATGACATCACAACGAATGTAACATGACTACAATGTCATCACAACGAATGTAATGTGTCTACAATGTCATCACAACGAAAGTAACGTGACTACAATGTCATCACAACGAATGTAACATGACTACAATGTCATCACAACGAAAGTAACGTGACTACTATGTCATCACAACGAATGTAACATGACTACAATGTCATCACAACGAATGTAATGTGACTACAATGTCATCACAACGAATGTAATGTGACTACAATGTCACACAACGAATGTAACATGACTACAATGTCACCACAACGAATATAATGTGACTGTAATGTCATCACATCGAATGTAACGTGACTACAATGTCATCACAACAAATGTAACGTGGCTACAATGTCATCACGACATATGTAACGTGACTACAATATCATCACAACGAATATAATGCGACTACAATGTCATCACGACGAATGTAACGTGACTAAAATATCACAACGACGGTAACATGACTACAATGTCACCATAACGAATGTAATGTGACTGTAATGTCATAACGACGAATATAACGTGACTACAATGTCATCACAACTAATGTAATGTGACTACAATGTCATCACAACTAATGTAATGTGACTACAATGTCATCAAAATGAATGTAATGTGACTACAATGTTATCAAAATGAATGTAATGCGACTACAATGTTATCACGACGAATGTAACGTGACTACAATGTCATCACAACGAATGTAACGTGACTACATTGTCATCACAACGAATGTAATGTGACTACAATGTCATCAAAATGAATGTAATGAGACTACAATGTCATCCCGACGAATGTAACGTGACTACAATGTCATCACGACGAATGTAACGTGACTACAATGTCATCACAACGAATGTAACATTAAGACAATGTCATCACAACGAATGTAATGTGACTATAATGTCATCACGACGAATGTAACGTGACTACAATGTCATCACAACGAATGTAATGTGACTACAATGTCATCACAACGAATGTAACATTACTACAAAGTCATCACAACTAATGTAATGTGACTACAATGTCATCACAACGAATGTAACATTACTACAATGTCATCACAACGAATGTAACATGACAACAACGAATGTAATGTGACTACAATGTCATCACAACAAATGTAACGTGACTACAATGTCATCACAACGAATGTAACATGACTACAATGTCACCACAACGAATGCAATGTGACTGTAATGTCATCACAACGAATGTAACGTGACTACAATGTCATCACAACGAATGTAACGTGGCTACAATGTCATCACAACGAATGTAACATGACTACAATGTCATCACAACGAATGTATTGTGACTACTATGTCATCAAAATAAATGTAATGCAACTACAATGTCATCACGACGAAAGTAACGTGACTACAATGTCATCACAACGAATGTAACGTGACTACAATGTCATCACATCTAATGTCATGTGACTACAATTTCATCAAAATTAATGTAATGTGACTACAATATCATCAAAATGAATGAAATACGACTACAATGTCAACACGAAGAATGTAACGTGACTACAATGTCATCACAACGTATGTAGCACGACTACAATCTCATCACAAAGAATGCAATGTGACTACAATGACATCACAACGAATGTAACGTGACTACAATGTCATCACAACGAATGTAACATTACTACAATGTCATCACTACGAATGTAATGTGACTACAATGTCATCACAACGAATGTAACGTGACTACAATGTCATCACAACGAATGTAACGTCACTACAATGTCATCACAACGACGGTAACATGACTACAATGTCACCATAACGAATGTAATGTGACTGTAATGTCATAACGACGAATGTAACGTGACTACAATATCATCGCAACTAATGTAATGTGACTACAATGTCATCACAACGAATGTACCATTACTACAATTTCATCACAACAAATGTAACGTGACTACAATGTCATCACAACGAATGTAACATGACTACAGTGTCATCACAACGAATGCAATGTGACTACAATGTCATCAGAACGAATGTAAAGTGACTACAATGTCATCACAACGAATGTAACGTGGCTACAATGTCATCACAACGAATGTAACGTGGCTACAATGTCATCACAACGAATGTAACATTACTACAATATAATCACAACGAAAGAAACGTGACTACAATGTCATTACGAAGAATGTAACGTGACTACAATGTTATCACAACGAATGTAACGTGACTACAATGTCATCACAACGAATGTAATGTGACTGTAATGTCATCACAACGAATGTAGTTTGGCTATAATGTCATCACAAGGAATGTAACGTGACTACAATGTCATCACAACGAATGTAATGCGACTACAATGTCATCACGACGAATGTAAAGTGACTACAATGTCATCACAATGACGGTAACATGACTACAATGTCACCATAACGAATGTAACGTGACTACAATGTCATCACAACTAATGTAATGTGACTACAATGTCATCACAACGAATGTGACTTTACTACAATGTCATCACAACGAATGTAACGTGACTACAATGTCATCACAACGAATGTAACATGACTACAATGTCATCACAACGAATGTAATGTGACTACAATGTCATCACAACGAATGTAATGCGACTACAATGTCATCACGACGAATGTAAAGTGACTACAATGTCATCACAATGACGGTAACATGACTACAATGTCACCATAACGAATGTAACGTGACTACAATGTCATCACAACTAATGTAATGTGACTACAATGTCATCATAACGAATGTAACGTGACTACAATGTCATCACAACGAATGTAACGTGACTACAATGTCATCACAACGAATGTAACATGACTACAATGTCATCACAACGAATGTAATGTGACTACAATGACATCACAACGAATGTAACATGACTACAATGTCATCACAACGAATGTAATGTGACTACAATGTCATCACAACGAAAGTAACGTGACTACAATGTCATCACAACGAATGTAACATGACTACAATGTCATCACAACGAAAGTAACGTGACTACAATGTCATCACAACGAATGTAACATGACTACAATGTCATCACAACGAATGTAATGTGACTACAATGTCATCACAACGAATGTAACATTAAGACAATGTCATCACAACGAATGTAATGTGACTATAATGTCATCACGACGAATGTAACGTGACTAAAATATCATCACAACGAATATAATGCGACTACAATGTCATCACGACGAATGTAACGTGACTAAAATATCACAACGACGGTAACATGACTACAATGTCACCATAACGAATTTAATGTGACTGTAATGTCATAACGACGAATATAACGTGAATACAATGTCATCACAACTAATGTAATGTGACTACAATGTCATCACAACTAATGTAATATGACTACAATGTCATCAAAATGAATGTAATGTGACTACAATGTTATCAAAATGAATGTAATGCGACTACAATGTTATCACGACGAATGTAACGTGACTACAATGTCATCACAACGAATGTAATGTGACTACAATGTCATCACAACGAATGTAACATTACTACAAAGTCATCACAACTAATGTAATGTGACTACAATGTCATCACAACGAATGTAACATTACTACAATGTCATCACAACGAATGTAACATGACTACAATGTCATCACAACGAATGTAACATTAAGACAATGTCATCACAACGAATGTAATGTGACTATAATGTCATCACGACGAATGTAACGTGACTAAAATGTCATCACAACGAATGTAATGTGACTACAATGTCATCACAACGAATGTAACATTACTACAAAGTCATCACAACTAATGTAATGTGACTACAATGTCATCACAACGAATGTAACATTACTACAATGTCATCACAACGAATGTAACATGACAACAATGTCATCACAACGAATGTAATGTGACTACAATGTCATCACAACAAATGTAACGTGACTACAATGTCATCACAACGAATGTAACATGACTACAATGTCACCACAACGAATGCAATGTGACTGTAATGTCATCACAACGAATGTAACGTGACTACAATGTCATCACAACGAATGTAACGTGGCTACAATGTCATCACAACGAATGTAACATGACTACAATGTCATCACAACGAATGTATTGTGACTACTGTCATCAAAATAAATGTAATGCAACTACAATGTCATCACGACGAAAGTAACGTGACTACAATGTCATCACAACGAATGTAACGTGACTACAATGTCATCACATCTAATGTCATGTGACTACAATTTCATCAAAATTAATGTAATGTGACTACAATATCATCAAAATGAATGAAATACGACTACAATGTCAACACGAAGAATGTAACGTGACTACAATGTCATCACAACGTATGTAGCACGACTACAATCTCATCACAAAGAATGCAATGTGACTACAATGACATCACAACGAATGTAACGTGACTACAATGTCATCACAACGAATGTAACATTACTACAATGTCATCACTACGAATGTAATGTGACTACAATGTCATCACAACGAATGTAACGTGACTATAATGTCATCACAACGAATGTAACGTCACTACAATGTCATCACAACGACGGTAACATGACTACAATGTCACCATAACGAATGTAATGTGACTGTAATGTCATAACGACGAATGTAACGTGACTACAATATCATCGCAACTAATGTAATGTGACTACAATGTCATCACAACGAATGTACCATTACTACAATGTCATCACAACAAATGTAACGTGACTACAATGTCATCACAACGAATGTAACATGACTACAGTGTCATCACAACGAATGCAATGTGACTACAATGTCATCAGAACGAATGTAAAGGGACTACAATGTCATCACAACGAATGTAACGTGGCTACAATGTCATCACAACGAATGTAACGTGGCTACAATGTCATCACAACGAATGTAACATTACTACAATATAATCACAACGAAAGAAACGTGACTACAATGTCATTACGAAGAATGTAACGTGACTACAATGTTATCACAACGAATGTAACGTGACTACAATGTCATCACAACGAATGTAATGTGACTGTAATGTCATCACAACGAATGTAGTTTGGCTATAATGTCATCACAAGGAATGTAACGTGACTACAATGTCATCACAACGAATGTAATGCGACTACAATGTCATCACGACGAATGTAAAGTGACTACAATGTCATCACAATGACGGTAACATGACTACAATGTCACCATAACGAATGTAACGTGACTACAATGTCATCACAACTAATGTAATGTGACTACAATGTCACCATAACGAATGTAACGTGACTACAATGTCATCACAACGAATGTAACGTGACTACAATGTCATCACAACGAATGTAACATGACTACAATGTCATCACAACGCATGTAATGTGACTACAATGACATCACAACGAATGTAACATGACTACAATGTCATCACAACGAATGTAATGTGACTACAATGTCATCACAACGAAAGTAACGTGACTACAATGTCATCACAACGAATGTAACATGACTACAATGTCATCACAACGAAAGTAACGTGACTACAATGTCATCACAACGAATGTAACATGACTACAATGTCATCACAACGAATGTAATGTGACTACAATGTCATCACAACGAATGTAATGTGACTACAATGTCATCACAACGAATGTAATGTGAATACAATGTCATCACAACGAACATAATGTGACTACAATGTCATCACGACGAACGTAACGTGACTACAATGTCATCACAACGAATGTAACGTGACTACAATATCATCACAACGAATGTAATGTGACTACAATGTCATCACAACGAATGAAATGTGACTATAATGTCATCACAACGAATGTAATGTGACTATAATGTCATCACAACGAATGTAACATTACTACAATGTCATCACAACGAAAGAAACGTGACTACAATGTCATCACGAAGAATGTAACGTGACTACAATTTCATCACAACGTATGTAACATGATTACAATGTCATCACGAAGAATGCAATGTGACTACAATGTCATCACAACGAATGTAACGTGACTACAATGTCATCACAACGAATGTAACATTACTACAATGTCATCACTACGAATGTAATGAGACTACAATGTCATCACAACGAATGTAACGTGACTACACTGTCATCACAACGAATGTAACGTGACTACAATGTCATCACAACGAATGTAATGTGACTACAATGTCATCACAACGAATGTAATGTGACTATAATGTCATCACAACGAATGTAACATTACTACAATATCATCACAACGAAACAAACGTGACTACAATGTCATCACGAAGAATGTAACGTGACTACAATGTTATCACAACGAATGTAACGTGACTACAATGTCATCACAACGAATGTAACATTACTACAATGTCATCACTACGAATGTAATGAGACTACAATGTCATCACAACTAATGTAACATTACTACAATGTCATCACAACAAATGTAACGTGACTACAATGTCATCACAACGAATGTAACATTACTACAATGTCATCACTACGAATGTAATGAGACTACAATGTCATCACAACGAATGTAACGTGACTACACTGTCATCACAACGAATGTAACGTGACTACAATGTCATCACAACGAATGTAATGTGACTACAATGTCATCACAACGAATGTAATGTGACTATAATGTCATCACAACGAATGTAATGTGACTATAATGTCATCACAACGAATGTAACATTACTACAATATCATCACAACGAAAGAAACGTGACTACAATGTCATCACGAAGAATGTAACGTGACTACAATGTTATCACAACGAATGTAACGTGACTACAATGTCATCACAAAGAATGTAATGTGACTGTAATGTCATCACAACGAATGTAGTCTGGCTACAATGTCATCACAACGAATGTAATGCGACTACAATGTCATCACGACGAATGTAAAGTGACTACAATGTCATCACAATGACGGTAACATGACTACAATGTCACCATAACGAATGTAATGTGACTGTAATGTCATCACGACGAATGTAACGTGACTACAATGTTATCACAACTAATGTAATGTGACTACAATGTCATCACAACGAATGTGACTTTACTACAATGGCATCACAACGAATGTAACGTGACTACAATGTCATCACAACGAATGTAACGTGACTACAATGTCATCACAACGAATGTAATGTGACTACAATGTCATCACAACGAAAGTAACGTGACTACAATGTCATCACAACGAATGTAACATGACTACAATGTCATCACAACGAATGTAATGTGACTACAATGTCATCACAATGAATGTAATGTGACTACAATGTCATCACAACGAATGTAATGTGAATACAATGTCATCACAACGAATGTAACGTGACTACAATGTCATCACAACGAATGTAACGTGACTACAATGTCATCACAACGAACATAATGTGACTACAATGTCATCACGACGAACGTAACGTGACTACAATGTCATCACAACGAATGTAACGTGACTACAATGTCATCACAACGAATGTAATGTGACTACAATGTCATCATAACGAATGTAACGTGGCTACAATGTCATCACAACGAATGTAATGTGACTACAATGTCATCACAACGAATGTAATGCGACTACAATGTCATCACGACGAATGTAACGTGACTACAATGTCATCACAACGAATGTAATGTGACTACAATGTCATCATAACGAATGTAACGTGGCTACAATGTCATCACAACGAATGTAATGTGACTACAATGTCATCACAACGAATGTAATGCGACTACAATGTCATCACGACGAATGTAACGTGACTACAATGTCATCACAACGAATGTAATGTGACTACAATGTCATCATAACGAATGTAACGTGGCTACAATGTCATCACAACGAATGTAATGTGACTACAATGTCATCACAACGAATGTAATGCGACTACAATGTCATCACGACGAATGTAACGTGACTACAATGTCATCACAACGAATGTAATGTGACTACAATGTCATCATAACGAATGTAACGTGGCTACAATGTCATCACAACGAATGTAATGTGACTACAATGTCATCACAACGAATGTAATGCGACTACAATGTCATCACGACGAATGTAACGTGACTACAATGTCATCACAACGATGGTAACATGACTACAATGTCACCATAACGAATGTAATGTGACTGTAATGTCATCACGACGAATGTAACGTGGCTACAATGTCATCACAACGAATGTAACATGACTACAATGTCATCACAACGAATGTATTGTGACTACTATGTCATCAAAATGAATGTAATGCAACTACAATGTCATCACGACGAAAGTAACGTGACTACAATGTCATCACAACGAATGTAACGTGACTACAATGTCATCACATCTAATGTCATGTGACTACAATTTCATCAAAATTAATGTAATGTGACTACAATGTCATCAAAATGAATGAAGTACGACTACAATGTCATCACGAAGAATGTAACGTGACTACAATGTCATCACAACGTATGTAGCACGACTACAATGTCATCACAAAGAATGCAATGTGACTACAATGACATCACAACGAATGTAACGTGACTACAATGACATCACAACGAATGTAACGTGACTACAATGTCATCACAACGAATGTAACATTACTACAATGTCATCACTACGAATGTAATGTGACTACAATGTCATCACAACGAATGTAACGTGACTACAATGTCATCACAACGAATGTAACGTCATTACAATGTCATCACAACGACGGTAACATGACTACAATGTCACCATAACGAATGTAATGTGACTGTAATGTCATAACGACGAATGTAACGTGACTACAATATCATCGCAACTAATGTAATGTGACTACAATGTCATCACAACGAATGTACCATTACTACAATGTCATCACAACAAATGTAACGTGACTACAATGTCATCACAACGAATGTAACATGACTACAGTGTCATCACAACGAATGCAATGTGACTACAATGTCATCACAACGAATGTAACGTGGCTACAATGTCATCACAACGAATGTAACGTGGCTACAATGTCATCACAACGAATGTAACATTACTACAATATAATCACAACGAAAGAAACGTGACTACAATGTCATTACGAAGAATGTAACGTGACTACAATGTTATCACAACGAATGTAACGTGACTACAATGTCATCACAACGAATGTAATGTGACTGTAATGTCATCACAACGAATGTAGTTTGGCTATAATGTCATCACAAGGAATGTAACGTGACTACAATGTCATCACAACGAATGTAATGCGACTACAATGTCATCACGACGAATGTAAAGTGACTACAATGTCATCACAATGACGGTAACATGACTACAATGTCACCATAACGAATGTAACGTGACTACAATGTCATCACAACTAATGTAATGTGACTACAATGTCATCACAACGAATGTGACTTTACTACAATGTCATCACAACGAATGTAACGTGACTACAATGTCATCACAACGAATGTAACATGACAATGTCATCACAACGAATGTAATGTGACTACAATGACATCACAACGAATGTAACATGACTACAATGTCATCACAACGAATGTAATGTGACTACAATGTCATCACAACGAAAGTAACGTGACTACAATGTCATCACAACGAATGTAACATGACTACAATGTCATCACAACGAAAGTAACGTGACTACAATGTCATCACAACGAATGTAACATGACTACAATGTCATCACAACGAATGTAATGTGACTACAATGTCATCACAACGAATGTAATGTGAATACAATGTCATCACAACGAACATAATGTGACTACAATGTCATCACGACGAACGTAACGTGACTACAATGTCATCACAACGAATGTAACGTGACTACAATATCATCACAACGAATGTAATGTGACTACAATGTCATCACAACGAATGTAATGTGACTATAATGTCATCACAACGAATGTAATGTGACTATAATGTCATCACAACGAATGTAACATTACTACAATGTCATCACAACGAAAGAAACGTGACTACAATGTCATCACGAAGAATGTAACGTGACTACAATTTCATCACAACGTATGTAACATGATTACAATGTCATCACGAAGAATGCAATGTGACTACAATGTCATCACAACGAATGTAACGTGACTACAATGTCATCACAACGAATGTAACATTACTACAATGTCATCACTACGAATGTAATGAGACTACAATGTCATCACAACGAATGTAACGTGACTACACTGTCATCACAACGAATGTAACGTGACTACAATGTCATCACAACGAATGTAATGTGACTACAATGTCATCACAACGAATGTAATGTGACTATAATGTCATCACAACGAATGTAACATTACTACAATATCATCACAACGAAACAAACGTGACTACAATGTCATCACGAAGAATGTAACGTGACTACAATGTTATCACAACGAATGTAACGTGACTACAATGTCATCACAACGAATGTAACATTACTACAATGTCATCACTACGAATGTAATGAGACTACAATGTCATCACAACTAATGTAACATTACTACAATGTCATCACAACAAATGTAACGTGACTACAATGTCATCACAACGAATGTAACATTACTACAATGTCATCACAACAAATGTAATGTGACTACAATGTCATCACAACGAATGTAACATGACTACAATGTCATCACAACGAATGTAATGTGACCACAATGTCATCAGAACGAATGTAAAGTGACTACAATGTCATCACAACTAATGTAACGTGACTACAATGTCATCACGACGAATGTAACGTTACTACAATGTCATCACGAATGTAATATGACTACAATGTCATCACAACTAATGTAATGTGACTACAATGTCATCACAACGAATGTGACTTTACTACAATGTCATCACAACGAATGTAACGTGACTACAATGTCATCACAACGAATGTAACATGACTACAATGTCATCACAACGAATGTAATGTGACTACAATGTCATCACAACGAATGTAACATGACTACAATGTCATCACAACGAATGTAATGTGACTACAATGTCATCACAACGAAAGTAACGTGACTACAATGTCATCACAACGAATGTAACATGACTACAATGTCATCACAACGAATGTAATGTGACTACAATGTCATCACAATGAATGTAATGTGACTACAATGTCATCACAACGAATGTAATGTGAATACAACGTCATCACAACGAATGTAACGTGACTACAATGTCATCACAACGAATGTAACGTGACTACAATGTCATCACAACGAACATAATGTGACTACAATGTCATCACGACGAACGTAACGTGACTACAATGTCATCACAACGAATGTAACGTGACTACAATGTCATCACAACGAATGTAATGTGACTACAATGTCATCATAACGAATGTAACGTGGCTACATTGTCATCACAACGAATGTAATGTGACTACAATGTCATCACAACGAATGTAATGCGACTACAATGTCATCACGACGAATGTAACGTGACTACAATGTCATCACAACGAATGTAATGTGACTACAATGTCATCATAACGAATGTAACGTGGCTACAATGTCATCACAACGAATGTAATGTGACTACAATGTCATCACAACGAATGTAATGCGACTACAATGTCATCACGACGAATGTAACGTGACTACAATGTCATCACAACGATGGTAACATGACTACAATGTCACCATAACGAATGTAATGTGACTGTAATGTCATCACGACGAATGTAACGTGACAACAATGTCATCACAACTAATGTAACATTACTACAATGTCACCACAACAAATGTAACGTGACTACAATGTCATCACAACGAATGTAACATTACTACAATGTCATCACAACAAATGTAATGTGACTACAATGTCATCACAACGAATGTAACATGACTACAATGTCATCACAACGAATGTAATGTGACCACAATGTCATCAGAACGAATGTAAAGTGACTACAATGTCATCAAAACTAATGTAACGTGACTACAATGTCATCACGACGAATGTAACGTTACTACAATGTCATCACAACGAATGTAATGTGACTACAATGTCATCACAACTAATGTAACGTGACTACAAAGTCATCACAACGAATGTAATGTGACTACAATGTCATCACAACTAATGTAACGTGACTACAATGTCATCAGAACGAATGTAACGTGACTACAATGTCATCACAACGAATGTAATGTGACTACAATGTCATTGCAACGAATGTAGTCTGGCTACAATGTCATCACATTGAATGTAATGTGACTACAATATCATCATTACGAATGTAACGTGATTACAATGTCATCACAACGAATGTAATTCCATGGCGAACTCGTTTTGAGCATTCGCTGCAAACCAGTGGACATCTATACATTAACACGTCAACCTTTGGGCTGCATCTCCTTCCAAGTATCGAGTCCACTCGCCTCTTTCTACGTTCATTCACTTCCGTGGAACACTGGTTAATAATCAACCAATTGTCGCTTCCATGGAACACTGGTTTTTAATCAACCAATTGTCGCTTCCATGGAACACTGGTTTTTAATCAACCAATTGTCGCTTCCGTGGAACACTGGTTTATAATCAACCAATTGTCGCTTCCGTGGAACACTGGTTTATAATCAACCAATTGTCGCTTCCGTGGAACACTGGTTTATAATTAACCAATTGTCGCTTCCGTGGAACACTGGTTTATAATCAACCAATTGTCGTTTCCGTGGAACACTGGTTTATAATCAACCAATTGTCGTTTCCGTGGAACACTGGTTTATAATCAACCAATTGTTGCTTCCGTGGAAGACTGGTTTATAATGAACCAATTGTCGTTTCCGTGGAACACTGGTTTATAATAAACCAATTATCATTTCCGTGGAACACTGGTTTATAATCAACCAATTGTCGTTTCTGTGGAACACTGGTTTATAATCAACCAATTGTCGTTTCTGTGGAACACTGGTTTATAATCAACCAATTGTCGCTTCCATGGAACACTGGTTAATAATCAACCAATTGTCGCTTCCGTGGAACACTGGTTTTTAATCAACCAATTGTCGCTTCTGTGGAACACTGGTTTATAATCAACCAATTGTCGCTTCCGTGGAACACTGGTTTACAATCAACCAATTGTCGCTTCCGTGGAACACTGGTTTATAATTAACCAATTGTCGCTTCCGTGGAACACTGGTTTATAATCAACCAATTGTCGTTTCCGTGGAACACTGGTTTATAATCAACCAATTGTCGTTTCCGTGGAACACTGGTTTATAATCAACCAATTGTTGCTTCCGTGGAAGACTGGTTAATAATCAACCAATTGTCGTTTCCGTGGAACACTGGTTTATAATAAACCAATTATCATTTCCGTGGAACACTGGTTTATAATCAACCAATTGTTGTTTCTGTGGAACACTGGTTTATAATCAACCAATTGTCGTTTCCGTGGAACACTGGTTTATAATCAACCAATTGTCGCTTCCATGGAACACTGGTTAATAATCAACCAATTGTCGCTTCCATGGAACACTGGTTTTTACTCAACCAATTGTCGCTTCCGTGGAACACTGGTTTGTAATCAACCAATTGTCGCTTCCGTGGAACACTGGTTTATAATCAACCAATTGTCGCTTCCGTGGAACACTGGTTTATAATCAACCCATTGTCGCTTCCATGGAACACTGGTTTATAATCAACCAATTGTCGCTTCCGTGGAACACTGGTTTATAATTAACCAATTGTCGCTTCCGTGGAACACTGGTTTATAATCAACCAATTGTCGTTTCCGTGGAACACTGGTTTATAATGAACCAATTGTCGTTTCCGTGGAACACTGGTTTATAATCAACCAATTGTTGCTTCCGTGGAAGACTGGTTTATAATCAACCAATTGTCGTTTCCGTGGAACACTGGTTTATAATAAACCAATTATCATTTCCGTGGAACACTGGTTTATAATCAACCAATTGTCGTTTCTGTGGAACACTGGTTTATAATCAACCAATTGTCGTTTCCGTGGAACACTGGTTTATAATCAACCAATTGTCGCTTCCATGGAACACTGGTTAATAATCAACCAATTGTCGCTTCCATGGAACACTGGTTTTTACTCAACCAATTGTCGCTTCCGTGGAACACTGGTTTTTAATCAACCAATTGTCGCTTCCGTGGAACACTGGTTTATAATCAACCAATTGTCGCTTCCGTGGAACACTGGTTTATAATCAACCAATTGTCGCTTCCGTGGAACACTGGTTTATAATCAACCAATTGTCGCTTCCGTGGAACACTGGTTTATAATTAACCAATTGTCGCTTCCGTGGAACACTGGTTTATAATCAACCAATTGTCGTTTCCGTGGAACACTGGTTTATAATCAACCAATTGTCGTTTCCGTGGAACACTGGTTTATAATCAACCAATTGTTGCTTCCGTGGAAGACTGGTTTATAATCAACCAATTGTCGTTTCCGTGGAACACTGGTTTATAATAAACCAATTATCATTTCCGTGGAACACTGGTTTATAATCAACCAATTGTCGTTTCTGTGGAACACTGGTTTATAATCAACCAATTGTCGTTTCCGTGGAACACTGGTTTATAATCAACCAATTGTCGCTTCCATGGAACACTGGTTTATAATCAACCAATTGTCGCTTCCATGGAACACTGGTTTATAATCAACCAAATGGCAATGCATTAAAACAAATTGGTATGACCGTATTGACTTACTATGTGTTTGTTTAGCAGGCAGTATTTGTGCAACCAAAACGAATTTGAGATAACGTGTGTATTGGTAATAGCTGCTGTGTCTGGTGTGTTTCTCCGTGAATTGGTATAATCTTAGGGATTCATTTTTGTGTCTTATGGTGTTCATTTACCATTATACAGGTGTATACCACTCAAAGGCTGACTCAAGCAACTAAGCGGCAGAGAGAGACAGAACACAAAACCATGCGTATGACAATTCTTACAATGTTTTATGTTGCAATAAAAGTACAATAAATTTTAACAGGATTCTCAACAATGCTCATCTTTAAATGCATCAAAACTTGCAATGGAAACGAACAGAGAACACGTGTCTATAAAAGTCATCAGACATACAGGGCAGCCACTTGAAATAAATCATTGTAATTCAACTATAAGTGCAACATTCCCACGTCTCACTGTTCAATATAAACTACGTTATTAGGAAAATAAATATCAACAAATACATAGTGTAAAAACAGCTACAAAGGATTTCACTCGGTTTAAATCCCAAATACATCAAACTTACAAAACTATCTCTCATCTTATATTATTAAAGGCACAAAATATGATCGTTTTTATTGTAAAAATCATGTTAAATCAGGGGCGGATCCAGAGAAGGTATCCTGGGGGGGCATAAAAACCTCCACTGGCGGCCGAACCTGTCTCAGCTTGTGACATCGGAAGACAGGGGGGAGCTGTTGAAATTGTTTCAGCTGATCGTAACCTATACCGGGGCACATTTCGAAGGGTCTAGGGAGACACGTGGGCCGATTCAGAAAGGTCTATGGGCATGTGCCCCTTAAATAAACCGATGTAAATTATATATTTTCTGATATCTTGACTGCAAAAATGTATTTTTAATGAACCATAATGTTTTAATGTTTGGGATAGATGTCATGACTGCACTGCACATGGGAGCAAAGTTTTACTGGTGTTCAACTGAGGCTGTCTTTCGTCATTGTTTAATATAATTTTCTTAACACAACAATAAATTTATTGAAGTTGTCTCCCAAATTGTGTTTACTAAATCCAAAACATTGATCGAAATTTGAATAGTCCCACTGTGAAATGTTCAAAGTGTAAACAAAACATTCAGATTTTAAGGTATTAAGTTGCAAAATTGTGAAGTAGTGTTGTATATTTTTTGATTCCACAAATTGCAAGCTTTAAAGTGATACCTTAAATATGTCTATCTTCATCGTTGTTGATTTATTGCTAAAAATGAAACTTTTAAAAAGTGACATTTTGAGAAAACAGGTTTAACAGTTGGGCTGTTATTAAAAACAATGCCCATAGCAACAATAAATTTAGTATTTTATTAGTTTCGGATTATTTCTCGAGAAAAATGAACCGGATATTGAAAGTTGAAATAAGGTATGCATTTCTGCCAAAATCACAGAATTTATGGGACATGATCGAAACAGCTATTTTTTGCTTGTGCGACTTAATACCTGGTTCAATGGGGCAGGTCACATTTGGACTGTCAAGATAACAGAATATATACAGAGTTAAAACGGCCTCGTCTACTGCACGTTATTTAATATCATGTTCTAAATACTTATATATATATATGTTGGTGGTGTACTGCCCAAAAACTGCATTTAATAAGTCGGAAAGATTGTTCGCAATTTTAATGCGGTAAAATGTTTAAAACATTCAAATAATAGACACCCAAGACAACAAGTGGGTTGAAGTACAATGATTCGGGGAACTTCCTGATAATACTGTTCCAACCCTGGACTTTATAGGTTGAATCCGTGTAACAAAAAAAGTCCTTTAAAATAACATTATTTTACTACAAAGATAAACGGTCAGACTCTGTGCTTTTAAACGTCTACTAACCTAAACACAAACAGATATATCTTGAAAACGTATATCAAACAAACAGCAACAAAACGTATTCAATATGTAAAAACATCAACGGATAATTTTGACCAGAAATAGTAAAACGTAACAAGCCACATTATCTCAACACAGTATCATGTCATCCGGGAAATAAGATGCGACACAACAGATTGTATAAGAAAACCATCCTCACAAGCCAGGGGTGTGCCTACTTACAATATCCCTGGCAAATCTCATACGCATTCTATGGAAGTTAGCTGAATCAAACTCGTAACAGACTTCGCGCCGGTCGCGACTGTAATACCATCGAAAACAGTACGGAACCCTTGAATTCTACGAATCCCAATTTAATTACCCGTTCGATCATTCTCGTGAGCAGCTGAGCGGTATTGTGTATTCAAATAATTACGTCAACTGCCCAAACAAACTGAATTGAAGACTGCCATGTTATGGACTATATAACATTGGAAGTTTATACCGTGGAGTGATTACACCGCGGAGTGAAAAGTTGTGATGGGTACATCCCTGGGACTCCGGGGTACGGCGTGGCATTGCAACGTGCTATGTATGATGGTTGAATAAATTTCAGTTACGTCTCGTTCATACTGACTGTACTATGATAATACCGAAAGAAGTATTATTACAAAGACCACCGAAACTTGCCAGCAAGCTGAGCTTATCTTCCGAGTTTCGCCTGGGGATACGGAGACTGATGTATTCAGCAGCACCCCTGGTGTATGAGGATGAAGAAAACCCTTTTATTCCCGAGTCAAAGGGGGTCATAGCCCAACTCACTCTATGAACCAGTATTTACATATGGGCCACACCTTTTACATATGTTGCCAAGTCTTGAAAAACTTACAAAGCACACACCATGGGGCTTCAGTATGTCAGTGAGATGAAAACAGAAATACGCAACAATATTCACTGAACGATTCATGAACAGAAGAAAATACCTACTAACTGTGTTAATGCTAGTAATGTAAAAATACTTAATAATAAAATAGACAGATATCTAATAAAGGTGGGCACCACGTAGATAAAAATTATTGAACTCAATGGTGTCAAATATTGCACCATTCCTCTGCGACGACCGCTGAAATGTTGGTGGGTGTCCAGGGGTAGTACCCCCTATCCCCTACTGACTCGTGGGGCTGGGAGGGCGGTCAAATTGTAGACTTTTGCGACTGTGTAAGGTGCTGCCCCCTCTCATCCGTTTCACCACGATCGGCTGCTCAAACTGTGCACTGTTACCGCTGAAACGGCAGCAAGTCATTAGCTTTTGGCCAAGTTTGGATTTCAACAGAAAATATACTAAATTAAAAAATCATTAAACAAAAATTAAATTTCTGCCACTGCGTTCCTAATAAAAAGCTATATCTTATGGTTTAAAATAACTTAGGTGAGTTTGAAAAATGGAATACCTACATGTATCATAATTTTTCAAAATGTAAAAACGCAAATATCAGCAGATATAAAACTCATTGATGCCAATAGGTTATTGTAATACATAGTCTGCTGGGGCCGGTTTCACGAAGTGACTAAGAACGTTCTTAACGCTAAGATGATTGTCTTAGTAAATGACGTGATTTTTTAATATAAGCGAACATAGGAGTTTACGCAAAAACGTGACGCTAAGTAATTGTGTAACTTTAAGTATACTTAAAGTTACACAATTACTTCATGAAACCGGCCCCTGGTGTGTACTTTCCTCAAGACAAATAATCGCATGTTATGTAATGGCAGCTATGAGACACAGTGCAGATTTTCGGCAGTACTGTCTTTTGGCAAGAAAACATGTTTTCATTGTACTATAATTGTAACTATTTTTCTAAAACATTGTTTACGTTCAATCAGTGGAATAATCAGTTGAAATGTTAGCGATTTAAAATATAGATCTATTGTTAACATTTAAAAAAAACATATTCTCTTAAGCAAGGCAGATTTGACTCCTCCCATTATAACATACATTTTTTTTTACTTTATAATGATTTAACTTATTATTATTACACATAAACCATGAGTCTGACAAAAAACATCCACAGATATAGATAATTTATTGCCATGATCAACATGTATAAAATATATGTTGATTAGGAATGTGTTTTGGTGTTGCACAATCAGCCACATCAATCATGCTACGTACATACAACAAAACAGTCTTACCGCACGCAATACACTTTTGTCAAAATCACAATAGCATTGTCTAATACAAACAGCATTGTCTAATACAAACAGCATTGTCTAAAAATTATCCAATAAAATTGCTCGGTTAAGCTAAAACTAACATACAAAAGAATAAAACACACCTGACAAAATTATATTGCATAGATTGCTCGTCATTATGTTGCAAGAATATTATGAGCTACGATTTCTGGTCATGCACACACGCACGCACGCATTCATGCATGCACGCACACACACATCTTTACCGCTAAAGCCTAGGTTCAGTGTCTCACAATGCAGACACAGCACGAGGGAAGAAACTGTCTCTGAAGCTGATTTAGTTGCAGACAACAGACATCTCACCTGTCTGGAGCAGTGGTAGAGTCGCTCGGCTCCTCAAATTGGAGTCTCTTCTGGCTGCGGGGGTGGATGAGGCCCCCCGCACCACCCTGGGTCCGACTGACCTCTGGGGACGACAGTCGCATTAGTTCATTGATTTGACGGAACTTGTCAGCCGACTGAAACAATTTACACTGGCTACTGAGAGATCTGTTACAACCTGGGCAGAGACGGGGGTGGTTACACCATAGATGCAATCCATTATGATTACTGTGTCACAATTACAAATATGATTACGTAGAAAGTGTAATCAATTACTGTTTTATGAGTACAATTAGGGATCATCTGAGAATGTTGATGTAAGATATCAGACAAATTACTTTCATCTGGCCTCAACCCCCACCCCCTTCTCTCAACCCCCACCCCCTCCCCTCAACCCCACACCCTCCCCTCAACCCCCACCCCTCCCCTCAACCCCCACACCCTCCCCACAACTGCTACCCCTCAACCCCCACACGCTTCCCTCAATCCCTCAACCGCCACACCCTTCCCTCAACCCCACCCCTCAACCCCCACCCCTCCCCTCAGATGAAAGTTTGTAAACATTGATATGATGATATCAAGTGTTGTGGGTGGGTGGTTGCCTGTGTCTGGGAAGACAACAACTTTGCTTTACGTGTAACCAGATGATTGTTTATACCGAAGCAACAATGGTGTTTGGCGTGGCTTCGAAGATGTGCTCTGTCCAAGCCCAGCCGAGGAGGTTGCCTCTATCACTGGATCGCCTGGTTAGTAGGAGTCTAGGCATCGCCGGAGACTGACCCTGTTGTTGGACTGTCTGGTGAATAGGAGCCACAACGAGAAACTACTGCGGTTACACTTGAGCAGGAACCCGTTCCCTGCACCCGAGGCCGTGCGCGCCGTGCCGATACCACGCGAGCGAGGATGTGACCGGTCTGGAAGCTACACTTGACTTACTGGACAGTGTCGTTACATAGTTACATTGTTCTTTGGTTTTAAAATTCTTGTTAAATATGACTATCTGGTGTATTTTACTATGAAGATTACACATTTTTTTTATTGTATTTATGTTTTCATAAATCTGAATAAGTTGTTTTTTTAATAAAAATAATAATATAAAATTAATAATAAAAACACTAACATTCTTACTGACCCATTAATGACAGATACCTACGAAATTTAATGTATAATGGTACAAGAGCTGCCGGTTTTCCCTTTTCTTAACAAAGCCAGTCATTACACAAGCAATTAATTTGTTGCTAACTTATTTCTGATAAAGGTTTTATCTGTATATTAATGTAGTGTCATGAGGATGCCATTATCGTCAAGTGTTCCAAATATCATCCATATATGACAATGCTAACTTAGGCATAATGTATAATAGTGCTGTAGAGTTTTAGCTTTTCTAGCAATAGTGGTAATTACACAAACAAATAATTTTACTGCAATTTTTTTTTTTTTAAATCAAAAAAATTCAATGAATTAGAAATTCCACATTTTATGCTGTACATCCGGACATTTTCGAATATGCATATTTTTGGCGCGCTTTTCGGGATGCCGAGATGTGACGTCACTTATGACTCAAACTCGCATCAGGCCGACCCTTTCCATGCATTCAGAGCATGTTTACAAGTATAGCTTTTGGGTCGAAACGAGCGTCAGAATGAGTTATTGTGCAATTTTCCGACGTAATACAAACACTAGTCATCATAGAGGAACAAGCAGTTATCTTACGGTTCCACATGAATCGAATTTTATTCAAAACAACGAATGCGAATGGGCCTACAAGTCGACTAGGTTTCGCCGAGCTTGGGCTCGTTTTCAGAATAATTATATCGAATGCAACCAACGGGAGATAATCTACACCAATAAACATACATAGCAAACATATATTGTATCCAGCTACATAAAGTAACGTATATAATCTCATAATATCACTAGAATATCTATATATGAAGGAGTTGTACAATTTACCATAACAACTTAAATCAGTTAGGGAGTTTCTGCTGGTCCCGCTAGCTCAGTGGGTAGGTGCGTTGGTTGCTTATCATTTATTTTACAATCGGGTGACGCCGGTTCAATCCTGACAGCATGCAAACTATTGATTTTCTTTACACTTTTTTGTTGATGTTTTCACGAAGTAATATAAACCAAATCATTTAGTATACTATGATGCACCGTTTGTAAATAATTTTTATTTTGTAGTAATTATTTATTCGCCACAAAAATGAAAATATGGTCATTATATAACGATGTTTCTAAATGTTATTTATCCAAACAAATATAATGTAATGGATATCTAATTTATTAATTGTAAATATATTGTACGGTAATATACTGTAATTATATATGTGAAAACAGATTGTGATCTGTCTGGATAAATACAATTTAGAAACATCGTTGTATATAATGACCATATTTTCATTTTTGTGGCGAATAAATAATTACTACAAAAATATAAAAAATATTTACAAACAGTGCATCATAGTATACTAAATGATTTGGTTTATATTATTTGTGAAAACATCAAAAAAAGTGTAAAGAAAATCAATAGTTTGCATGCTGTCAGGCTTGAAACGGCGTCGCCCGATTGTAAAACAGACACCAAGGAACCAATGCGTTTACCAACTAAGCTATTAAGGCAGACAGAAATTCGCTGACTGATTTCAGTTGTTATGATAAATTGTACAACTCCTCCTTCATACATCGATATTCTAGTGATATTATGAGATTTTATACGTTACTTTCTGTAGCTGGATATGATATATGTTTGCTATGTATGTATATTGGTGTACATTATCTCCCGTTGGTTGCATTCGATATAATTATTCTGAAAACGAGCCCAGGGCCAAGCTCGGCGAAACCTAGTCGACTTGTAGGCTCATTCGCATTCATTGTTTTGAATAAAATTTAATTCATGTGGAACCGTAAGATAACTGCATGTTCCTCTATGATGACTAGTGTTTGTATTACATCGGATTATTGCATAACAACTCATTCTGACGCTCGTTTCGACCCCAACATTATCCATGTAAACATGCTCTGAATGCATAGAAAGGGTCGGCCTGCTGCGAATGTGAGTCATGTGTGACGTTAAGATACCACGTGATCGCCTAGCTCATGAAATTTTTATTTTCCGCGGGAATCGCTACACAGACGGGTTTAAAATCGAATTTATGCTACAAATGTATTTTCCTGTATTTTTTAAATGTTCTTGAATGTTACATGCAATATTAAACTTTCTGTACACATGGAAAACAGATTTTAGCTAATGCCTTGTTTTTATTTCCTTTAACAAACATCTTGTTTTCATATTAACAGAATGTCTTCAGAATGTCATTATCTCGGAGTGGTCCAAATTTCAGCAAGATTTGTCCATGGTAACTAAGGTACATTACCTGAAACACAACAAATATGTTGCTTAAACTTTGAAGGCCGTTTTCTGGGATTGAAGACTTCAACCCCACACATGTTTGGCGAGTCGTAACTTCAGTTATAACTGAGATATCTTCTTGTTTTGTACATCATATGAAAGCTGAGAATCTGCTCTTTCAAACGATACCAATAACTCAAAATTGAAATCGCCGACATGTGACTCATTTGGTTAAAATGGGTCACACATTAACAGTATCAGTTTGAAGCATAAATTATCAATGTCCGACACCAGATGAAACCTGTCTGACCCCCCCTGCTCCCCAAAGAAAAGTAATTTCATCTGATATCGGACATCAATGTTCTGAGATGATTCCTTACATATATGAAATCTCCTAACCTCTAGTACTAAGAAAACAGGAGTGTTTTTAAAGGTGCTCCTCTGCTTGATTTTTGCTCATCATGTCAATATTTATTTTGCAAAAACTAAGACCTACGTTGTATCCGCTATGACCTGTTAGTGTATTTATACCACTTCGTTCTATAGTTTCTATGAAGCAAAACAAAAATGTTACTTTTTAATTCCCTGTGAGGATTTAATTCAAGGGGTTTCACAGTGTGCCGCTGGTGCAATCGGATGCAATCGGGTGCAATCTTGTAAGTTTGTGACGTCACAATGATATGTTGCAAGTCTAGAGGCAGACCACCAAGTTCAATGGACTAGCGCTAAATGGCGGAAACACAGTTGGCTTTGGCAAACTACAAGATGTACTGCCAAAGTACTTTCTGTCAAACATTAAAAAACAAGTACGAATTCTTCTGTTAAATAAACTGCACATTTTACTTCTAAAAACTATTTACACACTATAAGTATAGCGTAAACACATCGGATTTATGATGGACAAACCAGCTGAAGAAGCCCCTTAGAGGGTTAACTACAGACCGTATCTTGGTGAAACCTCAACACATCTTCATAAAATGTGAGGAATATATTAGTAGGGTGAAGTTTGTTGGACGTGAAAAACTGCAATTTGCATAATTGTTGCCATGGCAATGGTGAATTATGTTGCTATGGAGGTATGCTACCACAACAAAATTTAAAATAAATGCTAGCAAATACCATCATGTAATTGTTTGGTGGAAGGTTGCTTAATGCAAAAAGGTGGTTTTGGCGATCCAACTTGAAGTGTTTTGTGACCATCGCAAGTCGCACCATTTGAGTAAAGATTATTTGTTAAATTCCTTAAGTGGTTGACCTTTGTTTACAAACCCTTAAAATAAAGCAATAACATCCAAAAATAGCTCACTGAACATTTCAAGTAATAACTGGTGAAAATTTCAATTCTCTATCTTGTGTAGTTTTTTTTAAATATTTTTTCAGGTGCCACACAAATGATCAAAAATCTCTTTTTGAGAAAACAGCCAAAACGAAATAAGAATGTCATATGTTAGGAGGTATGGGCAGGTATTTGTAAGCAGCATTTTGAAAAAGTGTAACTTCTTGGGAATGTCTAACATGTTAATCCATTGGAAAATGACGAAATGGCAAAAAATCAACTTTAGGATCAGTGGCTACCCTTAATATAGAAACTTCAATAAAAAATAATGAAACGCTCCCATCTTGTGAATGAAAACAGACGTTAACCCTCTCCTTACCCCAATCCTGTCCCCTACAGTGCAGTAGAGTTTGGCCGAGTTGGGAGTGAGCTGACTAGGAGACTGGGGAACTTGGAAGGGAGAGTCCTTCATCGGGGAGATGTAGAAGTTTTTCCGACCTGCCAATCTGTAATCAAAAACAAACGTTTCAAAGACAATATGAATCTTGCTACAGTAAAGTGGGTGTTAAGTTAAAGTGGGTATTGAGTTAAAAATTAAGTTAAAATTGTGAATATAGTTTTGTACCTTTTGGATTCTACAGATTATAAGGTTTACATCGATATTTCATTTGTTGAAATATATTCAGTAGTTTCTGGTTTTAAAACACTTGAAAGCAATGTTTGGTAAAAAATGGGCGATGTGGAAAATGCAATACACACAGGAACAATGGATTTTGTATTTTATAAATCGGTTTCAGATTATTTGTCAAGAAAACAAAAAGGGACATTGAAAGATGAGATTATAATGTATGCATTTCTGCCCACATCACAAAACTGATGGAACACAATCTAGACAGCTATGCTTGCTTGTACAGATTAGACGTGTGCAACATTTTGTTAGTATTTACAATCTAGCAAAGTGTGTCGATATTATCCTGATGAGAACTGGTTCTGAATGCTGAAAAAATAGTTCTGATTCAATATCTTAGTAAGGATTCATCTGTAAATTACGTAAGCACAAAATCATAAAAAGAAGCCCCTTGTCCCCTGCTTACACATCATACATTTCATGTGTAACCACTCGCTATATTGTGAGCAGTAAGCCTACCTTGTTTACGGTAGGCAAAAACCTACACCCCGCCATATTCACACAGCGTACACAATCACATCAAGCACATAACGTGTAGTCTTAACCCATTTCATTCGGGATACGCCTACGGGCGTAGTTAACCTTTTCATTCGGGATACGCCTGCAGGCGTAGTCAACGCACGTGACGGCCTTATCGGGTATTTATAGAAACTGTGTGCATCGTAGCAAGCTTTTACCATTTTTCCCATGATGCAGTATGACCACACTACCGGTTTGGAAGCCATTTGCAAATTTTCAACCGCGTGTTTATCTGCAAGTTTGGAGTGAAGTTCGAGTTCGATATTTTGGAGATTTTTGGCATTTAAAAATGGCGGATGATGGTGCAGTTAGTGATGGAAGCGATATCGACGTGGAAGACAGTGAAATCGGCAGTAGTACGAGCAGTATTTCGACTGAAAACGACGCAGACGAATCTGTTGTGTCCAGTGCCAACAGCTTGGAGTGTGTCTGTACGCACTTCCACAGCCTGTTCAACTTGTGAGTTGGCACTTGGCAGTCAGTGACGTGAACAATATGAACTGTGACATCGCCGATGTCATGAACAGTGTAATGGACATTATTACCTTAGTTCGGTGAAGGGTTATTGTTTCATTAAATTTTATTATGCACATTATATCTTGTGTTGTAATTCGTTTTCATTGGAAACTGCAATGCCAAGCCCAGGCCAAGGCAATGGTGAATTACTGTAAGGAAATTACTAATTTTGTGTACGTGACGACTTCCATTCTAAAAACTATAACTTTGGACTGACATATGACATTTACATCAAATTTTTACCACTTTGAAGAAATTAATTTGGGAGGTTTCTCTCACTGGATATATGATATGTCTAAGTGGCTATATATAGGTAAAACTAGCCCCAAGTCTGTGTACACATTTTGTTTTTATTTTATTTCTTTCATTCTTCTTCTCCGTGAGATAACTTCCTCCATGTTCACTCTACAGAAACAGTTTCAACACCATCATGTAGGCAATTCTCTTCTGATTCCAGAAATGTATGGGTTTATACACTTTTCTTCAACAGTTGCCTGAACAAATATTATAATTGAAGCGTTGGTGAATCCCTGTCAGGAAAGATATCTTTTCACATACTCGACAACATTCATTCAGAAATGTGTAACTTCCGACTGAAACAAGATATTTACATGAAATTTTTACCACTGTTTGAAGAAATGAATTTGGCAGATTTCTCTCATTGGATGTATGACCATCCTGAGTGGTTGTATACAGGTAAAACAAGTCCAAAGTCGATGTACAATCTGTTTTTATTATTATTGCTTTTCAGTCTTCTTCTTCACCTTGAGATAACTTCTTCTATGCTCACTCTATACAAACAATGTTAACACCATCATGTAGGCAATTCTCTTCTGATTCCACAAATGTAAGGGTTTATACACTTTTCTTCAACCAAAACCTGGCAAAAAATTAGTATGTGACCCACCCGTTGAAATAATTTATCACAACTGTAAATTGGTAATTTTGTCCAGATCTGAGCAATGTGGCCAGCTAACTAGCTGTCAGAATGAAATGGGTTAAATAAGGAATGATAAAGGCTGAGAAATAACACGTTTTATGAGGACAGTTTAAATGACATGTACAAATTTTCATCAATCTAGAAACAATTTGGAGGTTGAACTCTACTGCTCAATATCTATTATAGACATTTATTGGACAAGTTTTATTTTATTGTAGCATTTTCTTCAACTGAGACACATTTAGTTATTAGTCAACGGAATGGTTTGAAATATCTCAACACTTCACCTTCACAGTGTCCTTTTCAATGAATACAGAGCAGTTTGGGGAGAAATGTCATGTGATTTACTAAATGAGTCATGAACGTAGACCAACACTGCCATTTCTGGTAACAACATTGAAAACAAATTCAGTAAAATATTTAAAAACAAATTAAACACTCTCTGTAGGTACACTGTAGGGTTGTATAAGGTAACAGCATAGCAATTTTAGAAGTCTGTGGGATGCTGTTACTGAACACTGCTTGTCAGTCAAAACAATCCACGTTGTGGAGTTCGATACACTTCACAACCTCTCAAAGTTTCAGTTCTTTGAGTCAAAAAGTAAAAGATACATGATGTTTCATGCCTGAAATAATTATGAGACTCCCAAGACCCATCAAACTGCAATACTGAGATGATGTTACTTACTCATAGATGGGTGATGCATTCAACATGCCTGAGGCTGCGGCACGGGGGGACAGACCAGGCTGGAAGAGATCACACAATCCTAGACAGAGACTGACAGAAAATACGTGATCCTTACTGACATAGATTGACACAATCTGACACAGAATATACATGATCCTCATCAACGTAGCCACAGAAGAATATAGATAATCTTCACTGGCATAGACAGAATATACATGATCCTCATGACAGATGCAGACTGATACTGAATATACATGATCCTCATGACAGACATATACTGACACAGAATATACATGATCATCATGACAGACGCAGACTGACACAGAATATACATGATCCTCATGACAGACACAGACTGACACAGAATATACATGATCCTCATGACAGACACAGACTGACACAGAATATACATGATCATCATGGCAGACACAGACAGACAGAGGATATACACGATCCTCATGACAGACGCAGACCGACACAGAGTATAAATGACCCTCATAACAGACACAGACTGACACAGAATATACATGATCCTCATGACAGACACAGACCGACACAGAGTATACATGACCTTCATGACAGACACAGACTGACACAGAATATACATGATCCTCATGACAGACACAGACTGACACAGAATATACATGATCATCATGGCAGACAGACTGACACATAACATACATAATCCTCATGACAGTCACAGACTGACACAGAATATACATGATCATCATGACAGACGCAGACTGACACAGAGTATAGATAACCCTCATAACAGACACAGACTGACACAGACTATACATGATCCTCATGACAGACACAGACCGACACAGAATATACATGATCATCATGACAGACGCAGACTGACACAGAGTATAAATAACCCTCATAACAGACACAGACTGACACAGAGTATACATGATCCTCATGACAGTCACAGACTGACACAGAATATACATGATCCTCATGACAGACGCATACTGACACAGAATATACATGATCATCATGACAGACGCAGACTGACACAGAATATACATGATCCTCATGACAGACACAGACCGACACAGAGTATACATGACCTTCATGACAGACACAGACTGACACAGAATATACATGATCCTCATGACAGACACAGACTGACACAGAATATACATGATCATCATGGCAGACAGACTGACACATAACATACATAATCCTCATGACAGACACAGACTGACACAGAATATACATAATCCTTATGACAGACACAGACCGACACAGAATATACATGATCATCATGACAGACGCAGACTGACACAGAATATACACGATCCTCATGACAGACACAGACCGACACAGAGTATACGACCTTCATGACAGACACAGACTGACACAGAATATACATGATCCTCATGACAGACACAGACTGACACAGAATATACATGACCTTCATGACAGACACAGACTGACACAGAATATACACGATCCTCATGACATGACAGACGCAGACCGACACAGAGTATAAATAACCCTCATAACAGACACAGACTGACACAGAATATACATGATCCTCATGACAGACACATACTGACACAGAATATACATGATCATCATGACAGATGCAGACTGACACAGAATATACATGATCCTCATGACAGACACAGACCAACACAGAGTATACATGACCTTCATGACAGACACAGAATATACATGATCCTCATGACATACACCAACTGCCACCAACCTTGAGTGTGGAGCATTGCAGGATGTGAGACTTGAGAGCCGGCATGAAGACTCGGTTGTAGAATGAAATGATTGTGTCGAACTCCCCCGGCATCACCAGCACCTGCTTGTACACCTGACAACACAACGCACGACCTTAAGACCAGACCAGACCAGACCAGACCAGACTGCAGTGTATTCACTACACGGACCAACACAGACAGCACAATACTGGAAGCTTGCATGATGTCATAATCATGAAACTGTTCAAATACAACATCAACTAGCCCCAACTAGACTCAACGTAGTGGAAAGTTTTCAAGTTTACGTGATTACAACATCACGCCAGCTTCCAGCATAACAGTTCTGTTCAGTGCAGTGGATACATTGCAGTCAGAGGGTGTCTGGTGTGGTCTGGTCTGGTAGGGCGTAAAATGCCAGTGTATTCCGGCCTTTACACTGACAATGTACTAAAAACAGGCAGGTTTTGATATGGCACAATAACATTTCCTCAGAACTGATCAAAGTGCTGTAACGTAACACCCCTGGCAGACCGGGTCATTCCAAAATCATCACGTGTCTGGGAAGCATTCAGCCACGGTGCAATTGATGGATCCGATACGTCGCGGTTTGACAATCAAAATGATGCATGTGACATCTGTCAAGTTTTGCTTTTGCCAACAATGTTAATAAATGTACGTATGTAAATCACTTTACTATTGCGGCATGACATGTCATAGCTCAAACATTCCTGCGTGCAGCTGTCACTTTTAAAATGTTGCCTTATGTTTCTGTCATTAAAAAAAATGTTTGAGTCCAGAATTTTAACAAAATATACAACAGAATGTTCGAAGGCACCATGTGTTCGGCATCCATGTTTGATGGCTTGCCGGAGCTTATGCTTAGGCAACAGGTCACATGATGGACAGGTCAATTATTGCAGCAAGACTAAATTTATTGTACACCCATCCTGTACCGGTGTACACGTGTTATACACCCACCCTGTACACCTGGTGTACACTCACCCTGTGTACGTGGTGTCCAGCATGCAGCAGTGTGCGGTACATTGCCACTATCGTTTTAAACTTCACCTCCGTGTGAGCCACTTTACAGACAGCGTAGATGGAGCACATGACGATCTGTAACAAGTAAATGTAAGACGCTGAAACTGTCAAACTGTTAACGTATGTATCCAGTACGTTGCGGTTTGCCTACGTCACAATCCAAATTTTGCGCGTGACCTCCATCGAGCGTTGCCTTTGCCAACAGTGTTGATAACAGTTATATTTGTTACACTGCTATTTTGGTATGACATCTTATAGATCTAACACATAGTTGTCACCTGTAAAACTACCGCATGTTTTTGTTTTAAAGAAATACTTCTGGGGATGGAATGTCAACAAAACATACGGCGGAATGTGCGAACGCGCCACGTGTGCGGCATCCATTTTTTGATGGCTTGACGGATGTTTTGCTAGGCAACAGGTCTTGTGACGGATAGGTCTTTTGTTACCACCCTGGCCCTGACCCAGGAATGGACCAAGAAGAAATGTACCTGGTCAAGGTGTCTGTCTTTAAGGAGTTCTGCCTTGCGCGTAATACAACATTCCAGACACGTCCACACACGAACTTGCTGCAACCAACAAAAAAGTTAAGTAAATGTAAGTTCTGATATAGCGCAGTATCCAGTCCTTAGGACTGCTCAAAGCGCTTTACACTTTACTCCCTGGCAGACCTGTTCAATCAAACGCTGCAATCAATGCACAAAGACTATTCATACACGAGTGTATATACCAATGGCTATAGCCAGGTACTCATTCATACAGCTGAGTGACAACACTGTCACTACTTCGTAGGTCGCTATTATTACACAGTACCTGCCAAAAAGCCCATCCTTCAGGTAACGCACCACACACACAGACAGAGAAGACGGTTTATTCGTATTGAATGATTGTCACCAGGTCCTTAGCCAGAAATAACCTTTTGCCAGTCTTGGATTAATCAAGTGTCCTTTCAGCGCGTAAACGGTTGACGTGGAAAGTGTGAAATGTTGTGAACAATCAATTCACACACACAATGACAACACAAACAGGCATATGGTAGCTCGATTATGGTTTGATTAGGGAATCACCAATCTAGCCTCCGTGATTGGTGCGTGAATTCGCTATGTATTTCATAAATAATTTGACATTGATTCTACATTGATTCTTACTGATATGCTAACAAATCTTAGTAGTATTGGGCAAAGTACATAAAAAAGTTAGTTTTAAGTAAACACATTTCATGTTGTCTGTTGCTATAATAAACAATTCTCCAAGGTTCTCCTATCGTAAGCCATCGCATTGTAAACCAACGCTATATTATACGCCAAACAAAGCAGTCAGTTGAAATGAACTGCATGGGTAGGAAATGTGGCATTCTGTTCACTGTTGCAAGTGCTCTGAACGCATTAATCTACCAGCAATTTGCGTCGCTTGTTATGTTAGCGCATGAGACAAACACTAGTTTATTCCTATTTACCAAAACGTTTGCTTAGTGAGACTGGATCAGGAAGAACATTAAGACCACTTACAAACTCTCAAATGACACAGGACCAACCTTGGCTGTGTCATTATGTCAGTTAGAAGTCTTCCCACATATATATTACTATTTCAAGGGGTCCACCACCTAAAAAGGATGCATTATGTGCTTTAAATGCAAACAATATTCTGTATAAAACATAATTGTTGGAGTTCGGAAATATTGTTTGTGGTATGTCACTTATGTGATTATTGCAAAGGTAGACGCATTTGCTTTGTAGTGTTGTCATAAAGACACAAACTACTAGAATGATACGTACAACATCCTTTGGTATTGAGAGAAGGCCACAGAGCGCCAGCATTCGGTGATGGGCCAGTCTACAAACTGAACACACACTACCTTGAGACACACGTGACAGAAGAGATATGTTACATAACAAGTATAGAGGTGACATGGTAGTATGTGGTGACATAACAAGTATAGAGGTGACACAGTAGTACGTGGTGACATAACAAGTATAGAGGTGACATGGTAGTATGTGGTGACATAACAAGTATAGAAGTGACACGGTAGTACGTGGTGACATAACAAATATAGAGGTGACACGGTAGTACGTGGTGACATAACAAGTATAGAGGTGACATGGTAGTATGTGGTGACATAACAAGTATAGAAGTGACACGGTAGTACGTGGTGACATAACAAGTATAGAGGTGACATGGTAGTATGTGGTGACATAACAAGTATAGAAGTGACACGGTAGTACGTGGTGACATAACAAATATAGAGGTGACACGGTAGTACGTGGTGACATAACAAGTATAGAGGTGACATGGTAGTATGTGGTGACACAACAAGAATGATGGTGACGGTGACATAACAATGACTATCACAAGACAGTATCTGACTTGGAACCCCCAAAGAAAAGAAGGAAACAAAGGCCTAAAACAGCTGGCAAAGGGTTACAGATGCAGAGGTAAAGAGCTGCGGCTATGCATGGAAGGAGATGGAGAGGGTTTCTTAAAGTTTTGTGCACTGGAAAGTCATCATGGATGGCCTACGCACCTCCGCAAGTAAGTAACAAGTATGATGGTGACATAACAAATATAATGGTGACACATCAAGTATGATGGTGAAACAACAAGTAATGCGGTAACACAAGTATGATGGTGACACAACTAGTATGATGGTGACACAAGTATGATGGTGACACAACTAGTAAGATGGTGACACAAGTATGATGGTGACACAAGTATGGTGGTGACCCATCAAGTTTGATGGTGACACATCAAGTATGATGATGACAAAATAAGTATGATAGTGACATCTTAATACTTGGTGACACAAGTTTGTTGGTGACACAAGACGTTATAATTATGACAGCATCACTGTCCCGAAATGTGTCCACCGACCTTTGTTGAAGAACATGTTGAGAGACGTGGAGCATGCGCGGTGTCGAGGACTCACTGGTGACGTATCGGGAGTTGTTGATGGTGACATGCCGTGGAGAAGTGACATGCCCGAACGAAACCTCACGGGTGACGGACAGCTATGACACAAAGTGAGAATGTCACTTTTATGTGACACGATGACATGTCATAAGATTCATGTAATACCTATATGAAATGACGCAGTAAGGTCAGCCGTATACCACGTCAATGTCAAATGACACAAGAGGTGATTTGTCTACCTCTTGGAGCTAGCATGTGTCCATACAAGATGTTTTGTCTGTGGAGGTATGTTAAGATTTTCTCCCTAGTTTCCATCTCCGGTGCCAAACTTTCCAATATTAATCTACAAGCCTACAAGCCTACGGAACAAAAATAACACTGCAGTGTCATACAATGTTGTGTTTAGATAAAGATACATTCTTATGTAGCACAGTATCCAGTCTAAAGGACTGCGAGGGATGGATGGAGGGAGGGACAGATGGAGGAAGGGAGGTAGGGATGGAGGGAGGGGAGGGACAAGTGGAGGAAGGGAGGGAGGGAGGGAGGGAAGGGGAAGGGAAGTGAAGGGGGAGGGAGGGAGGGAGGGAGGGAAGGGGGGGAAGGGAAGGGAAGGGAAGGGAAGGGAAGGGAAGGGAAGGGAAGGGAAGGGAAGGGAGGGGAGGGAGAAGGAGGGAGGGAGGGAGGGAGGGAGGGAAGGAAGGAAGGGAGGGAGGAAGGAAGGATGGAGGGATGGAGGGAGGGACGAAGGAGGGGAGGGAGGGAGGAAGGGAGGGGGGAGAAAGGGAGGGAGGATGGTAAGGGGGAAGGAGGGAAGGAGGAAGGGAAGGGAAGGGGGCAGGGAGGGAGGGAGAAATGGACAGGCGGAGGATGGGAGAAGGGGAGGGAGGAAGGAAGGGAGGGAGGGTGGAAGGGAGGGACAGGCAGAGGGAGAAAGGGACAGGCAGAGGATGGGAGGAAGGGAGGGAGGAAGGAAGGGAGGGAGGGTGGAAGGGAGGGACAGGTGGAGGGAGTGAGGGAGAAAGGGACAGGCAGAGGATGGAAGGAAGGGAGGGAGAGTGGAAGGGAGGGACAGGCGGAGGGAGTGAGGGAGAAAGGGACAGGCAGAGGATAGAAGGAAGGAAGGGAGAGATGTTCTAAACACTATGCTACTGATGTATTCTCTGAGAAACAGAAGATATTATGTTTACACTTACACATATGATTCACCGTGGCCTCTCTCACTAGGAGGCGTTATAGGGAGTAGAGACACTTCGCATCGAGTCAGCTGATCAAACAGTGGCGAACCCTGGTGCAGAAACCAATTTCAATAAAATGACAAATCACGACACTATTTGTAAATCGTATCTTAAAAAATTTTTTGTATTCAATAACAAAAAGGATTTTGTCATGACTAGTGGACAGTTGTCAGTTTTCAAAAATATTTACTTATTTAGTAGTTCTACATGATAAATGTGTGAATGCGTGCATGCATACAACTTATACAACTTATACAAGTGCCCAGGAAAGGAGTATACAATGTACAACATTTCAGTGAGAACAACAGTATGGATACTGTAAATGAAACCTTACTATAAACAAATTAAGTGTAACATTACTTTTTAAATGTTTATTATCTAACACATTTAACTACACATTGTTTAACATTTATTTAATATTTATAATTATCATCAACTATTATATATTATTTAATATTTATCATTAGTACTGATACTACAACGGTCATAAATACTTCTATTATTTTATATGGATCTAAAGTTTAACGAAGTATAACAATATTAAGCACATGATAAATGGCGTATCCCACTCACTGCCTGCCAGGCAAGGCTGTCTAAGATCCGATTCTCAATGTGTTGTAGGTGCTACAACAGACGTTGACACAGAACGAGTAATTATAAGAAGCTCATTTATATGACTAGATGATATGAGAGCTCACTACACACACTAATATCTGCTGTTTGATGGATGCCATCCTCGCAAGCCAAGGGTGGTGACTATGCACCCTACCCCTAGCAGATTTCCTATGCAATGCATGGAAGTCAACTGAATCAAACTAATAATTGAATTCGCCTGTCGCGACTGCACCACTCACAAAAACAGTGCAGACACCCATCCGACCTGCGCCTCGACTGAAAGACGAAGCAGGCAACTTCAGGGAATCCCAACATTGTCACGAGCGGCTGGTCAGCCTTGTGTATTCAAATAATGACTTCTATTCCCCAAACATTACACGTAACACAAGCAAACTTGCTGGATGAAATGAAAACGAGCGAAACACTGGCACACTTGGCTGAGATTAACGTCAGCATTCAGCAAAGTGATCTGCCAGTGAGTGTTGAGACTGATGTAATCAACAGCGCCCCCTGGTGCATGAGAATGATGGATGCAGGAGATACTACGTATGGTTTTGTGCATAACTATAAATAGTAACAAAAATGCACAAGAAAAAATGCCCACCCACTCTGGTGGTCACGGGAATGAGTTTCACTTCAAAACCCTGTAATGGTGACAACTGATGCATTCAGTAGGTCGTGGAATGTGTGCGTCATTATCAAATTTGTGCACGTGAGCTCCGTCAAGCTTTGTCTTTGATGACGGTAATTACATCATTACTGCTGCATGAAATCTCATAAAACAAACATTCCCACCTACAGCTGTGACTTTTAAAACTATGCCTTATGTTTTAGTCCTGAAGAAACATTTTGTGGCCAGAATTTCCAAACAAAATACACAACGGAATGCATGAACGCACCATCAAATCAAATTGTGACTTTTAATTGCGCCGGTCCAACAATCGTTGCTCACGGCACCGTACAGAATGTTCAGGTTTGATTTAAAATCGGTGTTTGTCATTGTTGTTGCAGTCTGCTTTTGCGGCAGCAAGTTCCATAGTGTTGGGGCTGCCACGCAAAATGATCTATCACCCCAGCGACGCGCTGCACGTGGTACACATAAATGATTGTGTTCACTGGAGCGCAACAATCGAGTTGGCTGGCGTCGGTTCACATATTTGGTGATATACTGTGGTGCACAGCCAGTCAGTGCTCGGTGCGTGAGTAGAAGTATCTTGTACTCTACTCTAACTGCTATTGGCAGCCAGTGCAGCTTCATCAATAGATGTGCGGCATCCATTTTTTGATGGCTTGAGTGTTTCGCTAGGCAACAGGTCGTGTGATGGATATCAGTAGCTGCCCGTAGCATGTTGTGCTATGGGAGGGTATAAGCTAGCATAAAATGTATTCCTGACCACCAATCACTCATGTCCCTTACAACCATCATTTCCACCCTACCTGACTTCACCCACCTTGACGATGTCCTTGCTGAAGCTTGGTTCTGCTGTGACGAAACTCTCCAGGACTTTGATGACATCAAACGGTGTCACATCAAACACTGTCAGTATCCATGGAAACACAACGCCTTCACAGTCTTCTGAGCTGGCGTAGTTCTCTTCAGGAAGCAACGAGACCCCTGGTGGCGACAAATGTCACATGGAACACGTCTTTAAAAACTTTTTTCCCAATAAAATCTTATAAATGTCTCATTCTGGAATCATTTCATGAAAACAGTATAGGGTTGGTGGAACACCAAAGTTAGGATAGAAATTGTGTTAAAAGAGATCTCGAAAGGGGCTCGATTACACGAAACATTTGTACCATACGAAGGTTCATGTCATGATGTTTTAATGTAAGTTATGTAATTTGGAACAAACACAAAACCAGACCCTGGGGTGAATAGCCAAGAAAGGGCGATAATGACAAAGGATTGTGATTGGTGGAGATAACTCTATGAGGGTTGAACACAGGGAAGAAAAGAAGGTCAGTTACGACGTAACAATCAATTTGCATGACAATAAGCATGGTCAAAAAGATTCTCATAGAAATGCTACTGGTGTATTTGCAGGAAGAAAAAATATTTTAAAAATTGCTGAAAGTTTTACTAAACATTGTCTAATGATGACTGGGTACAATGAGTGATATTGAAACAAATTCTAAATGTCTAGCGGACACAACTGAAAATGCTAGTGGGGGTAATTATAAAATAAGAACAATAAATAATATTAAACATGTTTTGTTGTGAATATAATACAAACTGTTCAACCAAACTACTGAATATCAGAAGTTATTTTCTAGAATAAATAATTTTGAGATGTAATATTATATAAATAATTTTTTTCATTGTTTCATAATCAAGCATGGTTAACTTAATTATGATGTCATCCCAACACATTCGATTCTGCCGTTACTCACAAGGGGTTCGGTACGTTGCCATGACAACCTCGACAGCGCACACGAGAAGACACTTGTGGAAGACGGAGTTAAGAAGGAGGCGGGAGAGATCTTGCTGGGGCACCCGAGCCTTCTCCTGGCAACAGAGATGGAGGAACTGTAGCCAGTGGGGGGGAGGACTACACCACACATTTAACTGTAATACAGCTGTGTGTGTGTGTGCGTGCGTGCGTGCGTGCGTGCGTGCGTGCGTGCGTGCGTGCGTGCGTGCGTGCGTGCGTGCGTGTTCGGGCAACTGTATCCAGTAAAATAAAATAACACAACTTTCTCAATTCACAACTAGAAATTTTCGATTCACAATTGACGTTTCAACATCCTTCCTGCTGAAGGCCGTCAAACGTTGATTGCGAGTCGAAAATTTCTAGTTGTGCGTTAAGAAAATTGCGTTATTTCATTTCTTCAAACTTGTTGAACATTTTCACGAATGTATCCAGTATCATTCTCTTCTTACACAACTATCAATTTGAAACTCACTTTGATGGTTCGACTGAAGTTGGCAGTCGTCATCAGGAACTGTTCCTGATGAAGATTGATGAAGATGGTCCAAACATCAAAGTGAGTTTCAAATTTATAGTTAAACTTTTTTATTCCAATCAGATTGAAGACTATTTTCACGAAAATCTACCTACAATGTGTTTTGTGTGTATATATGTGTGTGTGTGTGTGCGTGAGTGTATGTGTGTTTGAGTGTGTGTATCTGTGCATGTGTGTGTGCGTGTGGGTGTGCGCACATGTGTATGAGTGTGTGTGCACACGTTTTTATGCGTATGTGTTTGTGTGTGTACGTAATATGTATGTTATGCAACTAATCTAGACATTCTGCATCTTGGGCACCAAAATTTCAGGTGTTTGTCCGTCAACGACCCCAGGAACGACCCATAAAATAAAAAAATTCTGAAGATTTCAACAATTTTAATAAGTTGTAACAATAATAGAAAACACACATATTCAAAGGTATGTAAATATGTAATCGCTCAAATTATGGTTACATTAATGGCTTTTGTAAGACATCACTAACTGTATCACACACCTGTGTAAGTAGTTTCTCGAGCACCAGGTGGTAGAGTCTGAGTGCGAGCTGCCACCTGTGTCGAGCCGTGTGTTGACTCTTGTCACCTTGCATCTGTGTCCAGCGTGTCACAAACGTGTCACCAAGGTCACTGACTCTCTGCTCCACCGTATGCATCGGGTCAAGGACACAGCCCTGCGAGACCATGGTTACGGATCAATAGCCATGTAGTCGTGCATGAGTAAACAGGTAAAGGTAAGTTCTTATAGACGAAGCGTGTTTTATACTTTACTCCCTGGCAGACCTGTTCAATCGAACACCATCTCCACTTCTCTGGGAAGTATTCTGCCCTGCAGCACTTAATGCATGAAGACTATTCGTACACAAATATCCACCACTGTCTATAGCCAGGAGTGAACAAACTTGCCCAAGCTATGAAACGGCAGCAGATTCGGACCCAGAATCTCTCAATCGAGAGTCCAGTGCTCTATCCACTAAGAAGCCCCCCCAACAAGCAAGCTGTTCTTAAGTAAGACTTGCAAGGATCAATGGTAGTTGTTTTTGTTTAAGGCCAGACACCCAGACTCAGGTGAAATGGTGTTTTTTTGACAAAAAATACTGAAAATGGTTTTCTGCCAGATTATTATAACTTTGTATGCATACTATCAATAGAGTTCACTTCTATGACAATTACGTACCTCTAAGTGAGTTTTAATCATGGATCAAGCATGTCGATATCATGTAATGAAATCCATTATGCAATCTTTGACTGCCATTTTCTCAAAAACATTTATCATTAAATTTCTGCATTTGGAAACGGGATATCTCTGGGAATAATTATGCTATATAAATAATGTTTTCAGTGTTGCATTCAGCATAGTCTACTGTGTGCAATGATCAGACACTTTTTTTTAACTCTTGAATAGTTTGAAAGATATAGCCATATTTGTTGCCAAAAAACAAGATTTTTTTCGTATTTTACCAAAAAATTATTTTAAAAATAAAAACACATTTCAAAAAATGCTCTGATCATTTCGCAATAGAATCTATAGAGAACATGGATTTGCAAGAATTATAAGTATATATGGGTTCAATAAAAAATGGCAGTGTTTCCAAATTTGCTAATATTTGCTGAAAATGGTGGCCATTTTGTTTGTTACCATGGAAATGGGGGGTCTGGCTGAAAAAGTTCACTATATTTTAGTCAGTAAGATTCAGTTCATGCAATGGGCAGAACAAATTGAACTGTTTGCACATATTAAAAAATAATCATATCTACCTGCCGTGTCTGGCCTTAAGTAAAAAAATTAACAGTAGCTTAGTTCCACCACTAGTCACACATGTAAATTAACAGTAGCTTAGTTCCACCACTAGTCACACATGTAAATTAACAGTAGCTTAGTTCCACCACTAGTCACACATGTAAATTAACAGTAGCTTAGTTCCACCACTAGTCACACATGTAAATTAACAGTAGCTTAGTTCCACCACTAGTCACACATGTAAATTAACAGTAGCTTAGTTCCACCACTAGTCACACATGTAAATTAACAGTAGCTTAGTTCCACCACTAGTCACACATGTAAATTAACAGTAGCTTAGTTCCACCACTAGTCACACATGTAAATTAACAGTAACTTAGTTCCACCACTAGTCACACATGTAAATTAACAGTAGCTTAGTTCCACCACTAGTCTCACATGTAAATTTCTTAAAAAAACATTCTATTCAACATCCATGACACCCTAACTATGCAGCACTTACGTTACCAATCCACCTTAGAAACTTAAAATGTTAGTTGTCTCAGTGGAAATTCTAATCGAGTCATCAACAGTGTACGTTAAAACGACACTCTTGCATAAATCAACGAATACAAAAAATTAATTACTATACGGATTAATTTAATTTATTTATAAATGCACATATCCAGTAGAAATGTAGCAGTTAATCCCACCGTTGGCGACTGTTCGATAAGAAAATACAATCATCAGCGGGACAACTCACACTGAAGTGTTGTCGGAGTGTTGGTGACAGCTCAATGGATACGGCAGACAACAAACTCTTCAGTTGACACACGCTCGTCACGGCAGCTCTGTCATGACAAGTAACAACTGTCACCAACATTCTGCCACAAGTAACAATTGTTACCAACAGTCTGTCACGATATGTAACAATTGTCACCAACAGTCTGTCACGACAAGTAACAATTGTCACCAACAGTATGTCACAATAAATAACAATTGTCACCAACAGTCTGTCACAAGAAGTAACAATTGTCACCAACAGTCTGTCACAATAAGTAACAATTGTCACCAACAGTCTGTCACGATAAATAACAAGTGTCACCAAGTCTGTCACAACAAGTAACAACTGTCACCAATAGTCTTGTCATGATAAGTAACAATTGTCACCAACAGTCTGTCACGATAAGTAACAATTGTCACCAAGTCTGTCACGATAAATAACAAGTGTCACCAAGTCTGTCACAACAAGTAACAACTGTCACCAGTAGTCTGTCATGACAAGTAACAACTGTCACCGACAGTCTGTCAAGACAAGTAACAAGTATCACCAACAGTTTGTCAGGGGTGTGACATTTTCTGTCATTCTGTTGTTTTGTGGAGTTTTTGTGTTCCATTATTCTTAAACAATCATCTACATACCACTATGGTAACCTTGGGGTGTAGTAAGTGCATCCCCACCATGTCGTCGACATTCACTCATCTCTTCCTACATTCATTCCCGTCCTTCTCATCCACCAACTGGTGACGTTTTTGATAAAACACTAAGGTAGTTATTAAGAATTATCACTTTTTCCGTGAACAAATTGAGATGTCAGTCATTTCCCACTGGAGCAATGATAACATTATTATCTGAAGCAATGTATCGCCATATTTGACGACATCTGAATTTTAATGGTCAACGGGAACGAGTTTAAGGTCAAAACACTGTAGTGGTTACAATTAGTGCCTCTGGTTTAATGCCCCTTGGGTGGGAGTTAGAGTTAGGGTTAGGGTTAGGGGGGGTGTAAGCTGGTTCTATTATTACATCTTGATCAATCACATTCATTAGTTTTTTATACAAAAATCACTGAAACCCACCTGATTGGAGTGACAGGCGCCTGATTGGTTGAGCTATTGCCATGGTTACCTTGACTCTCTGCCTCCATTCGTTCAGTCCTGTAACAAATGTAAAACACTACAGCATAAGATTGATAGATAGATACGTTTTATTTCAGATCAATTATGTACATAATAATACAGTTTATACATTATTATAAACTATATATGATGATTGATCTATGGAGACCTGCACTAAGACCTACAAGATCGCCGACGTGCAGGCCACCATGATGAATATATATAATAACTATGTCTGTATAAATATAACTTACTGATGTTATATAACAAATATATATAAAAATTGTAACTGTAAATTAATTGAAGTACAAGAGTAGTAAACAATACCATCATTTATAAATATTTATATCAATAATTATCACTACTGTCTCTAAACCCACTGACGTCATTATTGTCAGTTAATATTAACTGAGACAAAACTAGCCTAACCTACATTTACAAATATAATCTAACACATACTAGAGTATAACTAATAACAATATTTTTATATTATAAAATATCTACTGTAGATACCGTCCATTTGGCTTGCATATATAGGGCGTAGTAATGGTGATGAATAATCCCTATCTGCCATTTGTGTGCCTCAAATGATGTAGAGTGAAGGGATCAACTTTAGGGGTCGTCACAAAGTGAATATGTTGCCGCTGGCTGTTCTGAACGGTGAGCCACCTCGCTGTTTTATTTCTGCCGACTCGTCCAATATTTTCCAAAATTGTCGCCATGCAGTTTTCGCAATGACATCCTTTTCTGATGAATTCATGATTTAAAGAGAAACAAACGGAAACTGTGTGGACCTACACACCTAAGAGTTAGTACAATCCAACCATTTGCAACTACAATCAGCAATATCACGTCTGCGGTTTAGTCAGAATTTATTTTCAATGTGAAGATTTGCAAAGTGGGAGTTTTCAAAGTGAAATCTTACAGGCGGCTGATACATCGAGCCACGCCCTGATGACTTACCAATAAGCGCCCTGAACTACTTTGACCATGACGCTGTGGTGACGTGTCAAATGTCTGTTTCCTCCACATGCATATATACATATCAGGGAAACAGGGACATTCATATAGGAATATGCCAACTCAAATGTTGGTTTCTTGTATTCCGTTCGATTCAGAGTTACACTTGTAACAACTGTTGTAACAACTATTGTAACAATTGTTGTAACGACTGTTGTAACAACTGTTGTAACAACTATTGTAACAATTGTTGTAACAATTGTTGTAACAATTGTTGTAACTGTTGTAACAATTGTTGTAACAACTGTTGTAACGACCGTTGTTACAACAGTCGTTACAACAGTCGTTACAATAGTTGTAACAACTGTTGTAACAACTGTCGTAACAAATGTTGTAACAACTTTTGTAACAACTGTTGTAACAACTATTGTAATGACTTACAGGGCACCGCGCGGACATAACATTTTAGCAGTTACAGCGCCAAAGCAAATTTTGCAATACAAACTAGAGTAACATTAGTGTATTTTTGAATGGGACAAGAATTACTAGTTTCACGCAGCAAACACGTACCCGGGTGTGATGGTCATCAACTGTGCGTCATCGTCGAGAAATAACATCTCGTCAATGTCACCAAGTTGACGGTACTGCAGTTGACACAACTTGACAACGACGTCCACCTGAGAATGGTGACGGAGTACAACTGAGGATAACTATCAGTAGTTACATTTATTATCACGAGTACGACCTCATCACATCAACAACTGTGATGCATTCACAGGATGATGTACTGTTATCCCTTAATTGTAACGCAAAGTTATGTATTAATTCCTTTTTCATCAGTTTTTTATGTATTATAAATAGAAAATAAACTTTTTTTTTTAATATATTGATGCACAATACGAAACTAAGCAACAGTTAACACCCCAGTGAAATAAATGACATTCAATTCGAAACTACAATGTTTTGAGATTACTCCTTAATACCTTAAGTATTTTTGCGAAATAAACAAATCAGGTGCTGCCATCTGGTATAGCAGTGATGTAATTAACATTTACCATAACAATTCCGTGTTGCTGCTCGACTGAGTTGATGACAGGGGTCACATGACTAGCCTGCAGCGACTTCACCTGGGAAATACAATGGTTCGGCTGAGTCTAACACATAAAACGTCTATTATACCAACTTCTCAGGAAAACGAGTTCAGAGGTGAATCAACCTTGGCATACAATGTGAAATGATCACGAGAAGACCTGGACGCCAGAAGAACTGGCTGGATTATTACACCATGGGCCCCTACTAACAATGCAGTGCAACACAGAAGACAGCCGAGGCTGGCGCAGACAGTGGGCATTACACCATTATAATCATCCTGGCAAAGGGACGAATGTTGTGTTGCAAATGAAACATCTAAATTTTGAACTTTTATTGCAACAGCGAAAGCTCTCGTTCGAATGTTTGTTTCAACAAAAACTGTATCAGAACCTGCTGCTGCTCGAACAGAAACTGTAAAAACAGACAAAAGCATTCAAGGTATTGTCGCATACAATCGCAAATGTTAAGCATTATTGAGGGGGGACTAGATTGTCACCACATATCACCGGGAAAAAAGTGCAAAAGTAGTGCCAAGTAAAACATGTAAAATATGTTAGTGCAACTTGACAATAACACCAATTCTGGATTGAAAACATCACAAGCCTCAAATAACATATTGGTAGTCTGAACCTATGCTAAACTCTTAATTTTGGCAAACCGTGCAACCTTATGAGACCGTCCTTAAATCTGTACCTCGTCCAAGCAGACATGGTAGTTCTCACAAAGTGCTGCCAGTAACCCATTCTCCTCATCCGTAGAGTCTAACTTCACGCCATCTGTAATTAATCAAGGGAGAATAAAATACACTTTCTTTTAATCCCATCGTATGGCGATACAATCCCCAAATGTAAGAATAACACTGAAATATAAAAATAGTCAACTGGGAATTTTTAATTATACTCAGGACCGGAAAATTCGGGGCAGGTCAAAATTCGTGGTACTGAAATTTTGTGTTCTAACACTCTTGGCCTATTTTAATACACTGCGTGGTCTCGCACTGATTCACGTGACACGCGAACAATTTGTACAGCGTAGATAGGACCCATGATTTTTGACACATTCTTCAACGAGATTTGGATTTCGCCGGTATATTTACATAAGTACTTCACTCAAAGCAACTTTTTTAACAGTTTGTTTACACAAACTGTAAGCAATATGTGTTATAGATTTAGCACATAAATATCTTAAGGAAGAATTTGATCAAGTTTTAGTGCAAATGGGAAAACACGATTGGACCAATGATTATTGCCCACACCAGTATAAAAGAAGTTTCTCCAGTCGTTTTTTTATCATAAAATCATTTTATACAGTAAAAACTAAAACATTCTGACTTCCAAAAGGAGTTTCAACTTATAAAGAAAATTTCAAAATAAAAAAAAGAATGAAATATAATTTTCTTGATGTAAATAGAATGTTCGTCAACCAGATCCAATCAAAATTAATTTAGTATTTTTTCTGATGATTTCACTAAGTCTACTGTAACCATGGTAATTAGATAATCTTAGAAATGCTGGCGAGGTTTTGTGGAACGTACCATGGAAAATGTAATTAATATATTTCCAATGTTTTTTATTTTTTCTAAGAAATAATATATTAAGCTATGAAGTAGTTTTGCTGAATAAATAAAAATTATTTTGATAACAATTGTTTAATATTTTTGATAAAAACAAATTTTTAATACTATCTTACAATTTTTATAAAAAAAAAAAAACATTTTCAAATAGATGTAATCTTCCGTAGGACACTGAATCACAAAACCACCCATCAGCATTTCTTAAGATTACCTGGTCAAGCAACTACAAATTTATCGGTATGCCATATGTGAACTTCCTTTTGAATACCGGTAGTTATTATGTCAAGACAGGATGAGTAGTTTTTAAGATGTGACAGTTGATTAAAATATGACATTTCACGAGTAGCGCAGATGAGTAAATGATACGAGTGAAAAATAAACAAAATAAACATTATGCAAGCAACAATACAGATATGAAAAGGCCAAATGGGTGCTGTTCATTTATTACGGGGAACCAGTGTATAAGCCTTTTTGACACACTGTGATATCTAAGTGAAAGAAATGTGGACTTTGCAACCCAGTGCCAGGCCTGTGACTGAGCCCATACTAGTCTCCTGAGCATCAGGCTGTTAGAGCCCACATTTCAACATATAAAGCAGCAGTGGTATTCCTAGAACAATTGAAAGGAATGACATGTAAACACAGCAGACTTAGTTAACTGTTAACTTAAAGGCCATATCCTGGGGGAAAACAAATTGCTAATAAGTATAAAAATATGGATGTACATATGTGTTCTGCAATATAATGACAACCCCGAAACCACACGTTTGCTGAAACATTTATAAAATTGACATTAAACGGGACCTGTCTTGGTGCAGGTTTCGAAAAGTCTGTTTTCCGGAAATGCCGCGAGGGGCAGAATTGTGACGTCAGTTGTGGGAAACATTCCCGGGATTGCAAGCGTTCTCGGCGGGTGGATTTCCTTGGTGGATATTTGAACTGGTAAACATTCGTTCACATACAGAAATGGTGAACAAATTTGTTGTTGGAAACTGCTACAATTCGAATCTGACTGGCTATTCAGTGCACGAATTTCCCAAAGAGCCAGTTACTCGGCAGAAATGGGAACGTTTTGTTCGAAACGGCAGGGCCGACTGGACCCATGCTACGAAAACTAGCATTATTTGTGGTTCGCATTTCGTTGCGCCTGACGACTTCGAAGGCTTCGTACAATGGAATATGGGTTTCAGGCGTAAGTCAGATGTAAAGAAATCTGCCGTTCCTTCGAAGAACACAACAGAGGCGAAGGCGAATCGGTTACCGGCAAATCTGCGCAAATGGGCCCGGTCAGTTATCGGGGCTTCTTCACTGGTTCACGTTTACATACGGTGCCACAACGTGCTGACTAACATCAACATTGTCGATCTCGGCAATGTCATCCTCACTGTCACCGAAATATATATGATCAAACGTTTCGTGATCCGCGTCAAAATTGACATCGCTCTCTGAACTACTCGAGTAAGCCGCCATTTGTATCGAGTTGTTTACATGACACCGTGCGACTGCACAGGGCTGCAGGCGTGAAGCCGCTGCACTAACTCATGGAGGAACCACGACTGACGTCACGTTTCAGCAACAAATGCAAACCCGGCATCGCTCGGGAGTTTCTGTAAAATGGCAAATTTAAAGGCTCTTTTTATGTTGTATGCTCATAAACGATATTTCAACATTTTGGCAATATCATCATTTGGAAGGCCATCAACCATTTGTTATTAAGGGACAGAGCACATTTTATCCAAGGATATGGCCTTTAAAGGCATATTGCCACAGTATCTGAATACCACAATACCATATACACTAAATCTAAAATTCTAATAACCCCAAATGCGGGGGCATCTCGCCACGGGCCTCGAAACAAATGATACGTAACTTACCGTAGGGTGGCTTCAGTTGGAACAGAGGGGTGTTGGACATGACATGGAGCACACAACACAGTAACAGGTGGAAGCTTTGGAGCAGCTCCGGGGCTCCACTCACAGTTGTGCCTGCAACATGAGCAGACAATTTATGTAGTGTGCGTGTGCATGTGTGTGTGTACGTGCGTGCATACGTGTGTTCGTGCTTGTGTTAATATCTTCCACAAAAACAGCTTGCACCATGGGCGACAAACTATCAGGGATTAGTCAATTAAATTTGCCACTGGTTAAGGGTTCTTACTGGTTTGATGGTGAGTATCTGGCATTAGAAGGATGTCAATCGATTGTTCATAACGTGCCTCAGAGACAGGAGAATGTACAGGTAGCAGAAAACAACAGCTCCAATGAATATGCGAAGTAAAGTACCCTGACAGGAAGGAAGTTGAAGGTATTGAGAGAAGAGATTGGCATTAAAAACACCTAGACATTGAAGTAGTCAGAAGCAGAATGAGACGGGCAGCGCATGTGCAAAGAATGAGCAAGGACAGACTGTCAAAGAGCATGGAAAGTAGAAGAGAGTGGTAGAAGACGAGGAAGATCAAAGCTGAGATGGAAAGGCAGTGTGAAACCTTGAGGGAGAACTTGTGAAGAATGCCAAGAATGGGAGACTATTACAGAAGACAGAGAGAGATGGAGAGTATTAACAGCCAAGAATGGGAGACTATTACAGAAGACAGAGGGAGATGGAGAGTATTAACAGCCAAGAATGGGAGACTATTACAGAAGACAGAGAGAGATGGAGAGTATTAACAGCCAAGAATGGGAGACTATTACAGAAGACAGAGGGAGATGGAGAGTATTAACAGCCAAGAATGGGAGACTATTACAGAAGACAGAGGGAGATGGAGAGTATTGACAGCCAAGAATGGGATACTATTACAGAAGGCAGAGGGAGATGGAGAGTATTGACAGCCAAGAATGGGAGACTATTACAGAAGACAGAGGGAGATGGAGAGTATTGACAGCCAAGAATGGGAGACTATTACAGAAGACAGAGGAAGATGGAGACTATTGACAGCCATGAATAGGAGAATATCACAGAAGACAGAGGGAGACGGAGAGTATTAACAGCCAGGAATGGGAGACTATTACAGAAGACAGAGGGAGATGGAGACTATTGACAGCCAGGAATGGGAGCCTATCACAGAAGACAGAGGGAGACGGAGAGTATTAACAGCCAGGAATGGGAGACTATCACAGAAGACAGAGGGAGACGGAGAGTATTAACAGCCAGGAATGGGAGACTATCACAGAAGACAGAGGGAGACGGAGAGTATTAACAGCCAGGAATGGGAGACTATTACAGAAGACAGAGGGAGACAGAGAGTATTAACAGCCAGGAATGGGAGACTATTACAGAAGACAGAGGGAGATGGAGACTATTGACAGCCAGGAATGGGAGACTATCACAGAAGACAGAGGGAGACGGAGAGTATTAACAAGCAAAGCAGAAACTACTGAATGATGTGGATCCACCTACAAGGGGAAGGAAACAGGTTAGCTGAAAAAACTACCTGTAGACATTAAACATTCGAAAATGTTAATATTTTTAAGCATTAAGCCAGGAGCTTTATAACTGGCATTAACTAATTATATAATGTAAGAAATTTGCTTGTGAATTCTCTTATATTGGTACAACATATGTCGCTTTAATTTACAGAAGTCGTTAACCTGAAGCTATTGCAATTGAATGCACTGTATAACCTTTATTTACGTAATATTATGTATGTGGGAGTAACCTATATGAGTTTGATTTAATTGGTTACCAGCTCGATAAGTTATACTTCTCTGGTAGCCACCTCATCTGTGTTACATTGCTCTTGAATTGTGCTGTATATTATCTGGATGAGGAAATAAATTTACTTACTTACTTACTAGCTGAAGCTGCCTGTAAAATAAAGTACCACGTACCTTTGATATAGACAAACAAAGCCCAAGTGAGTGTCTTTCTATCACTGTACGAGTCCACGTCCACACTAGCCTCGTCCATATCACTGCAAACACCAACCAATCCACTCAACTACCAAGTTGCATCGGGAAATATGTGTGTGATTCTGTTCCCCATCAGGACAACAGGTGGCAGCAAATAAGTTTCCCAACAAGACACCAGGTGGCAACATGTTTAGTCATTCAAATTTCTTCGAAGACAACATTTTATATGCTTTATACCTGACCTGAGGTAAATTACATTGCAATGTAATATATCACTATTACATTTGAAGCAATTACTATTACTATTACATTTTTCATAATGTTATGGTATAATGCACAGTATGCATAAATACAATAGGTACAGTTAGTCTTTCAAATGTCTTGTCCGATATTGTATATGCTTTATACCAGACCTGAGGTCAATTACATTGCAGTGTAATCTATTACTATTACATCCTTCCTATTACTAATACATGCTGAATTATTCGTATTATTATTACTATTACATTTGAAGCAATTACTATTACTTTTTATATCGGAGCATGTTATGGTATAATGCACACTATGCATAAATACAATAGGTACAATTATTTGGCTCAGTCTCAAGACGTTAAAGAAGACAGGTGAATAAAACAAGTTAGCTTGCCATTTATTTATACCCATGCCCAAAGTATTTGAAATAATATTTGAGAATGTAAGTAAGTAAGAATGTCAAGTACTTTCATCATCATCATCATCATTAGGGAAGTATTATAAAGTATAAAAATTCATAAATATTTACAACAAAATATACATCATATATACCATATTTAGTACAATCCACTAACTACATTGACTAAGGATAGAACATATGTTCCATTTTTTAAATACCATATTGGAATGAAAGACAAAAGCAATAGTCAATGCCACATAACTAGGTGGATTATATTATTGTCTAATTAAACCACATTGCTCTACTGCTCTTGGTGCTTGGTGGACAGTTAATTATTGGCTCAAGTACAAATACATCAGGATGTTTTTTACATCCACTGTAGTTTAGGCTGAATTGTGTGCACTATAGAGGCAGACACTAAACCCATAGGCTTACTTGAAAAGGGTAGTTGGCAACTTGGCACTTGACAAAACTAGGTTCAAAGCTGTGAAAGCCCAGTTTAATCCATTTAGTCAATGCAGCAGTCACACTGTACCAGTGTATCTTGCTATGTAAATGCTCATAAAACTCTAGGGTAAAACTTCACCAGGGCCATGCTCAAGTTGACAAGGGGGAGCAACCATAAAACCTGGAGAAACTAGTGGAATCTACAACCTTAATCAAATGGAATTGTTATGTAGTTGAAATATGGTTGAAACATTCAATAGTAATATAAAAGTAATAGGTCAATTACTATTACATTGCTTCCTATTACTATTACATTGAGTTTTTTATTAACCTATTACTTCAATATTTGTAATCGTTACTATTACTATTACCCCAGGCCTGCTTTACACGCATAAAAAACTATGATAAGAATAACTTTATAAATTGCAAGTATTCGCTGCGTTCCCTGGCAGATGTATCGATCCATCTGTTGATGACTTTAATATGGCTTACCGATTCTGATACTGACTAACCCTTTTGTATTGATGCGCCTCTGAGCTTGGATTCCGAGGATTTAGGTGCATAAGAAGTTACCTTATTATTATCCACCCGTGCTTATGAATAAATATAACAACAATTAGACAACAAATGCATGAAAATAAGGCTGTAATAATAATTTGTAGAATGGCCAATTTGTGGGAGATTTAGAGGTAGCTGCATTAGAGCATTAGATGGACACTAAATGCGTGAGTCTCATGCCAAATGCGTGACACTTACTAGCTCTAAATCCATCCCCCTTACAATTATATAAACAGTGTGCCGTGTTCAAGTTACGTTTTAAAACTGTGGTTCTACATTCTAACGGCTCTAAAAAATAGGATTTTTTTTTATTAAGTTGAAGGTGTTTATCTTTTAAGTGTAACTTTTTTGTGAACTACCCGGTAATCAAATTGTTCTAGGGTATGTTTACATATTTATCTTTGTAGTTGTTATCATGTTTAATAACTACGGTTTATGTTTGAAAGGTGCCATTCGTAGTAATCTCGTTTCTACCCTCAAGGTGACTATACACACATTTATTTCAGATAAACGAGCAGCATCAACGACATGTCCAGTTCATCAACAGCGCAACGTTCTGAGTAACTAATTATAATTAATTATATGCGAAAATGGACAACGAACCTGTCTTCCGCAAATGGCCGATCTTCTCGTAAGAAAATCTCATCAAACATTCTGGAAAGAAAGGACACCAGTGACTAGTGATTTGAAAATAAAAAACACATATTTCTCACTCACTATCATGTAATCTCATTTGCCCAGTTGTCTTTCAAAACACCATTTCTGTTTCAATTAGTCTCTGGAATCTCCATCTAAGTCAAACCTCACTCCGTCACGGTTCATCCTCTGTAATCATTACAGCTTTATCTAGTCCACCCTTCTTTTGGACAGGCTGAGTTTGTTTTGGACGGAGGGAAATTTGAACTGACAGTTCTATCAGACAGGGTGTCCTAGTCAAGAGTTCTTTTAGACTTCTCTACAAGGTAAAAATTCACGTATTGGATGTATCTAAAAGAACTCATTTGCATGTACATGTAAATGAACTATTCTGAAAAATGTTCAGCAATAGGGATGTCCTAATGTTTGTAAAAATTAATATTACCGATCAGGGGTGACTGAACTACTTTAATTTTTTACTTGAGTAGAAGTAAAAGTAAGTATCTTCAAAACTACTTGAGTAGAAGTAAAAGTAAGTATCTTCAAAACTACTTGAGTAGAAGTAAAAGTAAGTATCTTCAAAACTACTTGAGTAGAAGTAAAAGTAAGTATCTTCAAAACTACTTGAGTAGAAGTAAAAGTAAGTATCTTCAAAACTACTTGAGTAGAAGTAAAAGTAAGTATCTTCAAAACTACTTGAGTAGAAGTAAAAGTAAGTATCTTCAAAACTACTTGAGTAGAAGTAAAAGTAAGTATCTTCAAAACTACTTGAGTAGAAGTAAAAGTAAGTATCTTCAAAACTACTTGAGTAGAAGTAAAAGTAAGTATCTTCAAAACTACTTGAGTAGAAGTAAAAGTAACTTCTAAAAAATCTACTTGAGTAAAAAGTAAAACTACTTTTTAAAAGTAATTGAAGTAAAAGTAGAAGTAAAAGTGGAACAGAAAGATTTATTGTCATGAAGTAACCAACGGCAAAATATATACATTATAGATATAATATAACTAACTAAAAAGCCTGTACCTTCTATCTACTACCAAGAGTTCACACAAGAAAATGTCATCACGAAACTACCAGTCTACTACAGTTCACACAAGAAACGACTCGTTGAGTTTCAGCAAGAGCTGATCCTCAAAATGTCAATCCCCGATGCGGGTCGTTAATGGAGTGAAGATGTGCCCAGCTGCACTGAACAGGCGCACACACGCAGCGCTAGCTGGCAGAGCAGTGTTGGTGGCAATAAACAAGGTCTTCAGGATTTTGGCCATGCCACGACCGACACCGTCTCTGATGACTGGCTGGACAGGTACTCGTCCAGCTGCACCAGCCCAGTCGACTGCTGCCTTCTCCTGGTAAAGAAGTAGTCGTCATCGGTGAATGCCATCTCTGCCGCGTGGCCGTCAATTGCTGAGGATGCCTGCTCCATGGCAGCCAGTCGTTGTTTGATGAACCGCATGCCTGCAAACAGACAAGTTTTAGGTCTCATTTCAATCTGAAATTAATAAACTACACAGTTTACCACCAAATCAGCAACACAATAAAAATGATATGCCTTCATAACATTCTTTCAAAACTCCCAAATTATCACCTAACAGCAGGCTAGCATCTTCACTAATATTTACACATGCACAATATATATATATATACATGTATATATGTATATATATATATACATACATATAACACACCTAACTTACCTTTATCCAACACAGATGAGTCGTCTGTCCATTCCTTCCTAAACTTTGGATGGAGTATGGCAGCGGCAATCAACTCCGGGTCTTCCAACACGTCTGAAAATCGACGGGCGATGCCGGCGAGCAAGGCATCGATCAATGGCATGCACGCCTGCACGATTTCGCGCTTTGCTCGCAGCTTCTCTTGTAGAAGGGTCAATGTCAGTAGGAAGTATCCCATGAATGCCTTACTCTCGGCTTGGAGAATGTCCAGGGCCTGTGCCAGAGGTCTCATCACGTCACGATACTCGTCCAAGAAACGAATCTCGGTTGGCTTCAGTCTGAAACATATAACAGTGTGATCAAAACGTTGTATCACAGTCCCAGCTTTTAAAAAGTATGACCAGTCTTGAATATTAGTTGGCTTCAGTTGAAACATGCATATAACATTGCATCACATCGAGTCTTCAAAAAAATAAGTCTCGATTGGCAAAATTATTATGAATTTTTTAATATCAGTGGGATTCAGCTGAAACATGCATGTAACATTGCATCACATCGATAGCCTGCAAAAAATTAGTCTCGGTTGGCAAGATTATGATCAGTCTTGAATATCAGTGGGATTCAGCTGAAACTGCCTTTGTCGATCATATATATCAAATGTCAGTACTAAAGAACACTGCAATGTAGTTGCAGATTTTGATTTCACTAACAGAACTTTTTTTTAAAACAATATATTACCTTGGGAGTTTCAGTTCGTTGAACAGTAGGTGGACCGCGTTTTCACCCTTTTCATTGCTGATGTGGACGAGACAATCCACTGCCATGTAGACGCTGTTCCACCTTGTCTGGTTCGGTTTGACGAGCGCCATTCCGCAGTGGTTCATGACGGCCTTGGAAGACAACACTGACCTCGATGTTTTGTTCCACAGCGCCTGGCACTTGGCGAATGCTGCTCGTGACAGCCTCTTGTACGGAGCATCTGCCTCTGCCCGGTCCGCATCTCCAGTAGCAACGAGTTGCCGGGTGTGGCAGGCACAACGCTGGTGGCATGGAAGTTGGTAGTCATTACCAGTAGCATCGCTGGGTGCATCTAGGTCGCTAAAGATGCCACGGTATGCAACATCATCATTGCTGTCAACACCGTCGCCATCTTCGTCGCTGCCTTTGTCGATCACCTTCTCCTGACCGAACACCGAGAATGCTCGAACGAGTGGGAGCCTGTCAGCTGACGACATGCAAGAGCAGCCGAGACCCTCCCTAGACTGTCTGGGTCGATCCAGTGAGCAGTAACACCGATGAACGACTTGCCCCTCGCCGACCAACAGTCTGTCGTTGTTGCGACACACGCAACAGACTGCATGGCAGCACACAGTTGCTGCTTCATCTCGACAACGCTGCTCTTCATGCGACTCTTGACCGTGTCACGACACATCACCGTCCTATCGGGTCGAAGGCAGGTCACCAGCGCCTTGACGGATGGCAAGGTCACGAAGCTGAAAGGTAGCAAGCCCTCAACGATGACGTCCATGATGAGGCGATCGACTGTTGGTTGTGATACACAGCCGGCCCTCTGGCCACACTGCTCAAGCCTGAGCTGCTTCACAGGTCTACTGCCACCAGCAGCGTGGTCATCGGTCCTCTTGTGCTTGTTAGACGTCAATGAAGTGTACCTTTCTAGTTGATTCTTGTGCATTAACTGTAATGTGAGAATAATTAGTCACAATACAAAATTAATTAATTGTTAATGAAATAATTAACTCAAATATTATGGAGAAATCAGATCAAAATCCTTTGTCTGACTGATCCAAATAATAATTCCAAAATAATCAGTGAAGTAATTGAAATTGTAAAACAGTAGTCAAGTTTAATAAATATAAACACAAAAACGGCATACTTAAATCTATTAAATACAGAGACAACCTGCATAACTCATAAGCAGATTAAGATACAGATCCAACATCAACTGATTACAGATCCTATGTCAATTGATTACTTTATTGAAAAGACAAACCTATTTTAAAAAGAAGTATCAGAGCAGCCAAATTTATATATTATGAACAACTGTTTTAGTGTTTAACAAGTATAAAAATGATACAAGGAAAACTATGAATTACTTTCAAACATTAAAAATGTTTATAATTTATTTTAATGAAACACTTAATGGTACTACATAATCAAATATTAAAAACTTGAATCTTCCTAGATATGATGAAAAATGCGAAAGTCATTTTGATTTTTAAAACGGTGATGAAACAGCTGTCACTACTGTCGATAACAATCGGCACTCTTTACAGTATCAAAATATTGTTAATCTACCGGAACTTGAAGTTGTTATTCATAACCTCAGTGTGCGTCATTCAGATTGGATAACGTTGTTTAAATATCAACATGCTAAATGATGGCATTGGATAGAGAAATGATTTCTTGTTTACTAAATTAAATTAATTCCAATATGGCCACCCGGTCATCTGTCCAGTATCCGGGCCGCGTGGGCCCACCTCGATTTCGCCGTTATAAATATACCTTATAGAGTTACAGGCTAACTACATTTCTGCCTAAATTTTCCAGGCACTGTCACGTGATGCATAATGGCATATTACGAATAGTAGAATACATTACAATGACTACAGATTAGCCAACTCATGCTTACCTGAACATGCTTTCGCAAATTCGACGGGGACGACACGTATGCCGACACCTCCTTGTACACCGGCGCGCACAGCAAGCAAACCATCTTTATGGAATTATTCTTCCTTGACAAGAACCGAAATATCGATGCAAGATATGGCCACGGGTGTTTCCCTTCAGAGCTCTCTAATTCACTAGCAATTGCGTCCACCATAATTACTGTAACAATACGAAGTGACCTAATGTTGCGCTCTGCTTGACAGCTTCGAAAGAAAGCTTTATATCCGAGTACGATTGAGAGCCGGCCCACGATTGGATAATATTAATAGCTTCTGCCCTGGCGACATGATCCACCTGGTGATTAAAATTAGTTTTAAGAAATGTTGTCGGTCGATGGACGGGGTGCCGCCAGGCGATGTAAGTTCAGACAAAAATGTAACGAAAATTTCACGAAGTAAATGAAAGTAACGAAGTAAAAAGTAGCGTTACCTCAGATAAAACTACTTCGTTACAAGTAAAAGTAGTTAGTAGAAATCTTACTTCATTACTTACAATTACTTAAAAAACTACTCAAGTAGAGTAACGAAGTAGTTTTACTTTGTTACATGTTACCCCTGTTACCGATTCACTGTTATTTACACGTCAATTGATCATACTTTTAAAATATGTCACACTGGTGTATGCAGGTATTACTGTATACATATATATATATTTATGCATATATATATATGCACGTTTGGACTGGGTTTTTTGTGAGCGCGCAGATACAGAGTATCTACCAGGACAGTTTTGGACAGGTAAAAACGTGATCCTGCCTAAAGGTAATCACCATTACGTGTAATCACTGACCATTTTTGGGTAACCACACGCAAACACATCGGGCAAAAAGACAAACACGATGATTACATCATGAAAATATTCATACTGCATGTTAGTATAGCAATAGAAAATAGAAAATAACTCAAAATTCGAAAAGTTTAATCTGTTCACCAAAAGTGAACCCGAACGTCAATTTTAAATACGTTGACGATGTATCGATACGTTGTGTCTTAAATTGATATATCAAGTCGCAGGATGTGTATTGCAATTTACCGATACATCGATTAATTGTTGAAACCCTACTTGGCTTAATTATACTTCATCTTCTGATTTATTAGAATGAAATAACAAGCAACATACGTCTTAAACTTGTGAAAGAGCGGACAAGTGATGAGATACTTCCGCTGTAGCGACATCTGGTGGTGAAGAACAGCATCACTGACATGGCCGTGTCGAGTGATCTCGGTCAACTTGCGGAAGAACTCTATGATACTGCAAAAAAAACATGTTCATAGGTGACAGTTGACAGATATGGGACAAGTCATTATTTCTGTAACTAGCCAAGTTACCTCCAAACGGTTTTCGAAAAAAATAGAAATCCAAAAAAATGTATATCTGCAAAACCATCCCAATGGGATCTCTAGATTGCACACAAACTTTCAGTCCCATACATGTAAAACTGATGGAAATAAGTGCCATTAAAATATTTTGACCTCTCAAGATCCCCACCCTGGACAAATTTGAAAAAAATTAAAAACAACAAACCACGCCAATGTGCCAGCTAGATCACATACAAAATGTCAGCTCCATACATGTTTGCAAAACTAACAAATATGGGTCCACTGACGGATGGACGGACAGACACAGACAGACAAAGAACCATATTGTTTTATAATATGGTTATATCACGTTTACAAGTCAATACAATAGATTTATTCTCAAATAGATAATTTGTTAATTATTGACTCTGCTGAAATTACAGTGCCAGATCCATTTACTACAATTCAGTAAGCATCAGTCCACATACTAGTAGAATATGCATCCCAATTCCATGGGTACATAGTCTACCTGACACTGGTGTGTTTAAAACAAGTACACCTTAGGTAAAAAATGATCTTACCTGGTTATTCCAAATGTCGTGCAATAAATCCTCACCAAAATGCTACCATCACTATTTTACGTTGACTGACCCCACTGGATGTTTTTTGTAGGGACAGAAAGCTGACCAAATGGATACACTCGTCACTTACCTGATGCCTGCAGCCCTGAGCAGCTGGGTGACAGTGACTGAGGGGTATTCCAATGCCCCACACTGGGCCTGGGGGTCCATCACCCCATATGGCAGTCTGAAAATAACATTCAAAGTATTAACAATCACGGATAAATCAAGTCATGCTAGGTGTAAGTTAATGTTGTGAATTTAGAGGAAGACTGGGGAGGGTGAAAAGATTAATGTTTCTCTAAAGTACCATGGGTCTCTCCTGTTGGCTCACTTGGTTGTAACCAAGAGAAACCTCAATTTATGTAGACCTATTACGTATAATTTGTAAGTGTAACTTATTTATTTATTATTAACTTATATACACAGATGATGTTTAATTGTCAGTTAACAGGCATCAACTTCCATCATTACAGCAGCAGATTCTTCCTCGTTCACAGCGCCATCTGGAGACTCTAACCACTCTACAGTTTCCATATTTCTCCAACAGGTGGCAAAAGGGAATACATAACATTGTAAGCAAATAACTCAAAATAATTGCGTTTGTGTTTCCTGAAATACATCACCAACTGGTAGATTAGAAGCCACTGCTGCAAGGTAGAGGATGAATATGGAAATAGGTAACTAGACCTCGGCGGCTTGGAGATACACTTACGACGCCCCTAAATTAGGAACTTATTGAGGAATGCATGGCATGGAATGGTTTCACAAGTTGTGACACAGACAGGGTTTAAAAATTAGACCAGGTACTGCTTGGCAGGGCTGACTAGCTAACAGACAAATAACATAAAAAAACAACAGTAGTTTTATATTGCCTAATTATCTGCCTATATCTTCAGGAATCTGAACTCATAGGCATAACAAACTTCATTCCAATGCAAAAATCATCTAACGCGATGCACAAGAGTCATCATTAGAGCAAGGGACCAATGGAGATTCAGAGTGGGAATGCAAATTCAAACAAACAAGTCTTTACATTTTTGTTGAAAAGGTGGTTATAGTTTGAGATAATTTTAAAGTAATGGAAAGTTCATTCAGGGTTTTGGATGCAGCTTAGTTTTAGGGACAATAAGTTGTGATCGGAGCTTACTGAGATATGCAAGAAATGGAGGAGACTTGACAGAGTAAACAGTTCGGCCATTCTCCGCAATGTTTTGTTAGTGTCGTAGTTGCTGGGTCCAAATAACGTATGAAATTTGAACGAATGATATTTGGACCCACCCTATGATAAAAGTACCCATCCTACTAGTGTCAATGAACTTGTACAAAGTCAAGGATTGTACAAATGTTATCACAGTAATGTATGTCCATTATCCTCTCAGGCTGCTTTTTGAGCTATAACTTTCAATCAAAAAATTATTTTTCTTACGGAAACCTTGGGTCCAAATATTGTATAAAATGTTGATCCATGGGACAAAACTTTTTATAATATTTGAACCCTTCATATATGCTGATTTCCCTGTAGGTGTGACTCACCTTGTGTCAATGGAAGCGACATACAGGAGGCAGATGTACCAGGCCACAGTGTCACCCTGAAACAGGTGACAAGAGTAAAGCAGGGGCTCAGCCAAAGACCAGTCTGCTGGTCTTTAAGACTGGCTGATGACTGGTCATTACAACTGATAAGACAGGTGTGATTAAGAGGGGGTCAGCTGGCCACTAGATTAATTAATAGTTCCAAGTCTCGGGGCCCACATTAATGACTGTCATTACCTCAACTGGTAGTGAAACAAATCAGGTTTAATTATATAAATGGCTCAAATTACACTGATTTGTCAATGAAAAAAACAATCTGGGCACTAATGGCCATGGTTGACGTGATTGGTTTCCACACAAGCAGTTCGAGTGCTAATTTTGGTTAATTCAAGTCTGTCATAAAATATATCTGGCTGCGGCCTGAAATAAAGACTATGTTGTGATACAACAGTGCGTCCAGTCCTTAGGACAGCTCACAATGTTTTAGACTTTACTCCCATAGTCCCAGACCTGCTCAATCAAACACAAGATCTTGATTTATCTGGGAAGTATTCAGCCATGTTGCAATTTCATGGAGATTATTCATATACAAATATCCACCACCGTCTAAAGCCACCCATTCATAGTATGAATCATACAGCTGAATGTACCGGAGCAATGCGATCTTACGTGGAGTGAATTAACTTGTTCTAGGTTTGAAACGGTAAAAGGATGATTCGAAAGCGAAATCTCTGGATTGAGAGTCTGGTGCTGTGATCATTACACTACCTTGTCCCAGTTAAATACAAAGCTAACCTTCGATTTGGTGGCAGTTGTGTAGCCATTTGCTGCAATGTCGTAGGGCCAACTAGCAGTAGTGACACACTTAACAGAACATGTTGTATGGCCAGTTGCTGCAATGTCGTAGGGCCAACTAGCAGTAGTGACACACTTAACAGAACATGTTGTATGGCCAGTTGCTGCAATGTCGTAGGGACAACTAGCAGTAGTGACACACTTAACAGAACATGTTGTATGGCCAGTTGCTGCAATGTTGTAGGGCCAACTAGCAGTAGTGACACATTTAACAGAACATGTTGTATGGCCAGTTGCTGCAATGTCGTAGGGCCAACTAGCAGTAGTGACACACTTAACAGAACATGTTGTATGGCCAGTTGCTACAATGTCGTAGGGCCAACTAGCAGTAGTGACACACTTAACAGAACATGCTGTATGGCCAGTTGCTGCAATGTCGTAGGGCCAACTAGCAGTAGTGACACACTTAACAGAACATGCCGCAAATGAGGGCCAACTACCAGTAGTGACACACCCTAACAGAACATGTTGTGGCGCCGCCGCCGCAATGTCGTGAGGGCCAATCCAGCAGCAGTGACACACTTAACAGAATTACGTTGTATGGGCCAGCCGTCGTCGTAGGCCAACTAGCGCAGCATGCGCCGTAATATGCTGCGCGCCGCACGTCGTAGGGCCAACTAGCAGTAGTGACACACTTAACAGAACATGTTGTATGGCCAGTTGCTGCAATGTCGTAGGGCCAACTAGCTGTAGTGATATACTTAACAGAACATGTTGTATGGCCAGTTGCTGCAATGTCGTAGGGCCAACTAGCAGTAGTGACACACTTAACAGAACATGTTGTATGGCCAGTTGCTGCAATGTCGTAGGGCCAACTAGCTGTAGTGACACACTTAACAGAACATGTTGTATGGCCAGTTGCTGCAATGTCGTAGGGCCAACTAGCTGTAGTGATACACTTAACAGAACATTTTGTATGGCCAGTTGCTGCAATGTCGTAGGGCCAACTAGCAGTAGTGATACACTTAACAGAACATGTTGTATGGCCAGTTGCTGCAATGTCGTAGGGCCAACTAGCAGTAGTGACACACTTAACAGAACATGTTGTATGGCCAGTTGCTACAATGTCGTAGGGCCAACTAGCAGTAGTGACACACTTAACAGAACATGTTGTATGGCCAGTTGCTGCAATGTCGTAGGGCCAACTAGCAGTAGTGACACACTTAACAGAACATGTTGTATGGCCAGTTGCTGCAATGTCGTAGGGCCAACTAGCAGTAGTGACACACTTAACAGAACATGTTGTATGGCCAGTTGCTGCAATGTCGTAGGGCCAACTAACTGTAGTGACACACTTAACAGAACATGTTGTATGGCCAGTTGCTGCAATGTCGTAGGGCCAACTAGCTGTAGTAACACACTTAACAGAACATGTTGTATGGCCAGTTGCTGCAATGTCGTAGGGCCAACTAGCTGTAGTGACACACTTAACAGAACATGTTATATGGCCAGTTGCTGCAATGTCGTAGGGCCAACTAGCTGTAGTGACACACTTAACAGAACATGTATGGCCAGTTGCTGCAATGTCATAGGGCCAACTAGCTGTAGTGACACACTTAACAGAACATGTTGTATGGCCAGTTGCTGCAATGTCGTAGGGCCAACTAGCAGTAGTGACACACTTAACAGAACATGTTGTATGGCCAGTTGCTGCAATGTCGTAGGGTCAACTAGCTGCAGTGACACACTTAACAGAACATGTTGTATGGCCAGTTGCTGCAATGTCGTAGGGCCAACTAGCTGTAGTGACACACTTAACAGAACATGTTGTATGGCCAGTTGCTGCAATGTCGTAGGGCCAACTAGCAGTAGTGACACACTTAACAGAACATGTTGTATGGCCAGTTGCTACAATGTCGTAGGGCCAATAACTGTGACATAAGCAGGGTATGTTGTATGGCCAGTTGCTACGTATGCATTAGAGACCAACTGGCTGTAGTGACACACTTAACAGAACATGCTGTATGGCCAGTTGCTGCAATGTCGTAGGGCCAACTAGCAGTAGTGACACACTTAACAGAACATGTTGTATGGCCAGTTGCTGCAATGTCGTAGGGCCAACTAGCTGTAGTGACACACTTAACAGAACATGTTGCATGGCCAGTTGCTGCAATGTCGTAGGGCCAACTAGCTGTAGTGATACACTTAACAGAACATTTTGTATGGCCAGTTGCTGCAATGTCGTAGGGCCAACTAGCAGTATTGATACACTTAACAGAACATGTTGTATGGCCAGTTGCTGCAATGTCGTAGGGCCAACTAGCTGTAGTGACACACTTAACAGAACATGTTGTATGGCCAGTTGCTGCAATGTCGTAGGGCCAACTAGCAGCAGTGACACACTTAACAGAACATGTTGTATGGCCAGTTGCTGCAATGTCGTAGGGCCAACTAGCTGTAGTGACACACTTAACACAACATGTTGTACGGCCAGTTGCTGCAATGTCGTAGGGCCAACTAGCAGTAGTGATACACTTAACAGAACATGTTGTATGGCCAGTTGCTGCAATGTCGTAGGGCCAACTAGCAGTAGTGATACACTTAACTGAACATGTTGTATGGCCAGTTGCTGCATTGTCGTAGGGCCAACTAGCTGTAGTGATACACTTAACAGAACATATTGTATGACCAGTGCTATTAATGCGGTAGAGACCCAACTAGCTGTAGTGATACACTTAACAGAACATTTTGTATGGCCAGTTGCTGCAATGTCGTAGGGCCAACTAGCAGTGATAACAAGAGCCATGTTGTATGGCCAGTTGCTGCAATGTCATTAGGGCAACTAGCTGTAGTGACACACTTAACAGAACATGTTGTATGGCCAGTTGCTGCAATGTCGTAGGGCCAACTAGCAGCAGTGACACACTTAACAGAACATGTTGTATGGCCAGTTGCTGCAATGTCGTAGGGCCAACTAGCTGTAGTGACACACTTAACACAACATGTTGTACGGCCAGTTGCTGCAATGTCGTAGGGCCAACTAGCAGTAGTGACACACTTAACAGAACATGTTGTATGGCCAGTTGCTGCAATGTCGTAGGGCCAACTAGCTGTAGTGATACACTTAACAGAACATGTTGTATGGCCAGTTGCTGCAATGTCGTAGGGCCAACTAGCAGTAGTGATACACTTAACAGAACATGTTGTATGGCCAGTTGCTGCAATGTCATAGGGCCAACTAGCTGTAGTGATACACTTAACAGAACATGTTGTATGACCAGTTGCTGCAATGTCGTAGGGCCAACTAGCAGTATTGACACACTTAACAGAACATGTTGTATGGCCAGTTGCTGCAATGTCGTAGGGCCAACTAGCTGTAGTGACACACTTAACAGAACATGTTGTATGGCCAGTTGCTGCAATGTCGTAGGGCCAACTAACTGTAGTGACACACTTAACAGAACATGTTGTATGGCCAGTTGCTGCAATGTCGTAGGGCCAACTAGCTGTAGTGACACACTTAACAGAACATGTTGTATGGTCAGTCGCTGCAATGTCGTAGGGCCAACTAGCTGTAGTGACACACTTAACAGAACATTTTGTATGGTCAGTCGCTGCAATTTCGTAGGGCCAACTAGCTGTAGTGACACACTTAACAGAACATGTTGTATGGTCAGTTGCTGCAATGTCGTAGGGCCAACTAGCTGTAGTGACACACTTAACAGAACATGTTGTATGGTCAGTTGCTGCAATGTCGTAGGGCCAACTAGCTGTAGTGACACACTTAACAGAACACGTTGTATGGCCAGTTGCTGCAATGTCATAGGGCCAACTAGCTGTAGTGATACACTTAACAGAACATGTTGTATGGCCAGTTGCTGCAATGTCGTAGGGCCAACTAGCTGTAGTGACACACTTAACAGAACATGTTGTATGGCCAGTTGCTGCAATGTCGTAGGGCTAACTAGCTGTAGTGACACACTTAACAGAACATGTTGTATGGCCAGTTGCTGCAATGTCGTAGGGCCAACTAGCTGCAGTGACACACTTAACAGAACATGTTGTATGGCCAGTTGCTGCAATGTCGTAGGGCCAACTAGCTGTAGTGACACACTTAACAGAACATGTTGTATGGCCAGTTGCTGCAATGTCGTAGGGCCAACTAGCTGTAGTGATACACTTAACAGAACATGTTGTATGGCCAGTTGCTGCAATGTCGTAGGGCCAACTAGCAGTAGTGACACACTTAACAGAACATGTTGTATGGCCAGTTGCTGCAATGTCGTAGGGCCAACTAGCTGTAGTGACACACTTAACAGAACATGTTGTATAGCCAGTTGCTGCAATGTCGTAGGGCCAACTAGCTGTAGTGACACACTTAACAGAACATGTTGTACGGCCAGTTGCTGCAATGTCGTAGGGCCAACTAGCTGTAGTGATACACTTAACAGAACATTTTGTATGGCCAGTTGCTGCAATGTCGTAGGGCCAACTAGCAGTATTGATACACTTAACAGAACATGTTGTATGGCCAGTTGCTGCAATGTCGTAGGGCCAACTAGCTGTAGTGACACACTTAACAGAACATGTTGCATGGCCAGTTGCTGCAATGTCGTAGGGCCAACTAGCTGTAGTGATACACTTAACAGAACATTTTGTATGGCCAGTTGCTGCAATGTCGTAGGGCCAACTAGCAGTATTGATACACTTAACAGAACATGTTGTATGGCCAGTTGCTGCAATGTCGTAGGGCCAACTAGCTGTAGTGACACACTTAACAGAACATGTTGTATGGCCAGTTGCTGCAATGTCGTAGGGCCAACTAGCAGCAGTGACACACTTAACAGAACATGTTGTATGGCCAGTTGCTGCAATGTCGTAGGGCCAACTAGCTGTAGTGACACACTTAACACAACATGTTGTACGGCCAGTTGCTGCAATGTCGTAGGGCCAACTAGCAGTAGTGATACACTTAACAGAACATGTTGTATGGCCAGTTGCTGCAATGTCGTAGGGCCAACTAGCAGTAGTGATACACTTAACTGAACATGTTGTATGGCCAGTTGCTGCATTGTCGTAGGGCCAACTAGCTGTAGTGATACACTTAACAGAACATACAGTTGCTGCAATGTTAACAGAACATATTGTATGACCAGTTGCTGCAATGTCGTAGGGCCAACTAGCAGTAGTGACACACTTAACAGAACATGTTGTATGGCCAGTTGCTGCAATGTCGTAGGGCCAACTAGCTGTAGTGACACACTTAACAGAACATGTTGTATGGCCCGGTGCTGCAATTTCCAACTAGCTGTAGTGACACATAGAACACACATGTTGTATGGAACATGTTGTATGGCCAGTTACTGCAATGTCGTAGGGCCAACTAGCAGTAGTGATACACTTAACAGAACATGTTGTATGGCCAGTTGCTGCAATGTCGTAGGGACCAATAGCTGTAGTGATACACTTAACAGAACATGTTGTATGGCCAGTTGCTTGCAATGTGTAGGGCCAACTAGCTGTATTGATACACTTAACAGAACATGTTGTATGGCCAGTTGCTGCAATGTCGTAGGGCCAACTAGCTGTATGACACACTTAACAGAACATGTTGTATGGCCAGTTGCTGCAATGTCGTAGGGCCAACTAGCAGTAGTGACACACTTAACAGAACATGTTGTATGGCCAGTTGCTGCAATGTCGTAGGGCCAACTAGCAGTAGTGATACACTTAACTGAACATGTTGTATGGCCAGTTGCTGCATTGTCGTAGGGCCAACTAGCTGTAGTGATACACTTAACAGAACATATTGTATGACCAGTTGCTGCAATGTCGTAGGGCCAACTAGCAGTATTGACACACTTAACAGAACATGTTGTATGGCCAGTTGCTGCAATGTCGTAGGGCCAACTAGCTGTAGTGACACACTTAACAGAACATGTTGTATGGCCAGTTGCTGCAATGTCGTAGGGCCAACTAGCAGTAGTGATACACTTAACAGAACATGTTGTATGGCCAGTTGCTGCAATGTCGTAGGGCCAACTAGCAGTAGTGATACACTTAACTGAACATGTTGTATGGCCAGTTGCTGCATTGTCGTAGGGCCAACTAGCTGTAGTGATACACTTAACAGAACATATTGTATGACCAGTTGCTGCAATGTCGTAGGGCCAACTAGCAGTATTGACACACTTAACAGAACATGTTGTATGGCCAGTTGCTGCAATGTCGTAGGGCCAACTAGCAGTAGTGACACACTTAACAGAACATGTTGTATGGCCAGTTGCTGCAATGTCGTAGGGCCAACTAGCTGTAGTGACACACTTAACAGAACATGTTGTATGGCCAGTTGCTGCAATGTCGTAGGGCCAACTAGCTGTAGTGACACACTTAACAGAACATGTTGTATGGCCAGTTGCTGCAATGTCGTAGGGCCAATTAGCTGCAGTGACACACTTAACAGAACATTTTGTTCCAATTATGGATCTCAAGTTTACAAGTTATGTAATTAAGTAAGTTTAGGTAACCAGAATGATTTCCAGACATTTTGTAAATTTTTACTTCAGACAAAATGGCTACGGAGAAGAAAACATGTTATCTTAACTAGAGTCAGCACGGGAAACAGGTAGTGTTATTCGTCAATATAAATGTTTTTATTTGATGTAATTTATATTAGGACCAGGAGCTTAGCCAGAGACCTGTCTGTCCACCTTTAAAGGGGGAATGAAGTGCTTGAACAACCACAGCCCAAACATAAGAACATACCATTTACAGTACATGTCACCATGATTTGACAAGTACAGCGCCACGGTATATTTTAAATAATTTTTCAAACGTAGCTATTATCAGCACAGGGCGCCGCCATCATGCTCCAGGGGCGTGTGGTTGTACATCCGGTTTGATTGGCGAGATGTCTCCCAAAGCTGCATACAGCAATACGATAGGCGACGCAACATAGCTCTCAGAAAAACCGACGAAACGCATACAAATACATAAAAATAGAACAATTTAATGCGCTGCGTTGCTACTGGATATACTATAAGTGTTAGTAAGCAACTTTTCACATACTTCCACAGGATTCCTATAGAAAAAAACAAGTTATAGATGATGAATTTGGCGTGTTCGCCGGCGCCAAGATTGGCATAAGTTTGCGGTGGTCACTTTCGAACGCGGATTGCAAGCCTAAATACAAAAGTGACGAGCATAAAAAGACATTGAACGTCAAAACATAATTCTTGTTTACAGCCACAGGTCCATCTTTGGTCGATTTGTTTACATATAACTATGCACCGATGAAGTAAATGTCAGCGAAATAGACCTGGAAACTCGACATCGTTGCCTTATTTGGAGCGTAAAGTGGCGCGTAGGAAATGACAAGCCGAAACCAGCTTGTTGAAGGTGACTCGGCACTCACGAGTTCCGTCAGGTATCATTACGACTACAATATAGTCCCACAGTTCTATTTCAAAGTCTGCATATTATATACAAATATGACGTATGCGAAATTGAAATGTAATATGAAATGTTAATGTAATAAAGTACAAATACGAGTGAATAGTATGATATAATTGCTTGTAATCCGCCGATTTAGTTTACAGCAATTCGTGCCGGCGTGTTGCTACGTCTGAATACCGCAACGTCTAGACTACGAGTCTACGTTATCGACATAGTTGCTGGTGGGGGAAATAACCTTCAAAATAATTTAAAAAATAAATGCCAGCTACCGTAGCCAGTATAACGTTTTGCAAAATAATGTCGTCATGTATTAGTCAACATTAGTCACAGTCCAGACCAAGCCCTGTCAATCATGTATTGTAGGCATTGCCATTGGAATGTATTAATTTAAATAAATAGTTAAATACAAATATTATTGAAGTTGGACTGCTCAAATACTATAAAATGTAACCGCATTTAAATAAATGACATTACAACTATTTAAATCCTGAAAAATACTTGTTTTACGATACAGTCAATAGCATACAACAAAAACTATAGTCATATCTGATATAATTAGTTATTGGCATAGTAAGTAGGTTCACATCAGTCAACTAAAGTAGGCCTAATACTAATTTATGTGTCTCAAATATTGGCTTGTAACAATGGACCCCGAATTGATGCTCCAGCTTTGAGGCGACAATTTAGCAAGCATGCTATCATACCAAGTGTTTTCCTAATATAGATTGCATGACTGCAAACACCAATGTATGTTTTTAATAACAAGGACATTGTATATCATTTATTGACTTTTGAATGTAAGCCTAACAAGAAAAAAGGAAATAACGTCACAGGAAAAAGCCAGATTAATAAATATATTTTTTTTATTTACAAAGCTCAAATGTTAAACGCATTTGAGTACATGTGCATTTTAATCATGAAAATTAAAGATAACACATATATCCATTTAAAAGAAAACGTTGAAAAAGTCACTTATAAATCGCACTTGTGCTCCAATTTTAATGAATATTTGCAAGATTGTGTCATTTTGTTCATAATATATGACGGAAGTATCCAAACAACCATAGGGCCTAATACCGAGCACAAGCTTCGAAGGATCCAGCAAAGGATTTATCATGCAAGATGACATCGTCCCTCATGGTAGTACAAATGTCACTTGTAGTGCTGCCACGCGATCGACTTGTAGTGTCGAAACATGGAAGCCAGTGGTCGTGTCGCCAGTGCGACACTTTGTCGATGCAGTAGTTAATAAAGACAATATTGTTGTTCCATTGAACATTCACCATGACCATGGGTGTGCAAAGTTGCCATCGCAGTCCAGCACGCCTTCTCCAACTGACCACGGCAGTTCTGTCACTGTAGATGACCCTTCCGATGTCCCAGTCTCACTATCGCCATCTTCAGACGATTCTGCAACAGTGAGAAGAGAAACATTGAAGCGAGTGATGCAAAATAAGTTGCAGCAGGTGACAGCGATATCACTGATGATGACTCAAGCGGTTCTTACACTTATGGGAAAGAAAGAAAGTTTGTCAGTTGTGAAAAAAACATAATTTCACTTTTCTGCACCTGCTAAAACACCAAACTGCAATAAACCACTTGTATCAAAGCCCAGCATCACAGTGACTGGGTTTGCAGTTGTTGTGAACACAGAATGTGTTGATGGCCACTCGTTCATGTGGCACTCGCAACCCAAGATTGGTAACATTTATAAGAGTAACTTGTTGACACCAAGCATCCTCTTCCTGACTGGACATTCATTCACTGTGTACGATTTGGTCAACCTACTGAACCTATGCGCCTTGTCACCCCGCCAGTGCTACAACATACAGCGGCATACATACTGCCAGAGATAGAGGACATGCCATTCAGAGGCCACCATGTCAGCTCTGGCTGGACAGGGCGTGGTCGCATCAGGCGATGCAAGATATGACAATCCAGGACACGACGCTATATTTGGCATTTACTTCACCATGGACACTGACAGCCAACTGATCACTGCTCAAGTCACAGAGGTCAAGAACAGTTACTGGGTGGAAGTGGAGAGCCTGAAACGCTGCTTAGACAACCTGACTGACCATGGGGTGAAGATCATCACACTTGCCACTGACAGACATCCCAGCATTAGAAAGTCTTTGTTAGAGGACTACCAAGAAATAAAGGTTGTTGTCTGCCAAGAAAGTTGAGGTTGTCCCTTCGACAGGCAGAATTGCCAACCACCTGTGGTATTGCGCATCAGCTTGTGGTGGTGACCCCCGCTTGATGAAGTAGATGTGGATCTTGCTCCTCCAACACATCAGGAATTCCCATTCATGGACAGCGGGCGCAGAGTTGTACCGGAAGTGCAGTCATGCAATGTATAAACAACAAGAAGTGAAAACAACACCGTGGCTCACCGAAGGTACAGAAACCTTCACTGTCCAGAAGGTTATACTGGATTGTCGCCTACTGTTTGATATAGAGAGCGTTACGAAGTGTGTTCACACTGGTGAACTGGAGAGCTTACACACCCTCTTCCTCAAGTATGCACCCAAGTGGAAGAAGCTCAGCCGCCTAGGCATCATAGCCCGACTCCACTTGACCACCATTGACCACAACACAAATACACAGGTAAGGTTTGTGATATTAATAGTGTTAACATTTGATGTTACAAAATAATGTATCAGTTGCTTGACAAAGCTGCACACTTTAGAAATCCAGCATTGCATTAGGAAATAATCTGAAATGACTGAAAATCCCTGCCTGTACTCAATAGCAAAACAATGTTAGGAATACAGTTTCAAAAATACAATCTCACTGCACAAGAGTATGCATGCAAACAACAGATAAAATAATTATAATTGAGGACATTTGTTTACTGTTACTTGAATTGTTTAATTATATATAAATGGAATTGGAATGGTATGCTTCGGAATTGCTTATTGAAATATAAACTTATCCATATATAATATAATAAATATATAAACATTATGTATAAATTATATATATATATATATGATTCAATAATAAATATTTGAATGTATTATGGAATTGGAATTCACTGGAAGTTGAAATTGAAAAGGATGGCAGAATTCTGAACCGATTAAAAAATTACATTAGCCGTTTGATTTCAAGGGAGAGAGCATACAAGCAAGATGTTTGGTTTACTTTGTGAATGTTACAGCTATAGCCAGTTATTCTTCAGATATTTATATTGTTATACTTATTTTATATTTATCATTTGTCCGATCAGCAGGAAATGATGAAAACAGCAGACAAAAAGCTACGGTATCAGCTGCAGTATTCAAACTTCAAAGTCTGCTGGGTATGAAGTGAAGAAAGTGATGGCGTCAAAGGACTATAGCTTCCGAGGAGAAATTCTAGAGGGCATTGCAGCTAGATGCACGAGTGGCCCAAAGCTGCGAAGTGTGCTCCAAGTTGCGACATCGAGTAAGGAGGTAACTCTAGCAGAGCATGCAGGCATCGAAAAACCAGGAAAAGAGGAGGCTGTGGCAAAGCAAAAAACCCGCTTTACGGAAAACTAGTTGTATCCGTATCAATTTGGTTTAGTGCCACCAAATTGATACGACATCCAATTTCAAATGACAATAGATTTCTATGCTTAAATAACATTGTTTGAACATCACTGGCAGAAATAGAGTTTTAGGTAAAGTGGATTCTCAATACTGTATAGGGCTTCCTAATGGAAGGAACATCCACTTGAAAGCTTGTATCCTAGTTGTGGTATGCAATGTGTTTTATTAGACACTATTCGAGGTAGGGAACTTTGGGTATATGTAATTTACTGGAATAGTTTAACGAAGTCCAAACATGTTACTTATAGTGAGTTCATTTCAACAAACTATCATTTCTCAAACATCACACTGAACTGTACATGTATTTGTTCATATGACTCACTGTACACGTTTAATGTGGCTTCTAAGATGTGTGTCACAAAAATGATAAGGGCCATTGCCATTAAAACTGGACTGTTGCCATCAAGTTTAATAAAAGTAAAGTGCCATCTTACAACAAAATATTTATATTTTTTTTAATTTGTACGTTTAGCCAGTATTATTAAAGTGTACTACAAACTAATGAAGCAGCAAAGGATTCACCTAGAAGATTATTTTTATATATATTCACACTTCATTGTTAGTATTATATTTGACATTATCACAAAATAACATCTCAAAAAGTACTTAATAATAAGAACACTTATATAGTGCCATAAATCTAGATAAATCCATTTGGAGGCACTTGATAGATTTTGAAACTAGTACTACTGTATCTTGAATAATAAGTACTTGTTTTCTTGACAGATACCCCTAGTGTTGAAACCCACAAATGTGTAAAACTGGAACTGTAATGGAATATTTTTTATGTATTAATTTTGTTGGTCACAATATTTGATCATGATGATGGCCCATATCAATAAACGTGTTACTTACTGATGTACTATATGTGCACAGGACTGACACAGACCCAAATTGTAATACAGTTAGATTAAAATATGTCAGTGTGAAGTGAATCAACTGAAAGAAACATTGAAAACTGGTGTGTGAATTTGACTAATGCATTGGCACAGTCTGCCATGTAGTCTTATTTATTTGTGAATTGTTTCTCCATATGAATAAACTGTTGATATATTTCATGTTGGCTTCAGTATTACAAATCAAATTATGAACGGGGTCATGCAAGACACTACAGATCACATTGTTGTTGCAAAAAATGGGATAAGAAGGCACCGAGTAATTCATTCTACATTTTGGTCAATCTAATCTTACTTGTTAAGGGATTTTATTTTCAATGTACACTCACCTGTATAGTGCAATGTCAATAGCTGAAATTTTCATAAACCCCATTCGCTTCTGGATACAGTGCAGGCTGGTATAACACGTCTGTTGCCTTTTCCAAATCTCCCCTTGACCACAACGTGAAGTGACGTTATGCGGTTAATCGAATCAATCGATATGTTCTGAAAGTTAATATATTTGCATTAGTTGATAATAAACAACCGTTATCTTCTAATTATTATTATACTGGCACAACTGTGTGTTTTATCAATATCACATCATGAATTCAGTGAATTGGTTCATTTGTTTGTGAAGGGCTGTAATAATTATGATTGTAAGACTACATTTCATGATGTGGTCTTGATAACACACACACATAATATAATAATATTTTTATTACATTAAAAACTCCACTTAAAATATATTTTATCAATAATACATTGCACAATGTCCTGATTAAACATCTATTAGTGCATGGTAGTGTGCAATTTGTCTACATTTTTATATAAATTAAGCAAGTTGCTTGAACACTTTTAAATAGGGATTTAAACAACTGTATAAAAAGGATGCACACGTCCTGTCAAGAATAAAAGTATGTTTATTAAGAAAATTATTAAAAATGGTTTGATGAAAATCATAGACATAGTATTCTACGAAGATAGAATGAACCTGAACATTTGAGGTGGGAACAAGTATAATTGCTCTATTTAAGTTTGAAATAGTTATTGCTAGAATAATTATTCGATACCTGTTGAACTACATAGTACTTACCTACTAGCTATTGGTCGAATCAACGAATCTGCACTCAAATCATACAATGACAACAGACCGATTTCCAAGTTCCAACACCGCCCTGTTGCCCGTGGTGTTGGTGCAAACCGTTTTGAAGTCGTCATATAGACATAGTCGGTAATGCAGGCATCTGTAAGGTCTGTCATACGGTGCTGTACGGCAGGTATCTCCCTACAGCACAGCGACTCGATGTGCGTCGACATTGGCACGCAGTGTCCACACAAACACCATGCGTAATTATTAAGTCACGTAACATCTTCGTCGTCGATAGATCAACTGTCACTGTCCGACTCCCACAACTGACCCGGGGCCGGACATGTCGAACCGTGGATCGCACACTGTCACTGGTGACTCGGTGAAACCTGTATGGCACAGGCCGTTTGTGTGTGAACCGTAATTTCCGAGTGACAATTCAAACTAGATTCTTCATCTGTCATATCCATTTTCTCCAAAGTGATACGGAAGTTTTAAAAATCACTTTTAATAACTCGTCGAGCTACCAAAATCCTTCGACGTCTTTGTCAACAACAAATGAAAAATATTCCCGGTGTACGCGCGCATCCAATATTCTGCCCCCTTCTGGCAGCGAAAATCTTCGTTCGGGAAGTGCGACGTTAACAATGTTTTCATTGGTTATAAATCGTTGCCATTTAATTTCACCTTTTTATTTCGAACGCGTATACAACTTATTTGTTGACCTATAGAACACCTATAGTGTATAATAGGGCACCATATCTTCGTTTTCGCACAGAAATGTCTACTAATGAAGTAAACCGAAAAAAAAACGAAATTTAACATTGATTAGATAGGAGTAAATCAAACCACTCGCTTGGAACAAAGATGGCGATACGCAGTGCTCTATGGCGACGTTTTAGGCATCAAACAAAATCGTTTTTTCGGTGTGTCTTATAAATGAGTACGTTTCTGTTACCATTAATGTATACTTATATAGTATATATTTAAATATGTAGCACGAAACAGCTGCATTTCATTTCCCCTTTAAGACTGGCAGATGATTAACCAAGACAGGTAATTACAACCGAAAAGACTGATGGAACTTAGAGGGGGCCAGCTGGCCACTAGATTTTAAACTAATAGTTCCAAGTCTAACGCTATAAGGGAAGTAAGCAAACGGGACTGTATTATTATGGGGCATTTTAACCATGGGTATATACAATGGAAATCTCTTCAGAGTATGGGGAGTGAGGACCACAAGTTTTTAGTTTTAGTTCAAGATACTTTCCCTTCTCAACATGTGCTAGAACCAACCAAGGGTGAGAATGTGTTAGATTTAACAAGATTGCCACCCAGAGAATTAACTGTAGGTGGCAGGTGGACAAGGAAGCCCTTTGGCTTATCGAGAGTCCGACCCTTTTATCTATGTGTATCCCGCCCGTCTGAGGTATGTGTCGATTTTATTTTTAAACATATTCACGCTACTAGCACCCACACAATCAGCAGATAATCTGTTCCATTCATTTACAGTCCTTTGTGAAAATGAAAACTTTCTTATATCTAATCTACTCTGCTCCTTTGCTAATGTCACTTCATGTCCTCTAGTCCTTCTATCTTTCTTAACTAAAAAAAATATTTCTATCAATATTTTCATAACCATTCAATATTTTAAACAGTTCTATCTGATCTCCTCTCAATCTCCTGGTCTCTAGTGTTGTTAAACCGCATTTTTTTAGGCGTATTTCGTAACTAAGATCCCTCAGTTTTGGTATCATTTTAGTTGCTCTCCTCTGCACTCTTTCTAGCATATCTATGTCCTTCCTGCGATATGGCCTCCACGCTTGAATACAATATTCTAAATGAGGCTTAACTATTGTTTTGTACAGCGGTATTATTAGCTCTTTTTCCTTATACGTTATATTTCGCCTAATTAATCCAAGGATTTGATTTCCCTTTGTAGCTGCAATTCCACACTGCTCTGAAACCTTCATATTAGCACTAATGGTTAATCCTAAGTCCTTTTCTTTTACAGTAATACTTAGTACAGTACCCCCCATTGTATATTCTACCTCTTCGTTCCCATGTCCTGTGTGGAGGCATTTATATTTCCCAAAATTGAACAGCATTTGCCACTTTTCAGACCATTTGATCAACCTGTCAAGATCATCTTGTAAATGCTGTCTATCTCCATCACTTTTAATCCTTCTAAACACTTTTGTATCATCCGCAAATTTCAACACCTTGCTTGTTATTTCATCATCCAAATCGTTGATATATATTAAGAATAATATAGGTCCTAATACTGATCCCTGTGGTACCCCACTCAATACCGATTTCCAGTTTGAAGCCTCCCCATCAAAGCTTTTAAAAATCTAAGTAACGATATCTACTGGTGATCCCTCATCTACCCACTTAGTGATATCTTCCAAAAAACATAACATATTTGTTAAGCATGACCTCGCTTTAAAAAAACCATGTTGAGATGGGTTTATCAAGTTTTGTTTAACAAGAAAATCCACCATGTGATCTTTAATTAATCTTTGTAATAATTTGCAAATCATTGATGTTAAACTCACTGGTCTATAGTTCTCTGACTTGTTTCTCGAACCTTTTTTAAATAACGGTATAATGTTTGCCTCTTTCCATTCTAAAGGAACCACTCCCTCTTCTAATGACAAATTGAAAACTGTTGCAAGCGGTATGCTAATTTGTTCTACAATTTCCAATAGTAGTTTGGGTGGAATACCATCCACTCCAGGTGATTTATTATCCTTCATAGCCCTTATTTTCTTAGCTACCATTTCCGGGGTTACAATTAATTGTCCTAAATAGTCTGAATCTGCCCCCTTGAACTTAGCCTCTGGTACTGGCAGTGAACTAATATCTTCCCTGGTAAACACTGAACTAAAGTACTCATTCAGGTCTTCTGCCATTAAGAATCCCTCTGATATTATATTTCCAGCACTATCTTCTAGAGGACCGACCTTATCTTGAACTTTCTGTTTACTTCGAACATATGCATAAAAACTCTTGCTGTCATGTTTTATATTACTAGCTAATTGTTGTTCATAGCTTCTCTTTGAATTTCTAATTTCAGCTGTAGCTTGGTTAAGTGCTTCTTTATAACTGTTGTAGTCTTCATCATTTCTAGTACATCTATATGACTTCCACATCATTTGTTTATACTTAATTTTTCTAATGGCTCCTTTCGATAAGTGTTTCTTTTTGGACCGTTTCCCTTGTTTTTTGCAGGTTACAAATTTGTCGACTATGCACTTAATTTCACTCTTTAATTAATTAATTCTCTGGGAGGCAATCTTGTTAAATCTTGTTAAAGTCTAGGGGCCCACATTAACGACTAGATCATTGGTACAACTGGTAGTGAAACAAATCAAATGGATCAGTATTAATTAAATAAATGGCTCAAGACACTGGCAATGACACTGGTTTGACATGGAAAAAACTAGACTTGTCAAAAATGACTGTGATTGACATGACAAAAATATTTCTGGCTAAGGGCCTAGTCAGGAGTACTGTCCACTCTTACCTGGAAGTCCCCTGGATTGTCCAGTCTGAGTTTTGACCACAACTCTGTGGCCATGCTGTTGATGTTGGCAGGTATCTTGAGCATGTGACAAACATCAGCTATCTTAGTGTCCTCTGAATGCACAACTACCTCCGTAGGGGTCAGCCACTCATCACTGGAATGTAAAGTAAAAAAGTAAAGGTAAGTTCTTATATAGCGCAGTATCCAGTCCTCATGACTGCTAAAAGGGATTTAAAATTTACTCCCTGGCAGACCTGTTTAATCCAACACCATGTCGACTTCTCTGGGAAGCATTCAGCCACGCTGCAATTAATGCGCGAAACCTATATTCATGCACAAATGTCCACCATTTTCTATAGCGAAGTACTCATTCATACAGCTGAGTGAACTGGAGCAATGTAGAGAGGTTTTTCCCATTTCCCTGACCCGTGGGATCTTTTACTTCCCATGGCACAGACACCAGATAGAAGAGACCAACGACTTAGTGTCGCTTCCAAAAGATACAGGCAATGTAGGGTGAACAAAATAGCCTAAGTTTTGACACAGTGACTGAACCAGTACTGAACCACCGAATGTGCAATATATGACAGAACAGCGTTGATGACAAGGTGCCTTAACTTATGGGAATTCTAGTATACTACAGTAAAACCTGTCCATAACAGTCATCGTCAGGACTGCGCAAAATTACCGTTATAGGCAGGTTGGCGTTATGGAGTTTCATAACTTGGATACTCACTAGGTGGAGCCACAGTATTATGGATGGTTACGTTGAAGTTCGCTAGTTGGTACTCTCGTGAACAATACAAACCTAGCGTTAACAATACTATTAAATAATACATGTACACTATACAACTTGCTACATTTAATTGATGTTCCTTTTTCTTTTGGGCCATGTTGAAATCAATCACGCCCTCCAAGTAAAGACGAGCGGAAAAAGGTTTGATGTCCAAAAGGAAACACGAGGATGTGAACGCGTGCAAGGCAAGCGTGGACCCAGATTTGCTCGGGAGGATTATCAATACAATTTAAGCTACCCCAAGTGGTAGGTAACGGGCCATTTTAATATTTACCTAAGCAGTCTCTCCTGCTATGCCAACCCACCTAGGAGGCTAGGTACATATTACAATGGCCCACTTCCATCTGTTGCTACATGCTCATGGCTTCTCAGAGCTCACTTTGTATATCAAAGCTGATTCTACTCCTCTGTGCTGGAGTAAAGGAGCAACATAGGGCCTGCAACAAGCTGATGATGCCAATAGTGACTCGATTGCAATTTGATAGTTCCGCATACATGCGATGACACCGACAGGATGATTTTTTGTTCAGGGAAATTATGGATTCCCTTTGACCTGCCCGTAATGGTTCAGTCCAAATTAACTGACTGTTATATGCAATAGACAGGTTACCGTTATGGACAGGTAGTGGGCAGTGCAAACTAATAGGAAGTCATTCGGGACTTTCAAAAGTGACCGTTATATCCAGGTTATCGTTATGGACAGGTGGTCGCTAAGACAGGTTTTACTGTATTAGTTAGAGACTTTTAATGTGAACAGGCCGGGACCTATCTTATAATTTCATATCTGAAGATATGGGGCAATCTAAGTTTAACTTATTTGCAGCATCCGCCTTGTATGTACTCCTCTGGGGCCGGGTTGATGCATGGAGATAGAGTTAGGCCTAGTCTAGGGTCAGTAGGACAACTAATTTGGGCGGACCGTTTAACAATTTAACTTAGTTTCCAAGACAGAAAATGTACTTGTGAGTTGTGACTTGTGGCTGTGCGTAGTCGCCGTAGTCGCGCGTAGTCAGAGACAGAAGTGACTGGTGTGCCTATGTTTTTTGTTAAAACATTTATTTTATATTACGTACAGCAGAATTGGGAAGCTATAGTACAATTGACTATAATTCAAACGCGGCCGCAAATGCCTGCATCTTGATGGAATTACCTTTGGCTTTGCCTGCGATTTTCACTTTCATTCTGAGACTGAATAGGCTCAACTTGGATTGCATGAAAAGTAAAACTTTGGACCGCTGGATTTCTATTTTCAACCTGTGAGCTTGTCTCATGAGCGTCGTCGGTCTCCATCTTTACGAGTTACATGTATTATGTTGCTGTGTGAAATTAAATATCATTAAAATCCAATCGTATGCAACAACGAGCGAAATGTATTCACGAATAAACAACGAAGCCGATTCTGTCAAACCACAAATCCCGCCTAATATCGCTGACGTAATCAAAAGACGCCGCCTGGTGGGAACTCTTCGAATCGCATCCAGGGATCGTTTCTTTCTCCATTCGTTGACATTCGTGAAAACGTTGTATGCGTTTCGCGGCGACAACATACAAGTAATGTTCAAGGCTAAAAATAAGATGTTGCCGTATAACTTTGAAGAATTGTTGGTACTTTCGCAGTTTAGGCCCGCACCTCGAAAAAAACATGATAACGGTCACCTACAGTCACAAAACTTCACATCATATATCTACAACACCTATTCTACACATATACACTTGTCACGTGATCAAAAATTAAATTTGCTGTCTTTTATCGATCAAAATGTACAAGATATTCACTTGTTTTTGGGGGTATTCATTAGTTCCACTGTAAACGCCGGCAGGTGGCGCCACTTTATGGTTAAATACTTTATGGGATTTCATTCTGATCCATTCCGGTTATAATCTTAAAATGGCGTATTTATGTGGGCATTAACAAGATTTAACAAGATTGCCATCCAGAGAATTAACTCTAGATGGCAGGTGGACAAGGAAGCCCTTTGGCTTATCTAGAGTCCAACCCTTTTATCTACATATATCCAGCCCTTCTGAGGTATGTGTCGATTTTATTTTTAAACATATTCACACTACTAGCACCCACACAATCATAAGATAATCTGTTCCATTCATTCACAGTCCTTTGTGAAAATGAGAACTTTCTCACGTCTAATCTACACTGCTCCTTTACTAATGTAACTTCATGTCCTCTAGTCTTTCTATCTTTCTTAACTGAAAAAAACATATTTCTATCAATATTTTCATAACCATTCAATATTTTAAACACTTCTATCTGATCTCCTCTCAATCTCCTGGTCTCTAGTGTTGTTAAACCACATTCTTTAGGTGTTTTTCATAACTAAGATCCCTCAGTTTTGGTATCATTTTAGTCGCTCTCCTCTGTACTCTTTCTAGCATATCTATGTCCTTCTTGCGGTATGGCCTCCACGCTTGTATACAATATTCTAAATGAGGCCTAACTATTGTTTTGTACAGCGGTATTATTAGTTCTTTTTCTTTATATGCTATATTTCGCCTAATCAATCCAAGGATTTGATTTCCCTTTGAAGCTGCAATTCCACACTGCTCTGAAACCTTCATGTCAGCACTAATTGTCAGCCCTAAGTCTTTTTCTTTTACAGTAGTACTTAGTACAGTTCCCCCCATTGTATATTCTACATATTCGTTCCCATGTCCTGTGTGGAGGCATTTATATTTCCCAAAATTGAACAACATTTGCCACTTTTCAGACCATTTGATCAACCTGCCAAGATCATCTTGTAAATGCTGTCTATCCCCATCACTTTTAATCCTTCTAAACACTTTTGTATCATCTGCAAATTTCAACACCTTGCTAGCTATATCATCGTCCAAATCGTTTATATATTAAGAATAATATAGGTCCCAGTACTGATCCCTGTGGAACCCCACTCAAAACTGATTTCCAGTTTGAAGCCTCCCCATCAACAACTACCCGTTGTCTTCTGTCAATCAGCCATTTTTCTATCCAGTTAATTATACCATTTCCTATGCCATGGGCTTTTAGTTTAAGCAGTAATCTCTGATGTGGCACTTTGTCGAAAGCTTTTTGAAAATCTAAGTAGATGATATCTACTGGTGATCCATCATCTACCCACTTAGTGATATCTTCCAAAAAACATAACATATTTGTTAAGCATGACCTCGCTTTTAGAAACCCATGTTGAGATGGGTTTATCAAGTTATGTTTAACAAGAAAATCCACCATGTGATCTTTAATTAGTCTTTCTAATAATTTCAGCCATGGCCATGGATACCCCTTTTCGGAAATATGCTCTTTGTAATTATTGTGAAACCATACAATATTTTATTTTATTTATTATAAATTATTCCTGTTGTTAATATTTTGCTTGTTAACAATGTTATAAATTTTGTTATGTGGATTAAAAAATAGCTATAAAAAGTACTTTAGTATAATACTGACATAGTATTAATGATCATGAAAACCTTTGTATGAAATATTGTTTGACAAATTATTGTATTTATTGGTAAAACATAATAATGTTAAGTTGTTTGTTAATTTCTAATTGATGTGTTATGTGACAATGTGCCCTTTTAAAGATGAATTGGTGAATGTTTGGAAAACTTATACTTATGAATAAACTATCTACATGTCTCAATATATTTTGCAGTGTTGGTCGGCTATGAAAAGGACTGTGTGTTGTTGTTGTTTCTTCCAATAGCTGCAGTCCACCATGTTCGTGTAGCTGGTCAAACTGGATAAACCCTTCAGATGTCCAAGAGGATGGATGTCCTGGAATGGATCCATCCCGAATTTGACATCTTGCCATGTCATATTCTCGCTTGTTTCGACATTTCACCTTCATCCACATAAAGTTCAAACCTTATATGTTATTATATTAACTACTTTATATGATGGCGTGGAAGTGCTGTCCACGTGGAACTACAGACTACAACCGAAGCAGACTCATAATGATTTTGGAGGTGCATTATTTTATTAACTTGCATATGCTGGCTCCCAAAAACCTCTCTTGAGACATTATACTGCACCCCCCCATTTAAACCTCAAACGGAACTGGTTTCCCATAAGGGAAACTTTTTTTCCTTAATTTAGCGAGGTGGTGCGTATGCACCCATCACGTCTCCCAACTTATGGGCCTTTTGGCTGCCTACGCTCAACACTGAGTGTGAATGGCCACGCCACATTGTACTTATTGACTTCACCCGTTTTTTATATTTATAATAATAGAACTCTAAAACACAAGTCCAACAACCAGAATTGGCTCATTTGTTCCTTTACACAATTTCTTTATGCAATATTAATTTACATATACAGTATACCTTTACAGTGTACTTTTGCACAGTATATTCACACAAATTATCCTTTAATATAGATAAATAAATGATTTGGAGGATGGTAATATCAAGCAAAGTACTGAAATTTCACATAAATTATTAACCAATGAGCATTGATTACTTTTATTGGCATCCGAATATACGTTCGTTATAATGGCTGTCTGGTAAAATTTAACAACATGATAAAATGGCCGCTCAAACTAAAATCTAACCACTACAAGTATAAATGAACTCTATGAAGCATCGGAGACTAAGACTGTGACTAACACTGTTGTGTACTCTGTGATGGCAAACTTATATTATGATTTAGTAACATTGTGATAGTAATGTCATGATTAACCAATATGTACATCACTAAACTTAATCACCTTTAAATGTACTAATATTTTTAGTTAATTTCCATTTGTGGACAAATAAAGGTTATTGTTTTGTACTATTGTCCATGTTAAATCGTACTATTATTGTTTTTAATGTATATAACAGGATAGCACAGTACAGCATATAAAATAATATGCATAATGAATCTGTGCAAAAAACAAATTGTTACTAAAAACAAAATAATATATATTGTATCATAGCATGATAAATTACCTCTGGTAGACAATATTAAAATGCAGCAAACCAATAACCGTAATAAACACTATCAGCTGCAGTCAACATTAAATTTAACGTAACCTTATTTAATTAATTAATTTAATGAAACATCGTGTATTTTATTGACTTTTTACAATAATTATTAATGAAATATGAATTGTGATCTATCCCCACGTCTGAAGTCAACAATAAAGTGACGCCACCTACCGAAGTTTCCGGTGGAACTAATATATACATGCAAAAATGAGTGAATTTCTTGTACATTTTGATAGATAAAAGACAGTAAATTAAACTTTTTGATCCCGTGATAATTATGTATGTGTAGAATAGGTGTTGTAGATATAGGATGTGAAGTTTGGTGACTGTAGGTGAGCGTTTTCATGTTTTTTTCGAGGTGCGGGCCTAAACTACAAAAGTACCGAATTCTTTGCTACTAGTACTAACCATGATTCAATGCATTTGACATGTCAAACTAAAAAAATGAAACACGTGTATGCTCGCACAACTTTGAAATATATGTGTACCTATATCGGTATAATTATGGGGTTAAACTGCTATGATGAAAATATAACTAGTTCAGCCGTTACAGTTCAAATACTCAAAACAAGACTTAAGCACTTGTTAAGCAATTGTTTATTAATAATTACCATGCACACTAAAAAAACGGAAATGATGAATATACGTTTATGTATATATATAAATATATGTGCGTGTGTGTGTGCGTGCGAGCGTTCGTGCGTGTGTGTTGCGTTTGCGGCGAGCGGTCGGCAGGGAAGCATACGCCGATACGAGCACACGTTCACTCATTCAACAGTTTATTACATAAAGAAATAGGCTACAAGTACAACAAATCTACAAATATATATATATAGTGTAACTACTATGAACCTCAGAATGCTACCGTAATTATAGTGGGTGTATTCTAAATGTCAGAACGATAAGTTCAGACGGCGGCGACTTATATACAGCAACCGAATTGTACCCGATATACACTGTATTATAAATGTCAGAACGATAAGTTCAGACGGCGGCGGCTTAAATATACAGCAACCGAATTGTATCCGATATATTATAAATTTCAGAACGATAAGTTCAGACGACGGCGGTTTATATACAGCAACCGAGTTACTCACCGAGTCTGTTTCCACGAGTGAACTGCGTAGAACGTTTATTATTTTTCGTAGGGCGCTCGGTGACAGTGCTTCACGAGAAAGGTTCCTACTAGCTCCGGCAGTGTGCCTCAGTAGTCGCCCCCTACACCACTGGCCTGTGTTACACACAGCTCCAGCATGCATCTTCGGGCCTGTTCTAACAAACAACTCCCTCGCAGTGTCTGGCTGCATCCTCCAACAGCCAGCCCTGATCATCATTAAAGCCCTCGTTATATACAGCTAAATCTGTAGCCATGGGACAGACGCTGTACCTTGATTATGACCTTGCATTGATCCCTCTATCAGCAAATGAAACCACGTGTAGATGGAAACATTCCTGGGATTTTTGCATTTGTTTTGCTGTTACCATACACTAAGGAAGTCATATTTGCTCTGCTGACTGAATATGATTACCAAGCAGAAAAGGTGGGACGCGGTGCAGACCTGGGGCCGAGTACATTTTCATGAGTACGAGTACTTTGATGATGGACGAGTACGAGTACATTACTAAAAGCTGAGTACGAGTACAAGTACGAGTACATTCTCACGAGTACGAGTAAAAGTACGAGTACATTTTTTTTAATATAAATATTAAATAATAACGTATTTTAAAGTTATTAATTAATATAATTTATATAACTCAGCACAAGTGAATATGCAATGGCAGTTGATACATTTTTTATGAGAAAAAATCAACAATGAAATTCACTTCTTTGGCATTCATTTCAGTGGCATCGTATGATCTTATCATCTATTTGCCATTGCACTGAATGAACATGAGTTGTTCACAGGTTGAGTCTTCCAGGCTGCACTGTTCTGGGCAGAATACTTTATCGGCTATGCTAAATGCCCTTTCAACTGGGGCTGATGAGGCTGGCATGCTGAGATGGTGAGGGACCAACCGAGCCAGAGTTGGAACACTCAGAACTGCAGTGGGTCACTGTGACGATCTGTACATGGCTGACTGAGGTATTCGTTCACCTCTACAATCAGTAATCTGCTGATATTATAAGTTTGTAATTTATATTTTCTGATCGTAGACTACTAGTTGTTGAGAGGGTTAGCACATGTCCACATAACACATATACTAGGGTAGGAGCCAGTCTGACTTGAGCCACCTTACTTCTACAGAGGAAGACTGGCAGTTCTTGTTCTTAGCAGTTAGTACAGTACATATTGAGAAAGTACTCAGTTGTACTCATAAAATCTGAGTACAATGAGTACGAGTACTTCAAAAATGTACTCGAGTACACGAGTACCGAGTACTTCGGCCCCAGGTCTGACGCGGTGGCATATAGTTATAAAACGTAATTCAACAGGTTGGTCTTTTATTGAGATAATTCTGGTTTCGGGTGGTGAGACGTACATTACATATATATATACATGTCAGTGATAGCCTTGTTCTAATACACAGTGGTAAATGCTCTCTTATGATAAACAAATTATGCCGTAAACTTGTACCATTTATACATGGTAAAACATTATATTTATTTGACAAAAATACTACGTACCCTTTATCTTTTATGGCATCGCGAACCAAATAGCCAAACATATGTTTGTCTTAAAAAACGATTGAAAAATGCCCATGACCATAACAAAACAATATCAACAACATGTGTTAATGTCTATCACGATGTATTTATGATACGACTGACAGTTATAGGCGCTATGATTATCAAACATTTGTTGAACACAACTGATATGCGATGTTCCTAGACCTGTTCGAGGATGTAGCCCTTGGCAAAAAAAACCTATAAATTTTCTATAGAAAACTACAGGATTTTTGCGCATAGTTTTTTATAGAAAACTATAGGAAATTTTCTATAGAAAACTACAGGATTTTTGCGCATAGTTTTCTGTAGAAAACTATAGAAAACTACAGGATTTTTGCGCATAGTTTTCTATAGAAAACTACAGGATTTTTGCGGTTTTCTGTAGAAAACTATAGGACATTTTCTATAGAAAACTACAGGATTTTTGCGGTTTTCTGTAGAAAACTATAGGACATTTTCTATAGAAAACTACAGGATTTTTACGGTTTTCTACAGAAAACTACAGGACATTTTCTATAGTTTTTTTTATAGAATATTCTATAGGACATTTTCTAAAGAAAACTATAGGAAATATCCTATAGTATTTTCTATGGAATATTTCCTATAAGAAATACCCTATAGGCTATATCCTGTAAAACATATTCTGTATGACATACTCATTAACAGACGTGCACGTTAATCTTCAAATATTTGTATTATATTATATATTCAAATACATTAATCATACAGGCAATCTACAGTAATATCCAAGCATATTGAATGACCAAATAAAACAAATACAAAATAAAGTCTATTGAGCATACATGTACATAAATGCAAGCAATGCTAATAATGACACCAATCATTTCTCAAATCCTTATATATACATTATGAACAATTAAGTAAATGATAAATACAAAAAAAGACTATTGAGCATACATGTCAAGAAATTAATCCTAAAATACTCATGAACAGTAATGAGCCATTATCTGAAATAGCACAGACTACATGTCACAATGACATTCACAACAGGGATAGCAAGACAAATATTGTTAGAAACATTAAATATATTACTACTAAAATACACATCAATTAACATCCATGTAGGAAACAAATTAAACATGGTAATACACTTTTTTCTTACATAGGCATTGGAACCTGCCGGGGGGCTTAGTTCCTAATAGTTGTGGATTAGGAGCTTAGCTCCCCAACATTTAGGAAGTGGTGTGCAGTTTGTGGTGTATGGGGGCTGGAGATAGGATTACCCCTAAATATTGCGGAATGGGGGTGCTTATTTAGGTTTTCAGAGTGCCATAAGGTGGTTTTTTTCAGCGAGCCTCAAGGGGGTGCAGATCGAGATGTCTGGAGAACCTCAAGGTGGTTTTTTTTGGAACGCCCCCTTCCCTGTTCCAATGCCAGTGACTTAATATACACTGTACTCGGGTATACTACCATGGTATTTTTAAACAGGTACAACATGGTATTTTCATACATGGTACAAACACCAAAGATTGCCAGTTAGTAAGCGACATCTCATGTCATTTTTGTACATCGCATCGTCAAATTATGTTGATAAACAACATATCTCAATATAAGATTTGCCATTATTTTTGCTATTGGCGGTTTTGTAAAAAGAATTCTGAAAAGTACCTTTAATACATATTTGTATTGAAATATATACTTTTTCATTTTATCATATTTTAACCCTTCAAGATTATTTGTATTTAAATACATGTCAATGAATTTGACCCATATCTGCTGGTATACTACCATGGTATTTCGAAACAGGTACAACATGGTATTCCATTTGATATTGACAAAGAGAGCAAGGAAAACGTGTGGTAGAAAGAGAAAACCGAAATCACTTGGCATGATAGTGTCAAGAGGGTAGGGGTGAACAGTTGATAGTGACTCTAAGCAAGATGGGTTGTTTATCAACACTTCTAGAATGTTAGATTGGAAACTGTTGTTGGGTCAGTCATTCTGACTGAACATAATTGGCATGGTTGAATGATTTTTTTCCATTACTTGGAACGCGGCGTACCACACTGTATTTATACACTCATGCATTATTACCAGTGCATAACAATAGTATATATAGGAAGGGTTTAAGGGTAAAATACAATAAACGTCATGCGGCTCTGGTGACATATTTGCCTAGGCAAAATTGCAGAATTGAAATGTACAGTAGAACCTGTCTTGAGTGACCGCCACTTCAGCCTAGCAAAAGTGGTCTTTCAAGACGGGTGGTCGCCCATGACAGGTCAATAAACATTGAAAATATGGTCAATTTCAAGAGGAACCGAGAAAGCAGGTGGTTATCCAAGACCGGTTCTACTGTAACAAAAAATAGTTTGGGTCTAGATATCGGTCATTATGACTATTGCGCTTTGCCCTGAAACCTTACACATGTACCATATTTATTGGTCAAATAAAATGATTCCGAGTTCTGTATTGCAATATATACATTATAATTGTACAGAGTATGTTATCATAATATTCAATAATTCAGAATGCATACACACAAATACTATACCACTTATATTGGTATCAGTGCTGTCAGAATGGACAAATCTTGCTTTTGGACATCAGTGATGACACCAACCTGAAATAAATGGAACAGAACACAATAAAAATACAATATGTGTGGCTTATATTATACATCATAAATCTAAAAACTGGAACATTTTGACAAATATTTAATATTCAGCAAAGTCCTATTACAATGTTGCACTGTGGTTTTCTCTCATAGTATCCTCATCTACATGCCCAACAGGTAGTAAGTCCACTACAGGATGGACTCAAATTAGCTCATTTATCCCATGTGTGGGATCTTTTACTTCCTCTGGCAGATAACAGTTAGAAGGGAGCAATGGCCTAGTGTATTTTCCAAGAGAACAACATTTCCCAAGTTTTTTTAAACTGTGGCCGATAGTTGGATTTGAGTCCAGTCCCCTCGACCGGTGCTTTACCACTTTGCCACCACAATTGAGGCAAATCTACTCTAGTGGGTCGAGGCCACTTTACCATCTGGCTAAATGTAAAATAATTGATAAGAAAATAATGCTCGGTGTGTACCTCAAACAATAATTGACATACACAAACAATATGGAGTGACGGAATGATCGAATTGGTATAGAAGAAAACGAGGGAAAATCGTTGCATTGATGCAGGTTGGAATTGGCGGTTACGCAAACAGCTGTCTCAGACTCAGTGTCTGTCTATAACTATTTCGTAATATTGTTAACAGTATTTTACTCTGTGTTTCAAATAGTTATAAAAACAACACACAGCAATCTTTGGCAACGTCCTACCGTTTGTCTCGTGGCATGAATGGCCGAAATGTCTTCATTATAATGACTCTGTCCGCAATCTACCGACTTTGCGCTAGGCCGTCTGGCCTTCTTCTGTTTGAAATTAAACGTTGTCGCGCTTACATTTATCCGGGAGTTAAATAATATCCGGGTGACGTTTCTACGCGTGCGCGTATCTAGAGGAATACAGCTACAACTGTCGCCATTTCATTTATCCGGACGTTATGTATGTTTATATATGTATATTTATATATGTCTGTATATATACATAAATTGTGTTGCTTCCCAGACAGACAATTTCTGCCGTAAACGGTTTCCTCTCCACGCACACGTAACGTGACTTCCTCTTATACTTGGTCACAAATCTGAAACAGCAAATTATAATTATGTACTCTAACTATAACGCTCGTATTACGACAACAAACGAAACATATTTAACTACTGGATATTATTTATCACTACGTGATCTACTGGGGCCAAATATTATGCCTTACATATGCACATAAACATATCACCCGGATAAATGTAAGCGCGACAACGTTACGCGCCGAAATGACTCACGGGTAATAACATTATGGGATGCGGTAGCGGCGCTGCCGGATTCATAACAATATATGCTTAGCTAAATGTTTCGGTATAAAATAATACAGTAGCATCGTTTTAGTTTACAAAATACTGACATGTATATTTATATGTAACATCCACCACATGTATACATAACAAAAAAATACATACATGTTTCTAAAACAGTGGTTAAAAGTTTCCACAGAATTCTATAGAATATTCTATAGTTTTCTGTAGAATCCTACAACAAAAACTATAGGTTCTCTAAAATATATAGGATTGTATAGAATATTCTATAGTTTTCTAAAAAATCCTACAAAAAACTATATGTTCTCTAAAAACTATAGGATTATATAGAATATTGTATAGTTTTCTGTAGAATCCTAGAAAAACTATATGTTCTCTAAAAACTATAGGATTCTATAGAATATTCTATAATTGTCTATAAAATCCTACAAAAAACTATAGGTTCTCTAAAAACTATAGGATTCTATAGAATATTTTATAGTTTTCTGTAGAATCCTACACAAAACTATAGGTTCTCTAAAAAAACTATAGGTTTCTATTGAATATTCTATAGTTTTCTATAAAATCCTACAAAAAACTATAGGTTCTCTAAAAACTATAGGATTCTATAGAATATTCTATAGTTTTCTGTAAAATCCTACAGAAAACTATTTCTAAAAACTATAGAATTCTATAGAATATTCTATAGTTTTATACAGTTCCTACAAGCGGAAGTCCAGCTATTCGAAACGTATGTCCTACAGCCAAATCTATTGATCGGATCTTAAAGTTGTATAGTTGTTCATAATAAAATTCCGGGTACATATATTAACTAATACTAATAGAATCTTTCCATTATCATTACTGACAAAAATACAATGGAAAATGTCAGGGAAAACGCAAACAAAATTGCATTTTTTCCACAATATATTTTTACTTCACTTTTGTAATGTTTTAATAAACTAAATGACCTATGTTTTACTTTCTTATGATATGTTATACAATTGGCTATAATTCTGCCATTTTAGATGTCTTCTGTGCTGCTTCTATGTGTTGTCGGCACATCAAAATATAAACGTACCCCATCCGGTGTCTGTAAACAGGAACACTACCATACAGACTTCATTTACCTCTTAATGCAAAACGGCTTGGCAGATTTGCATGAAATTTTGTGTGAATTCGTAAGCATATATGAACTACGCATATGTGATGTCAGAGACAGAAGAAATGAATTATGCAGGCGATTTATTAACCTAATAACTACTACAGAAGCCGTGCCAATCATTAGCATATAAATGTTATGTTTAAACATCTGCCTTCGAATATATGAATTCAATAAAATATGTAAATCAAGGGATATGATCGCGCAGTTATGTATTGCTATGCAAATAATCTCTTTCGAAGTGTGTGGACCTAAACCATGGCCCAACAATACATTTAAAATTGACGCCGCAGTAATAAATTTTAACCGCTCTTTGCATTAGCATGTGCTTAGTCCAGCTGTTATACTATGTAACTAGGTGTAACTTCTAGTTAACTAAGATATTTTCCAAGAAATCTTGTATGTAAAACACACAGAGAATGCCTCATATTAATGTTAGGTAGAAGTAATCATGGCATTTCAAAGTGACAAATGACAATGTTCCGCTATCTCTACATACATTTCTTCGAGTCTTACACGATGCAAGTGACAGCGGTTCTGCTCGCGTTAGCAAATTGGCATTGATTGTCAATAACCCCATTTCCTTCCAGTGTACGTCGTTCCTTCCCAGCAGTGTTGGCGTTCGACAACGTCAATAGGCAAGAGGAATCGCTGACTGGGGGAGGAACATCACAGTCGAGTCCATCTGTCCATGACATCATTCTCCAACCAAAGTCGTTTAAGCGCAAGCCGCGTCAGACACCTATTACTGTTGCTAAAACAGACCAGAAGCAATAAATCCAGCTATTCGAGAAATTGCTTCCAGTGTACAGCGTTGGGAAAAAAGAAGGGCCACCTACAGTCAAACCAGCTTATTTATCTGGACCTCTTGCAGATGCAGCACGGCGGAGTAATCACGTGTTGGTGTTAACACGTTTGCTGGAACCGTCCAATCAGAAAATCATATCTTGGATGGCATTGCAAAAAGGATGCACACTGTATTTTTCCATCCTCTTGGGCCGTAGCTATGGTCAGCTGCAAACATTGACGGAAGCATGAAGAAAACTAGCGAAGCTGCACCAGGAAAGTTTGGTGGACCCAGCAGATGGTGGTCCCGAACAGACGCTAAGCGGAGATAATCGCCCGCTTGAAGAATTATCCAACCAGACCTTTTGATCATCGTTGCACACTGGTCAATGATGCGGTGTCATCGGTGTGATATTTAAAATCAGTCGATCAAGTCCATTGAGCGTGTAACCCACGGATCATAGGAATTTTTCACATTCAAGAAAATAAGACCAGGCCACACAAAAGACGGAGACGTGTGTTGGCGTGCAGTGTTGTGTTTCGAGGTAGCACTTTATCGTGTGAAGATCTGACGATAGTCACGTTGACAGTGTGAAGTTTGTAAGTACTAGCAAAAATAGCCCGTCACCTGATGGGATTCCTTGGTAGATGATAGTCGTGATAATAATATTTACCAAATGTTAGAAAACACAGCATCGTTACATAAACACCATAACATGTTCGCAGGTACTCGTCGTTGACGAAGGTCTGAGAGAATGTGACGTTCACGTCCATCAATAGGCCATAGTAATCGTAATACTGTAAAATTGTCAAATAATACTCGAATTGCTATGCTATTGACATGACGGTAGACATAAGCGTTATTGTTTCTATTCCAAGTTGCCAAATCTGTGACGCAATGGCCGTTTTCCCGAAGTATTTACGGCGCGCACGTTGTTCCTGCGATCGTTATGTTAATTTTTAAGCATTACGTTCATGTTACTTTTTACGTACCGAACAACTGATCTACAGCATTAAAGGTTATTATTTTAACATACATGGAGTATATTGAAAAATATGTCTTACGTCCTACTTTAGGGGCGAAAGATTAATCTCAGAAAGTTTGGCGCTGTAAGTTTAAGCCGTCTAAGACGAAAACGTCAACCTACCCGCATATGTACGTAAGTAAATGTATCATCACGCTTGCTAAAATTAGGTAAACATTGTAGTTCATGAGCCATATATAAATCACGAATAACTATTGAAAATTACCAATGTGTGAAAAAAGGCGGATACGTAAAATGTGGAACATTTGAATTTGTCAGTAATACCAGAGTTCCCTCGCTTGTTTCCGATTAGACATTTTAATCATGTTTACAAATGCATTGCACAGTTCGATTGCAGTAATAATAAATAATACTAATAAATACATATATGTGTGTGTGTGCGTGCGCGCGTGTGCGTGTATGTATGCATAACTTTAGATAGACCACTTAGTGTTTTAAAGCGATGTCCATGGTCCTCAAATTAATGTAATGTTCATAAGTTTAGAGCACATATCGTGAAGGTTTACAACTTCGTGCGTGCGTGCGTGCGTGTGGTCGTGCGCATGTGTGTGTGTGTGTTTGCATTCCATTTACACACTCGTTCGGACCAGTCACCAGAACAAAGTTCATCCCGACACACTATGTCGCGTGAAGTCCTGTACAAATGTTATATGCCTTATCTACGTGACAATCTGCACGGCAGTTGACGCATTCAAAATGTGATGTTACAATACAAATGTTGTTCATGACCTTCGTCAAACTTCATCTTAACAACATTAGTAGAATTATAAAACATCGACATTTATACGCGCATACATAACTAACCAGCACAACGGTCTTGCTCAAGCACAGTCTTTCGGGTTCTACAAAATAATAATTGAGCCAAAGCGTTAATGGAAAACACGGTGGAGCGTCCAACAGCATATTTTCGGCGGCCATTTTAATAATCCTGTCTGACCAGGTTGCTAGTAACATATTCGTCAGTAATAATGAAAAAGTTTTACGCACAAATAAATCCGGTACTGATGCCCCGTTAACGGGTGTTTTAGAAACCGGTGTTCAAATAAACACAAACATTGCGTATAAGCGAACAAAATCCTACCTAATATATATGTGTGTGTGTGTGTGTGTGTGTGTGTGTGTGTGTGTGTGTGTGTGTGTGTGTGTGTGTGTGTGTGTGTGTGTGTGTGTGTGTGTGTGTGTGTGTGTGTAAAAATCCTACTTAATTTAAATATATATATATGTAATAAACAAATATGTGTATGAACATTAAGAGTAAATGGAACATTAAGTCAAAATAATAGAAACAGTGTTGAAAAGGTAAACATACTGGATAAATAGGTACAGGTAAAAGCTACATTACATAAACTATATTGAGTACATACTAACATCGCATGCAAAGAGAAGTAAAGCCAAAACATAATACAAAATTGTGTGTATTAAAATAATTAATTTTGGTTTAACGATATTATAATGATAACAGAAATATATTCAGTGCTTTCTAACTCTGCATGTTGTATTCACTGGCGCAGTTTTCGTGGCAGATATTCCACAATATGGGCCCAGCTCAAGGAAACGCCCGCCGACCATATCGTTCTAAGTAAACACAAATTCGTGTCACCTGATGGAGTTTCTACGAAAGAATCACAGCCACTCCTCAAACGAGTGATCCCTGAAGTGCTATGCTCAAAGGTAAACCGCATAACTCTCGTGACATGACTACGGACTTTATGGAGCTATATAAAGCAGAAAACAAAGACAAGCTTCCTAATCGAGTCGACTGTTTCGTGACTAAGTGGGAGACACACGAGAGTCCAAAGGTGTTGTCATTTACTCAAGGTAAGCAGTGCGCGTGCTTTGCCATGCCACACATCCCTTTGTGGTGCACTTTAGACAATAATACCTACACTGAACTTTGTCTTCAGCATAACACATTTTTGTCTTCAGAGTTAGTCGATTTGAACTACTATTCTCAAAAACATACGTTTCCTTTCATTTACACGATTTTTTTTTTTCAGTGATGATATACTACTCTACGAATTGCTTCGCCAGAATGAAAACAATTTTGTTGGTAAGTAAGTGTACACTTAACATAATGACATAGTCTTAAACATTAGAACCACACAACACAATATGTTGTGCTAAGTACTACCAATAAATAGTATGAATTTGGCATAATGATGTTGTATGACTAAATATCAATGTTTCTTGTCCTATTGTCTCCTGCAACAGTTTGTATGTGATTATAAACTAGCAATATTTGTGTATCTGCTCGTGAGATATAATTGTATTATAGATTATCTTTTAAAAGCTATCAGAGATATTTCTTAACAAATCCTCATTCTCATTAGGGTATATCGTAAGGTGGCTGATGCAAGGGCACGAATGTTACAGGTCATTTCTGTGTTGCTGGTTTCCTTGACACCATCCGTTTACTCTACGAATGACATTTACAATGCTCCACCATCCCCGGGTCTGCACCGTTGTCTGGACAGGTGTCTGTCCAGGTATCAGTCTTGCTTTAGACCTTGCGAAATCATTCGGGTAAGACCAACATTGGTACATATAGCGTTACATATTTATTTCAATTGATAATAAAGCATACACACGTACAAGCTTATAAGCACACACGCCATCTCGCTCTCACAGACATATACATATTCTTACATACGCACGCAGGCACGCTCTCTCTCTCTCTCTCTCTCTCTCTCTCTCTCTCTCACACACACACACACACACACACACACACACACAATTAATGGGTGCATGAATAAATGCGCAAACACAATCATGCATTGTTGTGCTATTTTCTCTCGCAAATAATATTTAATAGTTATATATGAACGTGTACTGTTCAATGTAAACTTTAATTATGCATTTACCTGTTTTCCATGTTTTCAGGACAGCCGTGCGTCCTTCGGGATGACGTCACGCAGAGAGAGGTGCACAGAAAGGTGCGTTAAGATCACTACACGATGCAGCCATTTTTGTTACGGAGACTAACAGGCCGATAGGATGTAACATTCCGCTAACTGATTAGCTTGTACACTTTGGTATTCATGTACGCTTGATTTGTTTAATATGTCATTGATGTCGTCGCCATCGTCAACGTCGGCGTCATTTCGCGTATCGTCTGAGAAAGTGTCTTGACGCCTTGCATAATATTGCTGCTCAGAACTGGATATAAGGACTATAATATATGTGATCTAACACAGCATATCGGGCATTAAGTTGCAAAATTGTGAAAGTGAGTTATGTACCTTTTTAGGATTCCAAATAGAATGAGCTTTAAAATGATACCTAGTTTGTTTAAATACCTTAAGAATTTTTGTGATTTATTGCAAAAAAGCAAACAAAAAAAGCACCGGTTTGAGAAATCATGTCATTTTATCTAATACTGTCATTGCTTTTTAATCTATGGGTTCGTAAATGCATATATTTTATAAGTGAAAATTAATGGAGCAAGACCTAGACAGCTATTTTTGGCTTGTGTCCAAAGTAAACCCTTCGACGTAATATCCGGTTTGTTCTGGCGGGTCACACACTGTACGGTATAATAATTACACAACGGTTGTTTTTTTATTACCTCTGCTGCGTTTTTGTATATCACTCATCGCATTTACTAATGTGTTCTATTTTAACATCACTTGTGTGGCTGTTAATAACTACACTCGTATCGTAATGGTGTAGCAAAAAAAACTGTAATGGCCTTGCAACGGTACATGTCACGTGTTGTAATATCGAACAGTGGCGCGGAACAGCTGATTCGCGTCGTTCTAACAGCCACGGAAATGATGTTTTAATCGACAATAACTTGGACAGTTATCAAATTCTCCTACGAAATACAGCGACATATATGTGTAGATGTCATTATTATATTTATTTACAATGACATGGGCAACATTTCGCGGTAGCAGCATATGTATGTATGTATATGTACATATACAGTACCGTTAAGGGAGCTGATATCACCCCTAAAATCCGTTTGGTGTTCTTATATTCTTCTATCTACCCTCATTTCACTGCGATTTTCTTAAACTCATTATTCTCACAAATGTGCATGTTATGTTGTTGTTGCTGTGTCATCGCCACTCGTCCATGTTTGATGTTGTTGTTGCTATGTCATCGCCACTCGTACATGTTTGATGTTGTTGTTGCTGTGTCATCGCCACTCGTACGTGTTTGATGTTGTTGTTGCTGTGTCATCGCCACTCGTACGTGTTTGATGTTGTTGTTGCTGTGTCATCGCCACTCGTACGTGTTTGATGTTGTTGCTGTGTCATCGCCACTCGTACATGTTTGTCGGTGTTACACTTCCTAGAAACTGATCAGTTTGATTAACTAACCGGTGGTCAATATATCCACTTTAGCATAATACTAAATAAAGACTACAACAACACCGTGTTTGTGGTGGTCATGATGTGTTACTAACTCACAGCGAATATCCACGAACACGCAAAGAAAGAAACTAAGCAACCGATGGGTGCATTCAGAATCCAGTTCACCATCAGTGCATAACGAGGACGAACAGGCCGGGCACATATTTGACGTTGTTCACAACTGCACAAGTCACTTTGAACTTAGACAACAGCAAATATAACTAAGCAAGTTTAAAGTGAAACAGTAATGGAGAAGTCATCGTGAGTGCATAGATTATAAAAAAAATAATATATATATATGAAGACACCAAACGTATGTGATGCAGCGTGCATGAATCATAGACAGCCAGATCAATGGATTAACGCAACATAATTATTATTCACAGATAAGGATATTTGTCTAATCCAGGATATTACAGAAAATGCGTGAATAGGTTAAGTAGTATACGTAGTAGGTTTATGTTTTATATGCTACCAGTTAAGTGGTCGAAATATTTGACATATAAGCCATTACATCTGGTAATTTGCCACTGTACCGGACGACACATTGCCTTCGAACAATTGAAAGTATGGGCCATGTGTTCTGTGAGAGAGAACAAGAATCGCAGAAACACCAAAACAGGAACGCGAGAATAATGGCATCAGGCATTCGCGAGAGTATTTCATATTTTAGAATCATTAAAACTACTGTTTGGGCCAAATTTTAATATGTTATCAAAGTAAAATGGATAGTTGATGTATATAACGCGGTACCCAGTCCTTACGACGGCTCAAAGCGCGTTTCGCTTTGTAGATGTCCTGCAATTTCACCAAAACAACACACCATTTTGAACAAACAAACTAAAATATTTAATGGATTTAAATAGAAAATCTGAAATTATGACTTGCGAAAACATCGAATTGAGGAGACACGTTTATGATTTCGACAACTCTTGCCAGCAAGGCCCATCATAAATCAGGCCCGTACCCAGCTTTTCACAATGGGGGGTTCACATTTTACCAATTCAGACTCCAGGGGGCGCCACAAGTTCATGTAGGGTTATATTTTTTCACAACGCAGAAGGCCGCCCGTGTTCACGTGGGGACTCATAATGCGGAAGGTTGCATTTATAACTGGAAGAATAATGAAATGGGTATGAGATTGGTGGACCATGTGGTTTCGTCTTATATTCTTTCATATTATATACAAACACCACATTAGCATCCCCAGCAGCTAGGCCCATAACGAGGTCGTTTTGGGGTGCGTTTTCAAACAAAGTGGGACTCATATGTGGTCTGTGGAGATTGGTCCCATTTTGTTGCCTGATTAAGCCTAATAAGATTTTACAAGATTTAACAAGATTGCCATCCAGAGAATTAACTCTAGATGGCAGGTGGACAAGGAAGCCCTTTGGCTTATCGAGAGCCCAACCCTTTTATCTACATATATCCAGCCCTTCTGAGGTATGTGTCGATTTTATTTTTAAACATTCACACTACTAGCACCCACACAATCGTCAGATAATCTGTTCCATTCATTCACAGTCCTTTGTGAAAATGAGAACTTTCTTACGTCTAATCTACACTGCTCCTTTACTAATGTAACTTCATGTCCTCTAGTCTTTCTATCTTTCTTAACTGAAAAAAAACATATTTCTATCAATATTTTCATAACCATTCAATACTTTAAACACTTCTATCTGATCTCCTCTCAATCTCCTGGTCTCTAGTGTTATTAAACCACATTCTCTTAGGCGTTTTTCATAACTAAGATTCCTCTGTTTTGGTATCATTTTAGTCGCTCTCCTCTGTACTCTTTCTAGCATATCTATGTCCTTCTTGCAGTATGGCCTCCTCGCTTGTATACAATATTCTAAATGAGGCCTAACTATTGTTTTGTACAGCGGTATTATTAGTTCTTTATATGCTATATTTCGCCTAATCAATCCAAGGATTTGATTTTCTTTTGAAGCTTCAATTCCACACTGCTCTGAAACCTTGTTAGCACTAATTGTCAGCCGTAAGTCTTTTTCTTTTACAATAGTATTTAGTACAGTTCCCCCCATTGTATATTCTACATATTCGTTCCCATGTCTTGTGTGAAGGCATTTACATTTCCCAAAATTGAACAACATTTGCTACTTTTCAGACCATTTGATCAATCTGTCAAGATCATCTTGTAAATGCTGTCTATCTCCATCACTTTTAGTCCTTCTAAACACTTTTGTATCATCTGCAAGTTTTAACACCTTGCTAGCTATATCATCGTCCAAATCATTTTTATATATTAAGAATAATATAGGTCCCATTAGTGATCCCTGTGGAACCCCACTCAAAACTGATTTCCAGTTTGAAGCCTCCCCATCAACAACTACCCGTTGTCTTCTGTCAATCAGCCATTTTTCTATCCAGTTAATTATACCATTTCCTATGCAATGGGCCTTTAGTTTAAGCAGTAATCTTTGATGTGGCACTTTGTCGAAAGCTTTTTGAAAATCTAAGTAGATGATATCTACTGGTGATCCATCGTCTACCCACTTAGTGATATCTTCCAAAACATAACATATTTGTTAAGCATGACCTCGCTTTTAGAAACCCATGTTGAGATGGGTTTATCAAGTTATGTTTACCAAGAAAATCCACCACGTGATCTTTAATTAGTCTTTCTAATAATTTACAAATTACCGATGTTAAACTAACTGGTCTATAATTATTTGACTTGTTTCTCGAACCTTTTTTAAATAACGGTATAATGTTTGTTTCTTTCCATTCTAAAGGAACCACTCCCTCTTCTAATGACGATTTGAAAACTGTTGCAAGCGGTATGCTAATTTGTTCTACAATTTCCAATAGTAGTTTGGGTGGAATACCATCCACTCCAAGTTATTTATTATCCTTCATAGCCCTAATTTTCTTAGCTACCATTTCTGGGGTTACAATTAACTGTCTTAAATAGTCTGATTCTGCCCCCTTGAACTTAGCCTCTGGTACTGGCAGTGAACTAGTGTCTTCTCTGGTAAACACTGAACTAAAATACTCATTCAGGTCTTCTGCCATTAAGAATCCTTCTGATATTATATTTCCAGGACTATCTTCTAGTGGACCGACCTTATCCTGAACTTTCTGTTTGCTTCGAACATACGCATAAAAACTCTTGCTGTCATGTTTTATTTTACAAGCTAATTTATATTCATAGCTTCTCTTTGAATTTCTAATTTCAGCTGTAGGTTGGTTTAGTGCTTCTTCATAAATGTTGTAGTCTTCGTCATTTCCAGTACGTCTATATGACTTCCACATCATTTGTTTATACTTAATTTTTCTAATGGCTTCTTTCGATAAGTGTTTCTTTTTGGACCGTTCCCCGTGTTTTTGACGATGATGCATTCAATTTCACTCTTTAAGATATTCTAGCATTATGTTGCTGTCTTATTCTTCAGTGTGTTATTCCAGTCTATCTTTGCTAAATATTTCCTTATGTCCTTATATTTTCCTTTGTGGAAATTTCTCCTGTACTGCTTTTTACTATTCCTTTCCGATTTTACTTTGATGGTAAAATGTATCTGGTTGTGATCACTATTCCCCAGTGGCTCACATATCCTGACATTGTCAACTAATTCATTTTGTGAGGACAAAACTATGTCTAACACATTCTCTCCCCTGGTTGGTTCTAGCACATGTTGAGAAAGGAAACTATCTTGTACTAAAACTAAAAACTCGTGGTCCACACTACCCATACTCTGTAGAGATTTCCATTGTATATGCCCGTGGATAAAATCCCCCATAATAACACAGTCCCGTTTGCTCACTTCCCTTATAGCATTTTGTATGTTTTCATTCTCTTCTATGCTTATGTTTGGACTTCGATAAACTAATCCAACTGTTAACGTTGAGTTTCCTGTAACTATGTTACACCAAACAGCTTCTTCGCAATCTGCTTCTCTGTCTAATTTTATTTCATAAGCCTGGATAGATTCTTTAATATATAAAATAACTACACCTCCCCTTCTTCCTATTCTATCTTTCCTAAACATTACATATCCTGTCAGTCCCAATTCGGCATCTGATATATCGGTGGTTGCCCATGATTCGGTTATACCTATTATGTGATGGTCAATATCTTCTACCATAATGTTTAGTTCATTTATTTTGTTTACTATTCTCCTTGCATTTAAACAAACATATTTATATCCAGCTTCAGAACAGTTTTCCAGACTATTCTTAGCTGAATTATTTTTGCTGTCTTTATCTATGCCTCCAGTTTCAGGTTTCTCTGCGAGTCCCCCCTGCGAATTTAGTTTAAATAGATGCAACCTGTCCCACTGTCAACATATCGCAGCAGATTCTCTGAGAATACTGCTGCCCCCTTTCCACTTAGGTGGAGGCCATCTCTCATGTACATATATTCTCTCCCATCAAAGTACCCCCATAAATCTATGAATCCCTCGCCCTCTTCTTCACACAACTGCTCAACTAGTGCGTTGATCGCCATCCTCTTACAGTTTCTGTATGTTGCCCCTCTTCCTCCCATTACTGGCAAAATTCCTGAGAGAACAGCCTGTTCCACTCTTGTCTTCTTTAGCTTCCTCACTAGATTTCTGTACTTCTGAACTATCCCAGTTGTTCCCTCCTTGTCTGCATTGTTTGTCCCTACGTGTACTAGTATAGACCCTCCCTTGCCATGCCCCAATACCTTCTCTACCCTTTCGGTCACATGCTCTATCCTAGCCCCCGGTAGACATACAACAACGTCCTTCCCCTCGGATGTAGTCTTGTCTGTTTTTCTCAGAATTGAATCGCCCATAAACACTCTCTTTTCTCCTTGCCCCCTCAATCACTGCCTCGGAGTAGCTCCTCCGGTTTGCATATGTCTGGTTGTTGTCTTTTCCTCTAACCCATTTTGTTGCCTGGTTAAGCCTAATAACCGAATTGTATTAATAAAAGTCAACACGCAGTGATAGTATGTTGTTAACATAACTGAATTATTTACTTGAAACCCTTCGCCATGTATACAATTGTTTTGAACATGTTCATATTCATAATATAATAAACGAGGCACCAAGGAGTGTGGGTGTGTCCAAGTTATTTTTCAGAATAAAAATTTAAAGTGTGACATTTACAATCTGGTTTTCATTCAATTAATGCATTATATTGATCTGATCTGATGTGCAAAAATTTCCATAATTTATCATAAACACAATTAAGTTAGTAAATTAACAAAACTTAATAAATTTGATTTAATTTGAGTTAAATTCTAGGTGTCATACAGTCAAGTACCATATCCTGTAAACCACATTGACTCCAGGAAATACAAACTGTATTTTACAACTATACGGAACACAAAATGGACATAATAATTAATATTAATGGACCTTCACACATTCTTGCCTCCTCATCAGCGATAAGGCTCCCATTTCTGAGATCTACAAACATGCAACTAGCAACCACAGTATTTCGGCAACCACACAGCCACACAATTACACGATTTCTCATCAGCTCGCGCATTTTTAAATAGGTGAAGCTAAACTGTATTTTGTATTGGTCAAATACAATTATTCATAGAAATTCGCGTTCCAGCTCAATAGTTGAAAATTTTGATTTGTGTTAGCCAGATGAGTTTGTCTACCGGGTTTGCAGCTTGTAAGAAATACACTCGCTACACGTCTTAAGTTGTTGATTGTTGAGAATAACCTCTTTGACAGTCGGTAGTTACCTTAATCAGTATACTAAACATAAAAAGCTGCACATTTCGTTCACTTTCTGATGAGAAATAATTAATTATTTTATATGGCTTAATTTATGTGCTCATAATTGTTAAATCATCGTCATCCTGTTCATTCACCAGTATTTTGTTTGCATCTGTCACCTCTGAGTGACTACAATTAGGACTCATAATTTTACGTTTGGTAATACAGGATACACTGGGATAGTGTGGAGTCCTTCTGCAAGGCTAATTTGATGCAATGGTCTTTTGACACACATTCCTCTAGTGACTGCCCTTTTCATACATGGCATTGGGGACAGACCCCTCAACCAGGCTCCAATACATTCAGTGATGATCACTTAATAGATAACGGTTCTCCCTTTATCATCTGCACAAATCAGGCTTTCTTGGCATTCCTTGTAATGCTTGAACACTGTCCAGCAGCTGTTAAGAGGGGGAGGTTAACGCTTTTTAAGAAACATGGAATACAGTTAGTGGTTCACATTTTAAAGATGCAATTTTGAGGAGGGCTCACATTTTGGAGAAAGGGGTTTTACAAAAAGGGGGTTCACGTGAACCCCTCCTGGCTACGGGCCTGTGAATTTGCAATGCATTGGTGTCCCTAGAACAGTGCAGCTCCACTCCGACGTGTGTATGTGTTGATTGAAGCATCACCGCAGACCGTTGGCAAAAGCACATGGCCGAAGGTTCGCCGACGGGCTTGATAGACCAATAGGTCAAGTTCTGTGAACAGTGAACGATCTGATACAAGTGGCTGGAGTCCACTTGGGTCAAAACCGTCAAGGTTAGACCCAAGTGCCCGTTCTATAGGCCATCATAAGCAACACGACCGATGCACAGAGTTAGAAACGTAGTTTATTCGAAGACCTGCTTAGTGTTACGTGACAGTGGTCTACGCCACTCCTTGCACGTTGCATATTTCAAGTTCTAAGCTTTAAGGTAAATAACAGAACCCTTGTGATGTGATTTACGACATTAGGAGGTATATAACGCCCAGTACACACACACACGCCACGCACTTCCGGAAACAAATCGATAACGGTGAATAGAGGAATAATACTCCCCGGTTGGAACGAAATAGAAGACAATATTCGACTTCAAAGTTTGTGTACGTTGTGGCGATTGAGAAGTGAGTACGCTAAGAACAAGTAAATATAAAAAGGTAAGTCACTGTATGTATGAAGCACATATTCCAGATGTTAAGTGTAGTTAAAATGTTTTGCAGTTCAGCTCTGGTACAACTTTAAAAATAGTGCGTGCGTCTGTAATGCATGCGTGTGGGCGTGCGTATGTGTGCATGCATACATCAGAATATGTGTGCGTGTGAGCGTGCGGGATTATGGGTGGTGCGGTGTGTATCAATGTGCGAGTTTGCAAATAAATAACACAACAGGTGTATATAATATGGTATCGTTGTGATTTCATTTTCAGTGGGGATTCTACAGAACCAATTGCAGCATCAAAATGAAAATAAGTTTGCTGGTAAGTATTTTGCCATAGTATCAGTTGTAGAGATGACGGTGCATTAATTACATGATCGTATACCACGTGAGATAGATAAATACATGACAGTATTTACGTGATATATGCTATTGGAGGTGGTATAAATAAATGCTGGTTCTATCGTTCGTCTCATTGTTCTACAGGAACCGTACACATTGTATGTGTACCTTGCCCTGACCGACAGTGCCAGCGTGTATGTGGTTATAATCCACGTCCGCTTTGAGATACTGTCAAATGATGTCAACTAGGCAACTGCCATAAGGTCAGCTGTATGTATGTCACAGGTTGCGTCTCTTCTGCTGGCCGTCGTGTCACCATCCGTTGAAGCCGTGAAAGGTTACAACGATGTGGCTTCGTCCCAGGATCTACACCGTTGTCTGGACAGATGTCTCTATAGATACCACTCATGCATCAGTCCTTGCAACATGATGAGGTCAAGACCAGCATTGGTACCTATTGTTTATTCTGTGACCATTGACACCACCTCACACACGTATGCAAGCATGCATGTACGGACGTACCCATGGACGGTCCAACACGCACACACACACACACACACACACACACACACACACACACACACACACACACACACACACACACACACACACACACACACACACACACGCACGCACATCATATATCACGCAGTCGCACATATACACACATGCAAGAGCACACGCACGCACTAAATCACTCAGTCACACACATACGTACGCGCTTCACACTTTACACAAACATACATATAACAAAAATTGATGGTAAGATATATTACACTAATCCTGATATAGAAGGACTTGTTTGGCACGTACAACAATTAATACGTGCTTATCTCTACACGCCTGTATTTACTTGCGTGTCTGCATATAATCGCATACTGAAGTATGCTTACATAAATGTATTAGTTTCTCTCGGAAATATATTTGTTCTGGATAACAAACCAACCGTGCCTGCTTTCTATGTTCTAGGACAACCAAATGAACTCTGGTTTGTTTACACTCACTGCGAAGTGCATGGAACGATGCGCTGAGAGCACTAAACGATGCAGTCACGTTTGTTATGGCCACTAGTAGGCTGACAGCGTGGAATTGTCTCATAACTGAAACCCCGTGGATTGTGTGCGTTTCTTTGTTGGTGCTTGGTGGTCATAATACGTTGATGTTGTTATTGTCAGCAGCGTCGTCTCAAGTTTCACCACTGTTAATTTGGTTAGAGGTGGGATCGTAGCGTGAGCCACGGCTGAATGCAAGATGCGAAGTTGTTGCTTTATATATCATGTTATGTACATGGAACAGCTACTTTCATAATTACCGCGTGAGAGTTTTGTGTAAATTTGGTGACCACATGGTAAATTTATCACGTATACATTACTTGTCAAATGTTTGTACTTTCTCATCGAAAGTACATTAAATTATTCGTAATTAATATACGTATATTATGTTATAATACGTGCCAGCAAATTGTATAACATATGTTGATTAAACGCCGGACAGAGGTTCGAATTCAGAACCCTTAGTCACTAAGTCAACACTAAACCAAGCAATGGCCAAGATGCTGTGTTGCATAGTTGGGCGGCGTAGTTGTTTAAGACCCGGATGGTCAACAACGAGATTCCTTGTCCGAACCATATTTGGAACAAGGGGCAAGTTCGTTGACTCCACGTTGCTCCAGTTTGCTCAACTGTATGAACGAATACCTGGTTACAAACATCGGTTAGTGTGTGTGTGTGTGTGTGCGTGTGTGCGTGTGTGCGTGTGTGCGTGTGTGCGTGTGTGTGTGTGTGTGTGTGTGTGTGTGTGTGTGTGTGTGTGTGTTTGTGTGTATGTGTTGTATGTGTGTTTGTGTGTGTTAGTGTGCGTTTGTGTGTGTGTATTTGTTTGTTTATGTGTGTGTGTGTTTATATGTGCTTGTTTGTACGCATAGTTTGTATGCTGTAATTGTGGCGTGGTTATACTCTTGCCAGAGACGTTGAGTTTATTCAAATGAACACATCTGCCATGAGGTGAAGTGTAAAGCGTTTGTTGGCGATCCTAAGGATTTGACACCGTAAGAACCATTACAAGAAGATACTTATTTAGTACTTACATGATCCTATTATTCTGACAAACGGAAACTATTCACGCTATTAAGCATAATAAAACATGAATGACAACAAAACTATTTGTGATGCGTACTTTCTGTTAGTGTTAGTAAAAATAAGTTAGACAAGTTTTATAAAAAAGGAAAGTGTTTCGCATTGGTTCAAAACACCTCGCACCCCGTAAATACGTATGTGGCACTGGCGATCGAAAACGGCATCCAAAAAGACAGCCGCCGGTTTTAGTTGATGTGACAAGGTTTGTAATATTAATACGCACCATCCAACCGGTTCCGGCACCTATCATAACGTCAAGATGCGTTAATATCAATATTCAGTCCTTAAGCAGCGTCACTGAAGCAATTTACATTCCCGACGATACGTTATGCCGAGCATGATACGTTTGTGGGACTTGTGCGGTTACTAATTGCTGCGAACGCATGCGACCACGTCTTGTTACAGTGCCTAAGAAAAAGCGTAATTGATACTATGTAATCGGACGTATTCATTTGTAATGCCATCTAGCGAATTGGTCGATGTTGTGGTTGCCAGAAACCTGGAATATTATGCAATAGTGTTACAGTTGAATAGTGTGCAATAGTGTTACAGTAGAATATGTCTTAAGCGACCTCTCTCCTGGGTGTCACGTGTATTGTGCGAGCACAGTCATAAGCACGGATTATTTGTAACAGTAAAGCAACTGTCTTGAGCGACCACCTGCAAATCGCACTAGCGACCACATAAACCTGTCGTAAGACCGATATTTTAGCAAGTTGTGAACGGTCGTCAGACGCCTCAAAATAACCATATTTTTATAGAAAAAAAACGTAATTGTGTGTCTTATTAATTTGCAATGCAACATGACTGGACAATCATATTTTCGGTAACCACCATCGCAGATGATTGTCTGGTGTTTTCAAATCATGTATCATGAGCGAAGTTTATTTACGCAGGGTCGATGACTGTCTTTGCTTTAAAAAACGACACTATAGCGTATGAAAATTATAAGTCGTATCCGTTAGAATGTTTTAAGCAGCACAATCGTACGCAGTTCAACTTTCACTCCTTCAAAGAAAACAGCTAAAATCGGGACCCGGCACCATTTGCCAGTGGCTGTGTCGGCTTCGTGTTCGACCACGCCGAAAATGTTCCAGTCCACTTGTTCCAGTCATGAAGCGATAAAATACGACAACTTCCTACTGAACAGCAAAATAATTACTAAATAAATACAGTCATAAATATTGATAAGAAAGTACTTTATATACCTTTTTAATAAAGTTATTTTATCAGTCAGATGATGCAGGTTTAAATGTAAATCTTTATTCAGTTTATTCAGTAAGTTATTCACACATTTGTAATCCATATGAAAGCAAACAGTCATATACAGTTGCACACATCAGCACCATTATGTTTCAATAAGCACATGTCGCAAGTCCCTAATCAATTATGTCGAAAGCAGTTATTGGATATTTGTCTTAATTTTCACGCTAGTATATATATATATATATTGTATACACGCAGAAGAAGGTTTCCAGAAGTATTTTAATCAATCGTTTGCTATGACATCATTCTGAGCAGTTTTCCTCAATGTGAATTACGTTAAATTCCCCCAGGTGATGGCTGGACGGTTTACCTCCTTTCCCTCGCTGTCAGTCGCGGTTGCGACTATGACTACTCGTTTGATCAAGCCCGTTTAAGTCCTCTCCAGGACGGCTGGTCTTGTGCAAATGTGTACTCTGTGTGGAACATATTCCTTATTTCTTCAGTTTTCATTTCATAATGCCTTTGTATTTTAGTTTGGGACGGCCGCAATTCCTAGTTCCTTTTGATTATTGTGAAAATAGAGATTGTTTTGGAAGTCTCTTGATGTTCATGCGAGCCACGTGACCTGATCATCTGAGGATTTGTTGTATGCGTACGGATGATGTAGCACGGAACAATCACATAAATACGTATTTCGTTGTGAACATTGACCTAACTCAAAACGTGGCCTTTAAATCCCGCGGTACACTCAGTTTGGCTGTGTCCGTCCGTAAGACCGCCTCAGTCCGACTGGAGTACATACACTACACCAGCTGACACCGACTGAGACCAACTGGATCGGCGACTACCGAACAACCAAAATAAGGAAACTCATTCAGACACAGCAAGACGAGCCGCGTAGACGCGAAATCACTTAGCAGAGCATACACCGGCTGGTGCGATGCCTATCAAGTAGAGGCGTTGTATGTGTGTTATGCAACAGTATTATAGCTGTTGCATTTACAATTAACAATATCACGCCTGTGGTTTACTCATAATTTATTGTTAAATTGGGGAATCTTAGTGAAATCGTACAGTTCCGGTGGTTAGCATATTGAGACACGCCTCCGATACTTCGCCGATAAGCACCTATAGCTTCTTTGACCATGACGCTTCGGTGAAACGCTCAATGCCCCTATTAATTTTAGTTTCTCGTTTTCCCTTCGATTCAGGGTTACGTTTGTAACACCTGTTACAAAACCATACAGTGCAACATGTATGCGGGCGTAACAGTTTTAATTAGTATATACAACGTCAAAACAAATTCGGCGGTGCAAACTTGAGTAATATTCTCAGTTTGGCGACTGGCGAATTGGGAAGAGTAGGCATTGGTGACGTCATGCTTTCTATCACAATGGCTCCGTGCAATATAAATGATGTATTTTCAACAAGGGTATTCTAGTAAACAGCTGGCTTAATGTTATTGCCTACTATTTTTATTAACCCACTAATTGCCCATGAAGATGCCTTTTGTTTCCCTTTAACGTAAGTTACGTAAAACTTACCAACGGATTGACTGATCGGCACTCTTTATTACCTTGGAATAATTGCATAATTCATGAAAAATCGATTTACGTCCGTTTAACGTTCGGTGCAAAAAAACGGTAATTAAGAGGAATTTCGAGAAATTATCAAAGCGGTATTATTCTTCAGTACGTTCTTAAATTAATCCCTGAAAGTCTGGCTCCCGATATGCAAGCTCTCTAGGACGAAAACGTTAATATACAGATTTACTATAGTTAGGTTATGCCTGATAATTTGAAAATAACATGACGGCATTTTACTTTCGTCAGGTAAACCATTCAGAATCCTATCTGTTTAATTTTGTTGGTCCACATCTTACACCTACATTTAACAAAAGGTGTGGTTCGGGAAGTAACAATCAGAAGTCTGAAGTGTCGTATACTTCAGCTGTCTGAGTGGTGCGTACGGGAAAAACGTCAAGGTCATGATGGAAGGCACAAACATCTGACGCTTAGCAAGGTGATCGTGTATAACGTACGGACATAGCTCTGTCGATTCTCCTTGTGTTACTTTTCAGCCCGTAACACTCCAGTGTGCAATACCTGCATTCGCTAAGTCCAAAAACTATGTTGTTTAGTATTTGCTCATCCCCCACCAATAAATGGTGCGGAATTTGCGATTCTACTATCCAAAATAGCTGTTAGCGTCAGTTTCCATTAACATTTTGTTTCACTGGCGAGGTTAACGTAACTCCATAGTGGCGCCGCCTTGGGAATGACTGACAACTAAATCTGTTCAACAATAAAAGTAAATACACTGTAACTCCAACTAACTACCCTTGAGTTTTTCTATTACATCGCCACCTGGTAGATCAGAGGCCGGTGGGCCAAGAAAACGAACGACTGTAGAAAGAGGTGAGTTTATATCGGCGTCCGGAGAAGAAAGACTTACAATGCTGCAAAGTTAGCGAATTAATATATAGATGATAGTCAAACAATAGGTGAGTGCAAGCACACGCATGCACACGGACGCGCACGCACACACGGACACACACGGACACACACGGACACTCACGGACACACACGGACACACACACGGACACATACACAAACAAACTCACACACACACACACACACACACACACACACACACACACACACACACACACACACACACACACACACACACACACACACACACACACACACGGAGACACACGCATACATACAATTATGTCCTGCGTATAATTTGCCTCTCACTCCAGCTAGTCCACACAATATACTTTGCTGTATATATTAAGAACAGCTGCGATATAAAAATAAGTCCCATGTAACCATAGTCAACAATAGTCATGTCAACAATAACATTATGTATTGAATGTTGCAGCTTATGGTTTAGACTGTGAATGTGCGCACGGGGGCAGATGTTCACAATGCGCAAAAGAAAAGTTCAGTTGCTAGTGCACACACAAAGAAAAGAAGTGCCGTGGTGAATATCATTCCTATTGTTGTATAACATGCATATATAATAATTATATTATTATAATTATTATTAATTTATTACTAATATATTAATTTATTATTATTATTTAATGTCGATGTTGTTGTTGACATTACTAGATATCCTAGCGATATATTATGTTAATTATGCATGACAAGAAATAAGTCGACAGGTAAGAGGGTGACACGACAGTAGTAGAAGTAGTCCTTTATTTGGTATTTAACAAGTGTGTTTAATTTAACATATGCATTATAAAATGATACTCTGACGTGCACACATATAGACCTTTGCAACTCATTTACTCGTCATCATAGTTATGTTAATGACAACAATGTCGAATTTTCGTCAGACTGAATTAGCGGCGCCGTATGGTCATTTACGTGTCACAAAACAAACTTGTCAGATGTCGGTGACGTCATGGCAGTAAGTGCTGCTGAGCGCATGTAAATTTCTAGCATGAGATGCGGCTGTGCAGCTCTTTGTTTCAGGTTGTACATGCAAGTACAGTACAATCGCAATATTATATGTCACCAAAAAATAATCGCGGATGCTTAACCTTGCATTATATCAGCGGCCGCGTATATACAGCCGGTATTGCAACATTACGATTTGCGATGTTCAAACGGCGATAACTCAAAAAATATAAATAACTCCTAGGTATATCCAGCAACGTATTTGTAGGTAAGATCTTTACAGTGATATAAAAATAATAAATTCCGCGATTGGAATTCCAGGTACAGTCTGAAACACCAACCCGCTCAGTCATATCATGCTAACGGTTGCTAGGTGTCGCGACTCTTTCAACAGGGTGACGTAGAGGATTAAAGTAAAGGTAAAAGTAAAGGTAAGTTCTTATATAGCGCAGTATCCAGTCCTCGGGACTGCTCAAAGTGCTTTACACTTTACTCCCTGGCCGACCTGTTCAATCGAACACCATATCGACTTCTCTGGGAAGCATTCAGCCATGCTGCAATTGCGCGAAGACTATTCGTACACAAATATCCACCACTGTATATAGACAGGTAGTCATTCATACAGCTGAGTGAACTGAAGCAATGTAGAGTAAACGAACTTGCCCAATGTTCGACACCGCAGCACAGGATTCGAACCCGCGTTCTCTCAATCGAAAGTCCGGAGCTCTTAATTTTACCGATGCGCTACTGCGCTCAATAACAATTATTTGAACAGCGGGACACCATTGTAGAGTATATTTAATTAACACTGGGAATACATAATTTCACCTATTCTTTAACATTATAGGCTGTGTACAATTCACCCGTATTGGTTTTGAATAATCGTTCTCCTTGTAGAATGTGCTGCTATCTCGAAGCCAATTCATAACAAGAAACAACCGTTGGAACAGATAAGGTCTGACGTGAAATCATTGAAAACATGTCTTCACGTTTGCGTGGAAGAAAGGATGAGCTGCGCTGGCATAGTCTACCAAAATGGAGTTTCCATGGTGCACCACAAGAGCCACTACGAGATTGACAAGTTATTCGACTGCTACGGCATCATATATAATAATAATAATATTTATAGAGTACAATATCCATAATATGCTCAAAGCGCTGTACAGTAAAATCCAATCAAGCGATTCAATGTATACTTATAAAAACTGCAAAAAAGAAACTTCAGATAAAATGTAGAACAAATTAAGTTAGTTATATTCAAATTATTAATTGAAGACTATACATAAATTAAATTAAATAAATTATAAATTAGACATATTATTACTCTATTTACATATATACATACCTATACATACATACCCACACACATGCACGCACGCACGCATACATAAATAAATACTGATACATGCACTCAACATAATATATATATATGTATAAAAGTAAGATATGCAGTAAAATGTCCTCAAAGGAAATGTTAAAAATGTCAATAGTATTGAGCTTTAAACATGTGCGTCTTTAGTGTCTTTCTGAACGCCGACAGAGTTCTGTTGCACTTGATAGCAATGGGCAGTGCATTCCATAATCGAGGTCCAATCACACGAAAGGACCTGTCCCCGAAACTGACCAGGTTGGTTCGTGGGCGGACTTCAAGCAAAAGTTGTTCATTATGAGACGCACGGCTAAACGAAATTTGTTTGCGAAATATTCCGACAGGAAGCAAACGTAATCATGATCTTTGACACTTTCAGGATTCAAAATCTGATAGAATGTCATATAAATGGGTTAAATATGCACATCTGAGTTTCAGATGTCATACTATATGTTACATACCTTATTGTATGGTTCAATATATCCACGATGTTACAATCGCGCAATCGTGGACATGTGATTTCGTATACACATTGGATGCTAAGTCATGTTCTAGTTATGAACAGTTGTTGAACAAATCGTCATGTTTATTCGTGTTCTTCTTGTACAATTTGTGTATTGACCCACTGTGACTGATTATTCATGTTGTAATTATACAGGGCAGGGCACTGGACAGCAGAGGCTAGTGGTCTTCAACAAGCTCTAGACGACATTGCATTTCACTAACAGAGCAATAAAGCTTTGTGTGGATTGTCTTATTAAACCGGTCAAACATTATTCTCAAAAACAGTGCAGTAGAGTGAGAAGAAGGACTTGGCCGGCATCCAGACACTGTCACGGATATCATCCTTTTGTTCTTTGCCTCAGGACATGACCATGTATCGAAGGCTTTCTCAGAGACATACGTCCGCAATTCATCGACTGACAACTCACGATGCACTACAACGGTAGTCTGTTCAAAAACATTTCGGGTGACATTGCCTTTGAAACTTCACTCGAACCTCACTATTAACCCTTGGGACTGGACAGGTGACCTGAATAGCGAGGTGACCGTATTAACGGGACTGATTTCATATGCTTTACTGTAAGCGGCAATAATGTGGGACTATCCTAGGGCGACCTTAATTGTGAGGTGGCTGTATTACTGAGGTGACCGTAAAACGAGGTTCCACTGTACCATGAGGTGTGGTCGTGTGCAGAGAAGGATAACTGCAATAACATTGAAAGAGGACACTCTCACCACCTGGCCTTACAGCTTGCATGCATGCTCTGGCATCATCGGCGTCGTGTATGAGATGAGAGGCAACGAACGACCATCTGCTCAAACTGTCCACAAAGAAGAAATAACGGCAAGAATCAGGGGAGACGATCAAGACGGGAAACTACGTGATAAATTGGAGCTTTGCATAGGTCCACTCGAGTAAGATCAACATCCATATGGGATAACGAACGTTCTCACTCGGCAAGTATAAAAGGTGATAAACCTTTACATATATTACTTACTCTAATGGGGTATTTTGAAGAAAAATAGAGGTATTACATTATGTGGGGTCGTCGATTAATTCTTGAAAGCTTGGCGCCCGAGATGCAAGCCATCTAAGAGGAAAACATTAACGTAGTTTTATACAAACATACATATATGCTAGGTTAGAGTTAGATGACGTAACTGTCATACAGACCTTAAGAGTAAACCAGTTAGTTCTTATATAACGCAAATCCAGTCCTGTAGGCTATATAGGACTGCTCAAAGCGTTTAACTCCATGACAGACCTGTTCAAACATAATGTAGACTTATCTGGAAAGCCACGCTGCAATTATTGCATGGAGACTATTCATACACAACTGCCCACCTACGTCTATAGCCAGGTACTCATTCACACACCAGAGTGAAATGGTGCGGAGTGAAGGAACTTGCCCACAGTTCGACCCAGCACCAAGAGGCTTCGAACCCGGAATCCTAGTTTGAGAGTGTTCTAACCACCTGTATGCGAAACTGATGGCTCTGACATGCATTCGTCGCCGGGGTCACGATCGATAATGGCGCTTGTGTAGCAGGCGGAAACAACCCTCGGGTGGCTATAGCAGACCTTCTATCGGGTAGTTATAACAGACACGATATCGGGTGACTATAACAAAGCCTCTATCGGTTGACTAATTATAACATACCCTCTATAGGGTTTCTATAACAATGAAACCCTCTACCGGATGGACATAAAAAACCTCTATCGGGTGACTATAACAGACCCTCTATCGGGTGGATATAAAAGGCCCTCTATTGGGTGACTATAATATACCCCAATCGGGTGGCTATAAAAAAACCTCTATCGGGTGTCTGTACTTATCAGACACTCTATTGGGTTGCTCTAACAAACTCTCTATTGGGTGACTGTAACAGATCTTCTATCGGGTGACTGTAACAAACTCTCTATCGGGTGACGATAACAAAACTTCTATCGGGTGACTATAACAGACCTTCTATCGGGTGACTATAACAAACCCTCTATCGGGTGACGATAACAAAACTTATATCGGGTGACTATAACAAACCTTCTACTGGGTGACTATAACAAACCTTCTACTGGGTGACTATAACATACCCTCTATCGGGTGACTATAACATATCCTCTATCGGGTGACTATAACAGATCCTCTATCGGATGACTATAACAAACCCTCTATCGGGTGATTTGAAATGGCTTTAATAGCAGTATAAATAGAATTTTCTATGTTATCCAGTTTCTCAGTTATGAATGTTCTCAGGTTTATAATGTGACATAGTATATGTAGACCCATTGCTTCTTTTATTAAACAAGGGCACTGCTGGTCATACAGACATAATTTGACTTCAGAGGGGTTGAACATACCAAATGGTCGTGAATTACCTTATCCGTATTCTATGTTATCGGCTGGGAAGAGAGTATCACTTTCCTCAGACGGCGACGTTTTCTTACCAGACTCAGACGTATTTCTGCTAGGAGACTCTCAGCTTCCAAAGCCAAATAAGTCTTTATTTATCTCTGAATGCCTGACAAACACATATGGTATTGTGTCTGAGCTAAATTTAATTGACATTGAGAACTTACTAACATATTTCCACTTATAATGAACCATTTTGGTGTTCAAGCTGAAGTGAAGACTAACAGACTTGATACCTGCCAAAAGTTGTCTGCCCCTTCGAGAGCAAAGGATCAATATCGTAAAATGTAATCGATAACGTAGAATACAAATGGATAACGTAGAATACATTTCGCTTCTATTTTCCCAACATTTATTGATTCTATGATTAGACAAGCTGCCTTGGGTAATCGCCGTTTATTGTCATCTAAGATTGTAGGAATAATGAACCCTACTTAGGCCTTTCAGAATAATATTTGTGTCTCCTGGTACATGCTCTCAATTATTAGGGTCGGTAAGTAAAACAGATATTGCAAAATTCCGTGAAATTCGGCTCAAACTCATGCTCGGTACTGGAAACATAAAGAATAAAATTATGCGTATTAGTTGGCAAAAGGGAGGGAAAACGTGGCACAGTAGTATTTCAAAACAGCTCAGTTGACCAAGGATGCTAGAGGAGAAAAAAGAAAAGAAATAATGTGCAGTCAGCGAACGAGAATATATTACGAACTTCAAGCATGGAAGCATTCAAAATTCACCCAGACAGAGTTCAAGTCCAGAGCTAGAACTTCGCAGTTTTCATGGAGGTTTTGACGTAAGCGGATTGTACAGAGCAGATATATCGTTTCTAACAATTACGTTAGCCACCTCTTCAAATAGCTTAGCAATGACTACTGCTCAGAGAAGCAGGTAACTGTGCAAATGGACCATGACACAGGAGAGTCTTACACTCAGTGACGCGGGAACGAAATTCATATGGGGGGGGGGTAACGGAGCTTCAGCACCACTGAAACATTTTCGCTGCCGTTTATCTTCACATCTTTCCTCACCTTGTGGCTGTCTCGGTTGGCTCGACTGTGCTGTGACATCGGAAGATGGTGAGGTGGGGGGGAATCCGAACAAACACAGGGGGACAGCGCTGTTGAAAAAATATCGTTTTCGTCACGTCGCTACTGTCAATTTACATTCTCCAGCTACTCTCCGCTGACTCCGCTGAAATGCTGACATCCGAAGACGAGAGGGGGCTGGGGTGCTTTCCAAAAAAATTTCGCCACCACGCCGCCTATTATTGGGGGAAAAACAATATGTCTACCTTCCATTTGCACACACCTTTTACAGTCGACAAAAATACACATTAATCGTCTCATAAAATTTATATTTCCACCCGCCATTGACGTTCGCCACAAAAACAAACATTCACGCTCACATTTAATGGGGGGTAGAACCATATGCCTGCACCCCAGATAAATTCCAGGGGGTAGCTGCCCCCTGCCCCCCTGTTCCCGCGTCTATCCCTACAGTAATGCTATGCGATCAGATGGCTTACAATGTTGCAACTGTAATCTCAGTCTCTAAGGTCATCATTGGGTGGGTCCAAGCAAACCTGCCCAACATCCAGCAGACACACCTGATTCTCAGACGAGACAATATAGAAACAGTACAATCTTCAAAATAGGTCATGTTCAACATAATTTTATCGGCGTCATGGCATTACTGTGAATGTGGCTATATGTAAACCGTCCATACATTGGGATATGAGGAGCTGGAAAACGCAGCTGGTCATGCGGTGTAGAAATATAAACTTATAACGACAGCACAAGACTTCTATGCATGGGATATTTTTCAGTCGGAGTCAGTAGTACCGTAACTATTGCACATGGACGATGCACAGAATGGAGAAAAAAAAACATCTGCAAAACCTTCAAGCGGATCTGTTAGAGTCCAAGGCTCAATGTGAATTCACGCTGTGGTGCTAGTCAACTATTACATAGAACATAGTTGAGATGTTGTGTTTCAATCCGTTCTGCTGGTCGTTTGGAAACTGTCATTCTAAATGTCCTTGGTATGCTTTAGGAAAACAAAAAGGAAACATGCGTGACTATAGATGAAACAGCAAAAGAAAACGAAGATGACACGCTGACAACTGATGAATCAACAACTCAACAATCTCAGAAATCAGCAGAGGTCATGCGTTAATGAAACACACACGAAGAGATTATTGTTGAGAACTTTGTTGCAGTGAAATTATATGTTAAGAATATATGCGTAGGAAAATCGCTGAGATCGACGATGGGAGGATATATTGGCCACATTAATCCAACATATTCCACCTGAGATCGCTGATGGGAGGATATATTGGCCACATTAATCCCTCATATTCCACCTGAGATCGACGATGGGAGGATATATTGGCCACATTAATCCAACATATTCCACCTGAGATCGCTGATGGGAGGATATATTGGCCACATTAATCCCTCATATTCCACCTGAGATCGACGATGGGAGGATATATTGGCCACATTAATCCAACATATTCCACCTGAGATTGCTGATGGGAGGTAATATTGGCCACATTAATCCCTCATATTAAAACACGCAGACCACTGCAAACATTTAAGGCATTTAAGCACAGATAGTTAAGTTCTATAGATGCTAGGTTTCTCATCTGTTCCAATCGTTTACAGACCGATTCGGTGTTTTACGTTATCCGTTTTCAGCGGCATCCAAACTTATAATACTCCTTTTAAGACACAACAAATTACATGACCATTAGATTTTCTTCTGTTGAATGAGTGTATTTGTATCAACAACATAGTTATACCAACAAATAAAGCAAACATCTTGCCAGGGTTAGCAACTTGTGTGTTTTACGTTATTATATATTATGATTGTATTATCGCTGGAATTAATCAAGAGTGTATAATTAATTTATGCGTATTTCAAAATTTGCTACAATTAGTAGTGAAATGTTTAACAAGATTTAACAAGATTGCCATCCAGAGAATTAACTCTAGATGGCAGGTGGACAAGGAAGCCCTTTGGCTTATCGAGAGTCCAACCCTTTTATCTACATATATCCAGCCCTTCTGAGGTATGTGTCGATTTTATTTTTAAACATATTCACACTACTAGCACCCACACAATCATCAGATAATCTGTTCCATTCATTCACAGTCCTTTGTGAAAATGAGAACTTTCTCACGTCTAATCTACACTGCTCCTTTACTAATGTAACTTCATGTCCTCTAGTCTTTCTATCTTTCTTAACTGAAAAAAACATATTTCTATCAATATTTTCATAACCATTCAATATTTTAAACACTTCTATCTGATCTCCTCTCAATCTCCTGGTCTCTAGTGTTGTTAAACCACATTCTTTTAGGCGTTTTTCATAACTAAGATCCCTCAATTTTGGTATCATTTTAGTCGCTCTCCTCTGTACTCTTTCTAGCATATCTATGTCCTTCTTGCGGTATGGCCTCCACGCTTGTATACAATATTCTAAATGAGGCCTAACTATTGTTTTGTACAGCGGTATTATTAGTTCTTTTTCTTTATATGCTATATTTCGCCTAATCAATCCAAGGATTTGATTTGCCTTTGAAGCTGCAATTCCACACTGCTCTGAAACCTTCATGTCAGCACTAATTGTCAGCCCTAAGTCTTTTTCTTTTACAGTAGTACTTAGTACAGTTCCCCCCATTGTATATTCTACATATTCGTTCCCATGTCCTGTGTGAAGGAAATGTTGACAATATGTTCAGGTTGTGTTATATTTGGACATATATTTTAATAAATCAATCTACGAGTAGTTCATATTTGTATGTGTCCTAGGTTATCCGTATACGGCAGTGTAAATCGTAATAATCCATGATTATTGTATTACATCGCCGAACATTTTAATTAGTTGATACTTCCACGATTGCTCTAGATGTCATTATAAATATTAAAGAATCTAGTAAGCGGTGTAGCATTTTTATTGGAAAGAATCGAAGGGATATACCGTCATCATTTATGTACACATGTTTACTTAATTATACATTTATTTTAACATTTGTGATACATTTTGCATCAAGGCTTCACGCCATTGTCCAAACGTCTAAAATCTGTCAATTTTATGTTCTATTTTGCAATTTGTCGATACTGTGCATAAATTGTACGTATACTTGCAAATCGACAAGTGCGTGTATTCAATCCTAATACATAATTAGTTGAATGCCATAACATCAGCCACATGTTCTCTTGAGGCAAACCCCATTGTTATACAAGCATACGACAATGGCCCAGTGAAAGATATCACAAAAAATAAATTGTATGACTTCCCTGATTTTGGAAACAGACCAATTTGACAATTTCTCATATTTCCACATCAGTAAAACAAAGTCGTATTTTGTTATGGTAGTAAATGATGCGTATATTAATTATTGTTGTGCATGCCGTGGCCAGTGGCTCGTTTTGCTCTGGGTACCATTTTCATTTCTTAAATGTTGATTTTAGGTGTAAGGACACATTGCACAAATTGGCAAAAATCATCATAGTTTGAATGGTTATTGCAATAAACCACAGGTAGACTGGATGAGAAGAATTGTTGTTCCAAGAACCTCAACTTGTCTACATTCGTATCAAAATACAATTTCGTTATTAAATTAAGTTCATATTTTTCGATTTATAAATTGGCCTGGGACATTGTTGGTACTCTTAACCACATATGCCTGTCTACGTTCGCTAAATGTATAAATAAGTGCCCAAAATTAAGTCTGTAACTCGATCATTCCTGTATCGCCTTTTATATGCATGAACATGTTCATTAAATTCGAACTCTCCCAAAACTAAAAAAAAATGAAATATATATTGAAGCACTCCCACGCCTCCTGGTGGGGGCGTACATTTCCGCGCCCCTGGTTCTAGGTCAGGTCAAAGTTTTATTTGTTAGATGTCCATAGAAATTTCCCCTGGTATTTAGATTGATACTTGTGCCCTTGAAGGTTTCTTTTACATGCCAGAGTCAGTGTCTTAGTATGGTACTGTGCCGGTACTGGCTTGCTGAACTGACCCAATGCTGAAGCAGTAATGGTCCAGCATTGACCCGGTACTGGCACAGTACATTGGCACGTTAATGTGCCATTACTAGCTTTATATGCTGGCATAATGTTGGAACACTAATGGCCCAGTACACTATTGTATACTTGTATACTGGACTGGTCAAATATAGGAATATTTGTGGCCTAACATTGATATGTATAGTAGTATATCTGTATGAGATAGCAACAAAAGCCAGGATATGAAACAAAATATGAAGTTTTATTCATATAAAAATAATTATACATCATTGGCATGATCATGCCTGTCCTGTGCACGACGCTTCCTCCCGCCATGCCTGTCTCCTGCGTTCCTCAGCCACAGCATCATCTCTTTCTGTACAGTCGACTCGGTGATCCCTTGAATGAAAGGATTCCTCATAACGGCCCCTGAAACACACACACACATATATATAGTTTTATCTAAAACATCAGTGCACATCCTAAACAATCATTTATTTTCCAGTTTGATCTCATAACATATTTTTGTTCCCAAAATGAAGCTCAACCTGGGCAGGCTTTAACTGCAGTTTTGCACAAACTCAGGAATAGACTCCCCATCACTTTAAAACCATCTGAAACTAGGTACCTTCTGCAAATAGTAAATAACTTAACACATTTTTTCTACATTGCAATCCCATCCTACCATAATTTTCTGTATATAATATGCCAAAGAAATTATGGTAAATCCTCAGTGGTCCTCACTCTTTGAGTTCAAGTCCCTGAGGATTTAGGGGCCATAAAAAATTATTATTTGAAAAGACGTCTCTCATATTAACTAATCCATAATCATTATTAATCCTTAGTTTGTACTGTAAGCAAGTAGATATAAAGGATGAAGTAGCTATACTGGTACACACGTGTAATGAAACTGCTCAACAGCAGACTGCCAAATGCCTTTTTAGTTTCTTCTGTTTGGCTTTTCCAGCCACTTTTGCCTGCCCAGTTGTACTGAATGGCAACGGCATGGTGTAGCACATGCGACATCACACGCCGCACATTTTCTTTGACGTTGCCGCCGCCAATAGAGGCCAAGTCATGGGTCTGCAAACATACAGCACACACCAAAATGTTAATGAAAGCCCATGGTATAGGGACTGCATAATCAGCTGGATAGAAACATGTTAGTACTGGGTAACAGTGGGGACGTTTCGAATCGGAAATCAGTTTTGAGTGGAGGATCAAATACATATACTATTCTTAATAATATTACATATATCAATGACTTAGATGATGACATAAGAGCTATTCCAGAAATAAATGTACGGGGGGGCTGGAAGCACCATCCATATTAATTTTTTCTAATTTAATTGTATATGAGTACTGTGATAATACCAGTCCCCCCACTGCACATCATATAAAAATAACACACCCCACACAATATTTATGGAATAACACTAACAAGCAAAACACTTAAATTTGTGGACAACACAAATGTGTTTAGAAAGGTTAAAAGATGATGGGGGAAAATGTTCGAGAGGATCTAGAAATGGCCTGAAAATGGTGGATGTTATTCACTTTTGGGAAATGTAAAATTTTTAATGCCTACACATAGAACATACAAGGAAACTATAAAATGAATACAAATATATTGCAGGTTTTATTACGACATTTAAAACACTTGAGATGAAGATATTAAGAGATCAATTAGAAGTTTTCATTATTTTCCCTTAGAAAGAATGATGTAACGATGCAAAAATAAGACTAAACTACAAACATGATCATACAAATACTCACCACCAGGTTTTTGACGTTCTTGTCGAGCAGCCTGACCTCCAGCTCCTCGACCTTGTTTACACTTGGCAGTGGGAAATCTATGTCCTCTGGCAGCTCTTTAACGTCTCCACTATGCAGTGTTTTTATCTGCTTCCGCAGAGTGGCCAGCTCTTGCACCACGCCATCCAGTGTCAGTTGGATGGCTGTCATACCTGACAGCATCTCCCTCTCAAAAGCTGCCAAAAATAAATACAACATGTAGAGTTTTGTACTCTACGCTATGCCGTCATTACGGCGTACATTATTTATTTAAAAAATACTATGCACCTTGACTAGTACACATAATAGAAAACATGTATAGAGATGGCTACGTGCTAATATAGTCAAGAGTCTATTTTAAGATAGCATTTACTGTGCATGAAAAAAAAAAAATTTCATTTTATTACTAGTATATTTTAATGCATTTTTTTCTGCATGAGAGTATTGTCACGAATATGTACTTTCCGACCCAACATCGTAACACTTTCCAATGTTTTATTGTATTGACTGCAATGATAACACATGGCAATAAATCTAATCTTATTTCGTTTTTAAACTTGCAAAAACAAGGCTAATGCACTCTTTATACACCTACATATTTGTGTCAGGGCTAAAGCTGTAAAGATAAAGGATATAGATGTTCATATCTTGTATTGTGGCCATATGTTAGGATTGGAATAATTACCTGAAAACTGTCTGGTTGATGATGGCGATAACACTGCTGATCCCAACGCGGATGAAGGTGTCCTCCAACTTGGTGGAGTACTTGGTGTGGTCCTCCACATTGGAATCCTCTCATCTGTCAAATCTGAAAACATGAAGTGTGTATTTACAAAGATACAAACAAACAACACGCCAGCCTGGGTTACTTGACAATTAATAACAAGCACATAGCAGCACTTTATATTATAGTACCAGAATCACATGGGCAAACCAGTGATTTACAAGGTGATTCGAATTATAAAGACGTTGATTAGTACCTGAATAACACAAATGTGTCATAAATGGATGTTATTAAACTGGTCTATGATGGAATTCATTGCAACATGTGTGTCTAAGATTACACATTATTCCATTACGAAGTATGACCACTGACCAATATATTACAAGATACAATATAATATATTGGTCAGGCATTCACACAGAAAGGAAGGTAATCATTCCAGGAAGATAAATACCAGGAACTGTTGGTGGCGTGGGTGCCCGTTGCAGTCTAGCATGACATGCCTTTCCACTTCAACCTTTTTCCGATTTCCTGACTAATGATTCGCATTCATCATCAACATCGTCATCTTCACTGTCATCTTGCAGATGAGCTGGCTTCTGTGTGTATCTAGGACAAACAAGAACTCTGTTGTTGAATACTTTAACATATCATATCAAGACACCTTTTTCTATGCAAACATATGATGTTGCTTCATAAAGATTTATAGGAATTTAGGGTTAATGCATGTTGTTGTTGAAACAGATGTTGATGATAACGTTTGCAAGTTAACGTGCCCCCGGGTTAAACTTTGGTTTAACCCGGGTTGGGCTAAATCTCCATTTTGGGCTAAACTGGGTTAAACCCGGGTTAAGCTATTTTTAGCCACATTTTGTCACAATATGAAAGAATAAAGCACACAAAGTACATTAACTAAGGATTAATGAACACCTGTGCACAATGTCACCCACTTGGGACTGGGGGGCAGGGTTAATTGATCTATTCAGCAATTGGAAGACACTGCTTAGGCCTCACTCTGGACACTGTCATTCAGTGTTGTGTATTGTCTTAGTTTGTGAGTTGAGCTAATCAACTTGACCATGAATATGTGGTGGCTCAGGTATCTTTGGAGGATTGATGATGAATCCAGTTATTGGCAGTGAACACAAAGGGTAGATTACCACTTACCAGTCTGCAAGGCTCTATATCCTCCTGTTCCATAACCTGCAAGCTGACACCACACTGTACTAGGGTAGATTGTCTGACTGGAATCACTGCACATCTTCAGAAGACTCAGCTAGTAATTAATGGCACACTGATAAAAAGGCCTTTTATTTTGGACTTTCTGGGCTGGTTTAAATACATAAAAGGATTATGGTCTGAACTGGTGTCTAGTATAAGTAATTTGCATAAGGTGGATATATAACAATTTTAAACCATCATCAATCTATATACCAACTAATATAATATTGAGAATGTCCCTCTGATAATATCATCCTGAGATCTCCGATAGAGTAAAGCCTAATTTAACCTAGGCTTAACCCGGGTTAAACTATTAAAAACCTGGTTTAACCCACTGGGCTGGGCAAAACCAGTTTAGCCCGGGTTAAACCCCAACCATGGTTGATGACTGTGCAATTATGTAACTGTCATGGGTAGTTTTAACTACAAGATACAAGAAGCTTTATTCACATGTGGAATTGCATAACATTAGCTCATCTGAGCTATTTTCGGACAAACTAACCACTATTAAATATTTCTGCAGACTGCGTACCAACTACTCCGTTTGTCTAATATAACTAACTTAATAGTCTAGACTTGCTACAGCTGATGTTAATCCAACAATTATTAACACACCTCTTTGGCCTTTTGCTTTGATCTTCTTCTTCTTCTGTTTGGACATTAGATGTAAATTCACCTTTACGTGCCTTTTGTCGCCCCTCATCATAGCTCACTACAATATAATATGAAGACATCACAAGGGTAGTCATGGGCAAGGATCAGAAATCAGATGTATTTGTTTAGGATATAAACATAATCCCTAACCTTTTTAAGAATGTAAGACTCCCACCCATTTTGGGCTAAACTGGGTTAAAATATTTTTCATGTATATTTTATCACAATAATGAAAATATGATAGAATAAAGCAGTCAAATAGTTATATATTTATATAGCTATATTATCAATGTGAAAGTGATAAGAATCATAGTTAGCCAAATTTAACTTTGCCAAACTGTCATTAATTTAACAAGATTTTGCGGCATGCTGTTGCCAATTAGTTTACTTATTGGGAAGGGCAATTTCATGAAAACATGGAAAATGGTCTTAAAATATTGTCATTGAATTTCCCAATTATTTGTTATGGTGGGACATAACATAAACTTTTTGGAATTTTTTTTCAATCAATTATTTGCACACTGCATTATGTGAAAATTCAAACAATACGTGCAGAATTCACAAAATTCACCCATCCAACATCAATAATCAGGTGCCCCATGCAGCCGTAATGCGAGTCACGATGTAATTAGATGCAATTAAAACCATATTATGCAATCAATTTATTATTTGTTTCTATAATTTAATACAGTGTATTCTGTCTATTAAATGCATTTATTGTATATTTCAGCCATATTATCAATGCAGTGTAGGAGATTATCTGAAATATAATGTACACAACTAATTAAATACACCCATGTATACAAAATGTAGGGGGAAATGTTTCCTTACAACAAGCACAGAGCACTCGCATTTCGAAGACTTTTCATTGTTCAGGATCCGGGGTGACTCTTTCTCGCATGGCTTTATTGATCGCTTGTGATGATTTGAATGGAGGCCAGTACATCTTAGTTTTGTTAATAAGCCAGTTTGATGACACAACGTCAACTTAATTGTGCTCATCAAAGACCACCACAACAAACATGCTGGAGACCAACAAAAATATTTTAAAATGCATTTACATTGGATAAATCTGTAAGGCAATTCAGAAAAATCACAGTTATGAGAAATCAAACAGTATGAATGACACGCATTGCAACGTGCACTCTTCCAAATGGTAGTAACATATATTTTCCCTCGATAAATTCAACATTAATGACACAGAGTACTTCATTCACATTTTCTACAATATGAATATCCAGCTTTTCTGAATCTAAAGGATAAGTGAAGAAGGCTTTGTGTGAGAGGAACAGTTTGTAGACAACGTAAATCCCCGTGTCACACTGGAGAATATTCTGTACAAGAGCAACCTTTGAACCAATTTTAACATAATGGTTAGGTACTTCAGCTGCAATACTAAAATCCTTTAATTGTGCTTCCCCATATTGGGAACATGGAATGGTAGTACAAACCACCAGCTATTGGTTTAATGCCATCAACTTTTTTTGTTGACAAAAGTGTTCTGGGGTCTTTAGGTAGATCAGGGTGGAAACGTATAAGAACACTCAACAATTCTCCTAGAGCAATGTGGGTAATCCCATTTGTTATTGCCCATCTAGCCAACAAAGAATAGAGACCATTTTGATCATGTTCGTCGTCATTTTCACCATCAGATGAAGATGGTGAAGATTTTGGATCATCGGAGTAGACATTGTCATTCTCTATAAATTCTTCTTCACTTTCACCGACTGAAACATCATTGTCTTGAGGATGGCCCCCATCCACATCACTATGAGTATGAATATGATGACTATCTCCTTCTACATCTACCACCCTGTGGCCGTGTCCTACTTCTGATCCCTGACTACATCCCACGTCACGCTGTGCAGTGCCTGTCATTTCATTATTCTCATCATTGTTTGCAATATGTTGCATATGTTTCTCGACTCCTGCTAGAATTTTTCGACGTTTTGTCCAATACTAGGGAGGTCGGAAGAAATCACGCAAACGCGTTTGCATTGGGACGCAATGTTAAATCGCCTATGTTTAAAAAATTGTAAGTCCCTTGATTTATAAAGACTGATCATATATTTTATATCAAAAGAAACATAAATATGTCTTCTTTGTGATAAAAATACCTGCTTTTGTGAATTCGTAATGCTTCATACAGATACTCGTGATGAAACAACGACACCCACCGAAATTTCGTTTCGTTGAGGACGCAGCCATATTTAATCTCGCGGAAGGGAGGTGTTTTTCATAAAATCATGTACTCGCGTTATTGCACGCCATGCTATGTTTGGCGGTATGGTTGAAATCGCAAAATGATGCTCTTTCTTTTGATGTGTTTCTTGTATGAATTGAAATAAAATTAAGAAAAATATGATATGTTGAACATTGGTCATATTTAGAGAGGATTTAAGGTATGAACAGCTTGCGGAAACTCTGGCAAACTACACCTGTGCTATTTAGTAATGTATAAACGTAATATTAATGCAAATTTGGCGGAGATACACCTTTGCCCATTTTTGCCCCAAGCTCGAACGTAGCGGTACCCCATGTCCGGCAACGAATTTCTCCTATTATCGCTCACATACCCGGCGTACACATTGTTGCAATCTTGTATTCTGAAGTTGTGTTTTAGCCATGCATTTGTTAATCGTGTTTACATATGCACAGACATGCTATCATGTATTAAATGGTGAACGTTATATGAATATTTTAAGTTCGTTTTCATGTTATAATCATGCAAAATAAATAACAAATGACAACAAATAAATTACAACCCCCTCCATAAATTAGACATCTAATATACTTCTAATTACACTGCATTGATCTTGCTGTAACTAACTGCATGTATAAACATTGGCTTGGTGGTGGTTTTTTGGGTTGTTTTTTATTGTATCTTCCTAGAAGTATTTAATTTGTAGATGAATATATAACATGATTTAACATTTCCTGGTGTTGGTACAGTGCAACATTTTGCTTCAGCAGTTATTGATATGCATGCTTTTTCAACATTTTATTTTCGGATGCTGCAAGGACATTCTTCTTAAGCAATGAAATGCGGTGCTTTCTAAAAAAAACAAGGTGCGTCAGACAGGTTGTTGAAATATGTTCTAAACGTCTTAGAAACGCCACAGTTTCTCGCTGGATGTAAAACACTTGGACTCATCAGCAAGCTGATCACCTGCCCCTCTGATGCATGATCGAAGACAAGAGTGTTCACATCTTGGACATGAATATTCACTACCAGCAACTCGAGTCATTCTGCCAAGAGTCATGCAGAAACAATGAGTTCATGAGTGGGACGAGTACGCCTATCTTTGGAGACTCTACTCGCATCAAGAAGGACAAGGTGTTTGGAATGCTGACAACGCTTTCTGATGTAGATGCAAATGCGGAAGTGATTCTTCATATCCTACTTCCAGCCATCGCTGTTCTCTGTTCTCATTCAAAGTTGCATAGCAATATACATTATATATATACATTATGTATATATATATATGTATGTATGTATATATATATATATACATACATACACATATATACACATATATACATAATATATATATATAATGTTGTACATACATGCTGTGTAGCAGAATGCTTATTGTTGTTTGCAGTAGTTGGCTATCCTTCTCACTTTATTAATTTTACGCACACGCACACATGCGGACACACACACACAAACCTACATATAAATTATGTTTACATAAGAATATGGTGCAAGGCCAAAGCAGAATGTTTACATGAATGCATGCAATATTTCGCTATGTTTATACTCTCACACACACTACTAACGTTGCATACATGACATGCATGCACGTACTCACTAACGTCCTCATGATTTTGCTGGTATACCTACACCTTCTAAAACATGTCAGATTTTTTTGATATCCACATAATAGAAACCATTAAAGCATATCCTCCAACCTATGGGTAGCAGGCTTCCCAAGCTGGTTCAATGTGGTGTATGACAACGAGCCAGAAATATTGTGTAGACATATATATATTATGGATGACGATTTGAAAGTGGGGGACCTGGATATACTTTTGTAGGCTTTTCCAAAAGGCTAGTAGCTTAGTTAATTAACTTAATTTATGAATAATTCCTTTCGTAAATGATATTTAAAGGAAATACATAAAATATCAAGTTTTAGCTAAGTTTTTTGTATTGTACAATATTAGTTTTTCACATTTCCTTCAGATAAAAAAAAACTGTCACACAAATTTATTCAATGGCCTTTACATAATTGTCTATAACTTCGCCAATGTTCATCACATATATATAAAACTGGTATGGCTGTTTATCTCTTAAATAGACCTTTCCAGTGGTGTATCACATTTGCCAATCTGATGAATTATTGCATTTTCACCGACCTCCCTACCAATACGACATGCTTTAATTGGACTGCCAACTTATATATCCAATAAACCTGAAAGAAAAATCATTGAAATACCACTTCTGTTCAAGAATGACTGAATTAAATAATATGTATGCCAAACAATATTTCAATTAAAAGGCTAGTTATCTATTAGGCTGACAATTATTAATAATAATGTAGCCAGACCAGTTTGATGCAGGGTCTATCGTTTGCTAGTTATGCAGACTGCTTCAATTATCACCCAGGCTAGCTATGAGTATGTCAGTTTGTTATTTCTCAATTAAAACATTAATTTAGGTACAATTATACAATTCTGTGTATTCACAAGTATCATATCATGATGTATGCTATTCACTTTTACTAATCAGTACAACTTACCTGACAAAATTCCAATTTCAAATCTTCCACAGACAAGTCAACATCGCACATCAACAAGATTCAAACACATCAAACTAGCTTAATCCAGTAATCCTCTGCAGATTCACTTTAAATTGCATTCCATAGGTGGCGCTACAAAAAGCTACACGTGCGCCATCTTGTGGAACAATGTTGAAAACTTGCCTGTATTGGGCCAGTGCCGGGCCAGTACATTCACTTTCACCATGGACTGTCCAATGTACCGGCTCAGTACCGGCTGTACCGTTGACGGTACAAACGGTACTCGCCAGTACCATGCCAGCATTGGCCCAATACTGCCATGTTTGCTAGGTTGCTACTACACCGCAAGAACTATAAAAAAAATGCTGCAGGAGCTAGCTGATGAAAGTGAAAAATAATGTCTGAAGATGAACATTTCGAAGACAAATGTGATGCTAGAGAATGACACACCGATATATATATATATATATATATATAAACACCACGCAGATGGAGAACGTTGAAAGATCTGTCTATCTGGAACAGCGATACAATATCAGAGACAACAACCAAGACAAGGAGATTCAAAGAAGAATCACCACCAGCTGGACAGCATTCACCAAACACCGCAACATCTTCAGGGGTAACTTTGGAATCTGCTTGAAGAGACAAGTCTACAACTCTTGCGTACTTCCAATGATGACACACTGCGCGGAACATGGGCACTCACCATCCAGGCAAAGAACAAGCTATAGCATGCAGCCGCACAAATAAAGATGGAAAGAAGTATGTTAGACATCACATATCGGTAGAGAAAAACAAACATCTGGGTAAGACAGAAGACACGAAGAAGGTCACATCAGCAGTCTACGAGATAACCGATGGACATCGCATATCACAAACTGGAGACCTTACGGAGGGAAACGATCTAGAGGAAGACCGGCGAGACGGTGGAGAGACGAACTAGACGAGTATCTGGCAGAGGATAGCGCAAGACAAACATATTTTGAAACGACATGCTGAGGCTTTCGTCCAACCACGGGACACTACGGCTGCACAATGATGATGACATACTGTACACACACACACACACACACACACACACACACACACACACACACACACACACACACACACACACACACACACACACACACACACACACACACACACACACACACACACACACACACACACACACACACACACACACATATATTAGGTAGGATTTTGTTCGCTTATACGCAATGTTTGTGTTTATTTGAACACCGGTTTCTAAAACACCCGTTAACGGGGCATCAGTACCGGATATATTTGTGCGTAAAACGATATATCCATGTTCAGCCAATCAATTATTTAAAATCACGTTTTGCGTAACAAATGTTCAACAAATATTTCAGCGTTTGCCACCATTCTGTATGATTTTGGATTCTAAATAATATTATATATCAACTTAATATAGAAGTTTTTTATTGAAACTTTGAGAATAAAGCACAAAAGTGATTTTTTTCTAAAAACGAAAATGGATATATCGCATTTTGTCCTGAAACCCTTCATATATATATATATTTTATATATATATATACACACACGTATATATATATACATTTTCTTCGTTTTGAGAACAAATAACTAACTTTTGTGCTTCATCCTCAAAGTTTAAATAATAACTTGTAAATTAAGTTGATATATACTAATGATTTAGAATCCAAAATCATAGAGAATGGTTGCAAACTCTGACATATTTGCTGCAATATGCCAGCATTTGATATGCATTCGATGAAACATTTGAACAGTCAAATGTATGGCGTTCGCATTCGACTACGAATGTTTAAGGTTGAAAGTTGAACGGTTGCATTCGAATGTTTGTTTAACACAATTAACAATTAATTTCCTGTGGAATTATATTAAACTATAATAAATTAACTAAAATCAAGCTAATTAATTCAATTAATTAAATTACGATCATAAAATAAGTTAGTTAATTCAATTAAAAGACAATTACATTAACCAACAGCTGAATTTAGACACATTATTCGCCGTGATTGATTTTATTTCACTATTGGCATGCGCATTAATATTATATTGTAATTTATCTTGTAAATATTTGTTCCCTTTCTCAACTTGACCCCTAGAAGTGACCAGTAGCAATCAAATAATACAATCATCCTGCTACTTGTCCCCTAAAAGTGACCAGTAGCAATCAAATAATACAGTCATCCTGCTACCTGTCCCCTAAAAATGACCAGAAGCAATCAAATAATGCAGTCATCCTGCTACTTGTCCCCTAAAAGTGATCAGTAGCAATCAAATAATACAGTCATCCTGCTACATGTCCCCTAAAAATTACCAGAAGCAATCAAATAATGCAGTCATCCTGCTACTTGTCCCCTAAAAGTGATCAGTAGCAATCAAATAATGCAGTCATCCTGCTACTTGTCCCCTAAAAGTGACCAGTAGCAATCAAATAATGCAGTCATCCTGCTACTTGTCCCCTGAAAGTGATCAGTAGCAATCAAATAATACAGTCATCGTGCTACTTGTCCCCTAAAAGTGACAAGTAGCAATCAAATAATACAGTCATCGTGCTACTTGTCCCCTAAAAGTGACCAGTAGCAATCAAATAATACAGTCATCGTGCTACTTGTCCCCCAAAAGTGACCAGTAGCAATCAAATAATACAGTCATCCTGCTACTTGTCCCCTAAAAGTGACCAGTAGCAATCAGCCTATCTGATCATCCTTAACAAAGAGTGACCAGTGGCAATCAAAATCAACTCTGATCATCCTGCTACTTGATACAAAGTGACCGAAGTGGCAATCGAATCAATACAGTCATCCTGCTCTTGTCCCCAAGAAGTGACCGGTAGCAATCAAAATCTTTCTGATCGTCACCCTTGTCCCCAAAGAGTGACCAGTGAAAAGCGATCAAATCAACTCTGATCATCCTGCTACTTGTCCCCTAAAGTGATCAGTAACGATCAAATAATACAGTCGTAGTGCTGCGATACAGAGGTGACCAGTGGCAATCAAATAATACAGTCATCCTGCTACTTGTCCCCTGCTACTTGTCCCCTAAAGTGATCAGTAGCAATCAAATAATACCAGTCATCCTGCTTGTCCCCTAAAGTGATCAGTGGCAATCAAATGCTCTGTCATCCTGCTACTTGTCCCTAAAGGTGATCGGTAACGAATCAAATATACAGTCATCCTGCTACTTGTCCCCTAAAAGTGATCAGTAGCAATCAAATAATACAGTCATCCTGCTACTTGTCCCCTAAAAGTGATCAGTAGCAATCAAATAATACAGTCATCCTGCTACTTGTCCCCTAAAAGTGATCAGTAGCAATCAAATAATACAGTCATCCTGCTACTTGTCCCCTAAAAGTGACCAGTAGCAATCAAATAATACAGTCATCCTGCTACTTGTCCCCTAAAAGTGACCAGTAGCAATCAAATAATACAGTCATCCTGCTACTTGTCCCCTAAAAGTGATCAGTAGCAATCAAATAATACAGTCATCCTGCTACTTGTCCCCTAAAAGTGACCAGTAGCAATCAAATAATACAGTCATCCTGCTACTTGTCCCCTAAAAGTGATCAGTAGCAATCAAATAATACAGTCATCCTGCTACTTGTCCTCTAAAAGTGATCAGTAGCAATCAAATAATACAGTCATCCTGCTACTTGTCCCCTAAAAGTGATCAGTAACAATCAAATAATACAGTCATCCTGCTACTTGTCCCCTAAAAGTGACCAGTAGCAATTAAATAATACAGTCATCGTGCTACTTGTCCCCTAAAAGTGATCAGTAGCAATCAAATAATACAGTCATCCTGCTACTTGTCCCATAAAAGTTATCAGTAGCAATCAAATAATACAGTCATCCTGCTACTTGTCCCCTGAAAGTGATCAGTAGCAATCAAATAATACAGTCATCCTGCTACTTGTCCCCTAAAAGTGACCAGAAGCAATCAAATAATACAGTCATCCTGCTGCTTGTCCCCTAAAAGTGACCAGTAGCAATCAAATAATACAGTCATCGTGCTACTTGTCCCCTAAAAGTGACCAGTAGCAATCAAATAATACAGTCATCCTGCTACTTGTCCCTAAAAGTGACCAGTAGCAATCAAATAATACAGTCATCATGCTACTTGTCCCCTAAAAGTGATCAGTAGCAATCAAATAATACAGTCATCATGCTACTTGTCCCCTAAAAGTGACCAGTAGCAATGAAATAATACAGTCATCATGCTACTTGTCCCCTAAAAGTGACCAGTAGCAATCAAATAATACAGTCATCCTGCTACTTGTCCCCTAAAAGTGACCAGTAGCAATGAAATAATACAGTCATCATGCTACTTGTCCCCTAAAAGTGACCAGTAGCAATCAAATAATACAGTCATCCTGCTACTTGTCCCCTAAAAGTGACCAGTAGCAATCAAATAATACAGTCATCCTGCTACTTGTCCCTAAAAGTGACCAGTAACAATCAAATAATACAGTCTTCATGCTACTTGTCCCCTAAAAGTGACCAGTAGCAATCAAATAATACAGTCATCATGCTACTTGTCCCCTAAAAGTGATCAGTAGCAATCAAACAATACAGCCATCCTGCTTGCGAACCCACTTTCTAAGCCAGCTCTTTGTGAAATGTGCTCAGTACTGCTCAATATTATACAACAGGAGAGAAGAATGCAAACTTAATTAACCTGCATTACAACCGTTAACAGACCCGTATGGCATACTGTATGTTGTGCATTACCTTTTTAATGAGCCAGAGTAGTTTTCAACAAACAGCAAGTCTTTGCCACTGTCACCTCACTCTGTCTCATTGACTCAACACAAATGCATCAGGATGTTTTTCATATTTCTGTGAGTCATAAGGTACTCTCGTATTCGGTATTTGATCTGTGGCTCACAGAGGTTCATTCCACATTTGAAAGCTCACGCGTTCTATTTAATATTTGCTATATTGATAATCGTTAATTATTTTTTATATAAAGTGGTTTAGTTATAATTCGTCTAATAGGTGTTTTCTTAGTGCTCATATTTGATTTAAAAAAACAGGGACTATTCAATTACCTGAAAATAGTGTGCATGCATCTGGAAGGTGTATCATCCGTTATGGATTTATTAGGACCCCACAAATAATAAATATATTTACTTCGATTTCTAGTGTAAAATGTACACAAGTCAGCTTCAGTTCCGCTTATATACACGTGTGCATGTTTACATGCCAACTTTGTCTGTGCAGTTAGCATTGCAATGTTATTAATAAAAAGTCGCCGTGCCTTACTTTTACATACAAACTAAAACTATATTTAATTTCTATGCACCCTAGGCCTCTATGAAAAAGTAAAAACACTTAGAGAAATGTATTATGTTGTATATATTAAAAGGTATACCATAATAGTTCACGATGCAAGATAGTCGCAATGAAACTCGTGGAAAAGTCTACTTCGTGGCCAGACATATCGGGAAAATGCCGTATCTCGTCCGATGATGTCATCCAGCAATTGCGGGTACCCCTCTAGCGCAAAATTAATTGACAGGCGTGTAAACCTACGCGGCACATGATGCAATATAGTGCTATAGATGTTGCCACCAGAAATAAAATTGTTGATAATGTGATATATAGTATGTACAGTTGCTATGGAATCCGCAGCGATGAGTGTAATCTTTTGAGCATTAACATATGACAGATGGTTTTACCCTGACGCGGAATAATATTGCCTCTCCCCAAACCTCATCACCCTGTCGGCTTCTGACTTCCGTCTTGCGATTCATTCCTTTAGTGAGGTTGGAGTTTTAAGGTGGTGTTCAAATAATTCATCATGAGTTGGGACGCATTTAGGGATAATCTTGTAGCTTCTGGGCATGTCACAAAAGCTGCCTTATGTGGATTGGATGGCAGCGTGTGGACGCAGACACCGGGAATGGACGTAAGTTGACCGGGACGATGGCCTCAGAAAGTTGTCCGTGGTCCTTCTGCCTAAATTTAGACATGAAGAGTGCCTGTAATTTTAACATGTGCTGTGTTATTCTTAGCAATTTGCCTGTCCCGTTTCGTCACACAATTGCTAATTGATATACCAATACCAGTGCAAAGCTGTGGTACTTTGGGTAGTTGTATGACGCAAAACGTTCTAGATTCTGGAACATCCCGGACGAAATGAAGTTCCAAGTCGTACGACCTACTTTTGTTCACTGACAGCGTGGTATGGGTGGGTGGACTGTCTATCGCCGTATCGGCATTTGTCTCCCTATCGCCCTATCTTAGCACGGACTTCTTAAAAAAGCAATTACTTTCTTTATTAGCTAACATCATGCCTTCCGCATGTCACGAAACCACCGTCTTAACTTCCTAAGAATTATCACTAGATGAGGGTAGTTTCGCACAAAATTGATTTAAATTGATAAAACAAATTGGGGTGTGACCATCACTCCGTCAGACAGGGTCGGGAGGGGTAATAGGATGTTGGTGGGTAGGGTAGGATTTGCCTTTCGCTTCCATCCTCCTGGGAAAGATGCTTGTGCACTGAAGTTATCTGGAACATTAGCCTAGGAAGAAGTAATTATTTATCACTGGGTGGGCTGGACGAATCACAGCCACATGATATTGATAAGCACTGGGCACGCCCTTATTTGAAATTCAACCCAAAATCTTGTGTATTGGAATGTGACCCACACCCTTGTTACTTGCACATAAATCAGACCCCGATTTTCTTCTATGGTAAAATCAACTTTGTTGGCCAGATTGTCCATTGAAAATGAATCCACCCCGAATCCAATACTTAAATTTAACCCACTAACATTCAATGAAGTGATCATCGTTTTTGCGACGAAAACATCATGTCGCTTCTCATATTTTTATTGTTTGCACGTTGACTATGTACATTATTATCTCCCAATATTAGATGATATACTTGCTCATAATAAATTATTGAGTGCATATTTATCCAGCTTTTTTACGGCAATACACATATCATATGTCATGGACTGCACATGTAAAGTGTTTAGTGCATGTCAGTTTTAAATATATAGTAATTTTTTATTCTTCACTTTAATACATGGGTAGAAAATGTAATGTCGGTTTATAATGAAGCCGTGATTGTGGTTTGTTGTAGTTGAATCAGCAAGAAGTTTCAAAGCTAGTGAATGGGCTGTCGGACTCCTCTGTACTCTCCGGCGGTGGCATCCACCTCGGAGGTCAGAAATTTATCTATCTGCGCTCAGACGACAGTCAAATCCAAGGCCGCAAAGGCGATAGCGGTTGTTCCATAGCGAAGGCAAATACATGTAAGTTTGATAATCATTTGGGAAGTGGCATAATTTGCATTGTGTATGGGTCACAGTGTTGTACTCATGCTAAACATGAGCCCATTGGAACGCAGCATCATGACATTATTAAGAACGATAGAAACATGTTTACTTTAGTTTTGTGCGGTTGTCCCAGCAACATTTCTTCACTGATTGTTTTTAATTGGTCAAAAAGTCATGATAACGAATTGCCTTGCATGTTTTAGAAATCAGACGTCAGAAATTCACATGTGCTTCAAAATATTGTCAATAAAGACAGTATCATTAATAATTTCAGTGATTCACTTTCCACGATCATGGCATTTCCATTTTGAAATGTAAATTCCATTAATTCTATCTGTTTTTCACGATTGCGGAAAATCCGTATCCCAACATTGTGTACGTGCAACACCCTTACCTGCAATTTCACTGCCAACATAGACAGTTAATACCCTGTGATGACAGTTTTTTTTACGCAAGATGAAATTATACACAATAATATGAACTCAACTAAATATTCCATATACTTTTATTAAAAGTTACATATTTTTCGATATCTGTAGCACCAAATAACCAACCATTCATTGCAATAATGCTCAAATTGATAAGACTACAGCTGTCTGTGGTGCGGATGTAGCGGTCCTGCGTATGTAACACATGGTTGTCCTGGATGCGGTCGGGCGCGTGTCATCCTAGTGTCATTATAGCGTCTCTGCACAGGACTAAAGGTAGAGGGAGCGACTGCACTGTCTGGCAATCGCATCTTGGCACGTTCCTGCCATCAGCATGCCAATGGCCTGGTCCCAGGGAAACTTACTCATTCGTGGTATAATGAAAAGTTGTTCAAGTGACGCCAATTGTGTCAATAGCCACACCAATTAATTTCAGACTATCACATGTAAGCAATATTAAGAAGTGGTCAGTGTCGGGAGACATGGTCAAGATAAACAATTGTTTTTGGGAATGCAATGGACGTATCACAAACACCGTCACTAAAAAAATAAACTCCATGACAAAAAAGTCCTTCAGTATATGTCCACCATTTATACCCCTGTGCTCTCTATCAGAATAGATGGTTGTAATATAATAAGTACAGGCAAGTACTGACCTTTTGTTTGAGCAAAAAAAAAATTTTCATCGGCTGTGGTTTGTCACAATAAGCATAATTGTCATGCATCCGCCATTATAACTGCAATTTCGTACTAAGTGGCATGAAAAGTTGTGACACACCAGGTAGAATCAGGATCTCTCTTAGTTGGGGTGATTCACCATTAAGACGAGTCATGTCATTGTCAAGTTCTTGCTTTGGATGAGTAGTCTAATTGGCTGTAGATTTGTGAGTCTCCCCTGTGTTTCTGCATACGTTTAGAACAGACTAGATAAGTCTGTCTGTTGTAAGAGTTGTTCATTTGCTTAAAAGTGAACTTTTCCGTTTTGCAGAATCTGGCAATAGTTTGTTCTGCTTTTGCTGCAAGTCATTTCCTCGTATTTGTGTTTCACAAATGAAGTTTCCACCTCACTCTACCACAGAGGTGACACATTTAGCAACATGTCTGGTGCTGCCATCTAGCCACTGACCTACTTAACAATGTAGCAACAGTCTGTGACCTACCAGACCATTAATTGTGGCTTTGTAGTTTTACTGTGGACTATGATTTTATACCTTTGCTACCTCCCGTTCAATCAAAGAATAACATCCAGTGGCAGATGGTAGTGTACATTCATGATTACATCTTAGAAACAATCATCAAAATTATTTACTCGCTTTCACGGGGATCTTCCTAGGAAAAATAGCCATATGCTGTGGGTCATTTCCACGATTTTTCAGCCAGTTATATTTGTTTACATTCTGGAAGCGTATTTTTGCATATCCAGAAAACAACAGTTCTGTGTAGTACATTAAAATCATCGTTCTAAGTTTGTATCATCGTCGTTGTGTGGCGCTAATTAAACTTCAAGAAGTTGATATCGCACATTACAAAGTCGAGCTACTGCCACTCTGTGTGTCCTGACAACTTCGTCGGGGTAGTTTCGAGATCAACTAAACCAGGGTTGGCACATTTCCGGGAAAAGCTAGTTTTAGACAGGCCAATGGGAAAATTCGGTATTTACCGGTACTATCCGGGAATAAGTCATAATACCATAACTGAGATTACCATTGTCTAGTTCCTGTAATTAAACCAAACAGGTTGACTAATTACTAGTTCAGGTGTATCCTTGTATTTGTTTAAAGCATGAAGTCAATGAGATGAAAAAGTTATTCATCAGTTAGCAAATAAATATCCTTGTCACTTTCACAACAGACAGTACCAAGTACTGCTAAAGAAGTGGTGACTGAAGTCAGACAGCCTGACTAGTATTGTGACTATTGTCAGGTACCAATTTGCAATCTGTTTAAGGAACAAATTAAATGTTGAGCTCTGGACAGGTTCTACTACACCCTCTCAGCAAACATTAGTGTAACATTGCCAGCCACACCATGCTAACTGGCTAAGGCCCTACAAAAAGATGTAGCTGTTGTCTCTATCAGCCCAAAATCAGCTGCAACTTAATGTTTGAACTTGTAGTCTGCATGGATCCTCTACTGGGAAGCTATGTACCCCAGCATCAGTAGACCAGACTAGATGTACACATTCTGTCAGGCATTTTGTTCTTGAAGCACTGGTCAGTTAGCATTATGTGTGACGTCCATGTCTGGGGCTGTTTGGTGGAATATATATGTATATATATATATATACACATGTATATATACAATATATATTAATTCATTCTGGTGATGGTACAGTAGCTTATATTGCAATGGAGCTTCAAATATAATCCTTTTTAAGAGTTTTTCCCAGTTATCCCGTTTTTTACCAATATTTGTGGTTTTTCCCAGAGCGGGTTTTATCAGTATTTACCGCCCGGTATTTACCAGGGTGGGAAAAATGTGCCAACCCTGAACTAAACACAAGTACACAAAACTGTTGTGTGGCCAGACAAGCAGATGACTTGCGGTCAGGCAACTAAGCGTGTCACTTGGGAAAGAATACAGTGATGGCATCGAAGGATGTTGGCATGTGTCTGGTTGAGCACCACGACCCTCCTGCATTGCCAATCCGGCGAGCGTTGTGGTCGTCAGTCCCGGAGCCCGGCGGCTATTTACGGCCCAATGCGCCGGCGTCAGTCATTTTAAAAGATAAACGAACACTTTCGAGGAAGCTGCCACAAGTTATGAAGCTAGCTAACCTTGTGGTGATCACATGATAGATCATGTGACCATCTGACGTCATCACAAAAGTCGAAAGACAACGAATGGCATGGCAGCGTATTCTGTAAACTAGAACAGTGACATGCCACGGCGTATTCCTGAATGATAATAAGTCACTAAAGTGTTAATTACAACTAAATAAAATCTAAGTGTATTAAACTAAATAAAGCATTTTAGATTTAAGACCAGTTCTAGACAAACTAAAATAAACGATACATATTTAAATCGAAAGTAGGACATTGGACAACCCGCGAATGTTGGCTGTCAGCAGTGTCATGCAACTTCAGCTTCGTTTATCTCATTTTGTTTATATCACAAAGTGTTCTGTCCACCATGTGGAATCATGGAATAAACGCATTGCGATATAAAAATGAGGTGGACCTGGATTCGAGAACTACTTTGGATTCACGAGTATCGACTGTCGCGTAAACAACTCCGTCAGGCGTCACTGAAATATAATTTATACCATTCACTAGTTACCAATATTCCAATTGGATATATTTGCGACAACAGACTAACTAAATAAATGTTTTTGATACTTTGAACATCCACCAGTAGCATAAATAAATGGAAAACTCACACACAGACACCTGGCACAGCAACGAGCAAAGTGACACGCCGGTTGACCAACGCGTTGAGACATTCGCGGGCCAATTAAAAATGATACGCACCAATGGCACGGGGTGCGCTCCTTGGGAGATCCCTGCACTCAGACGTTATTCTTAATGTAGCTAACTGAGTTTACTCCCACTGTGATCTTATTTTCATACATCATTGTATGAACTCCGTGTATGGCTAATTATTAAAATCAGTCTGTTACACAACATGTGGCTGGATGATTTTTTTTTTTATTCATTGTCGTGGTTGTTCCATTGTTATCAACTGTTGAAATGTCCTTAGGCATACAGATATCCACAGACAGGTCACCAGCTCGGCATTGTATCACATTCATGACTCTTTTGAGATTGTCGAAACTTGCTTGTCTTGTTTGATCCATTGCTGGTCTGTCCAGGTTGTTTCTTTGTTGATTGACACACGTTTTTCTTGCACCCTCTACGCTGCAATTTTAAGTCCACATTTTATGGTGTAAAGTAAGTGTGGTGTGGCATGTTACAAGAACTGGGCATATTTTATTACCCTAAATGGCTTTTGTTTTTGCTGATGATATTTCATCAGCACTGCACAAGAAATAATCTGTGTATGTCCAGATTCAAACATGAATTTGCGAAAAAATGCATTAGACACAACATAGTAGAGACAGTTAACAATACACCAAGTATTATCATTAATAAGATTTACACCCAGTCCATATGGTTTTTCAACATACACAAAAAACGTTTTTCTTTTAAATTATGAATCCAGTTGTCTTATCTATAATTGCTTTATTTGTAATTCGTACTACATATTGAAATGTATACCCAAGTATCCATATGTACGTCAATGTGTACATGAGTACATATAATCAATTCTTGTATTATGTATGCGTGTTGATACATTGAGTAATTATCAACTATAAAAACAAGTCCTATGATATTCTGATTTGTATCATGTAAATTTTGTTGTTGTTTATATTTATGGGGTGGCTCCTGTGCTAGCGATATTATACATCTTAATGGGAGTCTCCCGACCTTATCTATTACTTACGTTATTCGTTGTATATGTATTGTATGTATAGGTCAAATAAATTTATTCTCGTGTCTAATAGAGAGTTACATGTGTACGTTGTTAGTGACTGTTTGTCTTTGTATCTCTGTGTTGTCTTTTGCAGGTTTGGTTATTGCTATTTATGGCGAGGGCGTGCACCCTGGAAATTGTAGGTCAGCTGTAGAAAAAATGCGAGATTATCTACTGGGCCAGAATTATTAGGTAAGTGCTTTGTGATTTTGTGTTGGATACCATGGACTGACTGTGTGTGTCGCTGTTAGGTCAATGTTCACCAAGTATGGAAACTGCATGGTTTTACTTTTTGTATTGAAAGTCTTGCTGCTGGTTTCGTAAATGTAAAGAATGCCAATAATCGAAACAAGTTTTGGTATATGAATGATCAACATGGATTATTATAAAGGACTTCAGGGACTTTTAGATGGGTGCAGTCAAATCTTTCAATTTGTTTGGATTATTGGAGTTCTTCATATTTGAAAAGCCTTACAATATTTTAGATGCAGTTGCTTGTTTTGTCATTTTAAAATGTTTCATGTCTACTAATACTGTCCAAGACATGCTTTCAGTTGACAGTGGGATGACACTGTGACAGGTATTCCATGGTACTTGTGTTTGTGAATGGATTCTAATTGTTGTGTTCAGAAGGGGGAAAGAGTTACTTGAGACATCAGCGGTGTCTGATGTAAGGGGCCATGTGGTCATAAGGAGTGATATGTTTACCAGGGATTCTTTTTATGCACACAAAAATATGCTTTGTTCAGGCGTCGCTTTGATCTGTGTGCTCTTTGTGGTTCCGTTATTACAGAGGTGTGTGGTTCGTGTACTGCTGTACTACCCCAACTGTTCTCCCTGTCTACACCCTTCTCCCTCCATTCCACGCTCCTCTGCCTTTCTTACATCACTCCCATCGATCTTCCCATCTTCAGTTGTGGTCTTCCCCCTCTGCTGCCTTTTAAAAGCAAAGAAACAGAATATTTTTGTTTTTGTCTGTATGTCTGGCAAATTGAGATAAATTAGTTTATGTATACCATGAACAATGGACAATTAAATGATCGATAACTATCTCCATTGACGTGGTAAAACAAGAGCTGTACCAATTCTAACAACTGCCTGTAAGTCTGCCTTGTGAAGACTGATTCAGAGTCAAATGGGTGTGTTCCCAGAGCGGCTGTGAGCTTTACAGACTACTGGAATGTTTGCTGGCTGGCAGCTCAGATTTGTTGTAGGTTTGCTGCTGACGACTTGGGATACCAAATGGGCAGTTGTCTTAATGTTTGTCCACTGTGTACATTTGCATTCAGACCATTTGTGTAAATTCCATTGTTCCGAATATTTGTGATTTGTTGTCCAGTATCAGGACAAGTAATATTGTCTCATTGCCCGAGGAGAGGGTGAGGGAGAGAGATTTGGCGACAGTGAACTCATTGATGAAAACCGTGCATCTATAGTAAATGTTATCATATGAGTTTTGTACGTAACAGAAAGTGTGTTTGTATGCTTCTGGCTACTGCAAATATTAACATGTCTAATCTTGGGAATGTTACTGATTGTACACTGATTGTACAATGTTCTAGAATGTGGGAATGTTTCTCGTTCTTAGTTGAAGCAAATTAAAACAAAATTTAAGCATCTAAGTTGTTTCCAAATTCTTAGATTTGTATAGTTACTTGTATAGTTACGTGTCTGAATCCTTGGAGTTTTCGACACTTTCGTGGCGTCTTTATCAGAATAATGTACTCCTCTCGGTAGTCATGTGAAGTTGGTGACTGTCACTATTCTAAAAGAAGAGGGAACGTGCTGTCTTTGGTCGAATCTCGAAAAAGATGTATGTACAGTGCTCGCCAGAGACAGCAACTATCTAACGAAGAAAGATCAGAGAAGCTATTGAGTTTTAAGAGAGGCAACCAACAGAGACGCCGGCTGCAATCTTGCCACGATGTTCTTAGAACTGATGTTATGTAACACTGACCAACAAGGTCACGTGACTACCAAGAACATCACTGCACAACATGTAACCCTAAACGTAAAAAAAATTAAATGTTAGAATACATAGGTAGCTTGCTGAGCACTCGCCAATGATGACACCTCCCAGCTTCCTGACCCTCCGTGGAGGCAGCATGATTAGTCTTACTGAGGTGAAACAGCGGCTCATCTATACTGTAAGGCCCTACCTATATCCAGGGGTGTCCTTCCCTCAGATTTCATATTCCTGTCTGATTAATCCTCATATTCATGGGCTGCTGTTGTAAGTATAATCTTCTAAGTCAAGGGTGTCACTATCATGCCTTCAGCCTGGAATGCAGATCGCTGCTGTTTAGGGAAAGTCTCAAAACATTGTTCGATACTTGATTAAACCATTGTATTTAACCTGTGAGGATTATACAAAAAACTTAATTATAAATGTACTAACTAACGTAGTTGCTAACCCCCTTCTCAGTGAAACAAAAAGTATGTATTATCAAACATTGATATTTTATATTGTACCTTTCTTATTGCAACAGTATATCACGTGCCTTATCTACCACATGCCTTATCTACCACATGCCTTATCTACCACATGATTGCTACAGTTGGTCATCTCCAGGTGATGTTAGCAAGAACAATATCTATAACTAATCACTGTTGTTAAATCAAAACAATGAAAGTTCATTTTCATGTTTGAGAAGTTGGTGAATAATACCATTCCTCAGCCAGTGTTGCAGTTGCAAAAACAGACACCTAGTTAGACTATAAAATGTTTAACGACCCCTTGTGAATGCGGCCTAATCAGTGAAATTGGTTTATCTGATTAAGATTAAATTATGTGAATCCAACAGTATTGAATAAAGAGCAATATTTTGGCCATTGAACAGTGTAATATGACAAAAGGAGTTCAAGATTTTGCAATCTACCTGTACATGTACATTGTGCAATCTGCCTGTATATGTACACTGTGCAATCTACATGTACATTGTACAATCTGCCTGTACATGTACATTGTGCAGTCTACCTGTATATGTACATTGTGCAATCTGCCTGTATATGTACACTGTGCAAGTATGTACAGTGTACATGGACCAATTCAAAATGACATGAAATTTATGTAAACCAGCAGGTCATAAGTATTCTGAAGTGGAATACAGCAGACCTGGGGCCGAGTACATTTTCATGAGTACAAGTACGAGTACTTTGACGATGGATAAGTACGAGTACATTGCTAAAAGCTGAGTAAGAGTACGAGTTAAAGTACGAGTACATTTAAAAAAATATAAATATTAAATAATAACGTATTTTAAAATTATTAATTACTCTACAGTCATTTGCAAAAGTTTAAGACCAGGCACGATTTTTAAGCATTTTATGGTATGGCATCAGATTGCATCAGATAATGTCTGGATTGCATCATCCTATTTGGGCCTTGAAGCAATACGCCTAGTCAGTACTTCCAGGTCATTTGTTTGCTGCTGTCAGTATCGATTAGGTGTTTTTAAGTGTTGTCTTCATCCCTGAAATGGGCAAAAAATTGTCTTTGACAGAGGTTCTAAGGGCACAAATAGTGACTCTACATGGAGAAGGATATACGGAAAGAGACATTAGTGCTAAATTACGTTATTCCAAGACAGACGTTCAAAACGCCATCGTCAAATTCAATACTGATGGCACTTTTCGTGACAGTAAAAGGAGTGGTCGTCCACGGAAAACTACGCTCAGGGATGACCACGCAATGAGACACATCGTGATGCGCTCACCAATGAGCTCATGCACAACGTGTAACCCTAAACGTAAAAAAAATGTAATGTTAGAATACATAGGTAGCTTGCTGAGCACTCACCAATGATGACACCTCCCAGCTTCCTGACCCTCCGTGGAGGCAGCATGATTAGTCTTACTGAGGTGAAACAGCGGCTCATCTATACTGTAAGGCCCTACCTATATCCAGGGGTGTCCTTCCCTCAGATTTCATATTCCTGTCTGATTAATCCTCATATTCATGGGCTTCTAAGTCAAAGGGTGTCTCTATCATGCCTTCAGACTGGAATGCAAATCTCTGCTGTTTAGGGAAAGTCTCAAAACATTGTTCGATACTTGATTAAACCATTGTATTTAACCTGTGAGGATTATACAAAAAACTTAATTATAAATGTACTAACTAACGTAGTTGCTAACCCCCTTCTCAGTGAAACAAAAAGTATGTATTATCAAACATTGATATTTTATATTGTCCCTTGTACCTTTCTTATTGCAACAGTATATCACATGCCTTATCTACCACATGCCTTATCTACCACATGATTGCTACAGTTGGTCATCTCCAGGTGATGTTAGCAAGAACAATATCTATAACTAATCACTGTTATTAAATCAAAACAATGAAAGTCCATTTTCATGTTTGAGAAGTTCGTGAATAATACCATTCCTCAGCCAGTGTTGCAGTTGCAAAAACAGACACCTAGTTAGACTATAAAATGTTTAACGACCCCTTGTGAATGCGGCCTAATCAGTGAAATTGGTTTATCTGATTAAGATTAAATTATGTGAATCCAACAGTATTGAATAAAGAGCAATATTTTGGCCATTGAACAGTGTAATATAACAAAAGGAGTTCAAGATTTTGCAATCTACCTGTACATGTACATTGTGCAATCTACCTGTATATGTACATTGTGCAATCTACCTGTACATGTACATTGTGCAATCTGCCTGTATATGTACATTGTGCAATCTACCTTTACATGTACATTGTGCAATCTGCCTGTATATGTACATTGTGCAATCTACCTTTACATGTACATTGTGCAATCTGCCTGTATATGTACACTGTGCAATCTACCTGTACATGTACATTGTGCAATCTGCCTGTACATGTACATTGTGCAATCTACCTGTATATGTACATTGTGCAATCTGCCTGTATATGTACACTGTGCAAGTATGTACAGTGTACATGGGCCAATTCAAAATGACATGAAATTTATGTAAACCAGCAGGTCAGAAGTATTCTGAAGTGGAATACAGCAGACCTGGGGCCGAGTACATTTTCATGAGTACAAGTATGAGTACTTTGACGATGGATAAGTACGAGTACATTGCTAAAAGCTGAGTACGAGTACATTCAGTAAAAGTATGAGTACATTTTTAAAAATATAAATAATAACGTATTTTAAAATTATCAATTAATCTAATTTATATAACTCGGCACAAGTGAATATGCAATGGCAGTTGATCCATTTTTTATGAGGAAAACTAAAAAACCTATTTCATCAACAATGAAATTAACTTCATTGGCATCGTATGATCTTATTATCTATTTGCCATTGCACTGAATGAACATGAGTTGTTCACAGGTTGAGTCTTTCAGGCTGCACTGTTCAGGGCAGAATACTTTCTCCGCTATACTAAATACCCTTTCAACTGGTGCTGATGAGCCTGGAATGCTGAGATGGTAAGGGACCAACTGAGCCAGAGTTGGAAAACTCAGAACTGCAGTGGGTCACTGTGACGATCTGTACATGGCTGACTGGGGTATTCGTTCACCTCTACAATCAGCAATCTGCTGATATTATAAGTTTGCAATTTATATTTTCTGATAGTAGACTACTAGTTGTTGAGAGGGTTAGCACATGTCCACATAACACGCCATATACTAGTGTAGGAGCCAGTCTGACTTGAGCCACCTTACTTCTACAGAGGAAGACTGGCAGTTCTTGTTCTTAGCAGTTAGCACTGTCAGCCACTGTTAAGTGGCATGGTCTCCAGACTACATCAAAGGCACTTCCTGTCTAACTGGTGGGTTAACTGCTAATTGGCTCTTTATGGGCATCCTGGTGGCTTAATTAAACAAACAGGTTTATGGCCTGAACTGATAGCCTACAATTATTGTTTGCTTAACAGGCTGTTTCTGACTGGGAAAAGATGCTGCCTGTTGCCATGTTTAGGTATCATAGTCATGGTTATCAGAGAATGAGGATGTACTATATGTAGGGATGGTAAGGTGGTATTCTATCAGAAATAACAAAGTATTTAAAAAATAGTTGAAAATTTAAATATTTCAGGAAAGTTTAATTTTATAACCAAATATATTTATTTTCCCCAGTACATATTGAGAAAGTACTTAGATGTACTTGTAATGTACTCGTAAGATATGAGTACGAGTCCATGACCCATAAGTTTTAAGAGTACGAATACGAGTACTTCAAAAGTGTACACGAGTACCGAGTACTTCGGCCCCAGGTCTGGAATACAGCCTAATCAGCTAAACGTGTTTACCTGATTAAGATATTTTAACTGACACATCCAACAGTACTATATATATATGTATATATATATATATATACATCCAATCAGCATGATTTTAAAACATAATTTAAAGAATTTTAAATCGAACTGTGTATATGCACTGTACTAACACAGAAATGTATGCCGACGTAGGGGGTAACAATGTGGAGTATCACATCAGAGGAAATGCACAAGATGCCAGTACACTGTAGGCGCTGTCAGACTGTGGACTTGTCATACTTTGGTCCAGCGACAAGGAATGTCTACACAGACTGGCTGTCCCACTCCTGCAGAGGCTGGGTGCAGTAGTCGGTGTTCTCCTTGCCAGACAGCCCAGACACTCGGCTAATGAGTCCATGACAGGGGATTCCCATCTACCACAACTTCCTTGTTATTTCTGGTTACTGATTCACTAGTATACATTTGGGGCATACTGGTAATGATCGCTGGTTGAAATAAAATTTGAAGCAGTTTCTGTAAATAGCATTTCCGATGTTTTGATGTGATGGACTTCTGCAACTTACAAAAAACAGTAGTGGCAGTGATGTACCCTGGTCAGTTCAGTAGTGGCAGTGATGTACCCTGGTCAGTTCAGTAGTGGCAGTGATGTACCCTGGTCAGTTCAGTAGTGGCAGTGATGTACCCTGGTCAGTTCAGTAGTGGCAGTGATGTACCCTGGTCAGTTCAGCAATTAATGTTTCTAAAAATTGAACGAGCTGGTGTGTTGTGCATTTAGAGAGTGACACGGTACTAGATTGTTCAACATCTCTGGCTGGACTATATCACATGGCAGGCAGAGGTTGTGGCTGTTATTTTGTGGTGTGTGCGTGTAAAGGGAATGATATGGTAATAGATTGTTCAACATCTCTGGCTGGACTATATCACATAGCATCCAGAGGTTGTGGCTGTTATTATGTGGTGTGTGTGTGTAAAGGGAATTATATGGTAATAGATTGTTCAACATCCCTGGCTGAAGTGTATCACATAGCAGGCAGTGAGGCTGTGGAGCTCTGCAGGTTCCTCTGTCTCGTTAGCAGTCTGGCTCCTACATTCCTTGCATGTCCCACTTCTTCCTGGCCTCCTTCCTGCTTTGTTCCCACTTCCTTGGGAGAGGGGCTTGACATGGGCACCTGGTGCAATTCCCCTGCATTGTGTCCCGTAAACTGTCCTATCTCGCCATGATTTTCATTTGATTTATGTGATTTGATTGTGAGTTATACATAAAATGTGATTAGTCTTGCCAGGATGAGGCCATTGGTACAAGAATATACCAACACGATTGACTGTATTGCCAATCAGCTTCAAGGGTAGCCTCGGGTTAATTTGCAGGTGGGGTCAGCAGTTGTTTTACGTCATCATATAAACCGCTAAATGTCACTCATTTTGAGATTGCTGCACTCTTGGACTTGGTCAATGAGCAGTTAAATATACTGCAGCAACATTAACTTGTTTTTCGAAAGACCTTTTAACAGTGGAGCAGTTGCCACGTGTAAAGAGAAAAATCTGGTTTTGTGCATGTTCAGTTCAGCAAAATCAACAGCCTAGTTTCCCAGATGTTTCCAACACACGTTCTATCAACTGGCTAGAGTGTGTTGTGGCTACTAGAAAGTGATAGTTTTTAAGGCCTCGTTCAACAAATCAGTCATTGTTATGTTATCGTCTCCATGCTGAATTATCTAAGCTGGTGTGGAGGGGTCAAGAGCCAGGATTCATATTGTCATCAGTGGTTCTTTTAGGTAGACCCGATTGACAAGGCGGAACTGACAGTATCGTTACCGTCCAGATCACACTCCTCAATAATTATATTAAAACTTATAACAGGCAGCTTTTTATACCATTGGTCAACACAGATAATTGTCTACCATTTATTCACTTCAGCACTGTTAAAATTGACAATGAGATTCCTAGACTGCAGTGACCTTTGTGATTCAGGTAGTCAGATCCTGATGATTTCAATGGAAATGTCGTACAAAGTGTCCGTGTGACTCTGCAGCCGTACACATGACATCTGTAGTCCTGATGCAAAAGATATCTGATCCAGCACAGCCATTGTATTGACATTATCAGCTGCAGTAAATCCTCTTAAATGGCGTTGCGTGGCTGCCTGCTACTAACTTGCAAATAAAACCTACCCCTTCAGCAAACCAACTAATGTTTTAACAGTTCACCGAACAAAGTAGCAACGGTTTTTAATTGTAATGCTTTGACTTGAAGAAACCAGAATTACTGTGTACTTAACAACTGTTGAAAGAACTGTGGGAATATGAATCATATGAACTCTATCTTTGTGGTCAATACTTCTAGATATCTCACTCGCCAGTCACAAGCTTCCCAGTGACCCTTTCAGATAATATGTATTTTTAAACTTTTATATTTGGTGTCAACATGATTTGACACCAATTATGTATCATGTACATCATTGAGATTTTAATAACTGCATTTCATCTACAATTTTGACTTCCGCTTGCGACACTCCTTTCAGGTGTGTTGGTGGGGTGTTTACCAGAACCAGACTGGTCAGACAGGTTCTGACACGGGTGACTGCATAAAGAGAATAACCCCGGATCTTTGCATAGTAATAACCCTCACAGCAGCTTTCTTCTTTTATCAGTGAATTCTCAACAGCACCAAGTTGGTTATCTTCCCAGAAAATCTGTTGGCGGGGTGATGTAGATGTGGTGAAAAGGTTGAGAAGGGTGCAGAGTTTGGTGGGGGAAACAAAGTTGTGCACCCCGGTGTATTAAGTTGCAAAATTGTGAAGTAGAGTTCTGTACAGTTTTTTAATGATTCAGGTATCATTTGTTGAAATACCTTCAGTAGTTTTTGAGTTGTTGCTAAAATTATGCAAACTTTAAAAAGTGACATTTTGAGAAGCGAGGTCATATTGACTCAAACTGTGTTGTTTTGATCTGTGGGTTTGTAAATGCAAGTACTTTATTAGGGATTATTTGTTGGCAAAATTTAACTTGATATTGAAAGGTCATATTATATTTGGCAAAATCACAAGATTTATGGAACATGACCTTGACACCTATTTATGGCTCGTGTCCACAATAAGTATGTGTTGTGGTGGCTCACATGATCATTATCTCTATAGTAGTAGATTTTCCTAGATAAAATATGTTAGACTACCTTTTTTACCCCATCTATTAAATTCTTCAGGGGTGTGTAAAAATACAAAGCCGTTTTATTGGTAGTTGATCAAGAAATTGTATTTAGTTGCGATTTGTATGGATTGTGCAGAAGATCTTGGTTTGGAGTTCTATTGAAATAGAAGTAACTACAACTGTACAACTCATTAACTAGCCTGGTTAATAAGACCTTTAACATAACACAGTAAGAGCCATTGCCTGAAGTGTGGGGACAGATAAGTTTTATAAGACAGGTGCCAGAGATAAACCAGTTCTACAGAAAGACTCGGCATGCTACCCGCGTGGTATCATATCCCCCCTCCCCACATCTGCTCATGTCATCATTACGTAATGGGGTTTAGCTTCTGGGACTATCTCAAATATTTACAGAACACACAACGGTGTGTTTGGTTGAAGTGTCTGTCAGAAATAACAACCAAAATTCTAGCAAAAATGAATAAAATACACAGAAATTTGGTTGTTTAGTTGTAGCATTCGTTTCATAGCGACAATGAATAGTTGTTTTGAGATGCCCCCTCAGTTCCCACCTGGCCATTACAGGGGGATGCATCCCAGATTCCTTGCATTTCCACCCAGCAGCTGAGTTCTGTTGGACCAAGCCAGCCAGATGGCTGTGAAAAAGTCCAAAGCAGCGTCGTCCTGCCCAGGCATTTATAGGGTATTTGTGTGCATAGCTCATGCACCTTAGAGACCACAGACTGGCAGTTTACTGCACTTTATAATATATTTGTATGTAAGGCTTCCATCGGTAATTGAGCAGAGAAAATCTGTAATGAAAAAAGACATTTCTCGTACAGTGTAAGACAGTTACACATTTTATAATGAGAAATGTACCTTTATTACAATAATGGTCTAGATGTAATGGTAGTCTAGAAACTGTGGATGTCTGGTAATCACAATTGCAACCGAAATGTGCTGCATGGTGAAATGTGCACATTCCAGAATTGTGCAACTCGTTTGACCTTCCAGGGAGCATCACCATGGCAACAGGCATGTCTGATCTGAATGTAGTCTGGGTGCAAGGGGTAACATTTCAGGGAGGACACACGGGTAACATTCGTCAGTGTCAGTGGGAAACTGGGCGAACCTACCGGGATCAGGCCCTTGTATTGTCCGGCCTTGAGCCTGGCACTAGTGCAAGGAATGGGAGCCTCAATGTCAGACGTAGGTGTACTCATGAATAATTGAGGTCTATCCCCACAGTTCCTGGGCCGACTGCTGTGTAATCAGCCGACACTAAGATTTACCATCTGTCATTACATGTAGCTTCTCACTGATTGATGTGGCTTGATCTCATTGGTGCAAGGTTTAATTATGGAAATGAATTATTCTGTTTCATATTTGTATGGTTACTGTCCCATTTCCCAAACATTTGGGACACTTCAAAGATTTTATTCACAACCTTGTTATTGTTCAATGAAATGTAATGTTTACACCTTTGGATTATATAATATTTTATTTATACTGACGTAAATCACACACAAACATCAAACTGAATTGCAAATGATAACATTTAGGTAGTAGGTTCATATCCCATAATAGTCAACTTTATGGAACTTTCTATTAGAAACATAATTACATTATCTAAAACACTTCTAAATTATAATATTGCATTAAATACTCTTTGCCCAGACTCCCTTTCTTGGTGAAGTCGCACAGCCGAGCAAGAGCTAGTTAATTGAGACTAGTGTATCCCATGTGGCGTGGATGCTCATGTTAATGTTAGTCCTGTCTGGTTCATTGAGAAGATAAAAGAACCACCAAGGACAAGATGCACACTGAGAATACGGGCACACACTAAAGGTTAATTGCTTCCTCTCTGAAAGTCCCTGGAAATCTCATAAATTGTCTAATTTGTAATAGGATGAGATTGCTAGCACATTGTAGGCAGTGGAGGGAATGGTGTCGACATCTGATCACAGGAGAAACATCTGCAACATGATTTCATTGTGTGCAAGAATATCGACCCAAATTCTTATGTTTGTGGCTCGGCTCATTTTGTATATTTGACAAGGTGTCGTGGGTAAAAAAAACAATGATTGCTGTTTACTGCATTTTTTTTTTATTTTTGCAAAATAGATGGGACAAACATTGACCGTATGAATTATTTTAATTATTTAGGTGTCACAATAAGTAAATAATAATTCATTTGGGATAGCCATAAAAGTCAAATAGGTAATTAAATTGGTCAAACATAATTTCTCTTGTTAGGTTATTCCCACTATCACAAACCTAAGCTATTCATGTACACACTAGTTACAGATTTCAACATAAATGAACCGGATTCCCCACAGGCTAAACGAGTAGCGGAAACAGAGCTTTGCAATTTTTTTCAGAAGCATATGACATTGGCCAGAACCGAAAGACCTTGTCACTTGGGGCAGATGTATATTATGTTGTAGCACCAACAGGACATCCAGTTTGACCTTTGACTTCTATTAATATGTTAGAGGTAATTTATTACCTAACCTATAGTTAAGCGGATTCTTTGTGTGATGAGATTTTTGTTATGTTTCCTTGCAGCTTTTCCTCCTATGGGTGGTCGCATAAATTTGCATTATAAAATAACATGATCATAGCATTCTTCATTGGTGAATGAAGGTTTGCTCTTCATTATGTGTCACATTAAAATAAATCACAGCAGTGGTGCCACCTATTGAGTGAACCGTGCAGTCTTGATTCCCACACTATGTATTGGTGGGGGTGGTTAAGTAAGAGAGAGGGTAATGGATGAAAAGTAACAAAAACATGTCCGTTCGTTACTTTATTTCCTGGTACTTGCTTTCTGATTACCAAATGCCATGGGTTTCTGGCTTGAACAGATACTAAATATACATTTTTTTAGAGATTTTGAGAACACCCCGGATGTATTTGATGACAGCCTTGTCAGATTGATGAATCGATTGATCAATGGCAATTCTCAGCAGTCTTCAGTACAAACATTGACTTCTATTATAATGTTTTAGCCGTAGTCATGGAAGCCATTTCACCGACACACCACATAAAAACCTGAGCTAACACACTGGACCCTAAACCATATTTTGTGTGTACACTTCTGGTGTTCTCGTCCACTTGAGCCAGTGAGTAGTACAAGTTGGAGCAAGTCACTTTGTTCGCAGGTTTGAAGCCAGCCAGGGACGTGTGTGCTTTCTACACAATTTATGTGTAAACGGCACAAAGGCTGAGCAATAACATTGGGCAGTTCCGCATTCAATTAACCGACTAGGTAAATCCGTCTCTATTTCTTCAGTATCGCACAGATGTAAAATTGCATTGAGTCTAATGTCGAACAAATTTCCTTCTGCTCTAAGGGTGTGCATGCAGTATTTCTAATATCGTTTCATACGTCACATAGAATGGACATCGCCGTTCTTATACAATTTTGTAGTTTGTGCAAATATGTCTGCACCCATGTATTGTAAGTGAAGACTGACTATGAGTATATGAGAAAATAAAGTTGTATATGAGTTTATGGCAATGATGCCAAACTTTGTTTTTGTATTAAAATAGAAATATGATATTATGTGGCGGTTAAAGAAGTGATGTGTGGAACAGTCCGATGTGGGGTTCTCTGCACTGACTGTAGAAGTCTTTGAGATTTGTATTGAAGTTTGTCCATGTAGAGGGTGAGGCCTTCCAATGACACAGGGGGGTGTCCACCCCCTTGTAGAGGTCAACTGTCACAAACATGTTTGGCCTGATCTCTTGGCCTCATTATGGTCCAGTGTTCCTATTAATTAGGTTTTATCTAGAGGCGACTGGGGCTGTAGTGGCCGTATCAAGAGAAGAAGAACATGTTGATGTCCCATTGTTAGTGTGACAGTTTCCTGAGAAGGGACTGACTGTACCAGTGATATCCATAGCAACAGAGACAGAAGTGGTGTTTCATTGTCCATTACATGTCCTGCACATGTTTTTTTAGTCAGCCTGGACACTGATTCAGCTCTGAGGCTGCAGAATTTATGGCTGTAACACATACTCACAGCTGTTCACAGGTTGTGTGTGTGTGTGTGTGTGTGTGTGTGTGTGTGTGTGTGTGTGTGTGTGTGTGTGTGTGTGTGTGTGCGTGCATCATATTAACCCTATTCTTCCCGTGACCTGCTGTTAACCCTATATGTCCTGGTTATGTATAGGCCTCATGTCACTGGCAATGCTCTGTTGTGTATGGTTGGGGGTGATTGAATGAAGCAGCCCCTTCATGTGTCTGTCCCCAATTCCATATACCCCCCTTGCTAATGCAGGCTTTGTTGGCTGGTTGTAACTGGGAGTTAGTGCATGTGTGTGTTTGTTCAGAGGTATCAGTGACAGAACTGACAGGCCATAAATCCTGTGTGTTACAGCAAGTGTTATCTCAGTGACTGGAGGGGGCAGTGCAGATCTATTTGTAGTTCCCTTGGCCATGTCTATGGGATAATATTTTGTGCTTGATATCATAATGTCATAAATGCAGTTAGATGTTGGGTGTTTGGGGCATGACTTTGACCTTTCAACCCCAAATGTGGTACATTGTGTGTATAACATGTGCTGTGCGTACTGTAGGTACCCCAGTTCTGTAGTTATGGTAGACTAAGTTGGATTCATTGTTTTATTTGACAGAAGTAGACGTTACCATAGAATCCACAGGGATAGTAACCAGCAGTGTTGCATTATGGGGGAAGAAGAGCCAATCTTGTATTGAATACAACATTACAGTCCACTGTTGGTGAGAATGACATTTTTTGCACGGCAGGTTAAAATTATGCAAACAATTATTTCATAAACATATTTCAATGATTTTAACAAAACCTGGCGCCCATTTATTAAAGTAATTGTAAATATTACTTAAGACTCTTCATACACCACCGATCTGAACATAACAAATTGGCAGATCAGTTGAGGATCCTGTTTTAACCTAAATATTGTTATAAAACGTTGAGTTTATGTTGTCATGAAATATCACTAATATCTCAAGACCAGAAGTATGCCTGAGAATATTTTGGTGCAGTAACGGGGTGCTTCTAGGGCCTGTCATGTAGACCTTGGACCTGCTTCACTTGCTGTTAGTGTGACTCATCAGCAACCAGTTGTGATTCACATGATGTGTTGTTTTGGCATGCCATGCTCTAGTGAGAGTTATCTATAAGTCACTCTGGTTCCTGTCAAAGTGGCTGACCTGCTGGCCTTTTTTTTTCTTCTATTTGGCACAAATTCCACTCTAGTGTTGTTGGATTTGTTTGAACTGTTAATTCAGTGGTAGTCGGATTTAGTCATTTTAATTGAACTCTCATAAATGATAATAACTACTACATGGTGCAGTTTGTGTGGCTGTCGTTGTGGATACAAGATAAAGTGGTTCCTTGCACAGTGAACGCACCAATGTATTCCTTGTGTTAAAAATGTGGGAATAAGTTGCCTTTCTGGTTGTGAGATCAGTATTTTTATCCCAGCAGTCATGGGCAAAGACCACAATTTTCTCCATGAGTTAGTCTGACATTCGCATCATGAAGTCACACCACTGTCCTTAGAGTGTGGTTCACTTTGAATTGTCTGTGTACATGACACCATGCCACTTGTTTTGCTCAGTGCCACGCATGACCGAACACACGGAATCTCTGGTCCCTGGCCAGGTTAACAATTCCTGTTACGCTCCGTTGGGTAGACAGCTTGTCTTGTTCGGTTGTCCGCTCAGTCTGTTGTCCGGTGTCAGCTGACCTCTCTAGTGGGGTTTGACATGGGGGTCTGTTCACATTGTACGCTATTCTCTTCACATTTGGTTTTCCAACAAAAACCGGTGTTAAAAAAAACCAGTTTGTTGATCCGTGCATTTACACGCAAAGGTCCTTACAAATAAATGTGTTGCTATTAATCATTATCAATATCTTCATTGGTTGGGGCCTGAGCTCAGACAAGCTGTTGCCATATGACAAACATTGTTATTGAGTTATCGCATCGTTTGCTGTTGATTCATTCTCCTTGTCGTGTGTCAGTGGAAAAGGGGAGGCAAGTGCTGCCTCCTGGTGGGACATTGTAGAGCCTGCCTACAATGCTGGATGACTGTTTGTTGTTTGCAATGTTAGGGTCAAATACTTGAGTACATTTAGTCAGTGCTCGGACTTGTACTGGTTTTTGAAATGACAATTGTACTTGGTTGATTGATTAATGGCAGAATGTCAGACTTGCAACTTTCAAGTACATAGCTTATAAAATATTACTTCTACTGTTTCGCCTGAATGATGCACAACGTGAATCTAATTCTTTAGTTTTGTAACTAGTATTGTATATTTTTAAAATTGGTAATGATTGGCAGCTAAATAATATTGTTAATCATTACAGTTGAAATGTACTTGTTGTGGTACTTGAAACTGTACTTGTTGTGGTACTTGAAACTGTACTTGTTGTGGTACTTGAAACTGTACTTGTGGTACTTGAAACTGTACTTGTTGTAGTACTTGAAACTGTACTTGTTGTGGTACTTGAAACTGTACTTGTTGTGGTACTTGAAACTGTACTTGTTGTGGTACTTGAAACTGTACTTGTGGTACTTGAAACTGTACTTGATAAGTTTGTTTCAAAGCATTTGTACTTGATCAAATGTACTTGCTCCAACCCTCATCTCTTTTGTTGCAGAGATACAAAGTGACACCAAACACAGTGCTTAAGCCAGTCGCGTGATAATACGTGACTACGATCCCGACATCAATCACACCCGCTAGAGGTCACCACTGCCGCTTTCTGCGCAGTCCACGGATGGCCTTGTCTCGGAAGCAGCGACACGTTGATTTTTGTTTATTTTGTAACTTGCCTTGACCCAATACAACGGATGAAGAACCTTGTGTCTATGTGATTTATGTGAATGATGATTGGAAAACAGCTTGTGTGTGGGGGGGTCGTTTAGAGAGGGGCGTGGCCACTTTATTAGTTGACATTGTTATCGAATAATGACTAATCGTATGGTTTGCCATTTTGTTCCTCCACGCAATGGAGATGTTCTGTTTTCACTACTTGTCGCTAATAGGGACTGTCTTAAATCTGGTGACCCTGCAGACATGTCTGTAATGTTTTGTAGCGCTTTGTGCATTTATTTTTGAGGTTTGGGGGGTTTGGCAGAACAAATTGTAGATTGAATTTCTGTAGCGGAGCCATATTGTTCGCCTGTCGTGGTGCTGAAAACTGTTGCGTAGCTTTTGGAGATAGAGTAACGAGAGGTGGAATGATAATTGTTGATTTTTCAAGTGTACGTTTGCAAAAGTGTTTGTATTTAGCTAGGTTGCATCTGATAACTTCAGCTCCACCCGTGTGTGTGTGAGGTTGGTAGTCGGGAACATAGGTCACGATTTGATAACGCACTTTTTTATATTTTCACATGTTATGTATGCCAGATGCGTGGTCCATTTGCAGCCGCCGGGCGTCGCCACTGTCGTCGAACGAACGACCGACCGACTCCGGGCGGGTTGGAGGGCAAGGGTTATCGTTGCATGTCATTAACGATGGTGTCGAGCAGTTGGTGTGCACTGTGGTGCATGTGTAGCCTAACATCACGCTTGTCTTCTCACGAAGAGTCCTAGTGCACCAGTATACCGTTCTGAAATGATGATAACAGATTCAGCGCTGGAGGACGGCTTCGGGTCGACCATCTTATGTGTGTCCGTATTGCGGAGAAATGACGGCAAGACTTAAAGTTTACCATATACAAGAAGTAATGATAATCATCGTAGCAGCCAAATGTTATGTAGTTGTGTAGTGGGTGGAGATGTGGGTCTCTGACTGGCGTCTCCACCGCTCAACCTATGTCTGCTTTACTATCGTCTATTAAACTTTTCAAACATTCACTTGTCTGTTGTCTATCTATCTATCTCACTCACGGTAAGATTTTTAGGGTAGGAGTCAGTTCTTCTACCCGGAATTAGCCTCCTGCATAGTAATTTGTAACAGGAAGTGTGCGTGATTGAAATGGGAAAATGGGACATCATTGAACATCAATGGGTATTGTGGTTGATTCACCCAGCCTCTGCAATATTGCCAATAGTTTGTTTTTAAAGGGAGAGACAGTCTGTTCTTCTACCCTGAATTAGCCAGTGTAGTAATCTGTAACAGGATGTCTGCTGTGTTGAATGTGGCAAAGTGTGACGTTGCAAAACATCGAAGGGTATTGCTGTTCACTCGGCCCGCCTCTGCCAATAACGTTTTTTTTTTAACTGGGTGTTTTATTTAGCATTTCAACATGCTTCAGGTTGGAAACTTTAAAATTGTGAATATTGTTATGGGTTTACTAAACATAATTTGGCGGGCAGTGTCCCTTCAACATATCTATTATAGTCTTAAGAACCTTGTATTAATAAATAAAAAAACAGGAACAGTTTGCCTCCTATTAATAAGACTGCCACTCTGAGAATTAATTTCAGATGGCAAATCTACCCACCCCTGCTAAGGTATAAATGTTATGTCGATTTTGTTTTTAATAATTCATACTGCTAGCAGCCACATATATTTAATTGAACCCCCGTTTTTCTGTCGTCCAACATCAGCAAAGGTTTTAATGCATTGTATCATAGTTTTTATGTAATAAATCATCATCCGACTTACAACTCTTAAAATAAGCACCACTTTCCAATGCCTATGTGTCTCAGTTCGAACTTTAAACTTGTATATGACACGATCAACTCGCAAAACAACGCAATCAGTATTTAGCATAGTATTAGTTGTTTTCATATGTTGCTTATTTAACAAACATAAGCTCCCAACACAGCACGCTCTGCAGAGGCGGATCTAGGAATTTGAAATGAAACAACCACCCATTTCAGGCGTTGTGGCTGTAGTGGGTGGTTGACTCGTGAAAAACACCCAACTTCACCCCTGCGATGTTCACCAAAACGTCAGCTACACCCCCTTGAAAACATCCAACTGCACCCCTTTGATGCTTACCAAAACATATAACTGCACCCCCTTGAAAAACCCAACTGTACACCCTTGAGACTTACCAATAACACCCAACTGCACCCCCTTGATGCTTACCAAAACATCCAACTGCACCCCCCTTGAGGCTTACCAAAACATCCAACTGCACCCCCTTGAGCCTTACCAAACCCCCTTGAAAAGATCCAACTGCACCCCTTGACAAATCCAACTGCATCCGCTCGATGCTTACCAAGACACCCAACTGTACCCCTTTGATGCTTACCAAAAACGTCAAACTGTACCCCCCCCGAGGCTTCCCAAAACATCAACCAAACCCCCTTGAAAACATCCAACTGCACCCTCTTGATGCTTACCAAAACATCCAACTCCACCCCCTTAAAACACCCAACTACATCCTCTCGAGGCTTACCAAAACAGCTATGACTGGTTCTTAGCGTACCGTGACAGTCTAAAAAATAGATCCATTCCAGTCAGTAAACCTATAATTGGCCAATTAAAATAACCTAACCCTTCTATAAAGTAGATTCGGTTCATATCTATATATGTATATATATATATATATCAGGGACAGTCCATCCAGCACAGATATGCTGGTGGGAGCGGTAGTCGAGCGGGAGAGCACCGGACTGTCGGTCAAGGCTTTTTTTTCAGAAGAGACAGTAAGCCATCGGTTCCTTCTACCTGATGCCTTTGCCAGGGGAAGTAAAAAAAAACCTAGATAGGAGGGTAAATGTGTAACCTGTGGAGGCCTCACTAACTCTAGAAAAGGATATACTCTTAAATAAACCCTCGGCGGAATATCCTAGATGGTTTCATCAAGATCTAGACCACCCAACGTAATGACTGATTTCATCACAGTCGACAAAAGTATACACTTTAAATTTATTACAAATCTCTTGACGGGTAAACGTAATATTTAATATCCTACGGATATGTCTATATATGCCATAGCCAACACCTTTACCATAACGTATGATTACAAAGACATGCTGGTTATTTGAGGGTGGGGGTGACAGATAAACAGACACACATACATACACGCAGACACGTATACACAAGTGATTGTGTCTATAAAAGAAAAGCAGGAATATAAATGGACATATTGGAAGCAGCAATTAAACATAAAGTGAAAGCAAAAGTTAACAACCGTATATCCTGATATTCGGGAGTCTGACACACTGACCGACTAACTTTGTGGGCAGAAGAGGCAAACGGAACACGATACACACATGGCTTGACAACCAGTTAATCACTTAAGAAAAAGACTGCACACGTAGCTAGGTGTACGCACTTAGCAAACCCCCTTGAAAACAACCAACTGAACCCCCTTAAAAATCCCAACTGCATACTCTCGAGGCTTACCAAAACATCAAACTGCACCCCTTTCTTACCAAAACACCCAACTGCACCCCCTTGATGCTTACAAAAACATCCAATTGCACCCCCTTGAGGATTACCAAAACATCCAACTGCACCCCCTTGATGCTTACCAAAAAATCCAACTACACCCCTTTAAAAAACCCAACTGCATCCTCTCGAGGCTTGCCAAAAAACAGCTATGACTGGTTCTTAGCGTACCGGGACAGTCTGAAAGATAGATCCATTCCAGTCAGTAAACTTATAATTGGCCAATGGAAGTAACCTACCCCTTCTATAAAGTAGATTCGGTTCATATATATATATATGTATATATATATTTACATATATATATAATTATATATATAATTCCACTATTAGCCGCCGTTTTGAAACTTTAGAAATTTCGTTCACACCACGTTGCAGCTAGCTGTTTTTCAGAAGAGACAGTTCAAGCCATCGGTTCCTTCTGTTTGCCAGGGGAAATAAAAAACCTAGATCGGAGGTTAAACGTATAACCTGTGAAGGACTCATTAACTCTAGAAAAGGATATACTCTGAAATAAACCCTCGGCGGAATATCCTAGATGGTTTCATCAAGATCTAGACCACCCAACGTAATGACTGATTTAATCACAGTCGACAAAAGTATACATTTTAAATTTATTACAAATCTCTTGACGGGTAAACGTAATATTTAATATCCTACGGATATGTCTATATATGCCATAGCCAACACCTTTACCATAACGTATGATTACAAAGACATGCTGGTTATTTGAGGGTGGGGGTGACAGATAAACAGACACACATACATACACACACGCACACATACACGCAGACACGCAGACAGACAGACAGACACGTATACACAAGTGACACGTAATTGTGTCTATAAAAGAAAAGCAGGAATATAAATGGACATATTGGAAGCAGCAATTAAACATAAAGTGAAAGCAAAAGTTAACAACCGTATATCCTGATATTCGGGAGTCTGACACACTGACCGACTAACGTTGTGGGCAGAAGAGGCAAACGGAACATGATACACACATGGCTTGACAACCAGTTAATCACTTAAGAAAAAAGGCTGCACACGTAGCTATGTGTACGCACTTATGCAAACCCCCTTGAAAACAACCAACTGAACCCCCTTAAAAATCCCAACTGCATCCTCTCGATGCTTACCAAAACATCCAACTGCACCCCTTTCTTAACAAAACACCCAAATGCACCCCCTTGATGCTTACAAAAACATCTAATTGCACCCCCTTGAGGATTACCAAAACATCCAACTGCACCTCCTTGATGCTTACCAAAAAATCCAACTACACCCCTTTAAAAAACCCAACTGCATCCTCTCGAGGCTTGCCAAAAAACAGCTATGACTGGTTCTTAGCGTACCGGGACAGTCTGAAAGATAGATCCATTCCAGTCAGTAAACTTATAATTGGCCAATGGAAGTAACCTACCCCTTCTATAAAGTAGATTCGGTTCATATATATATATGTATATATATGTATATATATATATATATAATTCCACTATTAGCCGCCGTTTTGAAACTTTGGAAATTTCGTTCACACCACGTTGCAGCTAGCTGTTTTTCAGAAGAGACAGTTCAAGCCATCGGTTCCTTCTGTTTGCCAGGGGAAATAAAAAACCTAGATCGGAGGTTAAATGTATAACCTGTGAAGGACTCATTAACTCTAGAAAAGGATATACTCTGAAATAAACCCTCAGCGGAATATTCTAGAGGGTTCCATCAAGATCCAGACCACCCAACGTAATGACTGATTTCATCACAGTCGGCAAAAGTATACACTTTAAATTTATTACAAATCTCTTGACGGGTAAACGTAATATTTAATATCCTACGGATATGTCTATATATGCCATAGCCAACACCTTTACCATAACGTATGATTGTAAAGTCATGCTGGTTATTTGAGGGTAGGGGTGACAGATAAACAGACACGCACACACGAACAAACGCACACACGCACATACATACACCCATCCATATTACAGGCACACAGGCAGGCACATCCTCACAAGCCAGGGCTGCTTGCCATGCAAAACTAGCCCAGGCTGATCCCCTACGCGAAGTGGGGAAGTTAGCTGAGTCAAACTAGTAAATGACTTCGCCAATCGCGACTGCATCACCCGTGAGAACAGCGCAAATACCCGCCCCAATGTGAAGACGGATAAACGACTTCTGGGAATCTTAATATAATTATAATGACCTGTTCGCCCATTAGCACGAGCAGCTAAGCGGTATTGTGTATTCGAATAATTGCTTATACTTCCTAAACATTGCATGTAACACGAGCCACGGTTGATTGAAATTAGCTTTATTATGACCACCTGAGCTGCCGACATCCAGTGATCTAGTGAGCGATTTCATACGCTGAGCTTAAATTCAGAGTTTCGCAAAGCGATCAGCCAGGGGGTTCTGCTGGCTGGCACTGACGTAATCAGCAGAAGCGACCCCTGGCGCACGAGGATGGCCACCACCGATATATCAGATGCCGAATTGGGACTGACAGGATGTGTAATGTTTAGGAAAGATAGAATAGGAAGAAGGGGAGGTGGAGTTACAGGAAACTCAGCATTAACGGTTCGGATAGTTTATCGAAGTCCAAACATAAGCATAGAAGAGAATGAAAAAGTACGAAACGCTATAAAGGAAGTAAGCAAACGGGACTGTATTATTATGGGGGATTTTAGCCATAGGCATATACAATGGAAATCTTTACAGCGTATGGGGAGTGAGGACCACAAGTTTTTAGTTTTAGTACAAGATAGTTTCCTTTCTCAACATGTGCTAGAACCAACCAGGGGTGAGAATGTGTCATAGTCATAGTTTTGTCCTCACAAAATGAATTGGTTGACAATGTCAATATATGTGAGCCACTGGGGAGTAGTGATCACAACCAGATACGTTTTACCATCAAAGTAAAATCAGAAAGGAATGGTAAAAAGCAGTATAGGAAAACTTTTCACAAAGAAAGATATAAGGACAGGAGGAAATATTTAGCTAAGATAGACTGGAATAATAGACTGAAGATTAAGACAGCAACAGAATTGATTGCATCGTCGATAAATTTGTTCCCTTGAAAAAACAAGGGAAACGGTCCAAAAAGAAACACTTATCGAAAGAAGCCATTATAAAAATTAAGTACAAACAAACGATGTGGAAGTCATATAGACGTACTGGAAGTAATGAAGACTACAACATTTATAAAGAAGCACTTAACCAAGCTACAGCTGAAATTATAAATTCAAAGAGAAGCTATGAACAACAATTAGCTAGTAATATAAAACATGACAGCAAGAGTTGTTATGCGTATGTTCAAAGCAAACAGAAAGTTCAAGATAAGGTCGGTCCTCTAGAAGATAGTGCTGGAAATATAATATCAGACGGATTCTTAATGACAGAAGACCTGAATGAGTATTTTAGTTCAGCGTTTACCACGGAAGATATTAGTTCACTGCCAGTACCAGAGGCTAAGTTCAAGAGGGCAGATTAAGACTATTTAGGACAATTAATTGTAACCCCGGAAATTGTAGCTAAGAAAATAAGGACTATGAAGGATAATAAATCACCTGGAGTGGATAGGATTCCGCCCAAACTACTATTGGAAATTGTAGAACAAATTAGCGTACCGCTTGCAACAGTTTTCAATTTGTCATTAGTAGAGGGAGTGGTTCCTTTAGAATGGAAAGAGGCAAACATTATACCGTTATTTATAAAAGGTTCGAGAAACAAGTCACATAACTATAGACCAGTGCGTTTAACATCAGTGATTTGCAAATTATTAGAAAGACTAATTAAAGACCACATGGTGGATTTTCTTGTTAAACACAACTTGATAAACCCATCTCAACATGTTTTTTTTAAAGCGAGGTCATGCTTAACAAATATGTTATGGTTTTTTTGAAGACATCGCTAAGTGGGTAGATGAGGGATCACCAGTAGATATCGTCTACTTAGATTTTCAAAAAGCTTTCGACAAAGTACCACATCAAAGATTACTGCTAAAACTAAAAAGGCCCATGGCATAGGAAATGGTATTATTATAATAAACTGGATAGAAAAATGGCTGATTGACAGAAGACAATGTGTAGTAGTTGATGGGGAGGCTTCAAACTGGAAATCGGTATTGAGTGGGGTACCACAGGGATCAGTACTAGGACCTATATTATTCTTAATATATATCAACGATTTGGATGATGATATAACAAGCAAGGTGTTGACATTTGCGGATGATACAAAAGTGTTTAGAAGGATTAAACGTGATGGAGATAGACAGCATTTACAAAATGATCTTGACAAGTTGATCAAATGGTTTGAAAAGTGGCAATAGTTAGGCCTCATTTAGAATATTGTATACAAGCGTGGAGGCCATATTGCAAGAAGGACATGGATATGTTAGAAAGAGTACAGAGGAGAGCAACTAAAAATTAATGATACAAAAACTGAGGGATCTTAGTTATGAAATACGCATAAAAGAATATGGTTTAACAACACTAGATACCAGGAGATTGACAGGAGATCAGATAGAAGTGTTTAAAACATTGAATGGTTATAGAAATATTGATAGAAATATTTTTTTCTCAGTTAAGAAAGATAGAAGGACTAGAGGACATAAAGTTACATTAGTAAAGGAACAGTGTAGATTATATATAAGAAAGTTCTCATTTTCGCAAAGGACTGTAAATGAATGGAACGTAAATTATTATCTGCTGATTGTGTGGGTGCTAGTAGCGTGAATAAGTTTTAAAATAAAATCGACACATACCTCAGAAGGGCGGTATACACGTAGATAAAAGGGCTGGACTCTTGATAAGCCAAAGAGCTTCCTTGTCCACCTACATCTAGAGTTAATTCTCTGGGTGGCAATCTTGTACAATCTTGTTAACGTTTTACGAGTACGAGTATTTCAAAAATGTACTCGAGTACATGAGTACTCTAGTACATGAGTACACGAGTACCGAGTATTTCCGCCCCCAGGTCTGGACTAGGCAGTGGTGGTGTTACTTTGTTATGTCACTAATAATAATATGATTTCCTTCCAGAAACAATTGTTGCACTCTTAATACACAGACAAGCCATATTCAGTGCTATTATTTCAATTTTTTTGCAAAGTTTATGGAGTATTATTAATATAGTCACATTTATTAGAAACATTCCTAAATACTGTGTTACACCACTAGACATTTTAAACGTTTATTTCGTTAATAATTATTATTTTTGGCCAAGTTATTAATTCCTTTAGATTACAACTAATATCACGTTAAGCCAAATGTTTGTGGGTAATCTGTAAAAGTTGACATTTTCTCATACAATAGTTCCGTATAAGTGAACAAATTCCTCTAGTGTTATTTCATTTCTAACTATTGTCTACAAAGTAGACCTATATTTCATATTTCAAGAGTATCTGCCCCGAAAGTGTGACAGAATAGGGCACTATATGCAATCTCGACACATACGGTAGAACATTACTGTTACCTTCTCGTTGGTTTCTACTATGGATCGCAAAAGTAATTTATATTGGTTGCTATTGTGTGAACTAAGAACAGTAACACAACTATCTGGCTTTGCTCTGCTGTCTATAGGATATAAATAATAAACATGTGTTATGTGGATATGTGCTAACACATAGTTTTTGTTTTCAGTTGCATGCTGGTGCATAGTCAGGCGAGGACATGGCATGGAGACATACATTCATGTGTAGCTGTCGTTAATCCATACAGAGATTAATTGCCATTTCTGCGTGTTGAATTTAATTGACTCTGAAGAAGTACTAACATATATTAATGTCCTTTAAATCACTGCTTACAAGAGTATACTAGGGAAACGTTTTATGACTTTATTACCAAGACTGATCCGTCTACTCTGACCCTCTGACAGTGTGATTACCAGCCCTATCCACTAATGAATGGTCCTAGTCAAGATGGCCACTAATGGGGTCGGGGGCCTCAATAAAACTGGCTGGCTAGCTATCCAGTTATAAATAGAGGTCAGTGGTGCCAGCCAGCAGTACCCCCTGGCTGATCGCTTTGCGAAACTCTGAATTTAAGCTCAGCCAAATTATTCGAATACACAATACCGTTAAGCAGCTAATGGGCGAACGGGTCATTATATTGGGATTCCCAGAAGTCGTTTATCCGTCTTCAAATTAGGCCGGGTATTTGCGCTGTTCTCACGGGTGACGCAGTCGCGACTGGCGAAGTCAAAATTACTAGTTTGACTCATCTAACTTCCGCACTTCGCATAAATCTGCCAGGGCTAGTTTTGCACAGCAAACAGCCCTGGCTTGAGAGGATGTAGCAGATCGGCAGGAGAGGTTACGACAGAGAAAGGTGTTTTGTGGTCGTCTCCAACTAAAGCTGAAATAAAAAATAGTCTTTCTCTCTACCTGTGACGGCATCGTCGAGATTAGAGCATAAATGTTCGCCGTGGTTTACAATGTCAGATCCAGACGTCAGTAACCACATCTCAGTTGTGATTTTGTAATTTCAGACTTTTTGGTGTTCAACCGTACTCGGAACGAGAAACTACTAAAATACTTCGTGATTTTAATGATCATATTAGTAGTAAATGTGGTAAAATTAATATTGTTGAAATATATATTTCAGTAAAATGACGCACACGCACTTATACGCACGCACGCACGCACGCACGCAAGCAAGCGCACACACACGAACACGCACACACACGCACACGCACACGCACACGCACACGCACACACACACACACACACACACACACACACACACACACACACACATGATGTTTATACTTTGTATAAACATACCAACATCTTATTGGTGTGGATCAACGTAATTAATTGTGTATGAACACAATAGTCAGTGTGTCACGCAAACACGAATGCAACGAGACTCTCGGAAGTCCCGTCTGCGCATGCGAGCGTAATCAGAAAGAAAGGAGACAAATCACATTGTTTATCATATATACGAAACATGATTATTATAATATATCAGCTACAGGACATTACATTCCTCCACAACTTAACTAGAAACTTATCGAGGAAAAATGGACAATGCATTCATAACAAAGTTACGTAGTTCTCAAAATTATTCTATCTGTAACTTGGCACATTAGTCCACAAGACATGATTTGGCAGTTCGCACATAGTCCACTTCTGTCGTCTTGTGTTTGTCAGACAGTCGTGTAGTATGCACGTCGTTGTCAGCGTAAGCGTCATGTCAAATGATAGTCCTTCGGGTGTTTGGGAAGTTAGCGGCGGCGGACTGGTCTTGCTGACACCTTGGTGTGGGCCGGGGCAGGTGTAGATACAGTCGGCGTAGGTGTAGATACAGTAGGCGTATGTGTAGATACAGTCGGCGCAGATGGAGACACGTTGTACGTGGGTGTGACAAGCTTCGTACCGGTCCTCGGCTGCTTGGACGGAGTGACAGGGGACCTGGACTGCGACGACGGTTGCTGTTGGATGGGTTGAGGAGTTGATGACATCGGTGTCTCGTTGGTGCTATCATCTTCATTCTCTTCTTCCCCATGACTTAGAGAGAGTGGCGCACCGTGGATGGGCTTGATGTGAGAAGAGTTCCGGGTGGTTTGCCTCTCACCACGCTGTGCAGTGATCATGGTGCCTTTCTTGTGGGTAACGACATAAGGCAGAGGAGAATTTGGAGTTGACAGCTTGTTCGTCTTCTTCTGCTTCACTATGATATAGTCACCTGGTCATATGTGTGTCGCTTGGCGTCGGCATAGTTGGTCATCTTGCACTTTGCTGATATGGTCATTTTCAGCAGTGCAGCTGTGGATAGGTCTGAGTGTTTGGCTTGGGATGGGAGAAACAGGCAGGAAAGTGGGAAGCTGGGATTTCAGGGCAACGTTGTCAGCGATCGATGCACGGATTGTCTTGTTCAGTGTAGCCATGAAGCGTTCAGCCTCTCCGTTCGCTTCTGGCCAGAGGGGCGTAATCTTCCTGTGGTGGAACTCGAAACTGGACATGAAGCTTATAAATTCCTCGTCGTTGGAAGAAGGGCCATTATCCGACTTGATCGACTGTTGTTGGGATTCCTTGGCGGGAGAAGATGGCTTCTAACTTGGGTAATATACTGTCTTGGCTGAGGCGGATGGGACAATCTCAACCTCGGGAAATCAACTATACTCGTCTATGATAACGAGCAGGTAATCGTCTGATGGGAAGGGACCAGCAGAGTCAATGGCAAGTGAACTCCATGGTTCAGATGGTAAGGGAGTCGGTTGGGCAGGTTCATGCTTGGCAGGGGATACGTGATTTGACTTCGTCTTCGACAAGTTTGTCATTGTGAGGGAACCGTGCAGACCTTTTGTCTGATGCACTGCTTGGTCTTAACAATCCTTTGGTGTTTGGTGTGCAGTAGCAACGACTTTCTGTTGTAGAGTGGTTGGGATGACAAGACGATTTCCTCGAAGAACCAAACCATCGTTGTCCGAGAGCTCTTCTCTGAACCTGGTGAAGTTTGATACCTCGGGGTCTTCCCAACGGCCAATTTGGATTGCCAACATCAACTTCTGGAGGCTTTGGTCTTGCTTGGGTATGGCATTCTTCGTGACATATGTTATGTATGCCTCACCAGCGTTCTCGCGTCTTGGTGTAGTCTGGGGGTGACAGCTGGATTTAGGGCATCTCTTCCTGGAGCATATACTAATTAAGGTAATTAAGCGCCATCATTCCATTCGGGCTGTAGTTGCCTTTTGGCTGTTCATTATTCCCAGTAATGGCTTGTGGTCGGTGATCACTAAGAAGTGGGAGCCAAAGAGGTTCAGGTGGAAGTGTTCTACTCCGTAGACAACTGCCAAGAGTTCTCTGTCGGTCTGGGAGTAACGTTGTTCAGTGGCAGTGAGGGCGCGACTGGCGTAGCAAATCACCTTCCCGTTCTGGGTCAAGATTGCTCCGAGACCAACAGGACTTGCGTCGACTAAGACTGTGGTTTCTTCTGTAGGATTGAAGTAAGCCACGACGGGTGTTCGTGTCAGAGATTGCCTCAGCTTGTCGAAGGCTTGCTGTTCTGTTTGCGACCATTTCCATGCGACGTCCTGTCTGGTGAGCTTTCTGAGGAGTTCAGTCATGGTTGCGTAGTCAGATATAAACCTTGAGACGTAATGTGTCATTCCTAGGAATGAACGTACTTCGCTGATATTCTTCGGCGGAATCGTGTAGATGATGGTCTTGATCTTGTTTGGATAGGCTGAGACACCATTCGCACCGAATACATGTTCAAAAAGTAACTTAATTGGTGGAGAACATGCATTTTCCTCTGTTGCCCTGCGCACCACTGTATTCTAGCTTCTGTAGTGTGACCCGGAGACTTGCGTCGTGTTCAGGTTGGGTTTTCCCATAGACGATAATGTCGTCAGAGAGGTTTCGAGCACCTGGGATGTTGCTGAGTAGTACCGCGACGGCGTTTTGGAATGATTCAGCGTTGACCCCAAAGAGTAGGTGTTTGTAGCGACGAAGACCGACATGGGTGGTGACGGTAGTGATGTAACGGCTTTCTTCGTCTAATTCTAGTTGATGGTATGCGTTTGTCAAGTGTAGCTTGCTGAATACAGTTGTGTCACGTCGACGCAGATTCTGACATCACCCGATTTCTTGGGGACGACTACGATTGGGCTCGGCTAGGGTGTGGGGGCCTTCTACTTTTTCAATGAGATCCATCTTTTCGAGGCAATCTAGATACTTATCGACATCCTTGCTGACGTGAAATGGGATGCGTCGATGTCTCTGAGCTATTTGTGGGACGGATGGGTCAATGTGCAGCTATATTTGGATGTCCTTGATCCGACCCATGGATCCATCAAACAGGGTAAGGAATTCATCATGGATGGTTTGTGGGCCAGTTTGAAGGGAAAAGTCGATCAGCTGCATGTGTTGGGCTGCTTCGCTGCTCGGCAGCTTGCTGCAGGTGTTTGATTCTAGGACGTAGAACTTTGCCCGAGTTGTGCTTGACACGTAGCTTACTTCTGATTCAAAGAAACTTCGCTCGTGGAAAAGACATGCTCTTCATCATCAGACGCAGACGAGGAAAAATCGACATGTCTCACCATGGGTACAGACATGCAGACACGTGCATAATGTCCTAGTTTGCCACAGTTCGAGCACGTCTTGCCTCTGGCTGGGGAGTCACTCTTGGAATGAGGCTGGGAACCGCAATAGTGACAGGAATCACTGGATGAGTGTTCACCGGCCGGAAGCACGAGTTGGACAACCACGATGACTATAAAACCACCTAGACGACGAGTATTGTCTCGACGAGTGGGATCAGGGGCAGTCGGCTGCGTAGGGCAAGGCTGGTGTCGGTTGTGAAGAGAGCGACCGTCGGAATGACTTGAACCGCGTGAGCGATGACCTCGTTGTCCGCGGCGACCTCGATGATCACGATTCACAATATTGCCATTGACATCACTGGAGACGGCGTTGTCAGCAGCAGCATTCTCGATGACAGCCGCTCTGCTTTCGCAGTGTTCCATGCTGCGAGCTTCATCTAGTACTTGGTTGAAATTTAGATTGTCTTTCAGGGCCTTCCTGCGGACTCTGGAAGAAGAGCAGCCTTGGATGATTTGTCCAAGAATTTCTTTGTCGACATCATGAAAGTCACAAAGGATCGCCATGCCTCTCAAACGGGTAAGGAAAGCATCGATGCTCTCCCCTTCTTTCTGGGATGTTTGCATGAACTTAATTTTAAATATCTCATAAAAAATGTTCTTTTTGGGCGTGAAATACTCTTCCAAGGACTTCTTCAGCACTATTTATTTTCTGGGAATAGAATTGTCTCCTTCAGTCATTGCTCCAGCCCCATTTTGTTCATCAGTCATTGAGTCGTATATTTCGAAGACATCACCTCCCCCATAATGGAGTAAAAGGTTTTTTATGGCATAATTTCCAATGTCAAGGGTCCAAAGGAGATTTTCGAATTTGGCTATCCATTTCTGCCATCTGGTGCCGGCCATTGTCTCATAGACAATTATTTTTTTTAAGGAGGTAGCGAGGCCATAATGTCGGCATAGTGAATATGCAACGCGGGGGGTAGAACAATTATTAAAGGAAACAGATCGTTTTGCTAGTTCGTAGCGTTATGACATTGTAATACCAGAGATCATCCTCGTCGCCAGATATGATGTTTATACAAAGTACAAACATGCCAACATCTTATTGGTGTGGATTAACGTGTTTAATTGTGTAGGAACACGGTAATCAGTGTGTCACGCAAACACGAATGCCACGAAACTCTCGGAAGTCCCGTCTACGCATGTGTGTGTAATTAGAAAGAAAGGGGGACAGATCACATTGTTTATCATAGATACGAAACATGATAATTATGAGCTACATGACATTACAACACACACATACACACGCACGCACACGCACACACACACACAACATGTACTATTACTACAGTGGAACCTCGGTGTTAGGGTCAGACACATGACTGGGCAAAAGTGATGCTAATACTGAATATGGGGACTGGCGCATCACGGCCGGGAATTGCTAAAATTGCTCAGATACATGTGATTTTAATAGCAATGCATATTAAGCAAATGCATTGCTAATATCAAGTACAGTGTAGTGTCTGGATTATTTCTGGTTACAGTTACAGGGTGTACTTACTTTTTTTAAATGTTAAGTTGGCCCTACAGTGAACATGCATGTACAAGGTTGTATAGAGAGAATACGTTATAACAGGATTTAAGCTCTCTCCTGACACGTCTCTTATATTTCGCTTCCATTTCGCATATACTTGTGAAAATCTAACAATTCGTAAATCATACTGCACTGTCTTCATATATTTTAACTTGGCTTTTGACTACAGAAACGATATATTTGCCTATTAAGCGGTTTTTGTTTGCACTGACTAGGTTTCGCCGCCTGAACCTACCTCTCCAATTGGGTTCAGATTTGTAAGGCGCCTAATAATTGACACCCTATTGTTAGCACCAAGACCGAGGGTCCATTACTTGTCAGATTGCACCTGTGACATTCTCGTAACGACACGATTTAATAATGGGAACAGGTTTAATTACAAAGCCAACACGGAATACAAAGCAGGCAACCCGCGTCACACCTCTCCTCGTCTGCGCTCGTGCACACCGCTCTCCTGTGCCGGAGTCCCGCAGGGGTGTCGCAAATTGTGCACACAGGGGGATCCATGTCACATTCCCCCTCCCTTTAATACCTTCGCCCCCGAACGAAACTCGGGGATCCTTTCAAGATCACGATATATAACAAGTATATACAATTATGCAGAACAATTCGAGAAAGAAAGAAAGAAAAAATTGATTATGCAACGTCCTTCATGAAATATAAATGTTCATCATTGTCCGGAGAATGTTCGCATACGTAGATTAAGTGTCCGTTAACTAACACATATCAAGCATCGTTGATTAAAGTAACTGCACCATATATAGCGAATGGTCTGGGGTGATGGTGGCGATATAAGCAACGTCCAATGTCATTTTCTTGACTGTAGCTGCACCCTCGCAAACTGTGACGACGCACGTGATACGGCAAATGTGTACAACCATGGCAGTACATTTTCTGGTGCTGGGATATCTTCAGTATGGAGACATCTCACCATGAACTTCCTTTTTCACACATCAGCATGAGTACGAGCGTAGGGACAAGTTGATCGCCAGACGTGTAGTCAACAATTTAGTGTCAAGCAGGGTGGATTCTTCCTCCAGATGACTGCCTCGTGGTCTGTCAACAGTTGCTAGTGCAAGTAGGCAACCGTACTAGAGATGGCCGTGACACTAAAACAAACTAAAATACATGGCATAGAACAATGTTTTTCCAAAAAAACAATTCAACAAATAAATCCACACCATATTTGGCATGGCACTGTCAACCAAGCTTACACACGACAGTAATGTACCAAACAAAATTGATACATAGGTTACTGTCTGCCTGGACACCAATAACACGGTATTCCGCAGGCGAATGTGTTTCAAATGTGGAACTGACGAAGCAGAGCACGGTTACTGTATTAACATTCTACCATGTTGAGTGCAACAGATTCTTTCAAAACACCGAGGCGACCAAATTATGGCGTGAGTAACTTTCTTCACTGTTGGCGAGTGATGTCAGACTATGTGCAACTGCTAACAAAAATCTGCATATCCATCATGTCACCCACCGTTTCTGAGACATCGCTGGAGAAAGTCATACATCTGTCCTAGCACTCGTTCAAAGTCTAACACATTTACTTTGTTTCGCTCAAGATTACGAGCATGTACTCAGCGATGTGTTGACCTATAGGTCAAGCAGAGTGGATGGACGACGTGTGCGTAGCCGCCTCTGGGGGTCTGACTACCTCGCTATCGTCACCAACAGTACGATCATCCGGAGCCTGTACTCGAGGTAGGGCAGCAGGAAGCTCTGGAGTCTGTGTCCAGCGTCCTGGATCTGGAGAGCATACCTCGGTGTCCATTGGTAGGTCATTGGTCAACCAACTGGTTAGTGGATCATCATTGTCCTCCACATATTCTTTTAGATGGTCGATGTGGTTGACTATTGTTCGGTCCCCTGCAGAGCGTTGTATCGCAACAGTCACTCCAGAAGGACGACCCACCACTAGGTATGGACCAGACCATCTGACTCCACCTTTCGTCTTAGCTGTGGCTGTGCTGTAACGCCATACCCAGCTCCCTTTCGGAAAATGTACTGGAGTCGCCTTCATGTCATAATTATGCGGTCTTCTGACGAAGGGATGCCTTGCGACTTTCCCATCGAGCTATGCTGTGGCTTAACTCCATGGCGTCATGAAGCCATTCGCCATACCGAGTTGTACATTGCGGGACATGTGCCCTGGGGGGTCCCTCGATTTGTAGATCGAGTGGAAGGACAATCTCATGACCCAATAACATCCGGTATGGGGACACCTTAGTACTGGTGTGTGCCGTAGCACGGTATGCGCACAAGGCATATGGAAAATGGTCTTCGCAGTCTTGTGGGTGTAGCCTGGCATATGTAAAAATCATATCTTGGAGGGTACGGTTAACATTTTCAACCAATCCGTCTGATTGCGGACGGTAAGGTGTAGTTAGCGTCTTATCGATTCGCATCATGCGACACACCTCCTGAAGAATTTTATTGTCAAATTCACTTCCCCGATCGGAATGAAGCTGTCTTGGACAGCCAAATCGACAGAATACCTCTGTGACTAGTTTATCGGCTACTGTGATTGCTTCTTTGTCGGGTATGGGGAAGACTTCAACCCATTTCGTGAAATAATCTTCGACGACTAGAACGTATTTGTTTCCGCTTACCTAGTTGGGCATTGGACCTATAAGGTCCATAGCTATACGTTCCCAAGGAACTCCTACTGCCAACTGAGTCAGAGGAGCGCGGTGTGGAGCCGATGCCGGTTTGCGCTGTCCACAGTCCCTACACAGGGTTAGCCACCGACTGACGTCCTCTGACATCCTAGGCCAATAGTAACGTCGTTGCAGGGAGGCAAATGATTTGTTATGACCCATGTGCCCTCCAAGGCGGTCGCAGTGTACCGCATAGAAAAGTCGCCGTCTTATTGGCGAAGGGACCGCAAGTTGGATTATCTCTTCGGTGTCACAACTGGCTTTCTTCTTACGATAGAGAATGCCATCCACTATGGTCAACCTGTCCCATTGTTGCCATAAACACTTGGCCATGTAATCTTGGTCCCTGATTTGTGCAAACGGTGGTCTCTGGGTGCGGGTATCCTTGTGGCGGAGCATACAATCAATGCTCTCGTCTTCGCTTTGCCAGCGACGTATGTCCGGTAACGTCACACCTGGGACCCACAGCAATGCAAATACTCCGCTTTCCGCGCCTTTCTCCGGAGATGATGAACAGTCATTAAAGTGGCTGTTGGAACCAGATTGGCAAGATTTGCAAGAAGTTTTGGGTGGATCCACGATTTGTTCAGCAATCTCGCCCAACAAGAGATTGTCATTGGACAGTGCAGGGACAACATTGTGATTTGAATTGGGCTGCTGTAAGGCTTGTTGCTCACTGCACGTATTTGGAGTACAATCCTTGCACTCTAACCGCTTGCATGGTCGTGACGCCTTGCGGGAGAGTGCATCAGCAATACCCATCGAGCTTCCTGGTCGATGAACAATCTGGAAATCATAGGCACCAAGGGTGACGAGCCACCGTGCAACCATTCCTTCAGGTTCTTTAAAATTAAGTAACCATGTCAGTGACGCATGATCTGTGATAATGGTGAATGGTCGGCCCCACAGATAGTAGTGAAATTGTTTGACGAAGGTCACTACTGTCAACAACTCCCTGTGTGTTGTGCAGTATCGAGTCTGCGTACGACTGAAGGTCTTAGATGTATAGGCAATGACTTTCTCACCACCCGCCTGGCGTTGTGAAAGTACACTACCCTTGGCCTCTGCACTCGCATCGGTATACAAAACAAAGTCGTCATTTCGAGTGGGGTATGCCAAAACAGGCGTTTCTTTGGTATCTGACCAGACAAAAGAACGCTTTGCCTTCGTCATGGCCGTCAAAGGGCTGGCAATGTGAGCAAACGATGGTATAAAGCGCCGATAATAGGATGCTAAGCCTAAAAATCGACGAACTTCTTTTACCGTAGTAGGCCGAGGCCAGTCTTGCACTGCAGATACCTTTTGTGGATCTGTAGCAATCCCGTGTCTGGAGACTATGCGGCCAAGATAGGAAACCTCAGTCTGGAATAGCCTACACTTCTTGGCTTTCATCGTCAAGCCAGCAGCACGAAATATGTCCCACACTGTAGTGAGGCGGTGCAATGTCTCTTCGAAGGTCTTTCCATAGACGATAACATCGTCAAGATAAACCAAACAACTTTTCCAGCACAACCCTCTCAAAACGAGCTCCATCAAACGCTCAAATGTTGCCGGGGCATTGCAGAGCCCAAGAGACATGACCTTCCACTGGAAGAGACCTTGCCGCGTACTGAATGCGGTCTTCTCTTTATCTCGTTCGTCCAGTTCCACTTGCCAGTAACCAGATACCAAATCAAGGGTACAAAACCACTCAGAGCCAGCCAGAGCATCTAATGTATCCGAAATCAACGGCAGGGGGTATGCATCCTTTCGGGTGACATCATTTAATCGACGATAATCTACGCAAAACCGGACTGTACCGTCTTTCTTCTTTACAAGGACTACCCGACTACTCCATGAACTAGTGCTCGGTTCTATGATATCCTTATCCAGCATGGACTGAACTTCTCTTGTTTCTATCTCTTGTTGAGCCACCGGAAGGTGTCGAGCCCGTTGGCGGATTGGGTAAGCATCGCCAGTATCTATCCTATGCTTTGTAAGACCAGTCGTACCCAACTGGGAACTAGTCTCAACAAAAACATCCGAATAACGTCGGAGAGCGGCTCGGACAGCGCCTTGCTGAGACAAATTTAGTTCTGCTGACAGTTCAGAAGACGATTTGTCTAGCGCTGGGGGAAGCTGTTCAGACGTAGATTTGGAATACGTCTGTCCTGATTCAGCATATCCTTTACAAGGCAAGTCCTCGTCTGATACATTGAAGACCTCAGTGCATGGCACCGACTGTAGCACACCAACTGTGCCACCTTTACGGAGAAATATCGACTCATCCGTGGGGTTTAGGAGTACCACTGGTATGTGCACCCAACGTTGCACCCATAACAACCCCGGTATCAGTCATTACACTAGCACTTGGTGTCAGCAAGGCAGTGCTGCCACCAGCATACTGCAGCTTATTTTCAGCTCTTCCAGTAACAACTAGTTCCATGGCTGGCGGAATTTCTACAGCTTGCTCTAGGCGAACACGTGCAACTGTGTCTTGCTTACCCTGTTTGGTCAATGCAAATGTTGTGGACCCAATCTTCAGCAACCCATCCCGCATCGACATTTCGCACCCATGTTCACGGAGGAAGTCCAACCCAAGAATTCCACCACGTTCTCGTAGATCAGCTACTACGACATCTTGTGATGTGTGGAATCCATCAAATGCCAACTCTAGGGTTGTCTCGCCAAATAATTTCATCTGGCCACCATCTGTAGCTGAGTGTGTATAGGATGCAACGGAGGGCGATGACTAGCGGCGATACCCAAGTAAGTTTGATGGTCAATTAATGACACTGCGGCACCTGTGTCCAAAAGTAGGGGACATTCCATGCCATACATGCATGTACGAATCACCCAGCCATCAACTGGCTTCACTCTGTAAAATTGTGGGTGTACACCAAGATTACTGGTAGGTGGCACATGTTTGTCTACTTCATTTCCCGGATCAGTATTCGGAGAAAGGCTAGTTTTTCCCGGGTTTATTCTAGCCTGTCCCCGTTTGGGGAATCTAGCCGTGTCCCATTATGCGAACGAGGAGTTTTGCTGCGCCACTGTGAGTTAGAAGCCTGACCGTCGAACTTGGATCTGAAGTAGGTCTGACAACGACGTGGTGCTGAGCAATAGCGTGCAATGTGGCCCTGCTGTTCGCAGTTATAGCAGGTGATATGCAAATGTTGAGTACTGCGACTATGATCTGTCTGTCGTGTGCTCGAGACTGGAGTACCATGATCATTACCTCTATGCTGCGAGCGTGTTTGCAACACGATATTTACACGAGATACTAGTGCGTCAATTTCGGTATCATCATTGTCATATGTGTTATCACAGCTCGCCTCATAGCAACTCGGTGTTGCTAGAGTATATATACCGCCATTGTCTGGTACACTGGGTAAACTGTTCACTCTTCTCAGCAATGTGTACGAGCCTTTCGAGAGGCGCATCACTCTCAATAGAGCATAGTCTCCGAGTGAATTCATCAGTCAAGGTGGTTATAAACTGCTCTTTGACCAGTGACATACGACTGCGCATATCGCAATTCGGATATGCCAGACGAGCCAGGTCAAGCAGTTCGTTGGTAAAAACTCGCAACGGCTCGGTAGCACCCCGTTTGCGTTGCCTAAACCTGCGTAGAGCGACTCCGCTACCGAACTGGCTATACTGCCAGACCAGTGCCGCACCGAGAGAACGGTAGTCTTTCGACTGGACGGTATGTATTACCAAACGGTAAGCTTCCCCCACGAGAGCCATCTCCAACTGGAGGGCACGTTGGCCTCGTAACGACACGATTTAATAATGGAAAGAGGTTTAATCACAAAGCCAACACCGAATCCAAAGCAGGCAACCCGCGTCACACCTCTCCTCGTCCGCGCTCGTGCACACCGCTCTCCCGTGCCGGAGTCCCGCAGGGGTGTCACAATTTGTGCAGACAGGCGGGTCCATGCCACTCAACTAAAGACCATGGCGCCCACTCAATTTGTCCACTGAAAAAAGTAAAGAAAACACGTCTAAATAACTATATTTGTGATTTGTTTAAATACATAGGCCTAGTCAGTTGGTAGATCAGAGGCCAATGGTCCTAAAGTAGTAAATTATTATGCACTATTATTTTATAAAAACATTGATAAATAAAGAATAATTAAGTTCTCTTTGGATAGTGTGCGCCTGATCTTGTATTTTGTTCAGAAGCATCCATCCGTCTGATATTTGCAGATAGGAATACAAATATGTGCCGCATGTGCTAAGTGTCAGTTACATGAAATAGCGGCTGCCCTGCCCCTGCCCCTGCCCCTGCCCCTGCCCCCGGTAGATGGCGGACCTGCTGTGTGCAGTGTATGCCATGTTCGCCAGACGGCGCAGTAGTAGGTTGTCAAGAACTCCCGTGGCCAGTGAAAGCCGACGGAATCAGCTGGGTGGATTTCCAGGGGCCGATTAGACCGGTTTTTCGTTGAATGTCAGGTTTCTCACTCTCACAGCCCGGAAAACTCGCCCGATTTAGCTGGACAAGACCAGTTATAACACTGGACATCAGCACCACGGTAGCTGAGGTAAGTATCTGCATTTTTTGTCAGAAATCGAAGAGAATTTCTGCGTTGTCGGTGCGCGAATATGACTGGGAATGTTGATGCTTCTAGAAAAAACCGTGATTTATCCATTTCGTTATCTTCGATGACGCCACGGCGAAACAGCCCTTTGTCTTCGACGGTGCTTACTGACGTTGTTATTGTGGTGTAACTACGTAGCAACTTAGAAATGGTTTCGTCGCGTCTTTCAAGTATGGGTTGTTTATATATTCTGACAGCGGCTGTCATTTCGAGGAATTTCGCGTCTGGTCGAGAAACACGAACGGATTTCCGTCCACGGCGTATTTTAATGGCTATGCCTATGCCATGGCGGTACTGGCATATTGCCTGCGATGCCTGATTATTTATCGAGCCTTGTTCTGCGTCAGAATCCGTTGTTTTACATCCATAAATTAATCCTAACACGCTCACCGTATATGAAACCGGGCAAGCACACGCGTCTAGATCGTGACAATTTATTTGAACAGCGTGACTCCAGTCCTTGTAAGTTGTAGTAATTGGATTAGTACTAAGTTGGCCATGATACTTAAGTTTACATTATTTAATGAGTCATATTTAAGTTATATCCTTGACTATATAAAGTCTATATACTACAGAGGAGTATCTGAATAGTTTACTCTCAAAACTCAATGAGTATGTAATAACGTACGCATGAGTATGACCAGCTGAAAATTACTCCAATTGACAAGCTACAGCCTATAGCTATACTCCAAGCCTACTCACAAAGGGGACCACTGTGTTTGTTACATGTAGGGGACCTTCTCAGGTTTTTAATTACCAGGTAACAGAAATAAGATACATACTGTTATAATATACAAATAATTAAACATTTAGTTAAGTAATATGTTTTTTACACACAGTACCTTCTAATAACTATAGTTTAATCATGTAAACTATTAAAAATTGTGATGGAGATCAGTCATTACAATGACATATTTAATTTGATAAAATAGTAAATATAGATCTATATTAAAAAGAATTAAGAACAACAGTTTGGTGTGAAATATGGTACAGTTGAACACACAACACAGGTACTCTCATGACTGGAGGGGTTCAGACACGTAAAAATAATTCACTTCTCAGCTGTCCGAAAACATAATGTAAAAAAAAATTATTTTATTGTGTTCAAAAACAGTCTTTTATATAATGTATGTATTTGGACACATAAATAATAGGTGTCCAAAAACATACAGTACAAAAAATAATTATTGTTGAGGATTTTGAAAGTGTCCAAAAACAATGTCTGAATGCATATTCATTACGGTAATAAAAATATGATATCACAAGTGTGACAGCTGCATATCAATTTTATGAACAATATTTATGTTAAATATTCTATGTACAGTAAATCTTGATATTTTCTGTATGACGTAACGTTAGTAGTAACTTGAAAAAGTGATTTATAACAGTCATCAAATTAATGTCAGAAATGCTTGTTTGCTTGTAAAATAGTTAACACGAGATATCTAAGCAACAGAAAAGTGCTGCATACCTGGTATGTCTAAAACAAATGTCCAAAACTTCAGCATCAAGAATGAAATTTGCTTTATGGATTCACATGTTTGCAATCTTATTCTATCAGGGATTTTGTTAAGAACCGGGACTCGGGTAATTTACCCGACAAAGGAGAAGGGAAGCTTTATAAATATATGTTTAAATTATAAAGCTTATGATACCATTGTGAAACACTGAAATATTGTGTTAAATATTTATTTTGATAGTTATTAATATTATGAAACCAACTTATGAGCATTTCAGGAAACAGCCTTCAACTTGGACCTAGATTAATCGTGGTGATTCCTGGATGCATGGATTCCATTTTCACCGGAGTGTGGGAGAATGAATGTCCTCATGGCACTGTCTACAGAGAGCTGTGTCTGTAAACTCAAGAGATATGTAGGCCTACATTTATATTAAGTGGACACTAATTTTTTAAACAATTAACACAGATGGAACTTAATTTAAGTAAAAACATGTTGTCTATGATTTAATAAGTTACATCATATTGTTGTATCCGTAGTGGTCCGCAACCCCGCGACATGCTATGACTTGGTCAGAGCATGTTATGCGGTCCCTGCTTTGGGGGTCATGGTCCCTGCTATCAGTACACTTAACAAAAACCGAGAAATACATAATGCAGTTACTTATTGTTACCAAACAAAGTCATTTTACAAAAGATACAAACCTGAGGAAAAGCATTTATATATTCGCAGGAATTAAAGTATCAATTTTTGTTTGTTACATTTTTAGAAACAACATTTGATAGTTCAGTTTTAGTAATGCCATTTGGACTTTGTTATCTTGAAAAGGTATCTTTGATATATGTTCTGGTTTGAATGGTGAGTTATTTGATGTTGTCTGTCTCAACTTGACATTTTCAGGTGGTTCAATTCAACCACATAACTTCGCAACAAATTGACGTATATGGGTGACACCGGTATCATTACAAAACTGAAATGTCCCCCTTTGAGATGATTCTTATAACACCACACTGTCAAAATCTACCTCAAGGTTGGAACATATTTTCGTCCTTAAAATGACCCAAATTTTCACAAGTTTTATTCGAAGAATAAGTTATCTACTTATCCTGTCTGAGTAGATAGTCCGGCAGGTCACATGATAACATATCACAATCCATTCACATGACACCATGGCCAGTTAACTGCCATGAACTTTAGTATTACCTGACCAATCAGCACAGAATGGTCAGTTGTTTACATTCCTTAAATGTTGATCCGTCGTCGAAATTGTACAGCCAATATATGCCTTGTCTGAAGTGCTATTGAGTCTGCTTAGATACATCTTGTACGTGTATGTTCCTTTAAAATAACTGTTTAGTTTGGAGCTTTTATGGCCAAAAATATTTATAATTTTGTTGTGGAAATGTAATAAATATTAATTCGCCCGTCTTAATATTATTGTGATTCCAGAGTATACTAAAGGTGACGTAGAATATTTTACTTGGACACATGGCATGTTATAAACGTTTCGTTGTAAATAAATTCTGCCAAATTTAAGTTAATCAGCATGAAACATAATAAGTGTTAATAAGTGAGTAACTGACATTGCACCTTAAAAATAAAATTACCCCTGAATGGTCAGTGGTCTGCTATCTGGCGTTGCTATTTATCTTAATTATCAGACCACGCCTGTAAACCTTTGTGACGAACTTGAAGAATCAGTGAAGATGCGATTGATTTCTAGTAATCCCCCGAGCAGCATGTTTACGTGCTGTGTATCAATTTATTAAATCAATAACAGTGGAGTGGCATCTGTTCACAGGGTCCCAAGTAATGGTATTCTGGTGACCTGTTATTTAATTGAATCCACGTGCTTTTTTGTTGGCTGCTTTCCAGAATATACTGCACAAAACCAGGTGGTGTTACGTAATAAACTAATCATTTTACTAATCTAAAATGTGTTTCAGAATAAACTGCTTATCTACATTGTTGCATAATAAACTACCTGTCTGTGGCGTTACAGACTAAACTTCTCCTCTGTTGTGTTACAAATTCATCTGTGGTTCTACAGAATAAACTACTCAATTACGCTATGTACACATTATGTATATTAAAAATAAACTATTTTTATTACAAAATAAACACAGGTCAGGTGGTACGAAATGTGATGTGTGAACATACCTAATTTGATTAAAACTGAGGTTATTTTATTTTTTGTCAATGTTCCTCAGCTGTGCATTTTGTGTGGAAACAAAGTGTACATATTTTGTTCTGTTGCTTTAAGTGTAACTTAACATTGAGTTAATCATCAATCGATTGATTGTAACTGTAATTTGATCTATTTTTTTGTAATTTTCCACTGATTTTGACCACACTTGCCCAGAAATAATGTTATAGTTTGTTCTACAACTAATGTGCCTTTTAACAAAATGTTACTAGTTCAATAAGTTTATCAAGCATAACTTATTTTTAATTTTACACAATTTTACAATTACAATTTGTCACCTTTGACCTAACATGATAAATATTTTAATAAAATTTGCACTTGTAAGAATATTTGCCCAGCTTGAGCATAGAGTGTCAGCATGGGTTTGTCACGCAACATGCAGAGAAAGATATAAAGTGATTTATGAAGTGTAGCCAGGAGTGGATGGATGCGCAGACTGCAGGTTGAGTCTTGTAGAATGTTGACCTATGTAATACTGACCCAGTTGACTGGGTGTTGCAAGGCAAAGCCAATCTCTCAGTGTTGGGTAACATAGATCTGTCTCTTCAAGGTGCGTGCGTGCGTGCATGCGTGCGTGCGTATGTGAGTGTGTATGGTTTGTATGGTGTATGTAATGCATTGTGTATAGTGTGGGTACAGTGTGTATGGTGTGTAGTGTGTGTACGGTGTGTGTACTGTGTGTATGTGGTGTGTGTACAGTGTGTGTACGGTGTGTGTACTGTGTGTATGTGGTGTGTGTACAGTGTGTGTACAGTGTGTGTATGGTGTATGTACAGTGTGTGTATGGTGTATGTACACTATATGTGCATTGTGTGTATAGTTTGTGTACAGTGTGTGTGTGTGGTGTTTGTACAGTGTATGTACGGTGTGTGTACAGTGTCTGTTCAGTGTGTACAGTGCGTGTACAGTGTGTGTACATTGTGTGTATGGTGTGTGTACAGTGTGTGTACGGTGTGTGTAAAGTGTAGGTACGATATGTGTACATTGTGTGTATGGTGTGTGTACAGTGTGTGTGGTGTGTGTACAGTGTATGTACGATACGTGTACATTGTGTGTACAGTGTGTAATGTTTGTGTATGGTGTGTGTACAGTGTGCATATGGTGTGTGTACAGTGTGTGTGCACAGTGTGTGTACAGTGTGTGTGTACAATGTGTGTACAGTGTGTGTATGGTGTGTGTATGGTATGTACAGTGTGTGTATGGTGTACACAGTGTATGTATGGTGTGTGTACAGTGTGTGTGTATGGTGTGTACAGTGTGTACAGTGTGTGTATGGTGTACGTGGTGTGTGTGCAATGTGTGTACAGTGTGTGTATGGTGTGTATAGTGTGTGTACGGTGTGTGTACGGTGTGTGTACGGTGTGTGTACGGTGTGTGTATGGTGTGTGTATGGTGTGTGTACTGTGTACATAGTTATATAATGTGTAAAGTTATAAATATACACTGGGAGTTTTTAAAATATGACTTAATTAAAAAAATATTATAAATAATTATGAAATTGCTGCAGTAAAACTATGCCTAATAAATACCTAATAGTCAAGTAAATTATTAAAGCGACCTAGTGTGGTCTGTTACCAGGAACCTCCATCACAAACCTCAGGTGGTAATCATATCAATAGCAGGTTCACTCAGTCAGTTCTACTTCCACCCACTTGATTAGGAACCAGGCAACTTCAAATGGTTGTTGTACGAAGTTTCCATTAGTTCCACGTCTACAGTACTGCCAATAATAGATGATTTCCATTTGTTCCACGTCTACAGTACTGCCAATAATAGATGATTACAATTTGAATGTCTTATTTACAATTTGTGGGTGCAACATTCAAATCAAAAACAATGTTTCTAGCATATTAAAGACAGCTCGGTGGGTTGTATTACCTTCAATGTACATATTCTGACATTAAGATCCTTATATTAGACAATGAGTAACAGACAGTTATGGTTGGTTTAAAAGTCATAACCGAATGCGTGGAAATTCATATTTTTTGGCCAGCTTCATTACACAATTATTGACAAAACAGGAAACTCGATAAATCTTTTATGGTAAATACTTTCGAATTTATCTTAATAATTGTCTCCCTGACACAGAACATTCTTTGCAGGAAGCTTCTACTGATATGATGATGCATGTATGCAGGCACATTGTGGAACAATAAATTGGCCAATTTGTTTTGTCGATATATATATATATATATGCTGAAAAAATCAGAAGTGTGCAGTCATGCAATTCTTGGTGATTGTCTGCCTTGTGAGTGGTGAGAATAATCGCATCTTCGAATAATAACATCTTTGATTAAACACATCTTCGGCAACAAATTATATCTTTGAATTGGGTTGCCTCTCGTAGTGAAAACAATATATTGTAATAAAGATTGATATATCGTATTGCCGCAAGCATTGTTTATTTGTATGAGAAGAAGAACAGTCTGTAGAGACGTGGGCGCAGTATGCGGCTGATTGCCTTTGGCTGTATATGACAAGCCAGTTATTAAGAATTTATTTGTGTCTTGCCTTTTTTGAATGCAAGAAACAGGACATGTATGAACAACATGCTCATATGTGCATGCATGCACATGCATTCATGGACACACACACACATGCACACACACACATGCAAGCTTGCTCACCCACACACAAAACACACGAGTTCAGAAAATGTGTAAACCACACAACAGTTCATAAATTATTTGCAAGTTCTATTTGTTGTATTTAGTTGTTTTCTATTAACTAACTAGTCTGCGCCTGTGGTTAACATTTTATGAGGTGTCATTCAAGTATTCAGCCTTTTTTAGAACATTATCCAAGCCGATCTTTCTATGCTGGCACTGGGGGTGGCTGGCACTGAGGGTGGCTGGCACTGGGGGTGGCTGGTACTGAGGGTTGCTGGCACTGGGGGTGGCTGGCACTGGGGGTGGCTGGCACTGAGAGTGGCTGGCACTGGGGGTGGCTGGCACTGAGGGTGGCTGGCACTGGGGGTGGCTGGCACTGAGGGTGGCTGGCACTGAGGGTGGCTGGCACTGGGGGTGGCTGGCACTGGGTGTGGTTGGCACTGGGTGTGACTGGCACTGGGGGTGGCTGGCACTGAGGGTGGCTGGCACTGAGGGTGGCTGGCACTGAGGGTGGCTGGCACTGGGGGTGGCTGGTACTGAGGGTGGCTGGCACTGATGGTCATCACTGTAATCCTCAGTGGTTCTTTTATGTCATTATCCAAGCCGATCTTTCTATGCTGGCACTGGGGGTGGCTGGCACTGAGGGTGGCTGGCACTGGGGGTGGCTGGTACTGAGGGTTGCTGGCACTGGGGGTGGCTGGCACTGAGGGTGGCTGGCACTGGGGGTGGCTGGCACTGAGGGTGGCTGGCACTGGGGGTGGCTGGCACTGAGGGTGGCTGGCACTGGGGGTGGCTGGCACTGGGTGTGGCTGGCACTGGATGTGACTGGCATTGGGGTGGCTGGCACTGAGGGTGGCTGGCACTGAGGGTGGCTGGCACTGAGGGTGGCTGGCACTGAGGGTGGCTGGCAATGAGGGTGGCTGGCACTGGGGGTGGCTGGTACTGAGGGTGGCTGGCACTGATGGTCATCACTGTAATCTTCAGTGGTTCTTTTATGTCCCAAATTGAGACGGGACTGACATTAACATGATCTCTGAGTCACAAGTTGATCGATCAAGTTTGTTGTGACGTCAATACTTGTCTGTTGTACTATGGGTCTATTGAAACACGCCAATAAACTGGAATCGACTGGAATAATGTCTTGTATTTGCTGAATGAATCAATGAAGTTTGTATACATTTTGTAAGCATCAGAAGCTATGGAATATCAGGGGGGACAGTTAGTGACTGCATGCAGCCTGTGTTGTACCTGGAGGTGCCGGCCTCATGGTTTTTGTTTAGACTGTAAAGATGGCAAAATCATTCTTTCAAGAATAATAATAATAATAAGTCGTTTTATTTTCCAACATAACGATAATATATATATACAATGTTTGTGGCACATAAATACGTATTATGTCAGAAAAAGGGGTATACCGAAGAAAGTTCTTATAGTTGTATACCCCTGATATTGATAGAATTTTATAGAATATAACAAGGGAACGATAGCATTAATTCACATTATCATAGAGTATGATGTCCTGTAATATGAATAATTAATAATCACAAAGCTAGCATTCATGTAGGGTTTCATATCTCTGGGGCCAATGTACAAAGAGACAATAAAATGTATTTATTATTAATATTGATATTTAATAACAGTATTAATAATGTCAGTGTGAACTCAGTGATTGGGGAGACTTTCCCTTGTACATTTACAATACATATCACCATGATTTGATGAGCACAGTGCCATGGTATATTTTAAATAATTGGTCATACTTGGCCATTATTGGCACTGGGCAGTGTCATTACTATCCAGCGGCCAGTCGTTTGAGTTGCAAAATGCCGGGGACAGCTGTACGCAATAATTCAATAGGTGATGCACCATAGCTCCAAGAAAAAACGAGAAAAACATAAAAATAGAACAATTTAATGCACGGCATGGCTACTGGATATACTCTAAGTACTAGGCAACAACATTTCAAATACTTCCAAGGAAGAATTCCCAGTGAAAAAAACAGGTCAGAAATGATGAATTTGGCGTGTCCACCGACGGCAAGCTCTGCAAGAGTCTGAATGGTCACTTTTGGACGCTGATGCAAGACTAAAGACTAATGTGATGAACACAGAAAGATGACAAACGTTAGAACATAATTCTTGGTCAAAGACAGAGGTCCCTCTTTGGTCAATTTTTCCTGCATACGACTGCATCAATGTTCGGTGAATCTGCTATGTTTTATCACCCATTCTAGGTGCACCTGCACTCAGACGCACTCATGCTACATTTTCATTGGCTAAATCAGAGTCAGTTTTTTCTCTTTTTTATTTCTTAATGCATAAACAACTTACTTGTTGACATGTACAAGGAATACCATGTATAATAATGCTCCATATTTTTGTTTTTGCCTAGAAATGTCTATCTATGAAATAAATTGAACAAAATTGAAAATCTCCATTGATTAGATAGGCCTGACTCAAACCACTCGCTTGGAACATGCATCGAAAAAAAGGTGCTCTTGTTTGCCGATTTAGGCATCGAATAAAATCAGGTTTTCAGTTTGTCTCATAATTGAGTAGGTTTCTGTAATAATTAATGCATTGATCAATCATCAGTACAGGAATAAATTGATGTCACCAATATTTGTGTCGGCGCTGCAACGGACTATTCAGAGCCCTATCTACAACAACAGGAGAACGTCGCAGGACAGACGTTACGGGACTGACGTCACGGGACTGACGTTATTTTACAAACAGCGCCCTCTATCAATAATGCCTAGTCTTTCAGGCGACATCTTTCAGCAAATGTCTAAAGGACATGCAAAACAACATACCATAATCGTCATTCATATCATCACTATGGCAACGTCAGCCACCCACACCATACAGTACTGACAATAAATTAATGTACGGTGACCTAACTAATCATATTTTGGGAAATTTTGGAGAAACAACGAAAACATTTTGAAATGAATCTACACTTTTTAGTTTGTCTTTGGCGGGCAGTAATCACATGACAGACTTCTTGTAACACGCTGCAATATCCCTAGATGGGGCTGTGATTAGTTTGTTACGGTACTGATGTAAACATTGGTGACAGAGCAGAAATGTGAATTATAAATATATAAAAATGTAACTTCAAGAAAAACATTAATGTGCAGATGGGCGTTGTAGTAAATTAATCTAAAAAGATCTATCCTATTGAATATTGAGCATGAAATACGTAAACAAATAATTCCTTCAACTTATGGTACTGACTTTGACTTACGCCAATATTAAGGTACCCCCGTCTATGGAACGGGTAAAATTAAGACAAACGATAAAGACATTCAGTTTTTCCGTTGTATTTCATAATTTGTATATTTATACACTGTATTAGCTTGGATATCTAAAACAAAGATATTTTGTAAACAATAACTTTCTATTGAACTCAAACCATTGGCGACATCAATTTGTCCATTTACTGGTGATTGACCCGCCTACATATATCTGGTACATATTGAAGTATATGGCATAACACGGCTGTGTTTCAGTTCCCCTCAGGTACAAGGACTCGTCATTTCAAAACCCCAAGTACATCACTACATGTACAAGTACCCGAGATGTGAAACACTTCACGTCAAACCTCAACACTTCCACCGAATGTGGTGCAAGATCAAATCAATGCTGCAGTGACAGGTTTTTTTTTATACAAGAACAAATTTAGCCACAGTGCATATTGAAGCAAATTCAATTACCCAATCAGCACTGACATATCTGCAAATAAACGTGCCGTCCTTTCCCTAATCACAGCCACCTGGTGTGTAAAAAAAGAACCAGTAAACTCAGAGAAAAGGGACTGTTTTCATCACTAGTCGACTAGGCATAACATCACATGGTAATCCTTTCTCTACAATCACCAGTGCAGTGTGGAGATGTACGAAGGATTTTAACTAATTACTAACTAGTAGTAGTGTGGAATGTCATATGCACAACATATTTTTGGAGGACCAAATTATATGTCTTAAAAGATCAAGACCAACAAATTGATGATATTTTTTTACTAATAAGTTTGGGAAATCATTTTAAATGTGTTTTATTATATTATTATTATTATTATACATCTAATTTTGTCTAGTTTTTATAACTAATGTTCAACGTAAATTCTTTGCATGCAGAGCAGCATTGTACCTGCCATTTGCCTAGATATATGAAAGGCATGGAATTATAAAACATTGTCTAGATTGACTATACAACCCAGGAATAAACCTAGATCTAGTCCAGTTGCCTGGTGCAGTGTGACCTGAGAACAGGACATGGTTTATCATGAATGACACCTTACCCCTTGTCCTTATTTGGTATGACTATGAGGCAAGAAAAACCCTTGTTCTGTCCACTTGACACAGTTACCCAACCATACTCTAATTAGCCTGTCTGAACAATTTATTTTAGGAAACCAGGACTGGCAACAAATTACTTAATTGCCCTTTAGACATATACACAATGGTATGATAAGAGGGTGAAGCTAAGGATAGGGTTGTTCTAAAGATTAGCAGAACTTTTCAAGTTTGGTAAACTGACAGATTCTCTAATTCTTCTGTATAATCGAACTTAAACTAGTCACTTGGTTTCTTATTTACAATGTAATGTTCTTAATGTTAGAATAAATATTTTGAAGATTATATAGGTCTCGCAACAAGTTCTCAAAACACTAGCCACCTACTGGCGTCCAGGCGCGACTTGATGGAAGGTCTGCATTGAGCCAGTTGACAAGTAGTGTAGGTGTGGAAGGCTTGGACATGTTCTGTCATACTTGACCAGGTACAGCTAATTGACACAGCCACTGAATTGATTGATTGATTTATTTATTTTATAAAATTGTAGTTCATGTACATACGGAAATCACGTCTGGTAAACAATACACATGTCAGATAGCCACAATTTGTAATAAATCACGATGTTATACAGCACTTGCAAAGTGCAGCTACATAGGCACAATCACAGGACATCAGTACTAATACTAGAATCAATATGTTGAAGATTATATGCTGTCATGTCGCATTTAACAAACCCAAAACACACTCTTCACAACTTGAATGTTCGCACATGAACTATTGAAACTCTAAACAAGACATACAGATTCTAAACCAACTCTTTTGGTAACATAGTGGACACCGGCTAGGTCGAACGCAAGTCCTTTGATGTTTGGCTCATTTTCTACGTTTCCCACATCTATGTCAACTGATTCAGCCAACTTCCTGCTAATAATCGCCACCTCTGGCTGATTCTGTGACCGGAATAGTCTACCTCACTTTTATTAAGTTTTAATGGGTCTACCTATCAGATAACGGTTTAACTTCAGTAACAAATAAACAAGGTTCCCATTAATTTAAAGTACCTTCTGTCTTCCTGGGACATGTGTACCATATTGTATAAATAAAGTCCCAGTGATTTTGACGTGGTCTCTCCTTTCAGTGATATTTTATATCTATGCCATGAATAATAGCTGTATAGGTGGGGAAGTAGACAGATTTGGGGATTTGAACAGTTGTGCTGGTAAGAGACGAACATTTCTGGTGGCTGGTAGACTGTGTATAGCATATCATGCCAGAACTGTTGCCACTGTGATGTAATCTGAATGTGGTCCAGGGCCTCACCCAGAGACCCGTCCACCCATCCTATGGACGGATAATATTTAAAAATTGTGTTGTTGGACGGTTTCAAATTGATTGTGGACGGGTCCGTCCACGTTGTTTTTTTGCACGGGCCAGCCCATCCATGCCATTTTTATAATGTCATTGAAACTGCAGCAAAACCAGTTACAAAATCTAGGAAGGTTGGTTTTGAAAATTGTCCACCCAGATCGCCTGGCCAGCTCCCCGACACACACCAGAAACTAATTAAGCCATGCCTGGACTTGCTAGGATAATTGTCACCTACCTGCTAGCTACAACTTGCTAGGATAATTGTCACCTAGGCTGTGGTTCCTTGAAAGGCAGCCAGCACTTGCCTATTTCTATGTCGACTAAATAATCGTACTTGAGGTCAACGTCAGGGCAGACTTGTTGATTACGACGCATTCTTGGAAAACAAATAGAATTCCGTGTACCGGGGTAATCAACATTTCGAAACGGGATCTGTGTTTTTGAACAGAAACTCTGTAAACGCTGAAAGAGTAGAATCACCAACACCGTAAACAATAACTTTATTGGCTATATTTTGAAACAAACATGATTACTAATTTACTATGCAGTGGTATTCAGTTATTTTGGTGGATTTATGACGAATGATTTTTAAAACGCATGAGTGATGGTGCCGGTGCTACCTCGTGAGTGCGATGGTGCCGGTGCTACCTCGTGAGTGCGATGGCACCGGTGCTACCTCGTGAGTGCGATGGCACCGGTGCTACCTCGTGAGTGCGATGGCGCCGGTGCTACCTCGTGAGTGTGATGGTGCCGGTGCTACCTCGTGAGTGCGATGGCACCGGTGCTACCTCGTGAGTCGTGTCAACCAAAGACAAAGACCGTGTATCAATACAAGACAGTGCAGTATGCGCTATTTTCATTGTTTAAAGTACGTAAGTGGAGCGGTTAGTCCGCCATTCTGGAGGCACACCATGATCTCGCTCAGTGGCGCCTCCTGTCTAAATGTAGACGCCCCTGTTTGTGTCAACCGACGTAAACAAGGACGCAGGCGGAAGGCGCTAACATAAACCGTTTTGCGATCGTTGTCTGGCTGCCCACTATGCGCATTGAAGACTAATTAAATGTAATTGTCACATCGTTATAACACGCATAAATGTACATATTCTGGTTTCTATCACAAAACTCAAAGGAATAACGGCAGCCTAGGTTACGCTGGCTCAAAGTGATATAGCCCGTGTTTCGTAGTTCTGACAAATTCCGTTGGATGGCGTCATATATAGTGCTAGCTAAAATGAAACAGCATCAGTGATTTGAATATTCTTAATATGATTACTTGTGTAAATTACATCTGTCAACGTATATATACTACGTACAGCTGCATGAGAAACAACCAGACATTTATGTTATTGTGTGACAGGAATTATTTTATTATCTAAATTGAAAGTGTGGTTGTTATTGTGTTGCAAATATTGCACAAATAAATGTTGTTAGATAGGTTAACCACACAGTAAAACAGTATTGTTTAGATGCAGAGATGATAACATTGTGATATTTGAAATATTTGACAGAATGTATTATTTTTCAAAGTTAATTTTGAAATCAAATATTACTTTTCTGAACAGAAATGGGCTTCTTTTTTCATTTTAAACAGAAAATACATCGTTTGACACAAAAAATGCTACTTACATTTCTGATCACATGTGGGATATGCATTCAGCCATGTTCTCTGCCTTGCCTTCATAAATGGTAATATGTACTTTTTGTTTATTTTTATATTTGATTATTGAACACACTAAGTATGATTACCAAAATTTACCATGTTGGTGTATATCTATATTTTCTCATAGTTGGGTGTCCTATAGCGCATCCGATCGCGCGTTCAATCGCGTGCCTGACCGCACTTTGTAGCATGTTGGAAAAAAATTGGACTGGCAAAAATTTGATCCTGAATTGTTATCTTGTGTACAGCACTAAAAGAGTGTAAACATGGGCGTAAATTTAACAATTGATTCTGTTTATAGATGGATTTTCCGTATGAGATGATTATCTTGGTGAAATGCTCCCCTGGTGTCGATGTTATGCTGAACAAAATGAGACATGCACGATCACATTCGGTTGGTTCACTGCCAGCCTTTTTAACCAAACCAATCAGCCAGATTGAGTCAGAATAATCAGGTCATCCAAATGCAATTGTGTCTTGAGGGCATGCACAGAATTTTGTACGTGATGGATAGTTTTTGTTCTTGAATATATCACAAGAAGAGGATACCTGGATTAACTCAAGAAAGATTTTTCCTGCATCAACAATTAAAGGGATTTATATTACGTACTTGATACGAGTGAAGCTCTTCAATATTTATTTATACACTTATACTGTTCAAGTCTAGGTTTTAGGGCCGATTGGTTTAATAATAACAGAAACACACTTTGGTTAATCCATGGAAAGGAATGACAAAGGTTATTTAATGAAGGAATGTGCATTACTCAGGTGGTGTGACTAACATTGTGTTATAGATGCAAAACAATGTTTTTCATTTTTCACAAATTTTTACCAGATTCTCTAACTAGTAAATCATAATTTGTACTAATGAGGTATTTTGGAAAGGCAAGTTACACACTGATAATACTTGAGACTCGATAAGCCAAAGGCTTCCTTGCTGCTTGCTGTCTGGGTATTTCACTCTGGATGGCAATCTTTCTAAATCATTACCATTCTTCAATGAAATCAACTCATTGATGATACTTTAATTCAAACACACACACACCATTGGTTGATTACTAATTAGGATATTTATGTTTCAACAGTTTAATTTTTTACAAATAAAATAATTATATTATATAACTTTAACGATTAAACCTTGTAACACATGCAGCACTGGTATATATATCCATGAATCAGATTCTGACCTAGTCAACTCCCCTGGCCTGGGGAACAACACAATTGACTTTAACCAAAATTGTTCTACAAATCACTCGGCTGTACCAAGTAACCTATTACTGTGACCATAGCATAATAACCAGGTCTGACATAATGGGTTATCGCCACACCACACAAGGGTAGAAAGAAAAGTAGCACACTGCTGAGGTCAGCTCCTATTTCATGTCTTTGTCCAGCTGTATTCTTGTGCTGTGAGCAAATTGTGCTGAAATTGCCCTTGAAATTGCAATAGATAACACAAATATTAATAAGCACAGTAACAGTATTATTCACACAGTTATATTTAACACTGACTTTTTGATTGATTCAATGTAAAGCACAGATTATGAGAATTTATTGCCTCTCTGACCTGCAATACTTTATAGACATTTGATATGAAAGAACAAGGACAGGGTAGGGTGGTGATGTGTCTATAAGTAGTTATGGTAGTCAAACAAAGAGCTTTCATAACTCAGTCAAGAATGCTCTTTCAACAGTTCAGGGAGAATTTGAAGACTCTTGACTAACAAAGGCTGAAAGGTATATATTTACGCAGTTGTATGTTTTATAAAGCTAACTTGGCCATCCAAAAACAAAACGTGTGTGGTGAACTATAATGTAGTCTAAATAAATAAAAAAAATATTGTTTGTACTGTTGTAATTCTTATAAAACACTGGGTTATTTAGAATTTGTAATTATAATGTTTTATTAGGATTGTCGATTGTATCAAAATGTAACAGCCTGCAATTGTAGTACTGTAACCTGTCAATTGTAGTACTGTAACCTGTCAAATGTAGTACTGTAGCCTGTCAAATGTAGTACTGTAACCTGTCAATTGTAGTACTGTAACCTGTCAAATGTAGTACTGTAACCTGTCAATTGTAGTACTGTAGCCTGTCAATTGTAGTACTGTAGCCTGTCAATTGTAGTACTGTAGCCTGTCAATTGTAGTACTGTAACCTGTCAGTTGTAGTAGTGTAACCTGTCAATTGTAGTACTGTAACCTGTCAATTGTAGTACTGTAACCTGTCAATTGTAGTACTGTAGCCTGTCAATTGTAGTACTGTAGCCTGTCAATTGTAGTACTGTAACCTGTCAATTGTAGTACTGTAACCTGTCAATTGTAGTACTGTAACCTGTCAAGTGTAGTACTGTAACCTGTCAAATGTAGTACTGTAGCCTGTCAATTGTAGTACTGTAGCCTGTCAATTGTAGTACTGTAACCTGTCAATTGTAGTACTGTAGCCTGTCAATTGTAGTACTGTAGCCTGTCAATTGTAGTACTGTAGCCTGTCCATTGTAGTACTGCAACTTGTCAATTGTAGTACTGTAACCTGTCGATTGTAGTACTGTAACCTGTCGATTGTAGTACTGTAGCCTGTCGATTGTAGTACTGTAACCTGTCGATTGTAGTACTGTAACCTGTCAATTGTAGTACTGTAACCTGTCAATTGTAGTACTGTAACCTGTCAATTGTAGTACTGTAGCCTGTCAATTGTAGTGCTGTAGCCTGTCAATTGTAGTACTGTAGCCTGTCAATTGTAGTATTGTAACCTGTCAATTGTAGTACTGTAGCCTCTCAATTGTAGTACTGTAGCCTCTCAATTGTAGTACTGTAACCTGTCAATTGTAGTACTGTAGCCTGTCAATTGTAGTACTGTAACCTGTCAATTGTAGTACTGTAACCTGTCAGTTGTAGTACTGTAACCTGTCAATTGTAGTACTGTAACCTGTCAATTGTAGTACTGTAACCTGTCAATTGTAGTACTGTAGCCTGTCAATTGTAGTACTGTAACCTGTCAATTGTAGTACTGTAACCTGTCAATTGTAGTACTGTAACCTGTCAATTGTAGTACTGTAACCTGTCAATTGTAGTACTGTAACCTGTCAATTGTAGTACTGTAACCTGTCAATTGTAGTACTGTAACCTGTCAATTGTAGTACTGTAGCCTGTCAATTGTAGTACTGTAACCTGTCAATTGTAGTACTGTAACCTGTCAATTGTAGTACTGTAACCTGTCAATTGTAGTACTGTAGCCTGTCAATTGTAGTACTGTAACCTGTCAATTGTAGTACTGTAACCTGTCAATTGTAGTACTGTAGCCTGTCAATTGTAGTACTGTAACCTGTCAATTGTAGTACTGTAACCTGCCAATTGTAGTACTGTAACCTGTCAAATGTAGTACTGTAACCTGTCAAATGTAGTACTGTAGCCTGTCAATTGTAGTACTGTAGTCTGTCAATTGTAGTACTGTAGCCTCTCAATTGTAGTACTGTAGCCTGTCAATTGTAGTACTGTAACCTGTCAAATGTAGTACTGTAACCTGTCAATTGTAGTACTGTAACCTGTCAAATGTAGTACTGTAACCTGTCAAATGTAGTACTGTAGCCTGTCAATTGTAGTGCTGTAACCTGTCAATTGTAGTGCTGTAGCCTGTCAATTGTAGTACTGTAGCCTGTCAATTGTAGTACTGTAGCCTGTCAATTGTAGTACTGTAACCTGTCAATTGTAGTACTGTAGCCTGTCAATTGTAGTACTGTAGCCTGTCAATTGTAGTGCTGTGGCCTGTCAATTGTAGTACTGTAGCCTGTCAATTGTAGTACTGTAGCCTGTCAATTGTAGTACTGTAGCCTGTCAATTGTAGTACTGTAGCCTGTCATACTGTAACTCTCATTCTAACAAACTGTCACATTGTAACAGCCTGTCATGTTGAACATTTGACTTGTCACATTGTGTTAACATGCCATGTTGTAATGGTGTGTCACATTGTAACAGCCTGTCATTTTGTAATAACACATGTTGTAACACCCTATCACATTGTAACTAACAGTAACGTTGTGTAAACAGCCTGCCATGTTGTAACTGGCCACACAACAAACAGTAACAATCTGGTGCACAGTGCTATACATAGTGCACATAGGATTCATGGTTTTGGACAATGGCATTTTTTGAAATTTTGATTTCTGTCAGTCTATACTGTTAGTACTACACTAAAAAGAAACTTTTCTAATAGCTTGCACACATTTGAAGATATAGGTATTAGAAATTTAGCATAAAAGAAAAAATGTGTTTATATATCTCTTAAAACGGCATAAACATTAGAAAGCATAATGTTTTACTCCCACCAGTGTAGCCTATTTAAGAGACAACACGCCAGTGCCATCCAGGGTTCTGATCCAGGGCCCTCCTATTTGACTTATGGTCCTGTAAAAATTATGGTGAGAACCCAGGCTTAGCATTTGCTCATCTGAGAAACAACATTATGATTTATGGAAAATCAGGAGATTGTGTCAGTACTGAATGGATATGAGTACTGGTAACATTGATTGTTTTTACAACACATTCAACAGAAACCTCAGAAAGGCCAGTTGCTCAGGGATTAATGCTGAACTCTCGTTAAGCCAAAGGCTTCCCTGTCCACTTGGTAGAGAGATGAAACACAATGTCAAGACTCGTTTATGTTTGTAAATATTTGGACAGCATTTCTGTGAATTACTTTTCTGTAGCTTGTTTTGTCAAACAGCTGAGAGTTAATTATCATTAGGTGCCCGGATACAGGCGGTTGTTACAGCTAAGGTTGTTAGATACCGTCCGCATGTTGTAATAAAAATAAGGCAACAAGAAAATTAGAAAATCAGTAATTATTTTTCTTACATGTGCACAATAAAACATTCATATAGATCTATTCTTATGTGTTTGATGTATAAATATGTGTGTGTTTGTATGTGTGTGTGTGTGTGTGTGTGTGTGTGTGTGTGTGTGTGTGTGTGTGTGCACGTATGTGTGTGTGTGTGTGTGCGCGCACATGTGTGTTTGTGTTCATATGTGCAATCATTTATATACATTTGATATGAAATATAATAATAATAATAATTGCTTTATTCACAGACTCCATGCAACATACAAGTACATTATCATGGTTCTATAGTTGTGTTATAAACAATAGTTACAATGTACAGAATGAAAAATCACCCATCAACAAAATGTATATACAGGGAATTGAACCAGTATTTCCATATTCTTGACATGTATTTCACGTCACTATTAATAATGTTACAAATCAATATGTTTTTTGAGAACTGCAGTCGGCATATAAACCTATATGTCAAATTTCTAATAACAGCAGCACAGTTAGGTAAATTATTGTTAACAAACATTTCACTAGCACTACAGTATCTCTCATAACCTAACACCATTCGAAATATATTGTTGTAAGAGACATACAATTTTCTGATTGCATAGTTATGAAAATTCCACCATAGATGGGCAGTATACATAGGTGAGCAAAAAGTAGTAAACAATGTCTTCTTTACATCATTTGAACACATATGAAAGAACAAGGACAGGGTAGGTTGGTGATGTGTCTATAAGTAGTTATGGTGGTCAAACAAAGAGCTTTCATAACTCAGTCGAGAATGCTCTTTCAACAGTTCAGAGTGGATTTGAAGACTCTTGACTAACAAAGGCTGAAATGTATATATTTACACAGTTGTATGTTTTCTAAAGCTAACTTGGCCATCCAAAAACAAAACGTGTGTCCAGTAATGAACTATAATGTAGTATAAATTTGTAAAAAAATGTACTGTAATTTTTATGAAACACTGGATTATTTATAATTTATCATTTAAAAGTTTTATTAGGATTGTGGTTTGTGTCAAAATGTAACAGTCTGTCAATTGTAGTACTGTAGCCTGTCATACTGTAACTCTCATTCTAACAAACTGTCACATTGTAACAGCCTGTCATGTTGTAACATTTGATCTGTCACATTGTGTTAACCTGCCATGTTGTAATGGTGTGTCACATTGTAACAGCTTGTCATGTTGTAACATTTGACCTGTCACATTGTGTTAGCCTGTCATACTGTAACTCTCATTCTAACAAACTGTCACATTGTAACAGCCTGTCATGTTGTAACATTTGATCTGTCACATTGTGTTAACCTGCCATGTTGTAATGGTGTGTCACATTGTAACAGCCTGTCATGTTGTAACATTTGACCTGTCACATTGTGTTAACCTGCCATGTTGTAATGGTGTGTCACATTGTAACAGCCTGTCATGTTGTAACATTTGACCTGTCACATTGTGTTAACCTGCCATGTTGTAATGGTGTGTCACATTGTAACAGCCTGTCATGTTGTAACATTTGACCTGTCACATTGTGTTAACCTGCCATGTTGTAATGGTGTGTCACATTGTAACAGCCTGTCATGTTGTAACATTTGACCTGTCACATTGTGTTAACCTGCCATGTTGTAATGGTGTGTCACATTGTAACAGCCTGTCATGTTGTAACATTTGACCTGTCACATTGTGTTAACCTGCCATGTTGTAATGGTGTGTCACATTGTAACAGCCTGTCATGTTGTAACATTTGACCTGTCACATTATGTTAACCTGCCTAAACAGTAGAAAGCATAATTTTTGACTCCCACCAGTGTAGACTATTTAAGAGACAACAGGTGGGGATGATGTGGGGGCTATTGTGGACCCGCCCTGCAGGAGATGGCGGAAAGTGACAACTATATAGTAGTGGCAGCTGTCAGTGCCCTATATTTGGCTTTCGTCTGACAACGGAGGTTATGTCACCTTTTCACAGGTATCCGTAGACATTTTTGCCCCCTCCACCCCTGGCCAGTCCCATCCAGGGTACTGACCCAGGGCCCTCCTATTTGACTTATGGTCCTGTAAAAATTCTGGTGAGAACCCAGGCATAGCATTTGCTCATCTGAGAAACAACATTATGATTTATGGAAAATCAGGAGATTGTGTCAGTACTGAATGGATATGAGTGCTGGTAACATTGATTGTTTTTACAACACATTCAACAGAAACCTCGGAAAGGCCAGTTGCTCAGGGATTAATGCTGAACTCTCGATAAGCCAATTAAAGGCTTCCCTGTCCACTTGGAGTCTCAGCTTTTTAGTTCGGTTGGTAATCTTGTTGAATTTTATTACATATCTTGATTGTATTTTACTTAGAATCCTATCCATGTTTGGCAAGCCAACATTTAAGTGTGTTTCTTCTTTTATGTCAGAAAAATAGTGTTTTCAAAATAATGGCACCAACATGTTCAAATAGCTACCCTGTTCAAATCAATGTTCGTTATTAGAGTGTGTAACATATAATAATTAAAATAATGAGGTAATTTTTAATGTGCCTAAATCCTTGGAAACCAAACTCAGAGGTGCTTCAAGACAAAAGGATTGCCATAGGTTAGTCTCAAAATGGATAAGCAATATTCAAGTTGTCAACAGATGAATGGAGACGCAGTCCTCTTGCTGACAGTTCTGTTTATTCCAGTGATTGGCTGAAACCAAACATGTAATTAAGCGCACATCTGAAAGTCATTTTTCTTGTATGAAAACATGAGGACATTTTGTTGGTTCCTAGCCACCGTGTGGCGCCACTGCTTGCGGCTTTTTTTATCCTTGTCTGTGGCTGGTGTAATTTATATTGGATGCAGAGGGTCTGTATCACCCTATTCTGCTATTCCGTACCATGCCATTTGCTGTGAATGTATCATGTCACGTTACATTAACCACGCGGCAGACCTTATTCGCCAGATGTAGCCAGCTGTTGATATTGATGTGATTATAAACAATTTCTGTATCTCATTTCAGGACTCAGGAGATCGTTTGTACATAATACAACTAGAAATTATGTAAATACTGAACTGGTATGTGCCTGTGGCTAATTCTCGCCATTTAATCTCTATAGGTACACAACGTTTTTATTCCATGACATTACGTGTCAAGCCGCTATGAATAGCTTGACATGAATATATTTTAACTTTTTATCTTGATTATTTTAGAACAAGATATTATATAATTTCGTCTGTTATGTACTATTACAAGTATTTTATTTATCTATAAATAACAGTGTGCTATTTTAACCCTGTAATGCGTTGTTAGCAGTACTAGATATGAGTTATCATGACACTACATAATAAGTATGTGGTAATTGTTGTTATTCTTGGATGTAGAGACCTCCTTGTTTATGTTAAGGGAGCTCCTTGATGTTCCATGGCCTTCATTGAAACCTTCACTGTTACTCATGTACCTGACCTCCAGCAGTTGACTGAATCAGGTGTTACTGTGGCAGTGTTTATCGTCTATTAGTCTAGTGTAGTAGGTGTACTATCTGTGACACAGCATAGTTGGATACTGTATACACGTATCATAGTTACTGTATTTGGACGCCACATACTTTCAGATACCATACAAATCTACAAACTTAATTATTTTTGTGTATCTTATGTTTTGGTCACCTTTGTAAAATTACCTTTTCTTTGTTCCTGTGTAGTCAGATGCCAATTATTAGTGATCTTTTATAAAGTATAACTTTTCACCAGTAACGCTAAAAAGTCTTATTACTAGCACGGGTAGAGAGATGAGACACAATGTCAAGACTCGTTTATGTTCGTAAATATTCGGACAGCATTTCTGTGAATTACTATTCTGTATCTTATGTTGTCAACCAGCTGAGAGTTAATTATCATTAGGTGCCCGGATACAGGCAGATGTTACAATTATGTTAGTGGGATACCATACGCATGTCATGGCAATAATAAAGCCAACATTAAATTAGAAAATCAATATTTATTTTTCTTACATGTGCACTATAAAATATGGATCTATTCTTATGTGTTTTATGTATAAATATGTGTGCACACGTGTGTGTGTGCGCATGTGTGTGTATATACATGCATGTGTGTGTGTGTACATACGTGCATGTGTGTGTGTGTGTGTACATACATGCGTGTGTGTACATACGTGTGTGTGTGCGTGTGTGTACATACATGCATGTGTGTGTGTGCGTGTGTGTACATACGTGCAAGTGTGCGTGCATTAAATTGTTTGTTCTCTTGGCCTTTAAATTGGCCGTTTCTCTTCCATCATCTGAAATCATCCCCTTAAGCTGGGGGGGGTAATTAAAAGCAGCAAATTGATTGAATCAGTTGTACTTTGGCCAATTTTCCTTTCGAGCGCCCATCTTCACAGTGCAATTCCAGGAACTTGTGTGTAGCCGCCTATCTCCAGTACAGTTGGGTCTAATAACATTTTAATGCATTGTATGCACTTTTGAACATTTCATAGTCACAACATTCAAATTCTGAGCACCGTTTCGGGTTTGTTGAATGCAAATTGGTGGACAGTAAGCCTTCAACATATTTATTGTACTATTAAAAACGTGATATTAAAAATATTTTTTTATAAATGAAGTCCCAGACAAAGTCGGTTTAAAACAAGTGCGTAATACTGGATAGCAGCAAAGCATGACAACACATCGCAAAAGTTCATATTGTGGTATTGTAATGTTCATATTGTGGTAGTGTAATGTTCATATTGTGGTAGTGTAATGTTCATGTTTCTGTTGCTTCCATCCGTGTGCGTTATGGGTGTCTATATTGGGTTAAATATGGTATGCATAATACAACAGCAACTTGGCCTAGGTGCACCTAATGACCCAGCTACTTGTCAATCATATCTCGTCGCCATAGCAACGCTGTATATCTGCCCAGATATCACACATTCTGGCATCCGCTGGCAGGGTCAAACGTAACAGTAACCTGAACACCAAATGTCAAGGTTACACTAATTACTAACATTATTTATAGTCTAATCTATTTATTTGTCTATTTTGCAGTTCTAGGTAATTGTATTATTTATTTAATTTTCTATTAATGTTTAGTATGAAGGAACAATCTTGGATTGGGTGCTATTCAAATGAAATATATTATTATAATAGTAATAATAATAAAATATGAAATTTATATATATCACATAGTGCTCTATGGTGCTTTATAATACAATAATAATTCCAATAAACATGTAGATCATAAAATGGTATGTTAAGTAATTTAAGAACAGTATAACTAAGAATCATGTATCAAATTAAATAGTTAAAAAGTTATTTAAATATTCAGGCATTTATATGCCTAAAATGCATATATGGAATACAATAATTTAATAATTAATTACACTAAGAGTCATAAAATTATCAGGATCAGGTGGGATTAAAATAGTTATTATTATTATTACTAGCATTTCTACAGCGCCATATCTCTGGGACCAGCCCGTTCATAGGCGCGTACACTCATTATAAGATGTACATGGAAACAAATGTAAAAATGTATATATATATATATATATATAAAGATGCCGGTACATATAATATTAAGATTTACAAAATTGTATATATATATATATATATAATGTAACTAAAATACATGACATATTTGCACAAATATTAAGATAATTAAGTAAAAGAATATATATTAAAATACATTAAATAATAAAAAATTAATTAATTGATTAAATACATGTTCATAAAAAGTGTCCTACAGCACAGTTCCTCAGTCGAAGTATGCCTGATTAAATAGTTTTAAGGCAAGTTCTGAATTTATTAAAGTATCTATTTGACGAACGTTTATTGGCAGAGCGTTCCAAAGCATAGGTCCAGACATGGAGAAAGCTCGTCTGCCGTAGCCCTCTAAGTTGTAGCGCGGGACTACAAGCAGATGGACTGGAAGTCAGTGTATCTCCTTTAGAACGGGAGTGATATGCGAGCAGCGACGTGTTCTTGTAATTATATGCACGCATGCTTTCTGTAGACGCTGCATTTTCACAAGTTGATTCACACGCTGGCCATGCAGTAAGGAATTAAAGTAATCAAGTCTTGATGTTGCGTGAGCATGAACGAGTGTCTTCGCTGCGTCATATGGGTGAGGTATCGACGGATTATTCCGATGTTTCTGAGGTGGTAATATCCAGTTCGGCATAAGGAATTTACATGTTGGGTCATACTTAGGTGTTGGTCGAATATAACCCCAAGATCATGGATGAAAGACGACTGTAGTTGGTGTCGTACACCGACCATAACAGCTACATTAGGTAATGCTTTAAATCCGTGTTTGGCTGTGAACAAGATCACTTCTGTCTTCTCGTCATGTTTTTGAGCATGTTTTTCGTAAGCCAAGTACGAACATCTTTGATGCAGTAGTTCAGACGGGCAACTGCTGTTAAGCGTTCTTCGGGGTCACTGTTCATAAATGAGATATACAGTTGGGTGTCATCAGCATAGAAGTGCACGTCTACCGGTAGTTGCTGATGCCTGATAGTGTCTCCAAGTGGGCGTGTGTATAGCGAGTATAGTTTCGGGCCCAGCACCGATCCCTGTGGGACGCCATATTCAAGTAGAACATCGGCTGGTTTCACTGGTGCTAATAGGATGCCATCCATATCAGAGCATCGCCAGAAATTCCATGCATATGTTCCAAACGCTGGATGAGGATGGAGTGATCAATACTATCAAAAGCTGCCGATAGATTTAACAGAACAAGTGCAACAACTCGTCCACTGTCTAGTGTCTAGTGCCTGGAGGATGTCGCTTTGTATTTTGATCAGAGCCAGTTTGGTTGAATGTTGTTTCCCATAGGCAAACTGCGATGGGTCGTGCAGATTGTTAGCTCGTAGACGCTGCTCGAGGCGAGTGTCAACGACTTTCTCAATTATTTTGGAGATGAATGGTAGATTTGACACTGGTCGGTAATTGCCTAGCATGTCAGGATCTTCAGTCGCAGTCTAATGTGGGTGCGCTTCAGCTCCCCAGGCACGTATGATGTTTCGAAAGATCTATTCACAATGGCAGCTATTACCAGTACTAGTTCACGAGCGCATGATTTAAGCAGCCATGTTGGAATAGGGTCTAGTTTGCAAGACTTGTCAGACGAAGATTTTATGATGGGTTGATTTCTTCGTTTGTTGGAGCGAACGTATCAAGTTTCACCTGAACATCTTTATCTAATGGCATCACGAGATACGAAGTGTCATCAGGACACAGAGAGTCGCGGATCATCGATACCTTTGTAGAGAAAAATTCGGAAAAGTCAACGGCAGGTTGAAAATCTGATGTGTTTTTGAGCAACTGGCCACCTCTGTTGTTTCCCACCAGGGTGTTCACAGTCCGAAATATCGCCTTAGTGTAATGTCTTAGTAAGTTTGTAAAATGTGGAAATAATTGTCTATGTATGTACATTTTAAATATTTAATTATAATTATATACCATTGGCACATACATGGTGCAGACTAGATAGTTCAAAGTTGGGTGTATTTTTATTCATGGCCATGTTTAGCAAATGTTCAATAATAGATGCTTGTGAGAAATATTAAAATAAAAAAATGAAATTGGAATCTATAAATACACTAAGTTTGGGGCAGATTTGAAGTATCATCTCCAAAATGCAGAGGGTCACTCACCTCGTTTTATGTTCAGTTCCTTCCATTGCCCTCAGATATACACATTGGTGATATATATAAACATATACAAAGCTAGTTAAATGTGAAGTTATTTACTTCAGTTTATATATCTGATATAATTTTCTATCTGATCAAATTGATTAGTGATCAACCCTGCACTGTAAATTAGTTTATGTTTAAATGCAATAATGGTTTGGTGTGTTGTTCCATGGACAGGTGTAAGTTAGTAATTCATATTTCAGGCTAATTATAAAATGTATTCCTATTTCCTTACTGTGTGTGAAGATTTATTGTATGGTGAATTGATTTAATTAAAGGGGCCCTGTATAGATTGTGCTATTCCTCGGCAGAAGTATTTTGTCGGCCGACGCTTGGCGCCTGCGGCTATTTATAGAACAGTCTGGTGCAGGCGATATGTTTGCCGTCGTTAGTTCTCGGGAAAACAAGACAAGCACTGCGCTGCATTTAGTGATTGTGTTGTTGATAAGGATTTATTTATTTAGTGTTGTTAGTTTGCAACAGTATATTCAACAACACAATCACTAGATTCAGCGCACCCTTGTCTTGTGTTCCCGAGAACTAACGACGGCAAACAATAAAAAGTGATATCGCCTGCACAAAACTGTTCTATAAATTTATAGCCGCAGTCGCCAAGCTGTATTGATGTCCTGAATATAGAGCAAGATAATTACATTCCAATCCCCTGACTGAAAAGGAATATCAAGCTTACCAGTAAAATTTGTAAGTCATCATGATGATTAATTGTCATGTAATTTTGTTAACTTAGGTAATCATGTTGGAGATCAAATGGAACTGCAGCAGGCCCACAACATAATCTTCGAATATATTGGAACAATTTCCTTTTCTGAAGCAGTTTTTGTAGAGTCTCTATTTCATTTAAAAAAAGGAGATATCTCAACTGTTGAAACTGGAACCTTTGTATGGTCAATGATACACACGCGCGTGCACACACACACACACACACACACCACACGCTATGCTCCACATCACACACATGCATGCATGATGCACACACATGCACGCACGCACACACACTCCACACCGCATGCATGATGCACGCACACACATACACACCACACGCTATACGCCACACCACACACACACACATGATGCACACACACACACCACACCACACACACACATGCATGATGCACACACACGCACGCATGAACGCACGCACACGCACACATTTTAAACACTTCACCACCTAATGACTGAATACAACACTGCGGAAGTATTTGCTTATGAACATATCATTAGAACTGAAGACAACTGAAACTTGAAGTGAAGTACCACTTAATGCAGCTTATAGAGCAAGTGAAGTTTGTGGCGATGAGTGCACAAGTACTTGTATGGTGTGATATAGTTGTGGTTTATATAATCTCTTTGTGCTGTTTAATGGCCTTGTGCCTAATTCTACAATAACGATCACATTATGTACACCTCTAATCATTCGTACGGTAATTTAGTTGTGTGGCACTGTGACCATGCAATGGTTATCTTTTGTATTGTATGTGACTATTTATATATATATATATATATATATATAAAATTATACATACAGAATGTATTTTGATCAGTTTACTATGTACAATCAACCCTCACTTCACAGTCACCTCAGCTAAGCCAACCACCTCACAATTAAAGTACCCCTAACACAGTCCAAAATTATCTTTGTAACAATAAAACACGGGACATTAATCCCTCTTGTACAATCGCTGTATGTGATCATACTAATCCATAGAGAGTTACTGTATGAAAAAGTATAGGAAAATCAGAAACAGCTGAATTATTATCATATTTATGATTGTGTACATGTGGCGTGCATGCCTGAATATGCGAGTCAGCAGTGTTTAAATGTTGCCATTTAATATTTAAACACTGCTGACTCACATATTCAGGCATGCACATAAATAATTTTATAAATAAACAGGTAGACATCTGTGGCCCTGCATTTTCATTGTCGGGACTGGAAATATTCAAGTTGTGTTTATCAATGACCATACAAAGTATGAGATATTCTTTCAAGAACATTCAGAGTACGGAAATTTATTGTAAACAAATTGTGCAGAGAATTATCTTCACTTTGTTGCAGTAATATATAAAACAGAGAAGTGTACATGATGAAGTGCACATTTCATATACTCTTTTGTATGCACAAACAGAACAATATAGGGTACTTAATCCGAAGAAAAACATGATGACTGTTTTTGAATACTTGTCTTATTTCAGCCACCCACTGAATTACATCTTGGCCAGCCCACGAATCTGCCTCAAATCACCCCAGTTACTATAGCAACAGTCATGTAGATGCCGGCAGCACTGGTGGGTAACCATAGCAACAAGAAACGCTAAAGAGACATGACCAAGTTTGGCTCCCTAAAGCGAGACAGCGAACAAAAGCCGAAGTTGGTAAAACCGTCGCCAGATGGCACCATCTTGAGCAGCAGTGATACGCTGCCAACGCCACCAGATGGCGGTTGGGGTTGGATGGTCGTTCTCGGTTCCTTCATGATCCATGTGATTGCGGATGGAGTCGCATACTCATTTGGGATCTTCCTCGGGGATCTTATTGATCACTTTGATGCTGGCCGGGGTGACGTAGGCTGGATTAGTTCACTCATGGTTGGCATGACATTCTGCTCAGGTATGTTTACACACATTAGCATTAACATAATTGTCCGATAATTTGTTCCTGTCATTTATTGTCCTCTGAGAGAATGACTATTTTCTCACATCTAACCTTCACTGTTCTTTGACTATAATGCCGCATTGAGCCCTCTGGTTCTACTGCCTTCTTTAAGTTTGAAGAAAATATTTCTATCAATATCTTCATAACCATTCAATATTCTTAAAACTTCTGTTTGGTCACCTCTTAGCCTCTTAGTCTCTAGTGTTGTCAACCCACATTCTAAGGCGTCTTTCATAACTAAGATCTTTCAGTTCAGGAATTAGCTAGTTGCTAGCTTATTTATGTCCTTTTTACGATATGGCCTCCATGCTTGTATACAATATTCCAAATGAGGTCTAACTATTGCTTTCTACAGTGGCACAATCAGCTGTTTCTCCTTATATGTGATATTTCGTCCAATTAGCCCTAGTATTTGGTTACCCTTTGAAGCAGCAATTCTACATTGCTCTGAAACTTTCAGATCAGCACAAACTGTCACTCCTAAATCCTTTTCTTTTACAGTTTTACCTAATATAGTATCCTCCATTATGTATTCTTTGTCAGCATTTCCATGTCCTATGTGAATGCATTTACATTTCCAAAAATTGAATAACATTTGCAATTTTTCAGACCGTTTGGCCAGATCATCTTGTAGTGTGTGTCTATCTGCATCTGTTTGATTTCTTCTGAACGCTTTTGTATCGTCTGCGAATTTCAGTACTTTGCTTGATACAACATCATCCAAATTTATATATATATTAAGAATAATATAGGTCCTAACACTAACCCATGTGGCACTCTACTCAAAACTGGTTTTCAGTTTGAAATCTTCCCCTCTACAACCACTCTCTGTCACATGCACACAAGCATGCACGCATGCATGCATGCACACACACAGTTTATTATATATGTAATCTAATTGTCCAAAAGTGGTTCTGGGTGATCATCTTCATCTGTATATTTTATGAATATATTGAAAGGAGTTTGTCCGTTTATTTTTATCATAAACAACATGTTATAGCTTCACAGTGCAAACTATATATATATATATTATAACATACAGACAGTTTGATCAAATTTTTTGTAGAAATTTAAGGAGTTTTATATGACAACATGCCACTTTTGAAGGCGTGGCCTCACGTCCAGTTACTAATGAGATGGGTCTGTGCATTACTTGGGGATGAGCATTTTTGCTAGTAACTACTAAACATCTGGAAAAGATGCAAACAAATCTGACTTTTAATTGAATTGACTCATGTCGGACACTTCACATTGTAGTCGGTAGCTGTCGGTAGCGTAAATATACAGACACACATTGTAATCATGTTTGTAACCAGGATTACATTGCCGATTTTCGTGAGCAATTACGAGTGGTTCGCCTTTTTGACTAATATTGAGTACAAGTATGACTGCTTTAACATTTTTCCCTATTGCAATATGTATAGTTATTTTATCTCTGCATATCATGTTTTACGCAGTGTTTGTTCTCATGTCATGTATATCTTGCAGGACCGGTTGTAAGCGCACTCACAAACAAATATGGCTGCCGAGTGGTGTCGATCGCAGGCTCGATTCTGTCAGCATTCGGCTTTGCCATCAGCGTGTTTGCACCAAACCTCTACTATTTATATTTCACCTTTGGAATTGTGTCAGGTGGGTTCATCTTGCAGAGGATTGTGTCTCCTTTATATGCCCATAAAATGATATGGTCAATGGAGTAGAATTTGACATGGATTGGAATGAGGGGTTTCATATTTCGTTGGAACTGGCTTTGTTTCTACAATCTTGTCATGTTTTTCAAATCTGTAAGAATGTACTTTAATTTAGCTAGACATTGATGAATTAAAAACGTAAATATCACATTTATATTTTATAACTTTATAAAAGTAGCTCTAGTGTGCAATATCCGTATTTGTTCATATTTGTTACAGAATGGAATGCTGTGTTAAGGTATTTGACCCACCAAGCTGTGTTAAGGTATTTGGCCCACCAAGCTGTGTTAAGGTATATGGCCCACCAAGCTGTGTTAAGGTATTTGGCCCACCAAGCTGTGTTAAGGTATATGGCCCACCAAGCCATGTTAAGGTATATGGCCCACCAAGCCGTGTTAAGGTATATGGCCCACCAAGCCGTGTTAAGGTATATGGCCCACCAAGCTGTGTTAAGGTATATGGCCACCAAGCTGTGTTAAGGTATATGGCCCACCAAGCTGTGTTTAGTAAGCCCGTCACAGTGTTCACAATTTGAAAGTTTTCATCCACAAAATGTTCAAACTGTAAACAAAACGTTCAGTTTCAAGTTTTATTGGCAATATCGTTAAGGCGGGCTGAATTAACCGCGATACCTTTGATGTACAACGTTTTCAAATTTTCCCACTTTCAACCCAGCCAATTCAGCAGACTTCCATGGACAAATTGCTACGCTTTCTGATTCCAGTTAGGAGAACAGAATACCTCTCTTTGATTGTCAGTTTGACATTTGCCAGGACAGTCTTTCTGGCATACAGTACTTATTTATACAACATTCCTGTCTTGCTACAGAATTTCAACAAAACATGACAGAATGTCTTCCGCTTCACATATCACAAGCTTGATTTTGTGACCTGGTTGCTAGGCCATTGGATAATAATGGATGCATTAAATAATAACCTCCATTATAGTTGTACCCTGTGTTGATCACTAGGTGGTGCTGTCTGTTTCCGTCAGGTCTCGGTCTTGGCATGATCTACCTTCCAGCCATCGTGAGCGTCACGTACTACTTTGAGAAGCGACGGTCATTTGCGACGGGCCTCGCCGTATGTGGGTCCGGGATCGGAACGTTCATCTTTGCGCCGCTAGCTAAGGCTCTTTTGGACGAATATGGCTGGAAAGGCGCCACTCTCATCGAAGCCGGCCTCCTTCTCAACTGCTGCATATGTGGCTCCCTCTTCAGGCCACTCGAGTTTACGAAACAGCAAAAACGGAAGCCACTTGCAGACTGTGCCAGCAACGACAACCTAGAGGGCGCCACTGCAAAGGATGGTGCGGCATTGGTCGCAGCGCGCCAAGTCTTCTCTGATGGGATGCTGGATACCCATCATGTACCTCTGTCAGGCGCACTCCTTCTCGCCCAGAATTCTAGTTCGTTGCATTCGCTGCCGCATATGTCGGGCGAAGTGATGAAACATGAGGGCGCCACCGTGCGGCGTCACGCCAGCGAGATGTTACTGCCGACGAGTAGGAAGTTGGCCGGTTCCCTCCACTTGTCTCGGGGCGATGGTGGGTACAGTATGGACCGCTACTGTAACATTGTGATACACTGTTGTAATGGATACACTTGTAACTGATACATCATGGTACACTGTTGTAACTAATACATTTGTAATTGATACATTATGATATGCTGTTGTAACAATTACATCATGATTATACTTGTACTCACTCACTCACTCACTCACTCCCACGCTCACTCACTCACTCCCACGCTCACTCACTCACTCACACCCACGCTCACTCACTCACTCACTCACTCCCACGCTCACTCACTCACTCCCATGCTCACTCACTCACTCTCTCCCACGCTCACTCACTCACTCCCACGCTCATTCACTCACTCACTCCCACGCTCACTCACTCACTCCCACTCTCACTCACTCCCACGCTCACTCACTCACTCCCACTCACTCACTCCCACGCTCACTCACTCACTCCCACGCTCACTCACTCCCACGCTCACTCACTCACTCACTCCCACGCTCACTCACTCACTCCCATGCTCACTCACTCACTCCCATGCTCACTCACTCACTCACTCCCACGCTCACTCACTCACTCACTCCCACGCTCACTCACTCACTCACTCACTCCTGATACACTTGTATCTAATACAGTTGTTACTGATACGTAATGATACACCATTGCAACTGGTACGTATGAATCATTCGTAACTGATACACTTGTAACTGATACATGTTGATGCACCATTGCAACAAACACATCACAACACATTGTTGTAATGATACACAGTTGTAAAGGTAAGTTGTAACTAAGTAATACACCACGATACACTTTGGGAACTGTTCCACATTGTAATTTAGGCATCATGGGGGTACATTGTTATTTGGGAATTCTCATGGACCAACATCTGACGACGACACATCACGTGACTGCTGTGTGTGCTGCACGTAACTACCATCTGTACAGACTGTCATCAATACTGAAGCCGCGAAAAGTGCTGTCAACGCACTCGTCACCTCTCGCTTGGACTATTGCAACGCACTCTTGCACAACTTACCGTTATCCCAGACAGCTCGGTTGCAGCGAGTCCAGAACAATGCAGCCAGACTAGTAACACGCACCAGCAGACATGACCACATAACGCCAGTGTTAAAGGAACTGCATTGGCTGCCGGTTGCGAGTCGAATTGTGTTCAAGGTGTTGGTGGTGACTTACAAATGTATTCATGGTTTAGCGCCGTCTTATCTGGCAGAACTTGTGCAGCCACGAGAGCGTGATAGACGTCTACGCCAGGACCATGTGCCAACACTGCGCCAAAGCATCACGAAGAAATGCATCGGTGACTCTGCATTTGGCGCAGCAGCACCGCGACTATGGAATGAACTACGGTGGACATTCGTGCATCAGGGACACTTGATAGGTTTAGAAAGTCTTTAAAGACTCATCTTTTTATTAGACATTTTAATTAATTTGAATTGTTTCGTTGTGACGGACATTATTTTATAATTTTTTGGTATTATTTGTCTTAAAATTAGTGTTTCTATTTTAATGTTCAGTATTATATGTCTTAAAACCAGTGTTTAGTTTTTAATATATTAATATACATTTATTTTATCGCTTGTACAGCGCATAGATCCGCTAGGCGGGAATTAGCGCTAAAGAAATACCGTATTATTATTGTTATTGTAATTTTGTCATATTGTAATTGATATGTAATGACACATTCTAATGACACTACACCGTTGTAAGCTGCCACCATTAATGCATTGTTCCTCTGCCTGCCGCCAGTTGGTTTGTCGAGCATGATGTATCGCCGCGACATCTTCTACAGCGGCAGTCTGGCGAACATCCACGCGTACCGGGCGAACCCAGCCGCCTATGCACACAGCGTCACCTCACTGCCCCGCCAGGTGGCACCACAGGACGAGTGCTTCGTATTCCGTCTGTGCCACTGCTCGGAGGAGATGAAGGGAATGTTCCGACAGATGCTCGACCTTGAACTTCTCAAGGACGTTCTCTTCCTACTCTTTGCCATCTCCAACCTCTTCACTAGTATTGGCTTCAATGTGCCCTACATCTACCTGCCAGACAGGGTTGCACAGGTGAGAACAGTGCTTCTCTTAGGGGCTTGGCCATGGACCCATCCTCAACAGTCAACATAGCTTGAAACCTGTCCACCCATCATTTAATAATAATAATGTATTTATTAAGGAGACGGGCTGAGTTGATTTTGGACAGGTGGGAACATTTTAGGAGCAAAATCCTACCTTTATCATCAACTCTCACCTTTATTATGTCCATTATGTTTTTTTAATGTGTCACATTTGTGAATACGTATTATTTTATACATGTGTATTTATGTAGATATATATATAATAATTAGATAACTTCTGTTGCTCCTAAATCCATGGAAACCCAGCTCAGAGGCGCATAAAATCAAAAGGATCGGTCATTCTCAAAATCCATAAGCAGTATTCCAGTTGTCAACAGATGGGTCAAGGCGCTAGGGAGCTATGGTGGTAATAAGCAAGGTTGTAAAGATAAGTTTTTAAATGATGACGGAATTTTTTAATATTTTCAACTAATCTAACACTAAGAGGGAGCATATTCCAAAGAGTTGATGCAGCAACAGAAAAAGCCCTAGTTCCAATGTTAGTGTTGACTCTAGGAACAAAAAGTAGGTCAGAACTAGATGATCAAAGCTGGATAGGTTTTCTTACAGGAGTAAGCAATGAATGCAAATAAGATGGTTGCTTATTGGACAGTGCCTGGTATGTAATGGTACATATCTTAAATATTATACGATATCGTGAATATATATGTATATATATATATATATATGCACATTTGGATTGGATTGTGTGAGTACCGACGCATGTATCTACCGGGACTTTATTTACTAAACCAGTAGCATAAGGGGCCATCCATGAAACATGTCATGCTAATTGTTAACATTTTTAAGACCATCCTGTCATGCTTCATAGTGCTGGCATACACACGAACTAAAATTATTTTTTAAACAAAAAGACCTATATACATCGATAATAATTATATTATGATTGTTGCATGTTTGTATTGATTCATTGTTTACACATAAAATGTAAGTCTGTAGAAGTAATAAAAACATTAGTACCACAAGTTTCCGTGGATAAAATGCATTTTTCCCATCACTTTTATGTTGAAGTCTGGGTGCTTATTACACATAGTGATAAGGCTAAACAAAATGCTCACCAATCGGAAAAGATATCGAGATACCATAGATATGGGGCCTATGATATGCAGCTGAACAACATACAGTACTTCACAACTTTGGATTGGCTCAAATAATCAGACACGTCGCATGAAATAATTGGTACATTTGCAACATTCATTTAACTGTAAATGATGGCTGTCAGAGTGGAAACTGATTGTTTGCGCTACTCCTCCACCACCGTGAATGATTGTAGTGGCATGCTAATTGTAAAGGTACCATCTGATACAAGAACTGACAGTGACTAATCACATACAACGATATTTCTCAGATGGGCATCTCCAAGTCGAACGCGGCCTTCCTAATCTCGGTGATCGGCATCTCAAACACTGTTGGTCGCATTGTCTTCGGCTGGCTATCGGACCGAGAGTGCATCAACCGACTGTTCCTGTACAACACGGCGTTGACGTTCTGTGGTATTGTGACGTCTCTCAGCATCTTCTGTCACTCGTACGAGATGCTTGTTGTATATGCCGCACTCTTTGGTCTCTTCATTGGTAAGTCGTTATGGTGACTGGCCTTGCCTTCTTAAAGGAATGTTGTCCACACTCAGACCTCACACACATGCAGGCACACAAACGTACATATACACGCACACACAGACAGTGTCAGACACAGACTACACATATACACACACACACAGACAGTGTCGGACACAGACGACACATATACACATACACACAGACAGTGTCGGACACCGACGACACATACACACAGACTGTCAGACACAGATGACACATACACGCACACACAGACAGTGTCCGACACATATACACACACACAGACAGTGTCAGACAGACGACACAAATACACACACACAGACAGTGTCAGATACAGACAGTGTCAGACACATACGACACATACACACACACAGACAGTGTCAGACACAGACGACACATATACACACACACACAGACAGTGTCAGACACAGACGACACATATACACACACAGACAGTGTCAGACACAGACGACACATACACGCACACACAGACAGTGTCAGACACAGACGACACAAATACACACACACAGACAGTGTCAGACACAGATGACACATATACACACACACATAGACAGTGTCAGACACAGACGACACATACGCACAAATACAGACAGTGTCAGACACAGACGACACATACACACACACACAGACAGTGTCAGACACAGACGACACATATACACACACAGACAGTGTCAGACACAGACGACACATATACACACACACACAGACAGTGTCAGACACCGACGACACATACACATACACACAGACAATGTCAGACACAGACGACACATACACGCACACACAGACAGTGTCAGACACAGACGACACATATACACACACACAGACAGTGTCAGACACAGATGACACAAATACACACACACAGACAGTGTCAGATACAGACAGTGTCAGACACAGACGACACATACACACACACACACAGACAGTGTCAGACACAGACGACACATATACACACACACACAGACAGTGTCAGACACAGACAGTGTCAGACACAGACGACACATACACACACACACAGACAGTGTCAGACACAGACGACACATATACGCACAAATACAGACAGTGTCAGACACAGACGACACATACACACACACACACAGACAGTGTCAGACACAGACGACACATATACACACACACACACACAGACAGTGTCAGACACAGACGACACAAATACACACACACAGACAGTGTCAGACACAGACGACACATATACACACACATACATAGACAGTGTCAGACACAGACGACACATATACAGACAGTGTCAGACACAGACGACACATATACACACACACACAGACAGTGTCAGACACAGATGACACAAATACACACACACAGACAGTATCAGACACAGATGACACATATACACACACACATAGACAGTGTCAGACACAGACGACACATATACAGACAGTGTCAGACACAGACGACACATATACACACACACACAGACAGTGTCAGACACAGACGACACAAATACACACACACAGACAGTGTCAGACACAGACGACACAAATACACACACACAGACAGTGTCAGACACAGACGACACATATACACACACACAGACAGTGTCGGACACAGACGACACATATACACACACACACAGACAGTGTCAGACACAGACGACACATACTCGCACACACAGACAGTGTCAGACACAGACGACACAAATACACACACACAGACAGTGTCAGACACAGACGACACATATACACACACACACATAGACAGTGTCAGATACAGATGACACATATGCACACAAATACAGACAGTGTCAGACACAGACGACACATATACAGACAGTGTCAGACACAGACGACACAAATACACACACACAGACAGTGTCAGACACAGACGACACATATACACACACATAGACAGTGTCAGACACAGACGACACATATACAGACAGTGTCAGACACAGACAGTGTCAGACACAGACGACACAAATACACACACACAGACAGTGTCAGACACAGACGACACAAATACACACACACAGACAGTGTCAGACACAGACGACACATATACACACAAATACACACACACCACACACATTCACATGCATGTACACACAAACCACACACACAACACACACACCACACCGCACCACACATACTAAACACACACACCAAACACCCACACACACACACCACACACACCAAACACACACCACCCATATCACACACACCACCCACACACACCACACGCCACACACACACCACCCACACCACCCACCACACACACAACACCACACACACAACACCACACACAACATACACACCACCGATGCACACCACACACACCACACACACAACCACACTCACCACACACACACAACCACACTCACCACACACACACAACCACACTCACCACACACACACAACCACACTCACCACACACACCACACACGCACCACACACACACAACCACATTCACCACACACACACAACCACATTCACCACACACACACAACCACACTCACCACACACACACAACCACACTCACCACACACACCACACACGCACCACACACACACAACCACATTCACCACACACACCACACACAGTCACATGCACGCATTGTCTCACACACATACAGGTATATAAGTACGTACTTATATACTACTGCATGCATGAAACTGTTATAATTTTGTTTTACCAGGAAACCATTTGTGTGTCAAATCCCAAAGAATATGCTACAGCGTGATATTGCCAAAAGTTCAACCCACATAAAATCACTTACACTTATTATTAAGTGCTGCCACCTGTGTGATATTGCAGGTGTTTATGTCTCGTTGACTTCGGTCGTCCTGGTGGATCTGCTGGGAATCGAACGACTCACCAACTCCTTTGGACTTTTGTTACTCTTCCAAGGAGTGGCAACCATTGTCGGCCCTCCAATTGCTGGTATGTACACTAGATGGCGCTATGGTGCAGCTTTCAGTGATTTTAATTCAATTATAAAGAAACGACAATTACAGTCATATTACCCAAACTCTTTCGTAAATGTTGGACCAAATCTTGCAAAAAACATAAGACTACCAAATGGAAATACAAATGTGCTTGATTTTTTACAAAATACAAACATCAACACCATGTTCTTAGCTTGGGCAGAAGAACACGAAGTGGTGAATATTGTTAACAGTTGTAAAAAGGTTATGACAATGTAGATATGATAACTGTTAAAAAGGTAATTTCCAGTGTTGTACGTATTTTTAATACCAATTACTCATATATGTAACAAATCATTTAGCAGTGGTGTATTTTCCAGTAAAATAAAAATTGCCAAAGTAATTCCTATATTTAAGGCTGGGGAAAAGAATGTTTTTAGTAACTATAGACCAGTATCTCTAGGTCCGCAATTTTCAAAAATTATAGAAAAATTATTTAATTCTAGACTAAATAAATTTATAGAAAAGTATGACATTTTAAACAGCAGTCAAAATATGGGTTTAAGACAAATATGTGAACTTCAATGGCTCTGTTAGAACTTACTGAAAATATTACTGCTGCCTTAGACCAACAGAATTGCACAATTGGTGTATTTATTGATGTAAAAAAGCATTTGATACAATTGATCATCATTTATTACTCAGAAAATTACAGACTTATGATATCGAGTTGCTGAAAAGTTACGTGCGTAACAGACTACAGTATGTCAGCATAGATGACTGCAATTCAAATTGATTACAGGTGGTATGTGGAATACTGCAAGGCTCCATTCAGGGTCCAAAATTATTTTTTCTATACATAGATGATATTTGTAGTTGTTCAGATATACTAAAATTCATTCTTTTCGCGGATGATACAAATATTTTTTTGTTCTGGGAAAGATCCAACCCAGCTAAGCAAAGTTGACAGCAATGAACTACAAAAGCTACATGTCTGGTTTTCAGTTAATAAATTATCCTTAAATGTTGCTAAGACAAGCTACATGTTGTTTACCAACAACAAATATTTATGTTAAAATCAATAATACAACTACTGATAGAGTATACTTACTAAACAATAAGCTTGACTGGAAAGATCATATAAATATGATCAAGTCTAACCTAACAAAAACTATTGCCATTATTTACAGGGCAAAATATTTACTAGATAAAAAGTCGCTTTTTATACTGTATTGTTCATTATTTCTCCCATATTTATCGTACTGCTGCGAAGTTTGGGGAAATGCGTATAAAACATATATTAACAGTGTTTATATGTTACAAAAAAGTTGTATGAATAATATGTAATAAGAATACATTAAGTCATACTAATTCACTATTTCATTATCTAAGCATTCTTAAACTTTGACTTAATAAAATTAAATATTTTTATCGTAATGTTTAAAGCTAACAATAACTAGTTGCCTGATAAAAAAATTCAATTTTGTTTCAATACTAAATATACTACACCCTATGTAACACGCCAAAGAAATAAGCTAAAACATGTTTAAGCCCGAACCACGTTAAAGGCTAAGTGTATATCTGTGTATGGTGTTAAATTATGGAATTGTTTAGACGAGCACATAAAAAGATCACTGACTATAAGAAATCTAAATATAAAAATTATTTCACTGAAGAATATCAATTATGTAATTAATTTGGTTATTGTTAAGGTTCAGAAAGTATTTGGAAGCACGAATGTAGTAGTGCTCTCACTTTAGCAATAGCATATTCTTTATGTTACTAACACTGTATTTAATATTACGACCATGTTATATTGGTGATGGGGAAAGTGCAAAATAAGCAATGAGCTTCTACTTTCCCCCTTTCCATTTTGAACTTTGTCAACTGTAATATGTACATATGTTGTATTTTCTATAAATAATTGAATTGATCAGAACTAAATCGGTTGACTCCTGGCATGGCATCTTATATGGCTGAATTGTGGCTGCTATCCTTGACACTGATATTCCTATTTGTTTGTGGACATGTTGTTTAAAATTTACTTTCTTTATAAATGTAAATGTGTCTACATAGGTATGTGTCTACTTTGTTGTGGGTCAAACATATTTACAAAGAAAAGTGTCGGTGCAACGAGTGGCGACTTTCTTCTTCCACAGACGCCACAGTTGTATGCAGGTGGTGCCATCTTTTGGAAACTTTAATATTGGAAATGTTAAAATAGTAATTGAAGTGGCGCCATCTGGGGTGAAAGTCGTAAAACCATCTTGAGAAACCTGTATAAATTATATATGTACGGTGTAAGCTTAATAGAATGTATTTTGTGAAATGTATACAGGTCAGAACTTTGTTTCAAGTGCACATACTGAATGTATCCTACTTGCAGACTGAATGTATCCTACTTGCTGACTGAGTGTACCCTACTTGTGGACTGAATGTAGGACTGAATGTACCCTACTTATGGACTGAATGTTCCCTACTTGTGGACTGAATGTATCCTACTTGCAGACTGAATGTGTCCTTGCAGACTGAATGTATCCTACTTGCAGACTAAATGTATCCCACTTGTGCAGTGAATGTGCCTATTTGCAGACTGATTGCATCCTACTTGCAGACTGATTGGGGCCTACTTGCCTACTGATTGCCCTACAATCATACAGACTGATTGTGTCCTACTTACAGACTGATTGTGTTCTATATATAGACTGGTTGTTTCCTACTTGCAGACTGATTGTGCTCTAATTGCCGACTGATTGCTCTATTTGCAGACTGATTGTGTCCTAATTGCAGACTGAATGTATCCTACTTAAAGACTGAATGGGTCTTACTTGCAGACTGATTGTCCTTCTTGCAGACTGATTGTATCCTACTCGAAAACTTATTGTGTTAGTCTTGCAGACTGATTGTGTTCTACTTGCAGACTGATTTTATTATATGTGCAAACTGATTGTGTCCTAATTGCAGACTGATTGTGTTCTACATACAGACTGATTGTATTCCACCAGCAAACCGATTGTGTTCTGCTTGTAGACTGATTATATCCTAACGGAAGACTGATTGTGTTCTAATTGCCGACTGATTGCTCTACTTGCAGTCTTATTGTACCCGACGTACAGACTGAATATGTTGCATACTTGCAGACTGAATGCGTTCTCCTTGCAGGTTGGATATATGACATGACCCAGAGCTACGACGTGCCATTCATCATCACTGGAGCTATGATCACCCTCAGTGGCATTATGCTGTTCAGTCTCCCCTGTATAAAGAAGATGCGAGACCGACGTCGCGGCTTGGAACAGGATGACATCAGCACAAAAAACGAATTGGCTCTGACTAGCTTGGACGCCTAATAGTGACGCGTCAACAACTTGCGACGATGTCATGGACGTGTCACTGTATGTCATAGCTGCGGCGTCAGACATCAGTGGAGGCGATTGGATGTCGATTGCTGAACAGTAAACTGTGCCATAACGTTAATTGTTGATAACTGTAGATAACGCTGTTTTGTTCTGGATTTTATGAGTGGATATCTGTTAATTCTGACAGGATATTTTGTTTCATTGCCATGTAAAATAGTTTTATTTTTCCTAGGAAAATGGCTACATCGGAATTAATAGAAGAACGTCACTCAAAATAGCTACACGTGACATGGAAATTGGCTATGCAGAGAAGTCAGGCATTAGATGGCAGTACTGTGTAATGCTTCTGTCTGACCTAGTTTTGGGGAATTTTGGGATAGAGCTACGATTGCCATGTTTGTTGTACGGTGCGTTATTTTGTTGTTTTGTGCAGTATTAATTCATGGTAAGTATTAATCTGTGTTAATAATTGTTCATTGATAACCAGTATAAATTTCACGCAGGAACACGGCAATGTTGGCAGCCGAAAGCCACAGACACACTGTATAAATCTTCCAGCCAACTGGAAAGTCATTAGTAATGATAATTTATGAGTTCCAATTGATACAAAGAAATCTTTACAATATATTGATAACGCTATTTTATTTCTGCTAGTTGAGAAGAGAATGCAGATGACATGTTAATAAAGTTAATTTCTCTCAATTAACACAACTTTGTGGTGTGCATTAAGAAGTAACCGAAAATATCTGCGATCAGATTAATTACGACATAATCATTGATACTGGGCATGCTCGATCGTTGTAATGCATTATTGGATTTACTTCTGGATAAAACGTTCGAATACAGAACTGTTGTTGTTCATGAAGACGGTTTTGTTGTGTAAAACACAGATGTGTTTTTAATGTTCTTCAGTATACATGTATATAAAACACAAACAATTATGGTGATTTGGGGAGCATTGTTTTCTTATGTTGTATATCCTGCCTGCCATAACGGTGTGCTGCCTTTAGGAATATGTGTGTGTGTGCGTACACCAATATGTCTGTGTGTGTGTGCGTACACCAATATGTGTATGTGCGTGTGTGCGTACACCAATATGTGTACATAATTTCTCCTTGTATGCTGCAGTGCCCTAACATTGTTCAGTTTATTATTGGTTTGTTGAAATAGTTTTTAAATTTTGGCGCTTTGTACGGTGTTTGTTCGGCTCCATTAAAGGGCATCATTGTGCTTTTGTGACATTGGTGATGATTGGCCCATTGCCTCAGAGTCACTCATTGGCTTTTTTTACTGCTCTACATGTAACATATTTATTTAAGTCCATCTCGCCCTCACATTTTATTCAAAAAGATAGACATAAAGCTACATTTTATCATCGTACTATCACAATTTCCTGTACAGTGTAGTTGCAGCTAATCATGTTAAGACACATGCAAAGATAGGTGTACATGTTTGACATGAAAGCCTGTGGGGAGCACTCAAAACATTGCCAGTATACCATCTTTCTAATTTCAGTCAAATACTAGTCTGTTCATGTCTATGTTTCTATGCACAGTGTTTATTAACACATGAATAATTACTTAATAATATATATATTATAATTAATTAATTAACTTGCCCCCACCCAACAACATATAATATATGGCAAATATGTGAAACAATGCAGTGTTTTTTGTACATTACTGAAATTTACTCCAACTTGCAAAAGGTATAATTATGTCTTACCGTTTACGGAATGAGACTTCTGTCTGCAGAAAATGGCGTATATTTCAACTCATTCAAATGGGAAAGGGTATCCTTTTGATAGTACACAAAATTGGGGTGGGGGTCATTTAGACAAATTATCAAGGATGGTGTACTGGTAGTGTATTAATTTTAGTGCCCCCACCGAGTGAATGAGGGGGGCGTGGTGAGTATCAGTAACTTCTGTGAAAGTGGAAATGTATAAACCAACGTCTGGACGGCGTCCAGTGGACATGCGCGTTGTGACAAGTGAGAGGTCACGTGAGCAGCCACTGTAACGAAATGTTAATGCGAACCGCCGATATTTTCGTTAGGTAATTACAAATGTACACCGTGTGGTGACGTATACGCTCATACACGTTACACGTACGTGTAACATTGTTTAAAAGCTATATGGTGTTTTAGTATGATTTATATGTACTTGTCATGTGATCAATTATATATACATACATCAGTTTGGCCATAATATTCGTTTTCTTTCTGTCCTATCGACGTCTGATCGTAATGCGCAGGGAATGTAAGCAGTTAGACTGGCGAACAGTAACATACACACACACACACACACACACACACACACACACACACACACACACACACACACACACACACACACACGATTAACGATGTACAGTAAACATCGCCTAAGTCGAATCTTCGCTCAACTCGGACATAATTCTGAGGAACAGTTGATTTGTACTGTATTTCACATCAAAAATCTTCGTTTAAGTTGGATTATGTAAGTCCATAGATATGTAGAATACCCTTAATTATCCGCTCACCTACTTCGACGCTACACGTGCACCGAATACTTCCGGTTAGACGTTGTTACGTTATTATGTAGGCCTAATCTTGTTTGACAGACCGTGCCATTTAGAGCAGGGAGCCTCGTGTGAGTTCGTGAGTCGTCCGGCAAGGTGCAGGGAGCCTCGTGTGAGTTCGTGAGTTGTCCGGCATGGTGTATGTGCTAATAAAGTGTTATCCTCTAAAACTATGTGCATTTACTGACTAATGAAACATGGTGTCAGAAGCAAAACAGGTGACGCTCATACTCATTTTTACTGTAGCAGACAAAGACTTCGGTGAGTGCACAAGTAACTGTTAAGAAGCCGTCAAAAGATATCAAATGACGAACAACAATGCCAGCCGGAGCCGGGGGCGAGGGGCCGACACGTCGCAAGGATTAACCCTCCATCGCCCATTGACCTGTCGCAGAACAGAGAGGAAAATTTCGAACGTTTTCGTAAGCAATGGCAGAATTATGCCATCGTGTCAAGATCCGGAGAAAGTACGATGCGTTCAACAAATGATAGAACCAGCAGATGTGGGCAAACTGAGGAGATTCCTGGGATTCATACAATACCTTGCAACGTTTCTCCGAAATCTGTACGGAGCCGATGAGACAACTGACCAAGCAGGACTCAGACTGGCAATGGGGAGACGCCCAGAGAAAGGATTTCCTCTTTGCTAAAGCGATGGTGAAAACAGCCAGTACTCCTCTACTACAGACCTGAGGCGGAACTGATAATCCGTTGTGATGCGTGCGACAAGGGCCTAGGCGCAGCGCTTCTCCACGACGGCCAACCACTCGCATACAGCAACCGTGCCTTCACTGACACAGAAGGAATGTACGCTACCATCGAGAAGGACATGCTAGCAGTAGTATGGTCTGTTGAGAAGTATCACCAGTACACATTTGGAAGGGACACTGTGGTACACTCCGATCACAAACCACTGGAGCGTATCATGACCAAACCCCCGAAGGATGTTCTAAAACGCCTGCAAAACATGCGACTGCAGCAGTATGATGTTACCGTTGTGTACAGGCCGGGAGATGAACAACACCAGGCCGACACTCTGAGCCGCGGCGACCACAGAGGGGCCAACGAAACTCCCTCGACGGACAATGAACAAGAGATGGTGAATGCAGTTGGACAAACTACCGCGGATGACAGCCTACACACTCTGAAAAGAGTGTTTTTGGATGGTTGGCCAGAAGACAAAAGCTTGGTGCTTGATGCAACCAAGCGTTACTTCCAATTCCGAGATGAACTGGCAGTGTATGATGGGACTATCTACGGGGATGAAAGAGCATTCACGAGGTCAGCCATGAGGTAAGAAATCCACAGTTCGCACTTGGGAGTACAGTCATGCCTACGCAGAGCCAAGGGATGTGTACACTGGCCCGGAATGAATGCTGAAACAGAGGACTACATATCCAGATGTGAAATATGTCAACAGCATCCAAAGACCCACCAGAAGGAGAGCATGATGCCCATCATTGTGTGCGAGCGACCATGTCAGATAATCGCAACTGACATTTTCCAATGGAAAGATGACGAATATCTGATGACTGTGGACCACTTTAGCAACTTCTTCGAAATTGACAAGTTGCTGAAGACTGACACAAAGACAGTGATTGGTAAGCTCAAGAAACACTTGAGCCGATATGGTCAGCCACAAGTTCTAATCTCGCACAACGGATCTCAATTCACGTCAGCAGATGAAGTTTGCCGACGAGTGGAACTTTGAGCATAGGACATCCAGCCCGCACCATCAGCAAGCAAATGGCAAAGCAGAGGCAGCAGTCAAAATTGCGAAGACACTCATGACTAAAGCAGACGATGACCAGACAGACACGTACAAAACACTGTTGGCACACAGGAATACTGTTCAAGATGGCATGACTACTAGTCCAGCACAGAGATTTCTGGGAAGAAGAACTCGCACAAATCTGCCTTCCACCAACAAATTACTGGACCCAGACGTGCAAAACATGAGACATGAGACACAGAGTTGAGTTGTTCAGACAGAAAATAGTAATGAAGGGAAAGTACGATCGAGCAGCCAAAGGCATGGAAGCATTAATCAGCGGTGACACAGTGCGAATGCGACCCGTTACGCTAAACACAAAGTGTGGGAGAAGGCAAAGACAATCCGCAGACTTGATGACAGGTCGTACCTCATAGCCGATGGAAGGAGACTGCTGAGGCAAAACCGTGTAGACCAATGAAAGTTACAATGAGGCATAAATATTACAATCACTGCAATTTTATTTTTGGTAATCCCTCCACGTGTTTGTGTTTTATGCACATTTCAAAGGTGCCACCAAACTTGGCAAGGCACAGGTAGAGAGCACAGGTCTACACGGTACATTCATTCTCAGGTGGCACGTATGAACTCCTAACACATTTTTCCAGAAAGTCCAGTATGTGTTTTATAAGAACATGTACAATTCAGCCGGTTGTTATGATAAATTCAATTTTTAAAAGGTCAATATCAACAAAAAGTCACCTTAGGGTGTGAAATGCTCAAAGGACAGACGTATCAAGCAGTTCAATTGCACAATATTACATAGCCTAATTAACTGACTATCACAATAACTAACTAACATTACCACAGCGGCCGCTGGATCTTGCCAGATCTGGTGCTAAACTATGACATCCTTAAATCGTTCAGTCCGCGTTAAATAATACATATTTAATATCATTGGAACGACGACATAACACTATTTACAATGGTATAACGTTTTTAGAAGTATTAATTTATTTAACGAACTTATCGTCCGTGATTTAGTGAAAATGCGCGCCAAACAATTCTTACCGACGGCGGTTTTCGCAAACACAGGTCGCGACAAATCGAAAACACGTTCTTGTAAACATACTTCCTAAACATTGTATGTGACACGAGCCACGGTTGGTTGAAATTAGTTTTATTATGACCATCTGACCTGCCGCCAACCACTAATTTAGTGAGCGATTTCACAGGCTGAGCTTAAATTTAGAGGTTCGCAAAGCGATCAGCCAGGGGGTACTGTTGGCTGGCACTGACGTAATCAGCAGCAGCGACCCCCGGCGCGCGAGGATGGACAGCCGAAAGTTACGATGAGATGAAGTGTAAACACGTCGGTTTACCTATGTTAACATGATTTACAAGTGCGGAAACTATGTTTTGCTCGACGATGTCGCATCGTTTTAACAGGTTTGCGATAAACGTGCGTGGTCTAGGCATGGAGCTACGCTGGCCAATAAAATTAATTAACGTTTTGAGTGATTCATAGTTTAACAATTGAATCATTCACAGCAACACGAATACACAATGTTTTGATTAATAAATGTAATTTAGTATGGATCAAAACATGGCCATTACATGGCGACTTATTTAAACATATTTGTCAATCTAATATTTTGTTTTAGAAATAAAAAAATCGAACTGTAATATTTATAATATTACGATATGGTATTTGTATAACAAAAACATCCAATGCTTTAAAATTCCAAATATTACCTTCCATAGTCCATTATACCTTGTGTACAATTTATATACACACATTTTCATTGCATATACAAATTGGGATTCCACATTAAATATATTTGCTAATTAATTATAATTTTATTAGTAATTTTGCAATTAAATGTGTTAGAATGAAACAACTTATATGTGCTTTATTGCAAGTGGCATTAACATGAGATTCACCAAATACACATACAAATTAGGAATTTTCATTCAATAGCAGGTATATATAATTATATATATATATACACTCGTAGTTGCTGCTGTGTTTTAAGAAGTATCTCTTTAATTCTTATATAAACAAATATACGTATTTGTTGTCATATTTACATTGTTATTACTACTTACATTTCTGGTCACACATGAGATGTGCATTCAGCCATGTGCTCTGCCTTGCCTTCATAAAGGATAATATGTGTAATTTTAGTTATTTTTATGATTGACATTTACCATGCAGGTATATATATATATATACATATATATATACATGCATGGTAAATTTAGATAATCATACCTAGTGTGTCCAATCATAAAACTATAAAAATAAACTAAAAGTACATATTACCATTACATGAGATGTACATTCAGCCATGTGCCTTGCTTCGTCTAACGTCTGATAGCATGCTGATTGGGCGTTCGATCGCGTACCCGACCGCGCTTCGTAACATGTCGGAAAAAAATTGGACTGGCAAAAATAGGATCCTGGGTGAGACCCTGCGTCACATTCTAGCTGCGACGAATACCCCACCACCAAGTCAAGCGGGATTACAAAGAAATGCAAACAAGGTTGCAACTCTCACCGCTCAGGCAACCATGGACGACTTACATGAGAGAAGACGAAAAGCGAAAGCAACTAACATTCTCCGTGGTCTGCCAGAAGATCCCCCATTAACGCGTCGACGTACAGTGCAACTCGACAAATCTAAAAAAATTAGTTACTGTTGTGGTGGACAAAATGTGTCACAGGCTCTGGGAACTACAATCAGCTGGCAAACTGGCAATAGGGAAATCATAGCGTTCCACCTAGACAATAAGCTCTCCAAATTAGGATCTTCACTTCGGAATAAGGGTGTCAATGTCACCTGTACTGGCCATGCCAGTTGCACAGCCAATGTGCAAGGAACGGATCCACTGTCTGAGTACAGAACTAAAAAAAAGATTGGTGACAGTCTTACACAAGACGGTGTTGCAATCAAATATGTTGCTACCGACGGAGATGCATTAGCATATCGGGGTATACAAGATGCCATGCCAGCAGGTACATGCCAGACAGAGAGACAATCGGATATCACACATCTGTCTCAAACGCAATTCCATCGCATCATGAAAGCGTCATTCTCCTCCACAATGTTTCCAGGAGAGACTGCTGTCGTGCGAACAGAAAACAGAAGAATGTTTGCGGAAGACGTGACGACAAGTTGCCAGAAGATCTACACAAGCGTATACATCCTTCACGACAGCGACCCGTCATTCATAGGGTGGGCTAATGGCTACAGCAACGGTCTCTCAATCACGAAAATGCGTGTTCTATTCCTCCTGCTGCAATTTCGAAGCGTGTATCTTGAAAATATTAATATGATAGTTATACCTTTCGTACTCATGTTACTTATTGTTGAAGTTCTTATAATTGCTAATACATTCAGTATTTTTGTTATTCTCTTTAGGTACTGATCGTCGATTTCCCATCATTGTTTTTGCAGTGCTCTCTCCCAACTGTCTACATCCCCTTTATTGTTCTTGCAAGTGCTCTCTCCCAACTGTCTATATCCCCTTTATTGTTCTTGCAGTGCTCTCTCCCAACTGTCTACATCTCCTTTATTGTTCTTGCAGTGCTCTCTCCCAACTGTCTACATCCCCTTTATTGTTCTTGCAGTGCTCTCTCTCAACTGTCTACATCCCCTTTATTGTTCTTGCAGTGCTCTCTCCCAACTGTCTACATCCCCTTTATTGTTCTTGCAGTGCTCTCTCCCAACTGTCTACATCCCCTTCGTACTTCGCTCGCGTTCTCTGTCCCTCCAAATCTCTACACAATCCTCCCATCTCAGTCTTATTCGTCCCCATCTACATTCACCTTAACACTTTCCAGGCATCTGCCTTATTTACTAACCGTTCGTCTCCCATTAGCACCAAGTGTCCAGCCCACTTTAAGGTAAGTCCTTATATAGAGCATTGTCTGATCCTCAGGACTCCTCAAAGCACTACACTTTTCTCACTGGCAGACCTGTTCAATCGAACATCATTTTGGATTGTCTGGGAAACATTCAGCCCCGTTGCAATTAATGCGCAAAAACTTTGTACACAAATGTCTACCACTGTCTACGGCTAGGTACTCATCCAAGATAGAGTGAACGAATTCAGCTAACCTATGAAAATCATAGTACATCTCCTTGAACCTAAAACGGCAAACAACGGAGACACACCTGTGTAGAATGACATCTTTTATTTATACAACGCAGTATTATGTACAGCCCAGTAGATGCCACGACGTACACTGACCACTCACACACACACTCGACAATGAACCTGTACCCCGTGTCGCAATATCACAACTGTCGGCAACACAACCATCAACACCGCCACCATCCAGTCTTACGGAGACACCCTTCTAGTAACCAAACTCACTCAACAAGTCCCCATTTGGATATTACAAGGAGGCAGCCTGTTCCTTGTTTCTCAATTATTATTACAATGTTGATAATGTAGTCCGCCAAATTGTGTTTAGAAAGCCCATAGCAACGTTCGCAATTTTGACGACACACCCCTGGTGCAAGGTCAAATGGTAAACAAAACATTGTTTCAAAACAAGCTTTATTGACAATATAACTGAGCCTTGCCGAGTTAACCACAATACCCTTTGATGTTCAATGATTTACCTATGTTCAACACGGCAGATCTGTTACAAATGACAACGCTGGCTAATTCCGGGTAGAGGAACAGACTGCCTCCCTTTAAAGGTTTACACTCGTCGTGAAATGTCATGTCTTAATTAACTGTCACATCTGAAAACAATCCATCCTATCTTGTCCACATTTTCAGTGCATTGCCTCTACAAATGAAGAGGGTCAATTATGATATTTGTTATGACACAGGTAACAAAACTTAATTGTTGTATTCAGCAAATCACTTCTATGTACAACTTGTTAATATGCCATTTGTTAAATAAATAGAAATATGCAAATTCATTTTGCCATGGGATGCTCCACAAACCCATACCGTCAACGTAGCCAAGAATTATCTGGTTACCATGGTTACTGCCGTGAAAATTTATAATTACATCATATTCGGAACTTTTTTTTGCAGACGTAATACACTGAAAATTAGGTCAAGATAGGGCAAGTAATTTCTAAGATGAGTTAATTAAAATATGACAATTCATGTGGAGTCTGCATCCTTATATCATTACACTGGTTTTTATTTAAGTTTCCGAAAACTGAATGTTAGTGCATCAAATAGAGCACGTTTTGGTGCACCTCATTCCGTATCCAGCCAGCCATAATAGTGGTATAAATATAGTTGTTAACCATCCCGTTTGAAAAATAATAACAGCACATCGTTCAAACATTCAGAGGAGATATCAGTAATTTAGTACAATAACAAATAATATTAACATAACCAGTAAACTGCCCTGCTTTGGTTGAAACTAATAACATAAAGCTACACAACTGTATGTAATCTAGTGCATCCGACAGTGGCTTCCCACAAGGTTGCTTCGTTCCCAGTTAGTGGAATGGCTTTTTTACATACAAAACCTACAACCTAAAAGAAACATATTCAGACTTCCCCATCAATGAATCTGGGCTTCTTTAGCAGATCCAGTGATTTTGAGGTATACATTGACAAAACAGCACATCCACCTTTCGAGAGTGGCTTCAAATGGGCCAGGTCAATAGTTCATCAAAATATGAATAGAGAGAGGAAACAGGTCAACATTCTGGCAAGAAGCTAGTTCGTTTCAACTGCACGGCTGATCGATTAAAAGGGTGAAAACCTACAACTAAGCACAACACATCCCGGACAGTTGACGTGCCGTGTGTGCAAGCAGTTATCAAATCATTCTATTTACTGTACAAATCATTCTCGACAGAAGGTGATTTCTCCTACATCACCGGCTAAGACCACTCACATGTAGATCTAGACAAGACAATGCAGTGGGTGGCTTTAGCATGCCAACAAACAAGAAACAGAGAGTAACAAACAAGACAAGACGGTGCAACCACACACCCAGCAAAGGTGCACCCCCCAGCAAGCAAGCCCACTAGTACCCCAAAGTTCCCCACTGTAAGCACAACAGAATGCTGTCGCTGATGTATGCGAACACAATATCTTTACGTCGACTTGCAAATGACTCAGTCGACACTAACACCACCGTATGACTCAGTCGACCTTGACGACGCTGTAGATACGAGTCACGAACCAGAAGGATGCGCAGTATCCAATCGTCCCTGAAGCAAAACAGCCACAGTTTCAATGGCGAGAATTAAATGTGGGTGAAGGAACTCCTTGTCAGTAGAGTGTAGAAAGTGACAGTGACTCTTACGAGTTAAATGTGACTGGAGGGAGCTCCTTGTGTGTGGTGTGTAGTATAAATAATAATTATGAATGATATGAAACAACAGAAGAGAAATAAATACATAAACATGACTATGCTAGATGCAGTAGTTACAGAAACCGTAATTTCTAGCAACTACTTAACATAACGTATTCAGACACAAAACATTATCAAATTCTCAGCTGTTCAAAACCAAAAGTTACAGAAAAATAACTTACAGACTGATGTCCAAATATTTACAGAAATGAACAAGTCCTGACATGTCTCATCTTACTACCCGGGTTACTAATAGGGCTTTATAATGTTATCGGTGAAAAGTTATACTTTATTATAGATCAGTAATAATTGGTGTCCAATTACACAGGAACAAAGAAAAATTATTTGTACACAAGTGTCCAAAAACATACAAAATAATGATGGAGATATTTATGGAGTCAAAAAACATACAAAAAAATGTTGGAGATATTTATGGAGTCCAAAAACATACTAAATAATGATGGAGATATTTATGGTGTCCAAAAACATAGTGTCCAATGCTCCGAGTACGTACAGTAGTTGAGACTGTAAGTCAATAATTTATTTCCAACAATATTTAACATTACACATCACAATATAACAAATACAATGTTGCATGTGGAAAGCTGGAGAGAAGAGGAAGAATTACTTTTACGCAGATTACCAAAAAAGACACACAAATTATTTTGTATATTTTTAAGGTGTCCCAAAACGTACGGTGTGCAAACACACCCAGTCATAACAGTTGTTGGGACTGACTTATCCACGAACAAGATTAATTTATGGTAACATAAGTACATACATACTAGGTCATTAGGGTAGTCGAGATTGCCATTGCAAGTCAGTCTCCTTCCTACTTGTGACGAGGAAGGAGACTGATTTACCTGTGATGAGGAGGAAGACTGATTTACCTGTGAGGAGGAAGAAGACCGATTTACCAGTGAGGAGGAAGTAAACTGACTTACATGAGAGGAGGAAGAAGACTGACTTACCTGTTAGGAGGAAGAAGACTGACTTACCTGTGAGGAGGAAGAAGACTGACTTACCTGTGAGGAGGAAGAAGACTGACTTACCCGTGAGGAGGAAGAAGACTGACTTACTGTGAGGAGGAAGGAGACTGATTTACCTGTGAGGAGGAAGAAGACTGACTTACCCGTGAGGAGGAAGAAGACTGACTTACCTGTGAGGAGGAAGAAGACTAACTTACCTGTGAGGAGGAAGAAGACTGACTTACCTGTGAGGAGGAAGAAGACTGACTTACCTGTGAGGAGGAAGAAGACTGACTTACTGTGAGGAGGAAGGAGATTGACTTACCTGTGAGGAGGAAGAATAGGAAGACCATGATGACAGTGTATCCGAAGTAGAGGAACGTGCTGGCGAAGCCAACGATCTCTGTCTTTGTGTAGTAGTAGTGGATGCAGTAGAGGAAGAAGTAAATAGCTGTGAAGCCAGACGTCAGGAACGACCTCCACCACCAGTGGTAGTCCTACAACAGTCCATGTCTCACTCACTGCACATCTCGTATTCTACTCACTCAAATACTGACATTTACCTGTAAACGGTAAATTGCTTTTAATTTATTTTTATTATGACCTTTCTTTCTAAAACTGGTAAATTAATTCATGTTTTCATAATTATTTAAGAATTGTTTATAATTGTAATGATTTTTTAATTTTATTTCTTTAATGTAATTATTGTTGTGAATTCTATATTTTAACTAAAGGTTTATAAATACAGATGAAGTAGTTTGTCTCCAATGACCCACTGAAAATCACGATCACGCTGTAAACGTGTCATGATCACCATCGTGAAGTAAAGCTATTTCTAGAGGTTCTTATTTCTCGCTGCCATGCTGCTGCATTCAAGCAATATGCAGATTGCGCAAATCAAACAAATGCGCCCCACATACGCAATCGACAAATGAATAGCTGATGACTGTGTAGCGAAATCTGCAGATTGAACAGATCCAGTAGATGCACCCAACATATATTAATGTAACTTTCGATCCTTGTAAGCAGACTATGGGCATTCATTCCTGTCCCATCAACGAAACCAGTTGGACACAACCAAAGCCAGCACTCACTGGTGTGCCTCAACTGAATCAGAAGAGGATATGGCAGGTTTAAGCACAATGTGAATGAGATGAAGCTGGCACCATCAGCTTCGTGCGGTGCTGAAGGGCAGACCGCACTCTACATCACCAGTGAGTGTCCACTACGTGAATGTAACGGCGACGTGGCCAGACTGGACGAGAAAGCACACGCTTTGCTTCAGGATCTTCAGTTTGACATGTGACTGACCCCATGAATTATACGAAAGAAGAATTGTATGTGCATCTCCTCTGAGGGGCCAAAGTCCATTAGCCTCTTTCTATAGTCCTTTGTTTCCCTGTACCACTGACCTTTGACCTACCAATTGGTGACGTATATTTAAAAAAAAAAGTTTTTCTGAATTATTTATGTCTACTACTCTTCATTCAGCCAAACTACGACACTACACAACTTGATATATTATTAGGTAGAATAAAAATGGAAATAAATTAATCCAATTTTCCAGAGGATGTTCCACAATACTACCTCATCTACTAAGATTATCTGGTCACCATGGTCTTACCTCTGCACATAGATGGAAGTAGCAGAGTAGGATGGTGGCTTCAGAGCAGGTCACGACAAGGATGATGAAGACAAGGAAGAGGAAGCCAAACATGTAGTACATCTGATGTGACCTAGAGAGGAAGCCAAACATGTTGTACATCTGGTGTGACCTGCTGAGGAAGCCAAACATGTAGTACATCTGGTGTGACCCAGAGGAAGCCAAACATGTAGTACATCTGGTGTGACCCAGAGGAAGCCAAACATGTAGTACATCTGGTGTGACCTAGAGGAAGCCAAACATGTAGTACATCTGGTGTGACCTAGAGGAAGCCAAACATGTAGTACATCTGATGTGACCTAGAGAGGAAGCCAAACATGTTGTACATCTGGTGTGACCCAGAGGAAGCCAAACATGTAGTACATCTGGTGTGACCTAGAGGAAGCCAAACATGTAGTACATCTGATGTGACCTAGAGAGGAAGCCAAACATGTAGTACATCTGGTGTGACCCAGAGGAAGCCAAACATGTAGTACATCTGGTGTGACCTAGAGGAAGCCAAACATGTAGTACATCTGATGTGACCTAGAGAGGAAGCCAAACATGTTGTACATCTGGTGTGACCTAGAGGAAGCCAAACATGTAGTACATCTGGTGTGACCTAGAGGAAGCCAAACATGTAGTACATCTGGTGTGACCTAGAGGAAGCCAAACATGTAGTACATCTGAGGTGACCTAGAGGAAGCCAAACATGTAGTACATCTGATGTGACCTGTAGAGGAAGACAAACATGTGCATCTGGTGTGACCTATAGAGGAAGCCAAACATGTTGTACATCTGGTGTGACCTGTAGAGGAAGCCAAACATGTTGTGCATCTGGTGTGACCTAGAGAGGAAGCCAAACATGTAGTACATCTGGTGTGACCTAGAGGAAGCCAAACATGTACCCGGGGTAGTACATCTGGTGTGACCTAGAGAGGAAGCCAAACATGTAGTACATCTGGTGTGACCTAGAGAGGAAGCCAAACATGTTGTACATCAGGTGTGACTTAGAGAGGAAGCCAAACATGTTGTACATCTTGTGTGACCTAGAGAGGAAGCCAAACATGCTGTACATCTGGTGTGACCTAGAGAGGAAGCCAAACATGTAGTATATCTGGTGTGACCTAGAGAGGAAGCCAAACATGTGCATCTGGTGTGACCTGTAGAGGAAGCCAAACATGTTGTACATCTGGTGTGACCTAGAGAGGAAGCCAAACATGTGCATCTGGTGTGACCTGTAGAGGAAGCCAAACATGTTGTACATCTGGGGTGACCTAGAGAGGAAGCCAAACATATTGTACATCTTGTGTGACCTAGAGAGGAAGTCAAACATGCTGTACATCTGGTGTGACCTAGAGAGGAAGCCAAACATGTGCATCTGGTGTGACATGTAGAGGAAGCCAAACATGTTGTACATCTGGTGTGACCTAGAGAGGAAGCCAAACATATTGTACATCTTGTGTGACCTAGAGAGGAAGCCAAACATGCTGTACATCTGGTGTGACCTAGAGAGGAAGCCAAACATGTTATACATCTGGTGTGACCTGTAGAGGAAGCCAAACATGTTGTACATCTGGTGTGACCTGTAGAGGAAGCCAAACATGTTGTACATATTGTGTGACCAAGAGAGGAAGCCAAACATGCTGTACATCTGGTGTGACCTAGAGAGGAAGCCAAACATGTTGTACATCTGGTGTGACCTAGAGAGGAAGCCAAACATGTTGTACATCTGGTGTTACCTAGAGAGGAAGCCAAACATGTGTAAAGAGAAATATAACTTTATTAATATAAGAAGATATAATAAAGTGTAACATTAACGACTCAAGAACTTGGGCTAAATACAGCAAATGACTATGTATAGTAGTTTATTATAGCAGGCTAGGGTAAATATTACATAAAGGTTAAAGTCACCACTCACCAGATACTGTTGAGGATGAAGAAGAGCTGGATGAAGATGCAGCCAAAGGGGAGAACGCCCCCCATAATGATCCCGGGAATAGGCCGTGTGTAGAACGTCTGCTCAGGGATCTGACGTGGGATCTGATTTGTTCTAACTGGGTGCTCTATTGGCTGTCAACAACAACAGGTTGAACTCAATACACACACACACATATTATTTATATGATGTACAACATTACAAACTACTAAGTGAGAATGTATGTATCCATTATGTGATTTAATGCCTAGCAACAAGGGACTTAATGCCTAGCAACAAGGGAGGGACTTATGCTAAGCAACAAAGGACTTAAATTAATACCTAGCAACAATGAACTTAATACCTACCAACAAGGGACATAATGCCTAGCAACAAGGTCTACCAAGGTGACATGCGATTCCCAAAACGGTGAATCCATGAATGCTGCTGCTATTGACGATGACTGTTGGTGTTGTGGCATTAAATAAGTAAAATTACAAAATCAAACTGAAGACACATGTTAACAAACATTGCTTTGTGTGGCACGAGTAGCCCTGCTCATCTATTTCCAACAATTATTACTACTGATAATACTACCATCTATAAATACTGATAGTTCAATTTACAATCAATAGTGCAGTATCGTCACATCGCTTCTCACTATGTATCAGTAGGTTGGTGAATCGTTACATCCCTAGGAATCTCCCTATGGTGACGGGGGCGTAGTACGTACCCGCTTCTTGAAGCCAAAGTAGGCGCCCACGAAGGTGAGGGGCACAGACACACAGAACCAGAGGGCGAGTAGAGACACAAGGGCACTGAAGGACACCGCCCCACTGCTGCCGTATCCCCACAGCACGAGGTTGAGCAGGAAGAAGATGCCAAAGACGATGCTGCACACAAAGTCACAATCATCTCACCATTTCTAAGTCACAAAACACAGTTTGCGAGGCTTCTAGGTCACAATATACAGTTCACAAGGTCTCTAAGTCACAATACCCAGTTCATAATGTCTCTAAGTCACAATTCATGGTGTCTCTAGGTCACACTATACAGTTCACAATGTGTCTAAGTCACAATACACAATCCACAATGTCTCCAACTCACAACACACAGTTCACAATGTCTCTAAGTCACAATACACAGTTCATAATGTCTCTAAGTCACAATACACAGTTCATAATGTCTCTAAGTCACAATACACAGTTCACAGTGCATCTAAGTCACAATACACAGTGTCTCTAAGTCACAATGTACAGTTCACGATGTCTCTAAATCACAATGTACAGTTCACAATGTCTGTAAAGTCACAATATACAGCTCACAATGTCTCTAAGTCACAACATACAGTTCATGATGTATAAGTCACGATATACAATTCACAATGCCTCTAAGTCACAAGGTACATTTCAAAAGGTATCTAAGTACAATACAAAGTTCACAAGGCTTGTAGGTCACAATACAAAGTTCACAAGGCTTGTAGGTCACAATATACAGTTCACAAGGCTTGTATGTCACAATACAAAGTTCACAAGGCTTGTAGGTCACAATACAAAGTTCACAAGGCTTGTAGGTCACAATATACAGTTCACAAGGCTTGTAGGTCACAATACAAAGTTCACAAGGCTTGTAGGTCACAATATACAGTTTACAAGGTCTCTAAATCATAATATACAGTTCATAAAGTCTAAGCCACAATGTACAGATTACAAATCACAGATGTAGCATTCTCAGTCACTATTTTAAAAACTAATGTAGCATTCTCAGTCACTATTTTAAAAACTAATGTAGCATTCTCAGTCACTATTTAAAAAACTAATGTAGCATTCTCAGTCACTATTTTAAAAACTAATGTAGAACTTAACTTGCAGAAAAGTATGCTTTATAGAATTGTTTGAAATATCAATATAGATATATTTGATTTCACTTGAACCATGCAGACATTAAGTTGAATCTCTCAGTGCCATTCATTACTCCCTGAAGTCACTTACCCTGGACACAGGAAGGCAGTCAACAGTACGTTTGTCTTCCACTTCTCTCCTCCAATCACTGCAACCATGGCAACACATCAACAACCATAGCAACAGATCAAGAACCATGGCAACACATCCATAACCATGGCAACACGTCAACAACCATGGCAACACATTAGGAAAGAAATAACACAACCTTTATAAATTAACAGTGATGCTTCTGAACCCGATGAAAGTAATGATTTACAACAATGAACAACTATTTTTAATGTTGTAAGACAATCTTTTTGTCTACACACATCCAAATAAAATGTGGCAATTTCAATATGACAACTCACTCTTATAGATGCGGGCGGAGACATAGCCGGCTGGTGTACCCAGACACACGTACAGTATGAGAGCAGTCGTCATGAGAGAGCCACGGTTAGCCGGGGACAGGAAGCCCAGACATGCAAACACTGAAACAACACAACTCAATCTAAAGTTGCATGCATACCGAGTTAAACAACCATATAAAACTGTTTTTAAGAAAGTGTAAGTACACTTTCTTAACATTTTTAAATGTACTATTTACCTATTTGATCATAGATTATCTTTTTATTCTATTGGGAAGACAAATATCTCTTGGCGTAATTATGCCATCCAAATAAGGTTTTGAATGTTGCAGTACGCTCCGCAATGTTTAGACATTTTAAAATAATCAATAAATCAGTATTTGTTGCCAAAAACCAAGTTTTGTTTGCTGCTTACAACAAAATTATTAAAACACCTAAACACCACATTTAAAAAACGTTTTCTACTCAATGCACAATAGAATATACATCTATGGATTTGCAAGAATTACAGTTATATTCCGGCCTTGACATTAAGGCTTTGTATCCACTGGCACAGGGGGTCAGTAGATTTGAAAAGTTACTGGGCCGCCCAAAAAAGTTAGTGGCCTGGATTTTGTAAAAAATATATGTTGATACCAGTGTTCTGCCTAGGTCGAATTTGCGGGGCATTACGCCCTGCCCTTTTTCAGTGACGCCCTGGTACCCAAAAAAGGCAAAAAGAACGCCCTGCTATATTTTGCACGTAACCCTAGTCGTGGCTACAGACGGTTACACGATCGTGTATAATATTATTAATTTGCGAGCGTCCCGATCTCGAAATGCATCCCGATCGCGCCACACGCATGGTTAGATTGTTCCCAACTGAGCGCATCCCGCAATCGGGAATGGATGCATCACGAGTTCGTGGCGCTTGCAGACATTCGATCGTCTGCAAGCGCCCCGATGTCGACTACGTATCCCAAGCACACCACGCGATCATTTCGATTGTTCATGCGCCTCTATCTCGACTCCTATCCCGGTCGCCATTAAATTCTTAATCGTGTGTGCCAAAACATTGAAAAACGTTGATTTGAGGAGACGCCGACCTTCGAAAGTGGATAAACCTTTCGCGGAGCGCCTTGACTATACATACCGCCAAGGCCCAAGCAGTCCTTATTTTGTTCGTATCTTCAAAACTTAATCATGTGATACTTGCAAAACTTGCAGACTTTCGAAGCCGGCACGTGATTAAAAAAATAACGTTTTATTCATACACTCTTTATTTGTTAATGTACCGATATCTAATGATAAGTAACGACATTTAGTATAACACAGCTCAACAATAGTAATGAATAATTGCGTATTGTCCGCGTTCAAAGAACCTGCTCCCCCTTAATATGCAACGACCTGCCGGCACATGACATCGCTCATGCTCGTTGGAAGTGGTACTGTTTCTAGGCCACGACGTCACGTGCATGTGTAGTGGACTAGCCAAGGGTGCTAAGGTTGTTGGCGGCTAGCGTATTCTTTTGCCAAAGCGTTTAGCAGTAGCTATCTGTAATAATTATTATTTGGAGGGTGGTTTAAAACTAGTAATTATTTTTTTCGGTTTATTGACTGATTGTTAAAAATAAGATTGTGTATGGGTAGTTTTCTGTAAATAAAATGGAATTTTACAAATTGGCTATGCATGTCTATAATTATTTTAATGTTTGACACTTTACTATTTGCAGTGCAATATATCTCAATTTCTGTTCAGCCAAGCCCAACAATATCTTGCATACCTATTGCTTATATATTAGTGTCTGAGAATTTTAAATATGATGTGAATTTATACATAAAATACTATGTCGTGCTGAATATCGTGTTTTGTTAAAACTTAAGCCAATTTAACTAAATAAAATATGATGTGTTGTCTATACATACTATATAATCATTCATTTGTCCACATTTATATTTAAGTGTAATTTTTCAAAATTACTATGTTACTTGTACATTTTTTATTTTCAAAATTGAACATAACAGTATATCTCAATTTATGTTAAACCTAGCCCAAAGAAATTTGGCACACATATTACCTGTATAATATTCTCTATGTATATTGAATATTATGTAGATTGACACAAATTTAAAAGTTATGTAAAGCTAAATATTGTGTTTTGTTCTACAAATGCTTGCCCAAGTCAAAATTATAATGCATAAATATACGTATACACTGTGTACATAACATACTATATGTAAGTAGTATGATATTAACTACAAGCTGTACACTGCTACTATGTCTTGTTAAAAACTATTTAATTTAGTCATATGTCACAAGTGCCTTTTTAACCATTGCTTATAGCGCTCTACGAGCCCTTCACTAAAATGGCGCACTGCCCTTTTGAGAACCTGGGCAGAACACTGGATACCGAGGTGCTTGTCGGACGTTTCACTGAAGAAGTCCACAAAGTCAAAGATTTGCTTGGAGCGACGCCACGCTGACTTTTCCACAGTTCTTCTTTGTGCACATCGTTTACGAAATTAAGATAGCGACTATAAGAAGTGATAACGCAAAGTTAAATGAAGATTTTTAATCGTGGTATCACTCTGCAGTCTGCTTGCTATTAATGCAAAATCTGAGACGTCACCGACCTATTTTATTAGCTGGCTGTCCTCAGCACATCAAAAGCATTTCTTAGTTTTGGCTGTGCCTGAAGCTCAATGCTAAGGCCGGTATTACCAAGATCAGGCACATTATACCATAATAAATGTGCGCCGATATCATATGTATCATGTTATCATTATGACTGGCGATGATTGATGCTGATGTAAACAGTGCATAGGTGTGAGACAATGTGAACGCTGTCCAGAGTCCTTGCCCTCGTTCTGCCCAAGGAACAGCTGTATTACAAGATCCACTGCTGCAGCCATGGTCTTTAGCAATGCTGTAAAATGTTTTTCCTGTTCTAGTGTTTTCCGTACGGAACATACGCCAAAAACACAATGTTGAGAAAAATGCCAGAAATTAAAACATGTTTTTAAAATTGATGTGTCATCATGGCGTATATCATTAACTACCCATCAAACATCTTATTGTGTGCACTGCAATAACTGCTGAAAATGTCATTCATGCATATCTAATAGTTTTATTGTAATGTTTATACAACTGACATGTGCTAAAAACTAGTGTCGATAAATATTTCAAAAAAACAATAACCAGTATCATTGGTGTGAAAATCTGTTATTCACTACCATTGTATTTATTTCAATGTGTGCTTTTCTTGTGATCAGATGAAAGATCTACCAAATGGCTAAATATCACATTCACATATTTTGTTTGCAACATTATCCACAAGATTGGACAGAAATGCTGAATAATATTTTGAAACGGAATTTGCCTTTTGTTGAAACGGAAAATCAGTGTCCCTACAGATGACGCAACAGTAAATATACTGAGTATGATAGCAGTTCTAATTGACATCTCCAACAATGATGACATTAATGACAGTAGTGACACTGGCAACACAGATTACATGACACTAGACGTACCAAGTGTGATGACAGTAGTTATTGACATGTTTGACAAGGGTGACATTAATGACACTGACAGCGCGACACTAGACGTACCGAGTGTGATGACAGTAGTTATTGACATGTCTGACAAGGGTGACATTAATGACACTGACAGAGCAACACTAGACGTACCGAGTGTGATGACAGTAGTTATTGACATGTCTGACAAGGGTGACATTAATGACACTGACAGCACGACACTAGACGTACCGAGTGTGATGACAGTAGTTATTGACACGTCTGACAAGGGTGACATTAATTACACTGACAGAGCGACACTAGACGTACCGAGTGTGATGACAGTAGTTATTGGCATGTCTGACAAGGGTGACATTAATGACACTGACAGAACGACACTAGACGTACTGAGTGTGATGACAGTACTTACTGACATGTCTGACAAGGGTGACATTAATGACACTGACAGTGCGACACTAGACGTACCGAGTGTGATGACAGTAGTTATTGACATGTCTGACAAGGGTGACATTAATGACACTGACAGTGCGACACTAGACGTACCGAGTGTGACGACAGTAGTTATTGACATGTCTGACAAGGGTGACATTAATGACACTGACAGTGCGACACTAGACGTACCGAGTGTGATGACAGTAGTTATTGACATGTCTGACAAGGGTGACATTAATGACACTGACAGTGCGACACTAGACGTACCGAGTGTGATGACAGTAGTTATCGACATGTCTGACAAAGGTGACATTAATGACACTGACAGTGCGACACTAGACGTACCGAGTGTGATGACAGTAGTTATCGACATGTCTGACAAAGGTGACATTAATGACACTGACAGTGCGACACTAGACGTACCGAGTGTGACAACGGTCATAAAGAACATCTGCAGCCCATTGCCAAGGAAGACGGAAAGCAGCATTCCCTGGCGGGGAGGACGGAAGACATCGCCATGGACCAGCTTCCACCCAAACTCTTCCTGTGCATCTTCCTGAACAGAGACAGCAGTCTGCTTGTAACAGTGTCCTCATAACAATTCAAGAACTCCCCGATTTTCCCCCAACTACTTAAAGCTTAGCAGCAAGAATTAAACTTACTTTGGCGGAATGATCTGGTTATAGATGGTGGGCAAGTGACATCACATGACATCAGTGCTTGAATAAGATCTGCTGTAGACAGGTCGAAATATCGTATGTTTCAATAATTGCTCCATAGTTTAATTCTAGCTGTCTAATTGAATCTTGGACCCATGAACAATATCTTCCATACTTTAAAGCTGCTTCCTCAACTGGCTTAACCTGTCACATCCTCAACTGGCTTAACCTGTCACAAATCTGGTTCTTACAGACAGACACAGAGAGAGAGAGAGTCAGTGAGACATAGTGACAGAGACAGTAAGACAGTGACAGACAGAGAGAGACAGTGAGACAGAGAGACACAGTGACAGACAGAGAGAGAGAGACAGTGAGACAGAGAGCGAGACACAGTGACAGAGAGCGAGACACAGTGACAGAGACAGCGATACAGACAGGGACAGAGAGAGACTGTGAGACAGTGACAGACAGGGAGAGAGACAGTGAGACAGACAGAGAGAGAGAGACACAGTGACAGACACAGACAGAGGGACACAGTGACAGAGAGAGACACAGTGAGACACAGTGAGACACAGTGAGAGAGAGAGAGAGAGAGAGAGAGAGAGAGACACACAGAGAGACACAGTGACAGACAGAGACAGACAGAGAGACACGGTAACAAACAGAGAGAGAGACAGTGAGACAGACAGAGAGAGACAGTGAGACAGACAGACAACAAAGACAGTGAGACAGAGAGACACGGAGAGAGAGACAGGGAGAGAGAGAGAGAGAGAGAGAGAGAGAGAGAGAGAGAGAGAGAGAGAGAGAGAGAGAGAGAGAGAGACAGTGACAGACAGATAGACACAGAGAGAGAGACAGTGACAGACAGAGAGAGACAGAAAGACACAGTGACAGAGAGACAGAGAGTGAGACACAGTGACAGACAGTGAGACAGAGAGACACAGTGATAGACAGACAGAGAGAGAGACATAGACGGACATAGACAGTAAGACAAACAGAGAGACAGACAGTGAGTCAGAGAGAGAGACAGTGAGACAGGCAGAGGGAGACTGAGAGACAGACAGTGAGACAGAAAGCTAGAGAGAAACTTACGGCATTGTCAATCTGGTTGTAGCGGGCAATGTCCTTATGCAGTGTTCGCAACATGATCATGGCGACCATGCCAGAGAGGAAGAGAACAATGACCAGAGAGTTGAGGATGCTGCAACACAAAGACGCAGTCACTGCAACTACCGTAGAAACTTTGTAATACAGCCACCTCACAATTAAGGTCAACCTGGGAAAGTCCGAAATTATTTTCTAACAGTCAAGTATACAAAATTCCACCGTACTGTAATGACGGTATTATATAATCAGACACCTAAGTAATTCAATCCACAGCAATCCTAAAACACAATGAACAGAAAAAATATGTCAGATTCGAGATCTAACAAGAATCTCACACTCTGAATAAACCTTTGGCAGAATACTTTTGACTGTTGACCAGTTGTTAGGTTATAGGTCACATGATGGATGGGTCAATTGTCTGGTCTTGGGTGCACAAATATTATGAACAGGACATGTCATTTCTTTTAGAAAGACACCCAAAGCAGTACCCGTCAATTGTTGGTTCTAGTTACAAATTAACTCTAAAGAGCTACTAAAATATCAAGAGTGATGCATCGAACCAGTGTAGATGTTATTCTGTCTACAAGTCTTCTCTCACCTGAACCAGTGTAGATGTTATTCTGTCTACAAGTCTTCTCTCACCTGAACCAGTGTAGATGTTATTCTGTCTACAAGTCTTCTCTCACCTGAACCAGTGTAGATGTTATTCTGTCTACAAGTCTTCTCTCACCTGAACCAGTGTAGATGTTATTCTGTCTACAAGTCTTCTCTCACCTGAACCAGTGTAGATGTTATTCTGTCTACAAGTCTTCTCTCACCTGAACCAGTGTAGATATTATTCTGTCTACGTCTTCTCTCACCTGAACCAGTGTAGATGTTATTCTGTCTACAAGTCTTCTCTCACCTGAACCAGTGTAGATGTTATTCTGTCTACAAGTCTTCTCTCACCTGAACCACTGGATGTTGGTCTGTTTGAGTGAGTCAAGGATGTAGTCCCAGCGAGATGCCCACTTCACGTCGTTCTTCTCCTGTGTACAAAACACACCAGTCAACACACGTCTACTGAGGGAACACCTCGGAATGTTGATGTCCAACATCAAATGAAATTACTTTCATGGCTTCAGCCCGCCCCGCCGCCCCACCCCTCAGATGAAAGTCTGTAAACATTGTTATGATGACATCAATATATTAATTGTCAGTCTGAAAAATATTGATGTCCGACACCAAACAAAACTGCCTCTGACCCCCTCGCTCAAACCAAAGTAATTTCACCCAATACTGAACATCAAAATTCTGAGATGATCCCTAAGATGGTTCTCTTCTATAGTTATTTGGAAGTAGTATTTTAACTGATATATCCAGTACATCACAGTTTGCCTACATCACAATCAAATCTCTGCTCGTGACCTATGTCAAGACTTGTCTTGCCAAGTATTTACTGTTGGCAGTATTATATGTGCATAACATTAACAGTGTGGCATGATATCTGCTCAATCAAACTTTTCCATATGCAGTTCTCATTTAAACAACTTTGCCTTATGTCTTTGTCATAAAGAACAACTTTTCGGGCCAGAATTTCAACAAAATATATGATGGAATGTTTGAATGCTCCGAGTGTTTGGCATCCATTTTTGATTGCTTGATGGCAGACATGGGGTCAAATACATTGAAAAGTATTTAAATGCAAATACTTTTGACATTTCAAATGCAAATACATTTTGTTTATGTCAAATGCAAATGCTTTTAAAAAGTATTTCAAATACTTTTCTAATTCTCTTGACGTCCTCGTGCTCAATATACAATGACAAAAAAGAGCTATACTTGACCATTGTTTATCTAGAATTAAGGGAGTTCATCGAGTCAACAATACCATGCAATATTTGGTCACATTGTTAAATTTTTCCCCTGCAATAGGTTATTCCTGTTTTCCATTTCCTGTGCCCACTGATGCACTGTCTTCCAATAAAATTAGATTAAGCCACCCACTGTTAATTAAATGCTCACTAACCTGACCCTGTGGCAGGCCAGCTGATACACTGACCATCCATCCGTTAATGACCCAAGCTAAAGCTGAGTTAATGACAGTTGGTCAGCTACTAAAAGAGCTATAGGAAAGCCAGTTTTCTCTCAGTGAATGTCATGCCTCGGTGATCACATAAGTAACATGAGTGCCTATACCAAGCTACAATTTAATTAAGTACAGCTGTGATAACAGTTTTCATTGACAGAATTAAATGATATATGTATTTGAAAAGTATTTAAAAAGTACTTGATTTTTCAAATACTTTTAAAATGTATTTAAATGCAACTGCAAATAGTTTTGGCTCCACATTTTCAAATGCAAATACTGGATCAGTCACATTTAAATGCAAATGCATTTGACCCCATGTCTGCTTGATGGATCCTGTTACTAGGCAATAAATCACATGATGCATGGGTCAGTTGACTCATTCTGGGTGCACAAACCGTGAATAGGACACACCTTGTTTCTGTTTAGAAAAAAAAACACCCAAAGATGTACCCCTCAAATTACGTGTTCATATTTTGGGAAACTGTCTTCTGCATATGTATGTAGGTAGCGCCATCTGAGGGATGTAGTGCCACAGTTATTGCTACGTACCTCGAAGCGAACAGAGTAGGTGTAATTTATGAACAGGTCCTTTTTCACAAGAGCAGGAATCCCCATTGGCTCATTGTGCAAACTACACGGGTCTGTCTTGGAGTGCTTGATGCTGCATACCAACGACAACAGTTAGTCATAATATGATGCTGTGTATCAACGACAACAGTTAGTCATAATATGATGCTGCATATCAACAACAACAGTTAGTCATAATATGACGCTGTGTATCAACGACAACAGTTAGTCATAATATGATGCTGTGTATCAACAACAACAGTTAGTCATAATATGATGCTGTGTATCAACAACAACAGTTAGTCATAATATGATGCTGCGTATCAACAACAGTTAGTCATGATATGATGCTGTGTACCAACAACAACAGTTAGTCATAATATGATGCTGCGTACCAACAACAACAGTTAGTCATAATATGATGCTGCATACCAACAACAACAGTTAGTCATTATATGATGCTGTGTATCAACAACAGTTAGTCATAATATGATGCTGTGTACCAACAACAACAGTTAGTCATAATATGATGCTGTGTATCAACAACAACAGTTAGTCATAATATGATGCTGTGTATCAACAACAACAGTTAGTCATAATATGATGCTGCGTATCAACAACAGTTAGTCATGATATGATGCTGTGTACCAACAACAACAGTTAGTCATAATATGATGCTGCGTACCAACAACAACAGTTAGTCATAATATGATGCTGCGTACCAACAACAACAGTTAGTCATAATATGATGCTGTGTATCAACAACAACAGTTAGTCATAATATGATGCTGTGTATCAACAACAACAGTTAGTCATAATATGATGCTGCGTATCAACAACAGTTAGTCATGATATGATGCTGTGTACCAACAACAACAGTTAGTCATAATATGATGCTGCGTACCAACAACAACAGTTAGTCATAATATGATGCTGCGTACCAACAACAACAGTTAGTCATGATATGATGCTGCGTATCAACAACAGTTAGTCATGATATGATGCTGTGTACCAACGACAACAGTTAGTCATAATATGATGCTGCGTACCAACAACAACAGTTAGTCATTATATGATGCTGTGTATCAACAACAACAGTTAGTCATAATATGACGCTGCGTACCAACGACAACAGTTAGTCATAATATGATGCTGTGTACCAACGACAACAGTTAGTCATAATATGATGCTGCGTACCAACAACAACAGTTAGTCATTATATGATGCTGTGTATCAACAACAACAGTTAGTCATAATATGACGCTGCGTACCAACGACAACAGTTAGTCATAATATGATGCTGTGTACCAACGACAACAGTTAGTCATAATATGATGCTGCGTATCAACAACAGTTAGTCATGATATGATGCTGTGTACCAACGACAACAGTTAGTCATAATATGATGCTGCGTACCAACAACAACAGTTAGTCATTATATGATGGTGTGTATCAACAACAGCAGTTAGTCATAATATGATGCTGTGTATCAACAACAACAGTTAGTCATAATATGATGCTGCGTACCAACAACAACAGTTAGTCATTATATGATGGTGTGTATCAACAACAGCAGTTAGTCATAATATGATGCTGTGTATCAACAACAACAGTTAGTCATAATATGATGCTGTGTATCAACAACAACAGTTAGTCATAATATGATGCTGCGTACCAACAACAACAGTTAGTCATTATATGATGGTGTGTATCAACAACAGCAGTTAGTCATAATATGATGCTGTGTATCAACAACAACAGTTAGTCATAATATGATGCTGTGTACCAACAACAACAGTTAGTCATAATATGATGCTGTGTATCAACAACAACAGATAGTCATTATATGATTGTGTGTATCAACAACAGCAGTTAGTCATAATATGATGCTGTGTATCAACAACAACAGTTAGTCATAATATGATGCTGCGTACCAACAACAACAGTTAGTCATTATATGATGGTGTGTATCAACAACAGCAGTTAGTCATAATATGATGCTGTGTATCAACAACAACAGTTAGTCATAATATGATGCTGTGTACCAACAACAACAGTTAGTCATAATATGATGCTGTGTATCAATAACAACAGTTAATCATAATATGATGCTGTGTACCAACGACAACAGTTAGTCATAATATGATGCTGTGTATCAACAACAACAGATAGTCATAATATGATGCTGTGTATCAACAACAACAGATAGTCATAATATGATGCTGTGTATCAACAACAACAGATAGTCATAATATGATGCGGTGTATCAACAACAACAGATAGTCATAATATGATGCGGTGTATCAACAACAACAGATAGTCATAATATGATGCGGTGTATCAACAACAACAGTTAGTCATGATATGATGCTGTGTATCAACAACAACAGATAGTCATAATATGATGCTGTGTATCAACAACAACAGATAGTCATAATATGATGCGGTGTATCAACAACAACAGATAGTCATAATGTGATGCTGTGTATCAACAACAACAGTTAGTCATAATATGATGCTGTGTATCAACAACAACAGTTAGTCATAATATGATGCTGTGTATCAACAACAACAGATAGTCATAATATGATGCGGTGTACCAACAACAACAGTTAATGTTCGTACGTGCGTGCACATCTTACCAATGTTTAGTCAATAAGTAATCATTGCCTAGAGTTATTTCAACCACATATTGAACTTACATCCAACAAAATATTTATGATAACAACAGTGTGTGACATCAGATGAGTGTCGTTAGGACGATTCACGTAAACTTCCACAATTCGTTGAAGTGGATCTGACCCTGGTTAGTTGACCCACCTGCGAGGCATAAGCTTGGCGGAGATGAGTCTCCCGGCACCCTCTGGTAGATTCTTGCCCCACTCTACGGTAGCGTCCTTGCTGTGGTAGTAGATGACAATGTCGACATGGTTGAACACGTAGTACGTATCGGGTGCTTTGTAGTCCTCCTGTAGCAAGCACAAACATGCGAGTTCTTATACAGTGCAGCATCCAGTCCTCGGGCCAGCTCAATACTCTTCACACTCCACCCGACTGACCTGTTCCACACCCTCTCAACTTCACTGGGAAGCATTCACCCACACAGCATTTATTGCATGAAGATTATATATATATATATATGTATATATATATATATGAGCCTGTGAAAAAAGGTGGTGGAGCTGAACCGCTGACTGGTTTGCTTTCAAAATTAAAATGTTTTTGTTGCAAATTATCTGTTTGTTCCTTGTGTCATGTTCTTAGAATACAATAAAGACACATACGATAAAATGGCGTTATTCAGTTACCACAAACTGCGTTAAAAATTCTGTGGAAGTTGAAAACAGCACAATTATAAGCAGCTGGAAAGGGGGACGACTGACAGTGACTCACTTTCAAAATCCCATGAAAAAAAATCACAGTACTAATGTTAACCATTGGTTATGGATTCGATAATACATGGAACCTTACTTAGAAATAACGTCAAGAATTAAAGGAAATAAAAACAAGGCATTAGCTAAAATCCGTTTTCCATGTGTACACAAAGTTTAACATTCGAGAACATTAAAAAAATGGGCCAAGTGGCCCCGAAGTCCTTTGGACTAATACGTCTATATGTGACCCCGGCTGACCAACTGAGTGATAAGTCGGAAAAATTGTAACATTGTTTTCTTACATCCTTGTAAAGGTTTGGTAAGGGGCTTTACACGGTTTCAAAAATATGACTGCTACAAAAATTGACAAAGTTATGGAGCATTGAACATGGTAGAGATCAAAAAGTTAAAATGAAGAAAACGGCTGTTGAAGTTTTACATTATATATGCAAATGGATTGCATGGAAATATTACATGCACAACATTCAAATGTGGCACACAGTATGTAATATGTATGTTATGTTGCAATGATACACTGGAAGTACAAATGTGCTGCTACAAAGACTTATCAAGTTATGCCAGATTATGCCTTTATGTGTAAAACTAAGAGGACAGATTATTTGAGAGCAAAAGGTAGACTGGCTGTTTGACACAGTTTTAAACCTACAGGCAACTGTCCAGTTTAACAGGGGTCTAGTGGCTTAATGCTGTCTGTTGACACAAGCTACTGCCAGTGACCAATTACACATTAGTCAGTTTCCATCAAACAATAGCAGACAGAGAATCTTAGCTCCACAGCTGGGTGTAATACACAACCAGAGCCACCACTGATTCATGGTCAAGTAGATTAGCTCAATGCACCAACTAAGACAATACACAACACTGTGAGTGACAGTGTCCAGAGTGAGGCCTAAGCAGTGTCCTCATTGCTGAATAGATCATTTAAACCTGTCAAGTGGGTGACATTCTGCACAAGTGTTCATTAATCCTTAGTGATTATTCAGAACACCAGACTGACCACATACCTAAACAAAGCGAATGTAATAGGTGAAGAACAGGCAGTGTTCAGGTAGGGGTATTGGTTGAATTGTATTTGTCTCGACGCAAAAGGCTTTATTGTGCCTTCATCGATTATAAGAAAGCATTTGATTTAGTAGACCGGTCCTCCCTGTGGTCTAAGATAATTTCATGCGGTATTAATGGTATTGTGTTAAAAGTTGTATACAACATGTACAAAAATGCTAAATCATGTATAAATCAGGGCCAGGCTGTGTCAGCCTTCTTCTCATGTGATGTAGAGGTATGGCAAGGAGAAAATTTGTGTCCTTTGTTATTTGCTATTTACCTGAATAATTTTGAACACTGTTAGTCACAATTATAACGGACTTGACATGGCAGCTGGTGAAATTTACAACAACCTTAGTGATGATGATGTAGAAAATGTATGTTCTACTATATGCTGATGACACTAGAATGATTCAATCAAATACAGATTTCTTGCTTGTGTATAGCGGAACTATGTCAACTCTTCTAATGGTTGACATTTGGTTGTTTCAGGTGTCAACTATATTGTGAATCTGTAATTATTAGTCTATATTGATACAATTGATTTACACAGTACCATGTCTACACAAGGCATGGCAAGCGTAAACAGAACAGTAGAATGCATTTTATATCAATAAAGTGTAGGATATTTCACTCTATAGTTGTCCAGAATATAAATTTTCTATGTTTGTCACCTACAGGTGACAGAATATTAATTTTCTATGTTTGTCACCTACAGATTTCTACAGACAATACATCTTTAACCAATAGACACCACAGTCACACCATTTTATAATAATTAAATGAACATCAAAATAAACACAACTTGCAATTATAGAAAATCAATAGTTTTGAAGATAAAAAGTGTTAGGCAACTGTTCAGTCTAACAGGGGTCAAGTGTGTCTACTCTGCCTGGGTGCTGTGACCAATTAAAGATTAGTCAAGGTCTCAATGGAACAGTAGCACTAGGCTGCAGAGTTTAGTCATGGTGTTGACTTTGTGGCACATTAAACAAAATCTACTGTTGGGGGTGGTCTCAAGGGCCCTTCTCAAAACCACATCACTAGATAATGTAAAACTTTTGCACTTTGGGGGCCCCTTAGGTGCCCTTAGAATGATTCAATCAAATACAGATTTCTTGTATATAGTGGCAGCACCCTAAGATACATATATGCAAAATTAGAAAAAAAGTTGCTGAACAGTTTTTGAAAAAAATAGGCCAAATGTTACATTTTTACCAGTTTTGGGGTCCTTGGAGGCCCTAGGGAGCCCTTAAAATGATTCAATCAAATACAGATTTCTCGTGCATAGTGGCAGTGCCCTAAGATGTCTATGCAAAATTAGAGAAAAAGTTGCTGAACGGTTTTTGAGATATGGCAGCTAACGGCGGACGCAGAGTGATGGCAATAGTCCCTTGGACCTTCGGCCAAAGGACTAAAAAGTGTAAAGAAAATCAATGGTTTGGTGTCGGGATCGAACCGGCATCGCCCAATTACAAAATAAATGCCAAGGAACCAACGCTTTTACCAACTGAGCTAGCAGGACCGACAGAAATTTGCTGACTGATTTAAGTTGTTACGATAAATTGTAAAACTCCTTCATACATCGATATTCTGGTGATATTATAAGATTATACACTTATACACGTTACTTTCTGTAACTGTATACAATATATGTTTGCTATGTATGTTTACTGGTGTAGATTATCTCCCGTTGGTTGCATATAATTATTCTAAAAACGAGCCCAAGCTCGGCGAAATCTAGTCGACTTGTAGGCCCATTCACATTGATTGCTTTTAATAAAATTGGATTAATGTGGAACTGTAAGATAACTGCTTGTTCTTCTATGATGATTAGTGTTTGTTTTACATCGGAATATCGCATAACTCATTTTGACGCTTGTTTCGACCCAAAAGCTATCCTTGTAAACATGCTCTGAATGCATGGAAAGGGTCAGCCTGATGCGACTATGAGTCATATGTTACGTCACATCTCGGCATCCCGAAAAGCGCACCAAAAATATGCATATTCGAAAATGTCCATAGATGTTTTTATTCCCTTTAATTTTATAAAGTGATTTTGGTCGATAAAATCGTGTTCGTCGTTTGTGACGCTTAATGTCCGCCGACCATGTTATACGAAAGCCGATGTTTTAAATGCTCACGCAGTGATTCCGAATTTTGTATCAGAACACGTCTAAAACCAGTTCTTTTTCATAAATTAACAAGTTGGGCATTGGAGTGTAATATAAAATACAGTAATACGATCATTTTGTTGTTACATGAAATTAATGTCCGATCGTCACGAACGACTAATCGCCGATATCAAAATATACAAAACCCTTTTGGCGCCAAGGATTAAGCAACGATTGGCTTGAAGCAGTCACACGATTGACCACATTGGTTGCGGTTCATATAATGGTGCCGCTGAGAAGGCCGGGTAAGTTTTGTTGTCATGTCCGGGAATTGTTAGTTGTCACAATCGACCAACATCACAACCGACCAGAATTAGTAGTAATAGCAATCACACTGAACTACACGCATATAGAAGAATGAAGAGTGCCTGGATGCCTGACTTAACATCTTCGGGAATTGCTCCCTTCGTGCAGTTGCCAGGACGTTGGCAAAGCACGCGGTTTTGAATAATTTTAATGCTGATTCAGCACAAACAGAGACTGTCCAATGGCATTTATCCAACGATGTTGACTGGCTAGCGCAATCATTGTCTGTTTAACATCGCTCGAATAATCGAAGCAGCCTGTCTCTTCTCGTACTTCCTGTCGTGTACCATGTTCTGTCGATCAAGTGCCGGACATTTTGACAGATGTGCCGAATCTGTCTTTACTACGTGTTGCCTACCTTAGAGTTGCATGTGTGACGTGTATGCACTTTGTGTGTCTACCCCCCTCACAGCTTGTGCTACTTATGTCTTAGGATAAATTAATAGATGCGCACCCAAGCCCTTGCGCACTGCGCGTTTATTGGGGATGACACGGTAGTTTACTTAACAGGTACAAACATGGCATAACGGGTGCAACTTCTACCATTTTTGCCAAAGACAAGCACCCTTCCTGTCCACACATCGACTTGTCTATCGGCTTGTTTCTATAAAATCACAATATTGAATGACGACAGAGTGGTTCAACCGAGTGGGTGGGTTTGTTCTACTCCATAAAAATACAGTAGTCCTTTTATGATGCCTGTCAAATAAAATTGTAGTACCAGACAACCTGTCAGCTCAACCTCCCCTGCCCAAGACGAACTAAGTCCTTCCAAAAGACAGGTGGACTGGTCTCTAGATAAAGCCATGATTTTGGGAAGAACACAAAATGGCACCATTTAGATGTGTTTAGGAGTAGGAAAGTGAAAGTTGTGTAAAGAAATCTGAGGATTTAGTGTGTAGACCTGTGTTTATTTGATGTGTATTTACTGCGTTCCATTTGGCAACATGTAAAGGACTTACGCGGATGTTACAAGCATCCTTGCGGAGTCCTTTGTCCGTCACATAGCATCCAAGAGGAAATCCGGGAGTGCAGTACTTGACATTGTTCCCTCCCTGCACTTCATAGCACCATGTGACAGGCATGTTGTCAATGATCCTACAACAACAGGTAGGTTGTCAATGATCCTACAACAACAAGCACCACATGACAGATATGTAGTCAACGATCCTACAACAACAAGCACCACTTGACAGGCATGTTGTCAATAATCCTACAACAACAAGCACCACTTGACAGGCATGTTGTCAATGATCCTACAACAACAAGTACCACGTGACAGGCATGTTGTCAATGATCCTACAAGCACCATGTGACAGGCATGTTGTCAATGATACTATAAGCACCAGGTGACTAGAATGTTGTCAATGATTTCAATGGAGTAAGACAAACTGTTTAATTATCCTGGATGCAAATGCAGTCCAAAAGTATGGATCATTACACGATTATGAAAACTGAAGGACATTATAACATCAAAAGTGAAATGTTCAGTTGCATGTTGAAAGAATACCCAGGTACTCATAGTGAGTCAGACACACAAACATACACGTGCTTCTGTTTACCGAATCAAGGCTAAGTTTTACTTTTTACTTCATCAATTCCATTTGAGCAATAAAATTGTATGTCGTCGTAACACAATATCTAGCTTATAAACTCTGATGTCAGTTATTGTTATAGTATTGTGAATTATACGTACTCACTCCAGGCCTGACATTGACAATTACTACACACTGGGGATAATTATAAACCTGTGATGACCGATCATTGGTCAATCAGTTAGATAAGTCAATGACTGATCACGGAAACGTTACCAATTCCAAACACTAGCGCCACCTACCAGTGATGCTGGTAGTTACGACTGATTCCCCGTCGTAGGAAGTGTAGTCTCTTTTTTAAGTCCTTCGCCTCTGTTGTCGTCTTCGTCTCGTCGACGTATTTCTTCTGACACAGCGACTCACATTTCTTCTCTTCCATGAAGTTGATCTGAGGTGTCGCACACAGGACCCACTTAGTGGGTTATTCTCACACATGTACGCGCACACACACACACACACGTACGCAAGTAAGACATGCACACACATAAACGCACCCATAAACACATACACACACATGCTCGTTTCTACACAGAAGTAAACACAAACTAAAACACACCACGCACAAATGCGCACACACACCCATACACACTATGCCGGGTCCAAGTGCAATTACTTTTTATTTCAATTACACTTCTAAATTGTTCAAATTAAGTTTATTTCGAAAATGGAACTAATTCATTGCGAAACAAATTTTTCTGTGAAGTTGAACTGATAGATAAGAAAAACTGAACTGGAAATGAAGTTAAAATTAGATGTTTCTTCCACGAGATTGCTGGTAAAAATGTAAACCGAGACTTTCTCTGAAGAAGTATAGTGACAGACAACCTGCACCAGTTTCAGTATGCTGCCTGGCTAAAGAACAAAGGGTGCAGTGATTCCCCTGGACTGTGGAAACGTGTCAATGATGCAATCTTTTTTTGCTGCATGTGCCCAAAAGATGCATACAAAAACGTTGTTTTTATCTGAGAAAATTGAGGGGCATTTGCGTAAAAACCGGGTTCACCCACCTCGATTTTGCCATTATAACTAGTTTTTTTAAATAAAAAAAGTTCATTATAAAAACATTTTTAAAAGCATGTTTATAAATCATGCCTCCATCACCAAGGCTCACAAATCGTATTCATTACAAATGTCCCCTTCACCCAGGGTCATAAACTTTGAAAAAAGACAATGCTATGTTCTAGTCATTTATGTAATAGTCTTACTGTGTAAGGGTAGTATAATTTAATTGGGCTAATTTTTAATTGGGTTATTTTGCAACAACTTATAATCTAATTCCTCTCAAAAGACTACAACAATGGAGTCTCAACCACAGGCTATTCCATACATCTGTTCATCAACATCCTCGCGTGCCAAGGGGCACTACGGATTACACCAGTCTCAGTACCCCATGGCAGATTGCATTACCAGAACTCTGAAGATAAGCTAAGCCAATAATATCGCTTGGCGTAAAATTCCCGTGGTCTTCTGGGTGGTCTTCATGGACTGTTTGGGCAGTAGACATAATTATTTGAATGCACAACACTGCTCATGAGAATGGTTGAATGGGTAATTATATTGCGATTCCAGAAAATAGGGCGCGATTCGTTCAGTAACGTAACAGATTTTGAAGATACAAATTTATGAGCATGCTGATATTGATGCAAACAACGGACGTGAAGTACAGTGAAAGTTGTCACCTACCTTATAGGGTGATGGTTGGATGCGTTCCCCAAACACAAGTTGACCCAAGTTCTCCCCAACACTCCCGACCTCTCTTGTCTGACAAAGGTCAAACCTTAGAAAGAAAGAGGAAATACAGTAAATACCCCCAACACTTAAAGGCCAGGCTGAAACATACACTTGTATTTAAAACGACATTGTGTTATTTTTAATTTACTTAAGGGGAGACACGGCAGTCTGAAATACGTCAATAATTATTTTTATGACATTTTTTGTTTCTTTCAGTTTTTGACAGATTGACATATCTACTTCACAATAAAGATCGTTTTTTAACAGTTACTCACCACTAAGTCATTATATTAGCACTAACTTAGATGGCCCATCAAATGTGAAATGACAATAAATATTTGAATCGATGAAACACGCCAAAAGTAATCCAAGTTTATGCCTTGACAATGACCACGTTTGTTCATGATACGCCATTTTGTTTGGTATCAAAAGAACGGCCGTCTTCTTGGCTATCTGTCAGTTATGTTGATAGTCACGCCCCTTTTCTCCAAAGTTGAGTTTTCTCGCATTGAAACCGAGTCCCAAATTTCCGATGATCTCCTTATTTAGCACACAATTATGCAGAAGAGACACGGAACTGGCCGAAAGCCTCGCATTTGTGGTTTTATGACGCGGTTTTTCTCAAAATGAGGCACGCAACCAGCCGAAAGCAAGTTCAAGGATCATTCAACTGTTTTTGTGACGCGTCTTCGTACAAAACGAGGCAAATCAATCCCACGATGCTTTGCGTTGTCTACTTTCCTATTTGCATTGTTGCTACGGAGAACAGTTTGACACTCGATAAACGGACGATGTATCTTGTTAAAAACAGAGTTTAAATGAGATGCTGCCGAAGAAATCAAAAGTTTTACGCAAGCGCCTGAGTGAGTGCAATGCTGCACGTCATTGGTCATCCGAGGAAGCCTACTTAGAAGCCGTAATCTACGGCGAAAGCGAATTGATTGAAGCAGACGACACTGCGACTAACACTGACAGCGCCGGGAAGATCGCAACAGCTGACGCCGGAGCGACTGCACAGCTACCAGGCAACACCGTGTCGCACTACAGTCATCTCGTCACGCAAAATTGTCACCACGAACGCCGTTAAATGTGACAACCCTGACAAACAGAGGGAACTGAGCAGTCGAGATTGATGTATTGTCGATGTTGGCCAACTCAGTGAAGTGGTCGCTGATGTCTTCTGCCCTGCACTGAACACTTCTAATGCTATTGCATTATACTGTTGAAGTGACTTGTTATGCTCCACACTGTGTCATATGGTGTACATGGATGTTGTGTTATATGTAGCAAGTGCTTCAGAGTTAGTGATGATTGACTGACATGTCAAACGTGTGATGATTGTATATGGACACACAGCTTTTGCATTTCTAAAATGCCTTAGTGAAGTGGTGCTTAGGTTGATAATTCTCATAAGACCTATTTCTACACATGCAAGTTTGAAGCAAGCAAGTCTATGGAGTGCTACATGCAATTATTATTCATGTTTCATGTAGGTCACAAGTCACAATCTGTGCAGGGTGGGAAACTGTCCGAATTCTTGCTTCAGCTATGATTCCTGGCATTATAATGTGTGGGGTGGGTGAAAATGTTATAATGATGTCACTTTTAATGGACTATTAATCCTATAAACATTTATGTATATTACATCTTCTTTATCTAACATGCATTTCAGAGTTGAAGAAAACAGGCTGACATGTCACGACTATGTGGATACATATAAGCTGCATTTGTAAAAGTCAAGTGATGCTTACTTAGGAAAATACCTCTCTGATCTCATAATCAGGTTTCTTTGCCTGATAACCAATGCATCTGGACTGTTACATGCTATCAGTATGCATGTTTTATGTTGGACACAAGTCACAATGTATGCAATGTGAATTACATGTGAAAACTGTCTGAATTGATGTGTCGACCATGATTACTCACTCGCATTATGAATTAGGGGGGTAGGGGTAAACAATGACATAATTGTGTCACTGTTAATTAAATGTTTCACTTAGAAACACTCACATATTGTGTATACATGGTAAGCCTACCATACAGATGCTTATTTGCAACATCTAGTATGTGCAAGACATTAAAATTACTTTGTTCATACTTTGAGTGCCGTTTTCTCAGTTATCACTTTTTTGTAGGAAAAATGAATAGAACTCCAAAACTAACCAAGCAATTCATACCAACTTTTTACACAGTAATAATGACATAACTATCTACATTCCTGTGCATCGAAATTATGATCAGTCAATTGGATTATATCCCATAGGGGTTTGAATGTGAAAATGTTGAAGAAAAAAACAAAAAAACAATTAAATTGTCACAAAAAATCTGAATAACATACAAATGGCTATGCACAGAAAGTTAGAATAGTTCATTATCTAAATAAAAACATTTGAATTGCATAAATTAGGATAGGGGTTTCAGTGTTCTATTCATTTAAACTTTTGCTGTTTTATTACTTATTTTTTTGATTAAAACCCCCTAGCGCACTTATATATTAGAAAACAAAAATAAAAATCATAAAATATCCTTAGTTATAGTACAGTAATTTCATACAATACATAGTTGGTGAAATTTATCAGCTTTAATTTTTTTTCTTTTTCATGTCCTGTGATCCCTTAAGTGAGTGTTATGTCATTGTGTACTATTACTGACCTGCTATATTCATACGGGATGACAGATTCAATGGAGTTGAGGCGGTTGACGTACACTTGAATGTCGGCCTGAAAAACACAAATGTAGCATCTTTTTACAGGCAGTCAACAGAGCTATGAAATATGAGACCAAGAAAGTAATACTACAATTATACACAAATCCCTTTCAAGTACAAACAGGTTTGGAAATACTGCCAGACCCGGTGTCCTTTAACTCTTTTCTGGGTAGGTAGCCGTCTTATTTTACACCCTGCCGTGGGCAAACAATTTGAAGATGGTGGCCAATTGTGAATTGTATTGTGTGTTGCTTGCATTATAATATGGATATCTCGACAACCAGTGCATGAAAATACATGAAATTAATTACATTGTCTATTGAAATGAATGTTTTAATAAATGAATCACATTACTGAATGAAATGTTCCGTTTCAATATAAATCAACACCTGAAATGTTGAAAGACAGTATCCTCTTTCACAAATATTTGTTCCCTTAGCGTTATCAATATGATAAAGGTAGCAAAATACAGCTAAATAAACAAATTAAACAAGGTGTGGACGGTGCCATGATCAACAAGATGGCTGCTTATATACTACGAAATGAAGACGCCGACGACAGGTCATCTGCTGGGTATATCTGTGGCTAAAAGTCGCACTGACATTGTAGTTGGACAATAATAGAACTCTGTGACCGTTGCCAACACTATTGTTTCTGACTCAAAATTAATGGAAAACGATCTCAATCAAATCCGCCAAAGGCTGCGCATTGTCAAAGTTCATTTTGACGGACGCAACTGAATTTCCTTCCATATACTCTCTTAATTCACAAACGCAAACTGCTTTCACTAGATGGAGAAAGCACATGTATTCTTGAACTTTCTAGAATCTAGGTCACCAATTTGACCTGGCTTGTTAGTGTAAAAGAAGGATCTGATCGCGGTAAACAAAAGGCCTAAGAAAAGCAAGTTTTGTGGGCGTTTTTGGACGGCTTGAGTGCACGAGGCTTTGGGCGGCTTTGGCACAGTTGCGCAGTAATGAGGTAAAAAGGTATAAACATGACAAAAAGTGTGCTGGGTAAGGCGACCAGAATGATACATGAAACAAATCGTATGAATTACCCTCGTAGGTTGAGAGCAATAAACACAAAAAACCTCAAGATTAGGCAAATAAAGGTCCGTCAACTAGGTAGGCCTCGACATTAACACTGGCCCGCTGGCCCAGCGCCTTTTTTAGGCTGTCAGGCCAGTTCGTGCCCGTCGGACCACTGGTTTCAATCCGACTGACCACCATCGTGTTTCCGGTAACCCGACCCTACCATTAATTATTCACTCAATAAGCGGTCTTGTTACACGTTGGTTACGGATGGCAGGCAATCTCAATTGTCGTCTGCATAATAAAATGCTAGTGTCAGGGCCTCACCCAGGATCTAATTTTTGCCAGTCCAAATTTGTTCAGACATGCTACGAAGTGCGGTCGGGCACGCGATTGAACACGCGATCTGATGCACGATAGGACATGCAACTATGAGTATATATATACACCAGCATGGTAAATTTTTGTAACCATACTTAGTGTGTCCAATCATAAAATATAAAAATAAACTAAAAGTACATTGTACATATTACCATTTATGAAGGCAAGGCAGAGAACATGGCTGAATGCATATCTCACGTGTGATCAGAAATGTAAGTAGCATTTTTCGTGTCAAATGATGTATTTTCTGTTTAAAAGTGAAAAAAGAAGCCCATTTCTGTTCAGAAAAGTAATATTTTATTTCAAAGTTAACTTTGAAAAATAATACATTCTGTCAAATATTTAAAATATCACAATGTTATGATCTCTGCATCTAAATAATACTGTTTACTGTGTGGTTTAACTTTTCTAACAAAATTTATTTGTGAAATGTTTGCAACACAATAACAACCGTGCATAATAAATTTAGAATATACAATAATTCCTTCTTCTTCCCCTTGCTGGGTGGGGTCCACGTCACTTGGTAGCTTCTTCTACTTTTCTTATCAGTTCATTCCACCTCTCTCTCTCTCATCCGCAATGGCCGTCCATTCATGGCTGTTCACGCCAGCCCTCCCCAGGTCTCTTTTCATTCTGTCGTTCCATCTCAGCCTTGGTCTTCCTCTCCTTCATCTGCCACCCTCTTCTACTTTCCATGTTCTTTCCGCCAGTCTGTCTTCACCCATTCTATGTACATGTCCCACCCATCTCATTCTGCTACCGGTTACTTTCCTCTTTAGGTGTGTTTTAATTCCAATCTCCTCTCTCAATTCCTTCATCTTCCTTCTATCCTCTCTCATTACTCTACATATTCTTCTGACCCATTTGTTTTCTGCTACCTGTAGTTTCTCCTCCTGTCTCTCTATCAGTGACAGTGTCCCCAACCCATATATACAGGCTGGTACAACGTAGGCTTCCAACACTTTTCCTTTCAGTTGTTTCTTCAGTTTTCAGTCCCACATAATGCCTTCTACCCTCTTCCATGCTGTTGCTCCTGCTTGAACCCTCCTCTGTATTTCTTTAATAATTCCTGTCACACAATAACATAAATGTCTTGTTGTTCCTCATGCAGCAGTGTTTAATATATACATTGACAAATGTAATTTACACAAGCAATCATATTAAGAATTATGAATGTTCAAATCACTGATGCTGTTTCATTTTAGCTAGTGCTATATATGACGCCATCCAACGGAATTTGTTGGAACTACAAAACGCGGGGTATATCACTTTGAGCCAGCGTAACCTAGGCCGTTGTTATTCCTTTGAGTTTTGTGTTCGAAACACTTATGCATGTTATAATGATGTGACAATTACATTTAATTAGCAACATGTCTTCAATGCGCTTAGCGGACAGCCAGACAACGATCGCAAAACGGTTTATGTTAGCACCTTTTGCCCGTGTCCCTGTTTACGTTGGTTGATACCAAGGTCAAGGAGCCTATATTTAGACAGGTGGCATCACTGAGCAAATCATGGCAGCCTACCATGTGCGTTAATGCATATATTCTGGCTTGGTGTGCCTCCAGAATGGCGGACTAACCGCTCCACTTACGCTCTTTGAACAATGGAAATAGCGCATGCTGCACTGTCTTGTATTAATACATGGTCTTTGTCTTTGACATGACTCATGAGGTAGCACCGGCGCCATCACATACGTAACGATTTGCCATACGCGTTTTAAAAATCGTCATAAATTCACCAAAATAAACGAATACTGTTGCATAGTAATCATGTTTGTTTCAAAATATCGCCATTAAAGTCTGTATTGTTTACGGTGTTGGTGATTCTACTCTTTTAGCATTTACTGAGTTTCCGTTCAAAAACACAAATCCTGTTTTGAAATGTCAATTACGCGGAATTCCGTTTTCCAAGAACACGTTGTAATCGGCAAGTGCTTATTGTATCTCCCTGCCCTGATGTTGACTTCACATAGGATTATTTAATCTACATAAACATAGGCAAGTGTCGGAGCCACTGCTAGAGGGTAGGTGACAATTACCCTAGCAAGTCACCACTAGCGGGTAGGTGACAATTACCCTAGCAAGTCACCACTAGTGGGTAGGTAACAATTACCCTAGCAAGTCACAACTAGCGGGTAGGTAACAATTACCCTAGCAAGTCACCACTAGCGGGTAGGTAACAATTACCCTAGCAAGTCACCACTAGCGGGTAGGTAACAATTACCCTAGCAAGTCACCACTAGTGGGTAGGTAACAATTACCCTAGCAAGTCACCACTAGTGGGTAGGTAACAATTACCCTAGCAAGTCACCACTAGTGGGTAGGTAACAATTACCCTAGCAAGTCACCACTAGTGGGTAGGTAACAATTACCCTGGCAAGTCACCACTAGTGGGTAGGTAACAATTACCCTAGCAAGTCACCACTAGTGGGTAGGTAACAATTACCCTAGCAAGTCACCACTAGTGGGTAGGTAACAATTACCCTAGCAAGTCACCACTAGTGGGTAGGTGACAATTACCCTAGCAAGTCACCACTAGCGGGTAGGTAACAATTACCCTAGCAAGTCACCACTAGCGGGTAGGTGACAATTACCATAGCAAGTCACCACTAGTGGATAGGTGACAATTACCCTAGCAAGTCACCACTAGCGGGTAGGTAACAATTACCCTAGCAAGTCACCACTAGCGGGTAGGTGACAATTACCCTAGCAAGTCACCACTAGCGGGTAGGTAACAATTACCCTAGCAAGTCACCACTAGCGGGTAGGTAACAATTACCCTAGCAAGTCACCACTAGTGGGTAGGTAACAATTACCCTAGCAAATCACCACTAGCGGGTAGGTAACAATTACCCCAGCAAGTCACCATTAGCGGGTAGGTAACAATTATCCTAGCATGTCAAGGCTTGGCTTAATTGGTTTCTGGAGTGTTGGGGACGGGTAGACGATTTTCAAAACCAGTCTCCGCAGATTTTGTAACTGGCTTTGCAGCAGTTTCAATGATGTCGTAAAAATGGCATGGACGGGCTGGCCCGCGCAAAAAAACGACATGGACGGACCCGTCCACAATCAATTTGACACCGTCCAAAAAAAAACGAAATTTTTGAATATACCCGTCCACAGGATGGGTGGACGGGTCTCTGGGTGAGGCCCTGGCTAGTGCATATATTCCATAATAGAAAGGCATCAAGGAAATTTTGTATTCTGTGAAACATTTGACAGCATTGTTAAAGACCATGGCTGCAGCGGTGTCTTGGGTGGAACGAGAGCAAGGACTCTGGACAGCGTTCACATTGTTGCACACCAACGCGTTATTTACATCAGCATTGGTCATCACCGGTCATAATGATATTGTTGTACACATGGTATCGGGCGTTCAGATGCACATTTATTATGGTATAACGTGTCTGATCTTGGCAATACCGGCCTTAGAATTGAGCCTCAGGCACAGCCAAAATCAATAAATGTTTTTGATGTGCTGAGGACAGCCAGCTAAAGTATCAAGACAATAGCTGAAAATAGATCGGCGACATCTCAGATTTTGTATTAACTGCAGAGTGATACCACGATCAACTATCTTCATTTAACTTTGCGTTATCACTTCTTATAGTCGCTATTTTAATTCCGTAAACAATGTGCATAAATAAGAACTTCGGAAAAATCAGCTTGATGTCACTCCAAGCAAACTTCTGACTTCATGGACTTCTTGTGAAGCGACCAACAGGCACCTCGGAATCAACATATTTTTTTTTACAAAATCAAGACCAGTAACTTTTCTGGGCGGGCCAATAACTTTTCAAATCGACTGGCACACTGGGCCAGTGGATACAAAACCTTAATGTCAAGGCCTGCTAGGTGTTCAGAATGTTCAATAGTTCAGACAGAAAACCTCCAAATGACTTTGTTACAGAGAATACTACAGCAAGAGGGCACACCTATAAAATAACAAAAAAACACTCAAAATTAACTGTTAGAAAGTTTTAATTAACAAGAATAATTACGAATGGAATAGAATACCAAACGCAGTGTTGATGTAAACTAGCATAATAGTTTCAAAATACACATTGCCAGATAAGTATTGAATTGGTTGGAGGTCCGACAATGAATTACACTTGTAAGTCAACCTACTCCCTTCCTTGTCAACTCAACTATATGTATTAGAAGAGGAGAATCAAGGTAAACTGAGTGAGAGCTGTAGAAGACTGAAGCCAAACCTCCAGTGGGCATGGCTACATCTCTTCAAGGGATGTAGACATAGCCATACCCATTGCAGGTTCACTTCCAATGTTTGGGCACTGCCACTGGTAGCTATTTCAATGAAAGCTTGTGTGATTTCGTTCACTATATTTGGTTTGTGAGTGTGTCGGCACTTGTGTAGAATCCGGACCAATCTCGATTCTGTCGTTATAACTTTAGTTTTACCATTAGAACTTTGATATCTCAGTGCGTTAGTTCCATTATTCAACATTATCCTAGGCATATTTGCATTTAAGAATATTGCGTCTTAGCATACTTTTGAGGCGTAAATAGGGGTCCCAGATGGTTTGGCCCACGTAACAAAAATCCGCTATGCAGGATCGGATGTTTCGGCCAACTTCACAGAAAATTCGATGGGCGGTGTCGGATGTTTCGGCCCATTGATAATTATCAAAGCAGCGGTCGCCTCGGTCCTGCCTCCGCCCACTGCGTTTGATTCGGCCCGCTGAATTGTTTTTGATGTTTCACAATAAATTACCTACTACCTCTTTATTGTTTGTTTGAACTCGCACTCTTACCTGGATTGCTTGTATGTGTGATATTTGTTTGTTTGTTGCAAAGTATCCAAGCAGTAAGCTAAACAAACACGGTAACGGAACACATCATGTGACCACATGCAATGTGCTCACTCCCTTTATGTAAATGATGTCGATTTATGCCACACTTTTCAAAGATGCATTGGTGGGGGTGTTATTCTACATTTCACAGCTTTATTGTAACAATTTTCAAGAGCTGTATGATGATAACGAATGTGTCTCCTTTCCAGAATAAATATAATTATTATTGCAAGCCATACATTGAAACATTACGTGTAAATATCTAATAATTTGTTACACATTTACCGAAAATACGCAAGAAAAAATAGTTGCATGCAATATAAGAATTATTTAAACATTTATCAAATAAAACAGTTCAATTTCCGCAGCAACTAAGGTCGCAAAAGTCAGATTTATAAACAGAAGCAGGACGGTTGGTTCGGCCCATAGAGCCCACCGACACCGGTTACAGAAACGGTTGATTTGGCCCACGCGAACGCAAGGAGGTCACGGTTAACCGGTTGCGTGAACTGATTGTTCGGCCAAACCTGTCGGGGGCCGAAATATCCGACTCCTGTAAATAGTGCCCCGGTTTACATCAACATAGCCTAGGCTGCAGTGCAGACTAGCACAAACCGGATCGCTATTTGGGTTTCAAACGTGGGCTAAGCCTAAGACACATATTTTCGTAATATAAATATGCCTGGGATGATGTCGAATGATGGAACTAAAGTTCTGACGTATCAAAGTCAAACAAAACTCAAGTTATAACGGCGAAATCGAGGTGGGTCTGGGCGGTATGACTAAAAGGCGCACGACCGCGAACGACCAAAATGTATGTAGTGTTGGTAACCAGACGGGCTGTTGGTGGCACATAGGAGGTATGTGTGTGCAGCTCGCCAAATTTCAGATATATGTTCTTCACATTGGAGTAACGAAATTCGCATCTCTTATCATCGCTTCTGGTAACCCGCCGGTTCCATTCGCCAGGTGGCACTACTGTGCCAAGACTAAATACTCGTCTGGAAGATCGGATAAAATGCCTAAATTGTGTAACTCCTGGGTGAAATACAGACTCAAAATTTCTAACAATGCACACACAAATCATATATATATACCATCAACGGCCAAACTATCTACCAACATATTATATTACATGGTCGTGCGCTAACTTCGTGGTCGTGCGCCTTTTACTTTTAGTAGTTTTACTAGTCAAACCCGGTCTGGATTCTACACAACTTCACAAGTGCCAATGTGAATGTGTCCTTTGCCTTGGAAGACACAATGACAATGTCACTACAATTAAACGCCGCTGCACAAGTGCTGACTCCGGTGTTAGCCAAAGAAATAGTTTGTTGGCGTTAAATGTCATAAATCACCAGGTAAATACCATGACATGTAGCGGAGGTATGGATAATTGTAGCTACCTTGCAATCGAATTCCACTGACAACTTGTCCTTGCTGCAAAAACTCTGCGGTGCCATACCCGGAAGGTAGAATCCTTGACAAAGGAGCGCATTATACCAGAAGCAGGCAAATGTCGCTACAATAAAGATGCTCCACATCATGTTTTTAAGAGTGTTACCATACAATCATAAAACTAGAAACACTCGTGAGTTCGAACAACAAAATGGCCGGCGCTACACGTCATCAAGTGAATTATGGGTCTCTTTGTACGCCCCCTGTCGGATTATTTTCGGTGTTTAGATATTACTCCACAGTATGTCGCCGACTAGAGGACAAGAACTTACATTGGCAAAGGAGCAGAGTAGATTGGATATAAGAAAGTTTTCATTTTCACAAAGGACTGTAAATGAATGGAACAGATTACCTACTGATTGTGTGGGTGCTAGTAGCGTGAATATGTTTAAACATAAAATCGACACATACCTCAGACGGGCGGGATACACATAGATAAAAGGGTCGGACTCTCGATAAGCCAAAGCCAAGGGCTTCCTTGTCCACCTGCCACCTAGAGTTAATTTTCTGGGTGGCAATCTTGTTAAATATTCGTTATGTCAACTGTGAGCGCCTTTGTGCATCAATTTCTTTATAGACGAAATTCACTTGTTTGCATAAATCCAAAATGGGCGGCATTCAAATATAATTTGGCCATATCTTGACTTCTAATTATGATTTTCACTGATTTGAAATGCTAAACTATAATGTTCGATATCAAGGAAGCCATTCAAAATTAATACATTGGGAGTTGATTTAAAATTAGCTTTTGTTTCAGATCCATAACTTTAAAATGGCTGCTAGAGTAACACATTCCACTATAAATCTGCTTCCTTAACACCTTTTTAATTTATTACCTGGTATCTCAATTGAAAAAATACACGTCAAGGCACGAAATACTTTGTGAAGCTGTACTTCTCGTTGGGTATAAAGCATAGCAAAATCCTGCAGTCACTTGCCCATCTCAACGACTTTGTCATAAGTACGAGAACATTACGACGAATTTTGAAGACTGCTCATCTGTATAGACGTAAAGAATATAGTGATATTCTGGATGTCAGCATGTATCTGATGGAACCAATGCATAATAGTGAAAGGTTGCATGGCTACAAATTCGTACATTTGAAGTGCATACAAAAAGGATTTGTCGTTCGACAAGAGACTGTGCGACTATTGTTGCAAATATTAGGTCCTGATGGAGTGGAACTTCGGAGGAGAAGAAAAATACAGAGAGGTGTGTATTTCAACAAGGGGTCAATTTTTTTTGGCACATAGATTCATATAATAAATTGAAGCCCTATGGAATTAGTATTAATGGTGCGATTGGTGGCTTTTTGCGCTTTGTTATCTGGCTAAATACATTCAGCATAAACTGATCCTAAAGTGATTGCCATCTATTACATAGACACTGTCAGGAATAAAACAGGTTGTCCAGCGAGAATCAGAGCCGACATGGGCACAGATAATGGGTGCATGAGCGAGATGCAACATGTATTTAGATGGGACCATGCATGCTAACCAATACGTGAAGAAAAAGTTTCATTTATGGATCGAGCAACAACAACCAACGAATACAGCGCTGGTGGTCATTTCTGAGAACACACCAATCGCAACACTGGATGGATTTTTTCCAGGAATTGAAAGACAATGACAAATTCACTGGAAATTTCTTGGACAAGAACTTGATGCAGTTTGTTTTCATGAATCTAATCCAGGTTAGTGAATCGACAACAACTTCTTTGACATTGTGTTGTAATCGATGGAATGTATGGTGACTACGGTGACTGATATTTTATTTAGTGATTTACGTAACATATCGATGCAGCATTAAACATCCAGAAAGCACTGTTATGAAATAACAAATGTATTCATACACAAATACAGTTTGAAAGATGATTCAAACGAACTCGAAATATATATATATATTCTCTCTCTCTCTCTCTCTCTCTCTCTCTCTCTCTCTCTCTCTCTCTCACCCTCTCTCTCTCTCTCTCTCTCTCTATATATATATATATATATCTTCAGAATGGAATTCACACCGAATTCGACTAACTAAAGCACGACAGCTCCTGCATCTGTATGAAACTGATGATTATATTTCTCCCACCACAACTCGCAAGTTGTAGATGTAGATCTATAAATAGTTTATATTTGTCTATGTAATGTTAGGACCTTTCAGCAGATACACGATGGAGTGCCTGTACCTATTACGTTTCAACCCAATCCATTATATCACTTTTTATCCAATGTAATTTCTCTACTTCGTGAATATTCTGAACACAGGCGTATTTGTTGCAGCAAACTCATATTTGCCGCATGTTTCGTTATGCGTTGATATAAATATACCGAGTATTATTGCAGGTTTGCCAGGACCACTGCCTACCACCAGGTCCCTGCCCGTGTGATTAAGCCGTATTTGATCTCAGCTGTTGCATCATGGCAGAACATGACTGGAGCCCACCTGACGGACCAGACAGTGGTGTCATATTGTATGAGAACCTTCGGAATAAGATACGCCAACACACGTGAACTTGCTGACATATGTTGAATATACCGGAATAGCGATTAGTGCACCAATTTAATGATTAATTAATGTACCTATGTAGTGATGCATGTACCAGGACAGTGATGGGTGCACCGGGGTACATATGTATGAATATTGACACAATATCAGAACAATACAGTTGGAACTGGACTTGTACCTGCATCTTCGTTTTTGTGCGTCTCCGAAGTTTCGAACATATAAGTATAACATTACAACAATTTACACATACTATTATTTTATTAACTGTTTGTTTTGCTTGACTAATTAATTTCTATGAAAAACACAAGATATTGTGAAACACTTTAACGTGAATCTCAACAATTATAATACAAATAACAAATTATGTCCTCTGGTGCGATTACGCTCTTATGGAATTATCGCACACATGATTATATTGCTTACACTATTTGACATCTCAATTCCCTCCAGATACCCTTCAACATTCTTCCAACGTAAAACATTTTAACATAACATATTGCAAATGATACATATAATAGGCTTACATTTATGAATGTATGATAAGGTGACTAGTTCCGTAAACAATCAGTAGATCGTAGTATATATCGTCAAGTGGTCGGTAGAAGTATCACTCATTAATGTACTTCAGCAGCACTTGATGAATTAACATAGTATCAGTATAGGCAACATATTAGTTGCGTATCTTAGAATGAATTATCATTTCAGTCGTAGTTTCGGTGCATTTTCAAACATTTAGAAGTGGTGTACAAGTGAACGCCCGTCATGATATTCGACACACCATCGTTCAGACAATATCCAATGTGAAACCACTGTCTCCTTCCAGGATCCCGTCAAACTCATTTCTCAGTTCTCGATACGCAGTATATATGTTGCTGGCAACTGTAACAGCGGACCGCAAGTGTGGGCAACTGGGGATCGACCCAATCCAACTGTATGGGTAAATTCGACGTAGATTTTATCGACACAGATTACGTCAAAAAATGAAGACATTTTAACAACCTTTGTGGGTTTTGGGATCTAACGTATCGTAGATGAAATCGGTATGCTTTGGTTTCACCCGGCGAAGATGGGTTTGCTTTCAGCAGGTCTCTAACTTTCTTTGCTGTTGGCTTTCTTTCGTCGTAAAGCAGTGAAATAGACCATGGCCATGGCCATGATAGGCCGGCATGCCTCTGACATGCAATATAAAATGTATTTTGGCCCCTGTTTGAACTTGGTGTGTGTTACTTGTAGCATGAAGGGTGTCATGTCGTCGCCAACAGGTGGCAACTGGTGGCAACCCAGCCCCTCAAATATATCTAACAGGACATCCCGCTGTTCTTCGGTAATGTTGCCTTCTAGTGCTTATTTCATAACGGCTGCATCGTCAATGCACATGAGGCCCTGGCGAAGTGACTCGGGGAACACGGCTTCCTCATCGTGTATCATCGCAATCAAGAAAGGTGTAGATAATTTCAGTGGAATGACCTTGTGATCAAGAAAACCTTTTGTCAGGATACGACCCACCGCCACCCACTTGTCGTGTTGCCATATCGTGTTGACTACTGGCACGCGCATATCTTCTCCGTCGGCACAGCTGGTCATGAACGCCTTCCAAAAGGACGTGTAGGCGTCCCTCGAAACCCCCGAAACATCTGAACCCACTTCGCCGACAAAGCGGAAGTTAATAGCTCGGTTTATTATGTGAGGTGCCACGAAAGCCCTAACCAAGTCCTCCGCAATGTTAATCGGGTGGATCAATATCAGATCATTTTCAGGCGGAACTGCTTGTGCACTGGTGCTTGGCGTGACGTCATCATCAACCTCAGGAAGTGACTGGATGTTATCTGTAATGTCCTGTGGGGGTGGTATCGGTGAGGTCCAAGGCAGAGGTCGATGGCACGCGGAGAATGATGGTTCCGCTGTCGTCAAGATCTGGAAGATCTGCTTCCATGTCCATCTGGCTGACCAGTGAAGTAGCTGTAGCTGTTGCTGTTGGTGCCATGGTAGTTATAGGGATGGAACTTAACGGATTCGAAGACATTACATTTACTTCTGTTATTATGACGTCAGCACTTACTGTAGACGTCTTTGTTGATATATACAATCTTATGTATCCCGACAACTTCGTCTGCTCATACACTTGCGAAACGGTTACATTGTCAGGCATTCGGCATTCGGCATAATCAAGAACGTCGTAGTAAAAGCTTTCAAGATCGCCTGATCGTCTTAAGATATCTGCTTTAGTTACATATTTGTGAACATTTATCGTCCTTATCCCACCGATTGATTTCATTTGGACTGTCGTTCCGTCATGCATCCATCCAAGAAAGTTGTTCCGAGAGTGCCTGTTGGCATGCTTGCTTCCCACTAACTTAGCAGCCTTACTTGCTCTACGTGTCTCTGCCTTGTCCACTGTTCTCTTTGTTTTGAGATGATCTCCCATTTTCTCTCTCAGCAAAAAGCGAGTTTCGCTTTCGAGTAGTTTCCGAATTAACATCCATGATATCTGAAATGAATTAATTTATTTCATTGAACTGTTGCAAACATCAATTATACATCAATCTCACTTTACCCAACCGCATCCCATTTTGACCAATAAAACCTGAACAATGTCAATGTCATAGTTTGTTTGATTATTGCACAACGACCACACACTAAACGTTGTACAAAGAACTAACATGTCATAGTGGATAACTAGGTATGTGTGTGTTTGCTAAAGAAACTTGAAATGTGATGGGCGAAAAATCTAATTGAGGAGGCAGTTTCAAACCGTATATATTAATTATAGGATACACATAAGGACACTGAGAAAAGAAAAAGATGAACGTGTGCAAAGTTAACGTTCCACACAAAGTCAACGCTCAAGACAAACGTCAGAGTGCAGCTGACTAGAACCGGTGTCGTGCTAAAAATCACCCCCGTAAATACTATCCCTTGGTATGTCTGCGCATGCACGGGTATTCGCGTTACCTCAATTTCGCCGTTATCATTGTTAGCAAAATGTTATCCACAGTGAAAACGCTTCGAATTAGAGCAGTGCTTCCCTTGGTATATGACAAGCGAGGCGTTTTTCTACGCCGCCTCGCCCAAAATATGCCGAAATTGCCGCCTCATAGGCATAGCTATTTCGTTCGCCCGTTTTTGTCGTTCTTTCGCGATATATTCAGTGGCGCAAAATGACACCACAAAGTCACTTATATTCCTGCAAAATCGCAGATTTGTAGCAACAACATTTGAGTCGTCTTAACGTCGCTCAGAGCGGTTAGGATTTAACTCAATTGGACAACGTGAAAGATATCACTTGTCAGTTGTCCAATCACGGAATATTCATGCGGGATCCCCGGTGTCTCAAATGGTGACACCTTGCAAAATTTCGACATCCTAGAAATCTAGACATTCATGTAAAATGGCGCCCAAACGGTAACTTGCGTTTTGGTTTATGACGGTGGCGGGAGTGAAAATCGTGCAGGCTGATGGCACTACGAATCCGGACTCTTTTGAAGCCCAAATAAAAACCGTGCATCCTATTCACTAGTCGGCACTTGTATCGAATCCGGACCCTGTTGAAGCTCAAATAGCGATCCTGTTTGCTCTAGTCTGTGCCGCTGCGGCCGTGCGTTACCGCACAGCGCGCGTAAAATGAGAGATATAGCAGCGTTTGTTGATACAAACCGGGACGCTATTTACGCCTCAAATGGGCGTAAGACGCAATATTCTTAAAGGTAAATATGCCTAGAATAATGTCGAATGATGGAACTATCTCACTGAGGTATCAAAGTTAAGCAAAACTCAAATTATAACGGCGAAATCAAGGTGGGTCCGGATTCGACGCAAATGCCAACAATTCAACTAACGTTCTATGCCGTTTTTTTATAGCAAAATAAGGAATGTGATTTGTAACATATCTTTGTGCTAAATATATAATACATATTCCAGCAAAGTTGTGCAAACAAACTTTTGGGAAAGTTGATTTGAATGAAGTACTTACGAATATAAACCACCGAAGTTCACATTTCAAAAAAGACGCCCACTGCTCAAAACCGTGTATACTAACGGGTTATCAATAACGTGGGTTAGACAATGATGTTTACACAGAAATTTGATATACTAAACAACTTATACTGTTTTATAAAAAGGACACAATTTGAGAAACGTTATTGCGATCAATAGAAACATACTTTTGTGGCATTCCAGAAATGACTGTTTAATTATTTGCATACCATGCTAGCAACAAATAAAATATAATCTTTGGACCATAAACCACCAGTTTACCATAATATTATAATAATTTAAAGATGAGGATGAAAGAGTCTTCAGATAATACCACTGGATGCTTCCCAGAGAAGTCGAGATGGTGTTCGACTGAACAGGTCTGCCAGGGAGTGAAGTATAATTGTAAAGCGCTTTGATCAGTCCTGCACTATGTAAAAACTTACCTTTTACTTTTTTACTGACTCTGTCAATGTGGTAACAAGGCCTAGTAGTGCAAGAAAAACATAACCATAACCAAGTACCAGTGGTCCAGTGGAAACCACTCCTCTACTGAGTACCAGTGGTAAATATGGAAACCACACCTGAACACGATGAAACAATCATGATTACTGATTGTTATCAATCATTACTATACATTTACAAGTAGTGTCTTGATGTTTTATAGCTTCCCTCTATATTCAAGAGTAAAGGTTAAAACATACCTCAGAATGTACCATTTTAAAGCTAGTTTAAAAAAAATCTCAGTGCGAGCATGCCCCCGGACTCCCCTTAGCAACGCTTCGCGTAGCCTATCCCTGCCACCTCGCCCATCATTTTACCCAGGGGGGACACTGTAGAGCAGACAAAAATGCCACTAGATTCGACTTGACACACAACATGCATCATAAATTTACATGTTCTGCAGTTGAATATGCAATGCGGATGCATTGTGCATGGTTAATATACTTATTGCTAAAGGCGAAAATGAGATGATACAGGCAGCGGATACCCACACATTCACGGATTCGTCAAATAGGTTGTATTTTCTAGTAGTACAGCGGCTAAGGGACATGATTGTGCACTTTTTGACAAAAGCATGAAAATTGGCACACGTATATATTATGATATATAGAATCATTTCAAGCTAGGTACCCATCGCTATTGACATGGTACCTAGTCGCCATCTTGATTTTACAAATGGCCGCCACGGAAATCCATTATCCAGTTATATCAGCTTCTAAGCAACATAAAATCATGTTCTTGGTGTCTAATCCAACATTTCCAGGGGTTCAATGAATCCATTTCTGTCATATTCAGTATCCAAGGATGATCTATGCAAATCCATTATCTGGATATCTCGGCTTCTAAGCAACATACACACATGTTCTTTGTGACTAAACCAACATTTTTAGGGTCAAGGAATTCATTTCTACATATGCTATATCACCAGATGACGGCCATATTGAAATTCAAGATGGCTGCCCTGCGTATGCTTTTTACGAGCATAATTTTAGCGACTCTTGAGGTTGAGGAATCCATATGTGGTTCATACATGAATACGTATATATTCACGAGTATGTCAATTTTTTTGACAGTTGTTTCTGAGCTATATTCTGAACAATAAGATAAATAGCAGTGTATATACTGGTGAAGGCAAATATGTCATTGGTTAAGAATGGACAACACAACGTACTCGACATCGTTGACAACACGTCTTGAGGTTTACTGGCAACTTACGAGTGGACTTAATTGTGCAGAAACCACAACATGTGTTCTCAGCAATAACACTAGACCGATGTAAAAATCAAGTCAATCACCCATAAAGAGTGACGTTTGTGCTATGAGTTTAATAGAAGTCCATAATCCTGGGAGAGGTGGATGGTGACAGGGCCAGATATATCACAGGTATCTAGATGGAGCTGGAAGGTAGTGTTTAAACTGCCAATTAAAAACTCAACAAAGCATAAATGTACTACAATCTGGCATACAAAACAACTTTGCTAAATAGATGTCATCTTTAGTGTCAACATTTAAACATTTGTGTAATCCAACAATCCCTGAAATTCGCCCATATATGCAGACTCCGAGGACAAACTTAGTCATGGACAAAACTATGTAATGCAAACGGAATACACTTTAAGGGCACACAGAAATATTGTAGAGCAAATATGCGGCGGACGAAACGACAGATCGAAAAACGCCAATTATGACAAGGATCACAATCAGTACCAACATAGTTACTTCTCATTGCAGATTGCTCCATACCTTGACACAAATGTGTGAGCATGTAGTGCAATGTGGATGATGTCCAGCAATAATGTATCATATACAATACATCCCATTTGGAAACTGTCGGAAGAGTATGTATTGTATGTAGTAGGTATTTTGCTGACATCCTCAAGCAACCAATAAGAGAACGCATAATATATAGCCGAATCACTCGGGAGTTGTTTCATTATTTGCTACAGTGTACAAGGTCATTCGTTTCCAGTGGGCAGGTAATCATCATCTGTTAAAGCCACCAACGACCTGCAGTACCTTCAGCCATGAACACAAGAGGAGGCGGACATCGGCAGCATATTACTCTATGTAGGACAATGTCTTCACCAAGGATTTCCCAAAGTGGATATCCGGTAGTGTTTACAGATGTGGTTATTTTGGCCGTAAGGCATTCCTTCCTGTTGAAATAAATGAACGTTTTGCGATTGAAACCCATGCCATTGTCAACGACCTGTGATATCGGAAACATGAATGCTATGCTATGTCCTGAGTTGACGTGTGACATAGTCTCCAGCAATGCCATGACCTAGTGCAATGTGGTTGCAAATCTAAGTGTAGTCCAATTTATATATTATTTTTTCATGTATATGTATGTTGTGAGGTATATTATGGTTGAAAATATAACTGAGTAATATTTTGCATAAGCCTAAAAGGTTGTAATCGTGAAGACACATACCATATACCAAGAATGGATTCCTAAACCCAACATACGTTGAGATCATGTTCCTAGAACATCTATATGCATGGCAGCCATCTTGATGTTCTGTGTGATTATCATCTGATGGTTGTAGTTTATTTATATTTATTTACACCTATATTACTGGATTAAACACAAAGCGTCTGTTTTGTGTTGCAAGTAAGCTGAATTAAACCAACATATATGATTATATGGATGTCGGCCATCTTTTATTTCAATATGTCTGTTATTTGGGGATACAACATGTGGAAGAAATGTATTAACTAACCCTGAATATGTTGGTATATACACCAATACCATGTTTCTATGTTGTGTAGAAGCTTATATATTCGGACAGATAATTTCCGTGGCAGCCATTTGTTTTTCAATATGGCCGTCATCTGAGGATATAGCATATGGCAGAAATGGATTCCTTGACCCCGAATATGTTGGTTTAGATACACAGAACATGTTTTATGTTGCTTAGAAACTGAGATATCTGGATAATGGATTTCCATGGCGGCCATCTTGAATTTCAATATAGCCGCCATCCTTGGATACTGCACGTGACAGAACTGGATTCCTTGACCTTGGAAATATTGGTTTGGACACCAAGATCATGTTTCTATATTGTTTAGAAGCTGATATACTTGCCTATTGGATTTCCGTGGCGGCCATTTTTAAAATCAAGATGGCGGCAACATACCATGTCGATAGCGATGGGTACGTAGCTTTATATGATTCTACATATCATAAACTACATATGTGCCAATTTTCATGCTGTTGTCCAAAAATGCACAATTCGTCTAATTTCTGGCTCTTAAGTAGCCGCTGTATTATAGGGGGTATACTTTTTTCGCACGACACCGATAAGCAAATGCAATTATAATATTGACAACATGCCAATAGTTCCTTCTTCCTGAGAATCAGGTGTTTGGTCAGCGGATAGCCTATCAGCCCCCCTGCCGAAAGTTTAAACCGTACCTCCAGGACACCTGCACTTACTGTGAAATAATAGTCCATATCACGTACCACAAGGAACGTGTCGTTGGCGTAGACAGCCGGTGTCACATCTACTTATAGTTACCTCCAAATTATGTATACCTCTTCGGTCATTATTACGTAGTTTCCGAATATAACGATCAAAGTCAACAAAAGTACGCAATTTTTAATTACATCTTGATTAACTGGTTTAGCCAATCGCGAAACCGGTTCGATCGTTGTTAACGTAAAATCATGGTGTACAAAATAAACGGTATCTACTCTAACTGTTTCATCGCTAAAATGCATTTACTGAACAAGTTTGGTAAAAATAATTACGATTCGACTAATAAATTCATGTAAATTTACATATTGCATGTTAAGCGGGGACAGCCTAATAGGCGGACCAGGATAGCCATGTCGTTTTTAGTTCAGCTATTTAATACTTCAAATTGTGCATATGGTATGGAATTATACTTGTTTAGTTAATTGTTTGTATATTGTAAAGAGTGTTGCTTCACGGCTCCTCAGCGTGTTATCCATCCATTCATCCATCCATTCACCCATCCATCCATCTATGTAACACAGTCGACCCGCCTGCCCTCCTCAGCCAACCCATGCTTAACGGCTAGGTCGATTCTCCTAAACAGATAACAGTCAAATTATATTTTAAAATTGTGTTTCGCTAAAACACTTTTGGGCGGTCGAGATGTTAGAATGTATATAGTTTAAACTACATAACATGACTGCACGTTAAAAACGAACGTACTTTCTATCGTTAATGTCTGCCATCACCTACCAAACCTCAAATACCCAACGTTTGAGTTCCAGACACCCCAAACCCATCCCAAATGTTTCCAGCCTACCATCATTAATAAATTGTAACTGGTCACTGGCCTAGTTGTTAAGACAACCTTTCGCCAGAAATCGTACGCGCTAACCCGTGTAACTGACGTAACCAGCAACAGGCAGCTAGGTCACGCGTCCGGGATTTTGTAACGTTAACAACATAAAAACTAATACATTTAGCTGCATACACCCAGTGACATATTTGTACATGGAATAATTACCTGTACATTGATATAGACAAACATTAAATTCCGTGGCTGTAACTCCACGGAATTGTTGCAGTGTGTTATTTCCCAGAAGTTGCACGCGCTCAGTGGGCTGACGTGGCGAAATGCTTACGTGACCAGCGACAGGTAGACCTGGTGCATGTTAAGCGCTGAGGATTTTCAAACGTCAATAACTTAAAAACTATTATAACTTTCTGCATGCATCCAGCGACATATTTGTAGATGGCATATTTATCTTTACGATCATATAGAAAACATTAAATTCCGCGGCCGGAACTACACATACAGCCTTTTGAAAGAGAACGAACTGATCTTTAATATAAATAATAAGTATGCGGGAATGTTAACGACGTTTTCCTCATAGACGTCTTGAACCTCGAGCGCCCAACTTTCAGGGATTAATCTACGATCGGAGGGCATGGACGTAGCATCTCTATTTGGTCAATCTATCATAATATTATATTAATTTCAAGTCTTCTTGGTGTTTTAGGGTAAATCTCATTTGCTTACAACGTAGTACGTAAATCAGAAAATCAAAATGGGCGCGCGGTCACCAATGCTAAATTTATGTCATAACGTTCGTACGGGCGGGAAACTGTTTTTTTTCTGCGTTTGTATCAATTAAGGAGCCTATATTTAGACAGGAGGCGTCACTGGCAGTCTACAATCACTGATCATACATGGATATGAAGCCTAACGTCAAAAGGTCTATTTGACTTGAAACACGGCCGCCACATTGCTTTTTCCGATTGTTAAGTATAATGTCGTCGCCGCCATATTATTTCAACAACGTCCACATGCAACATTCGCGTTGTAGCATGTAATCTGCGAACGTGTGCATACGCGTCCACATTTACAACTTTTAAGTGCTTTGGTGATGCTCCGCAGATTTATTTTGAAGCTGCCGCCAGACGTGACACAGATTCACGCATCAATTGTGACGCGTAATCACTACACGTAAATCGTCCTATGATCGACGGCTTGGGGAAAGCAAGATGGTCGACAATGACTTCACGTAATCACCTGCACTTCCTATCCATGCATTTAGATCAGTGTCTACATTGAGGGTTTTGATGTATCATTTGGGAGGCTAACACGTGCGTCAGTGTGTTCTGGCTTGGCGTGCTTCCAGAATGGCGGACTAACCGTTCCATTGGCGTACTTTTTTAACTGGAAATTGCGCGCGTTGGACCGTCTTGTGTTGATCAATACACGGTCTTTGGTTGGTTTCTTCTACCTATCAGTTCTGTTGCAGTTGATATTTTTCTGAATCTCACATTACATACCTGAACAAACTCTTCCACAGGATTTTCATATTCTAAATGTATATACCATTTATTAATCAAAGTTGTGCAAACAAGTTGTTAAAAAAATGCTTTGAGTGTAGTACTTATTATTTTAAAACGGTGCGTCATTATTCGCGTTATGATTTACGACAAGACACTAAAACTATAACATCTGATAAGTATTTATAATGATTTAAAAGCACAGAAATATTCATTTCACCACAAGTGCTATGCCGACCTGACTGTTGAGTTTATTTCAACAAAACTTATTATTTTTCGTTTCTTGTGATAAGTTAGTATAAGAAACGAAAAATAATAAGTTTTGTTGAAATAAACTCAAAAGTCAGGTCGGCATAGCACTTGTGGTGAAATGAATATTTCTGTGCTTTTAAGTCATTATAAATACTTATCAGATGTTATATTGTTAGTGTCTTGTCGTAAATCATAACGCGAATAATGACGCACAGTGCTGCCTTTAGCGCGAGATCACGTTTTTTCAAGCGAGACTAATGCTGCTAGTTTTAGCGTGCCACGACTGTAGCGTAAGGATGGGCATTTTGCAAATACACCTATTATTATGGGTATTTTGTGTCACTGACAGAGACCGATTTTGGCGATTTCACACACTATATGTAAATCACGTTATTTTAGGCCCTACAGGCTATATCATTAATGTTATTGTCACAAATTGCAGGTGGCGTAGCCAGCGCTAATTAGATTAATATATAGTTATGTTGCGGAAACGAACGGTCGAATTTCGCGATATGAATGATTGACTGTATATCCAATTACACCATTAGTATATGGCCGCATTTGCCGACACGTGAAGTGTGGCGTGAGCATTATTAAATATGTGGGGAGACTATTGGAGAGGGGACACCGCTGCATGGAGAACGGGAAAATAAACGTAGTCTTCTTCTTCGTCGTCTTACTCCTTCTCGGCCGCTAGCCTCTTCCGGAACTTAGGTGTTCAGTGATGGGGCGGTGACGGTTGATTCTGGGAGGGCATTCCACTGTCTCACTGTTCTTGGGAAAAAGGAGAAACGGTGGTAGTCTGCACTAGAATGTGGCACAACATAAGCCTGAGTATGATTATGCCGGGTTGGTCTGTGACGGTGTACGGGGGTTAGGTATTGGCTGCTGTCTACTCCTACCAGCCCGTTCCTCATCTTATAATGTATAGCATCGTTAGTCTTTGGTTTTCTCGTCTCTCCTCCAGTGATATCCATCCAAGCTCTCCTATCATGTCAGATAGTCTTGATCTGTTTCTGTGAAGGGTGAAGCGTGCCGCTCTCCTCTGCACCGTTTTTTTGATGTTGCCTTTAAGTTCAGTGTAGCCGTAGGGGTCCCATTGTCGGTGGCATTGAGGAACGCCAGAGGTGACTTTGGCCTCGTACGACCTCTCCCCTTCCAACGCGACTGCTTGTGTTCTATTGGCGAGGAAAATCTCGATCCACTTGTTCGTCTTGCCCTGGATGCCGTAGTAGTGGAGTTTTTGGACTAGCTTGGCATGGTCGACTTTGTCGAAGGCTTTTGTGAAGTCCATTGTTAAGATGTCTGTCTGGGCTCCCTTCTGCGTTGCATTAGCTATATCAACGACAAACTCGAGCAGCTGGGTTTCACAGGATCTCATACTGCGGAATCCGTGTCGTAGCTTGTATTGTATATTACATGTGTTGGCGTGTCTCATGGTGCTGGTGGTGATATGTTCAAGCAGTTTGCAGGAGATGGGTCTGTAGTTGCCGGCTTGGTTTTTTGCCCTTTCTTGTAGATTTGAATTACATTTGCTATCAGCCATTCATCAGGGACCTCTCCTGTTTCATAAGACCGCTTGAATATGTCTGCCAGAATGGGTGCGATGGTGGTTGCGAGCTCCTTGAGTACACGTGGTCCAATCTGGTCAGGGCCCACAGCCTTGTGCATTTTGAGTCGCTCCAGTAATTTCTGCACTCCTGGTTCTGTGATTTCAATGTCCTCCATTGGCGGATGAACCGACTGTTCAGGGAGTAGGTCTGGTCTGGTAGGTCTGGTCTGGTCTGGTCTGGTCTGGTAGGTCTGGTCTGGTGTGGTAGGTCTGGTCTGGTTGGTCTGGTCTGGTCTGGTGTGGTCTGGTCTGGTACGTCTGGTCTGGTAGATCTGCTCTGGTAGGTCTGGTCTGGTACGTCTGGTCTGGTAGGTCTAGTCTGGCGGGTTTCTTTGGTGAATACTCACTCAAATTGTTGGTTCATGATGTTGGCTTTTTCCTTGGGACTTGTGTAGGTTTGGCCTGGGTGTTTGAGTGGTGCTACATCTTGGGACTTGTGTAGGTTTGGCCTGGGTGTTTGAGTGGTGCTACACCTTGGGACTTGTGTAGGTTTGGCATGGGTGTTTGAGTGGTGCTACACCTTTATAGTCCTTGTTACGGTGTTTTATGAAGGACCACAACCTCTTCATGCATGCGTACTTGTCCTCTTCTTTCTCCAATGGTGTGATTATGGATTCAATGACGGCCCAGAATGTTCTTCTTGTTTTCTTCTGGATCTCCCTTTTGGTGTATTTTAGTTTTAGCTTGCTGTTCTGATTTTGGTACTTGACAGTATAGTGTTCAAAGTTCTTTTGTGATCTTTTCCTCCTCTTGTAGAGTCTATCTCGTTTTTATTGGCTTTTCATTCTCTCGGGTGATGTACTGTAGGCTGTCTTTACTTTTAAGGGTCTTCCATGGTATGTGTTTTTCGATGTCTTCTTTGATGGCTTTTTGGGACATCTTCCAAAGTGTGTTTACCGGTGTTGTTGGTGCCAATAGTTTGATCTCAGCTCCTATCTCTTCCAGCTCACTTGCTAGTGTATCCCACCGGGCTTTCTTGTGCATGGGGACTTTTCTTGGCTCCTGGACTCTCCTTATGGGCGTAACATCTAACTCCACCAGGGGCAGTCATGACCGGATACTCCTGGTATGTCATCCACACGAATGACTTTGGTGATTAAGAGGTCAAGTGTGTTCCTGTCTCTGGTTGGTTGGTCAACCAACTGCACCAGTCCTCGGTCTTCCAGTATCTCTCCAAAGCGGTAGTCAAAATTTGGTTGGTTACAGGGTTTGAGCTTAGACTCTTTCCAGTTCCATCCCGGGAAGTTGAAGTCACCGGCAAGTAGTATGTTGTCTTCCCTATTCCCGATCCTTAGTAGCGAAGCTTCAAGTTGGTCTATGCTGGCTTCATCTCCTTTATTGGGTCTATAATATGCTCCTACATGTAATATTTTGCTGCCTGTTATGTTGATTTTGCTCCATAATATTTCAAAGTCAGTTTCCAGATCAGATTCCCCATCCATGATAAGATCCTCCTTTGCCGCAATGAACACCCCGCCGTGATGATCAGATGGTTTTGTGGTGCGGTCTCGCCAAAGGATTTCATATGCATCGACAGAGAAGCACTCACAGTTTCCTATATCTTCATGCAACCGTGACTGTGTACCCACAATTATATATGGCTTCATTCTGTTTACCATGATGTTAAATGGCTCCTTTTTGGCCTTGATACTTTGGCAGATTACATTTATTATAACTAATGATTGTCTCTCTTTGCTGTTATTTGGCCTGGTTGGTTTATTTGGAGAGGAAGAATGCATTGGTGGGCCAGGTGATTTGTCTGATCCTAATGTGAAATCGTGGCTAACATCTGCATTAGTCATGTCGCTAAGTGGCTGATATGTATTGCCAGTGTGTACGTTTCATGAACCTGTGTCCGTTTTGAATACATCCTGAATAGAAAACAGTACATGGTGTCAAGAAGTGGATGATGGCTATAAATCCATCGTATCAGATGGCATGCACCACCTCAGCCAATGGACTGCAGGAATCCAGAAGAATGGCTGAAATGGACCAGGAGATTCGAGCAGTTTAGCCAAGCGTCGTGGTTGTATGCAAGAGTGTCGAAACCCGAAAATGACCAGGTAAACACTCAAATCTACAGTATGGGCGATGAGGCAGGTGCTATATCAGGCTTCGCATCACTCAGTTTGACTGACGAAAAAATACAGGCATATGACACCGTTTTAAGGGGAAACTGGACAGCTACTTCGTCGGAAGCAGAAACGTGATATACGAAATGGCAAATTTCAACCAGCAAAAACAAGAGTGGTGAATCTATAGATTTCTTCATCACGTCACTCTACAAACTGGCAGAACATTGTGGCTATGGCGAGTTAAGAGATGATCTTGTAAGGGACAGAGTAGTTGTCGGGATAAGAGAAGAACAACTGTCGGAAAAACTACAACTTGATGCAACATTGACTGAGAAAAAGACTATAGACCAGGCACGCCAGAAAGAAACCGTACAAAAACAGCACAGGACAACACTGATGTTGACACTGTACAGGCCAGACCTAAAGTGGTAACCGTGGCAAACCAAAAGCTGTCTTTCGGCAAGCAAGGCCGAAATGGTACAGATCAACTTTCCATCGCGCTCAGAAGGCATGCAGGCGATGTGGCAAGGAACCGCACTCAAAACAGCACTGTCCAGCGAGATATGTGAAGTGTCACGAATGCGCAAAAACGGGACAGTTTGTATCAGTTTGTATCCAGCAAACAAATAGGCAGTGCGCAACAACAGCAGTGATGATTACGCATTTATGGGCACGGTGAAAGATAAAACAAGCGACGAGCGATGGCTGATAGCACTACAATTATGGAAATAAAACATTCAGTTTCGCACTGACACTGGGACAGAACGGAACTGTTATCCCAAAAGAAGTTAACAACGAATTACAAGAGGTCAGTCCTCTCAAAGTACCAGACAAGAAACTCTTTGGTGTTGGCAACCAAAGCGTGTTAACAGTGGTAGGCATGTTCACAGCCGTCCTTCGAGGAAAAACCGTGGCAGTAAACTCCTCCATTCATCGCTTGTCTCTTCGCATTGCTTCAGCAATCCCACCCATGCACACTCACATCGTACGTGTTCTTGTTGTTTTACAGCCATCGCCTAATGTTTGTATTCTGTATTCATACGCTGGTGTGACGCGCGGCCTATAATTAAGTACATGTCCCTTAATTTTCCAAGACACCCAGCAAACACATAACGTTCTGCTAACGTTAGCACAATGTTATATTTAGGTTACGGAATTTAGTTTTTCATATATGACGTTTCACGGTGGTAAACAGGTTTTTTACACCATCAGTGTTAAGATATAAACGCTGTAATGGGAAATAAACAGTATGTTTAAAAAAAATTGCATGTGCTAATAGTGTAGGAACGTTTGCAGAACGTTCGTGGAACGTAACGCTTCAATAACGTTATGAGAACGTTACTGAAACGTTCGGGCACAATGTACATTTTATTACAAAACGTAAGTAATTAAATGGCGTATACTATATACCCAATCATTTTCGGCCAATGCATGGGGATATCGTGGAATGTGTTTTTTAATAACTGCATCTGCTAATAGCAGGAACGTTCGCAGAACGTTCGTGGAACGTAACGCTTCAATAACGTTATGAGAACGTTACTGGAACGTTCTGACACAATGTACATTTTATTACAAAATGTAAGTACGTAAATGGTGTGTACTATATGCCCGATCATTTTTGGTCAAGACATGGAGATACTGTGGACTGTGTTTTTTAATATCTGCATCTGTTAATGGCAAGAACGTTCGCAGAACATTCGTGGAACGTAACGCTTCAATAGCGTCATGAGAACGTTACTAGAACGTTCTGACACAATGTACATTTTATTGCAAAACGCAAGTAAATTAATGGTATACTATGCTACATGCTCAATCATTTTCGATCAAGACATGGGGATACCATGGACTGCGAGTTTCAAATTAGTAATCTGTCGTAATATGTATTGCTAAAGTTGTAAAAACGTTCTGAGAACGTTTCGTGATACTGGCACTTGCATGGCACTTTATATTTAATTAATTTCGTTCCGACGCCATTTGAGGTTTTTTGGCAAGCCTCAATTAAGAGGGGGGGGGGGTGCAATTGGAGGTTTTGTCCCCCAGACTACCCAGTAAACAAGGAACCAATTTGGAACCATGCAGTTTCACAAATGTCTTTCTTGTTCGAAACTGGTACGGCTCCACCAGTGTGTGTATAATTAATTCACGTGAATGCACGTGCATCTTCACCAATTCACGTAATGAACTGAACAAAACTGGTATGGTTGTAGTGGAAGGTGTATTCACGTGAATTCACATGTTTTAAAATTTCACGTGTCGAACTGGGGAAACCGATACGATTCAGGTGAATAATTAATTCACTTATTTTTTTAAGATGTGGAACTGGAGAAACTGGCACTGTTTTACTCGTATGCACATTCACGTGAATTCGTGTTCTTTTTTGTTCGCGTGCAGAACTTGAGAAATTAATTGGTACGGTCCTAGACATACGTATAGTCACGTGAATACACGTGTTCACATCATGTGCGGAACTAGGAAAAAGTTTTTATTCATTTGCACTCCTGCACTGATCATTTTGTAACTTCAATAAACTTGAACATTAAACGGATCACGTGAAAAAGGTCAACTTATGGTACGGACTCTCACACATACGTAACGGTGAAAAGGTAAATTGACTGTGTAACAATAGTAAAAAGATCACTCGTTTGAACCATTCAGTCTAATGAATCTCGATCTGCACTTATAAGGTAATCTTATAAATATAAATAAGTGAAAAATTCAAACACTAAAAACATAACACATTATAAGCATGTTTAGTTGGCATTCTTTCAGTTATCTTGACCCACGTGAATAAACGTACTGTGATGTATCGCTGACTATATCCATGCACACACGATCAAAGCATCTACCGAAGCCCGCGAATCCTTCATTGATGGGAGTTTAACAACCTCCGTGCAACTAATGGCCATTTCGGGTGAGGGGTTGTTTTGAAAACAGATTAATCTTTGGGTGGTTCCCATCCCGGTAGTAGAATATACACGTGAATTCAATGTGTAATATGGGATACCGAGCGTTTAACAGTACTGCCAGTCAGTGAATCCATGTTCTGTCGGGCACGTACATAGGGTTAAGCTTTAATTTGACTATTATATTATACATACATATGTAATATTTCATATTATCCTTTATACTTATAATATCATCGTTGGACGTCTTCTCGTATTCAAAGATGACATTTATCGTCCCGTTCTTATCTTCCTATTTGTCGTGCGAATGTTGTCTAATCCCAGCGGGCCGGCACACGACGTTTTTATTTTGTGGTTGACGGCGACCAGTTTACTTACTCATTATCATCTTACGTTGGAATAATTAAAACAAACTGGTTACAGCCTTAATTGGCTCCGCTGTCAACCTGGAATTGTATATATTTTTTCGATTGTTTATGTTTGTATGTATGATATATACATTTCCAAATAAAGCCTACCTACCTACCTACATTCTTACACGTGTTTAATGTTATGTTGGTCATGCGGATGACATATCACAATGGAGTGTAAACGCACATATGTTAGACATATTTTTATTGCCATAAATATGGGGTCTATATTATAATTTTTTTGTTTGGCAGCAAAGTCATACGGGAGAATTGATATACATAGTTTTATTGATACGAAAATTACAGTGAACAGCTAGATAACCTTTTCCCATCTCATCGTGATATAAAATCGACTGTCATTCCACTGACCTAGCAACAATTAAGGTCCGTCAATCCGTCAATGAGGGTGCCGAACATTAGCAGCTGTCGGATATTCTGTTGAAATTCAGGCTTAAATATTGAGTTGTCATTGACGAGGCTTCAACATTTTAGGTGACAGGTCCGGTTGGTGCTCGACACTTAAGCATCATGTCGCACACTAACATATATGTACGCACTATATATATATATATAGGATGGGGTGGAGTGGAGCATAGGTCACATGGAGCGCAGTAGCGCAGCGGTAAGAGCTCCGGAACGCGGGTTCGAAACCTGTGCGGCGGTGTCGAACCAAGTTCATTTACTGTACATTGCTTCAGTTCACTCAGCTGTACGAATGAATACCTGGCTATAGACAGTGGTGGATATTTGTGTACGAATAGTCTTCGCGCATTAATTGCAGCGTGGCTGAATGCTTCCCAGAGAAGTCGAGATGGTGTTCGATTGAACAGGTCTGCCAGGGAGTAAAGTGTAAAGCGCTTTGAGCAGTCCTGAGGACTGGATACTGCGCTATATAAGAACTTATATTTTTATAGGTACATATGATTACACATTCAAACACACCCCCACATACACGCGAACACACACACACACACACACACACACACACACACACACACACAAAGACGAATAAGGTGATGAAAATCATGATTATCAATAATTAGGATGGTGATGATGTAGAATCGTGATGATGATTGATGGTATTGACAATGAACATGAAGAAGAGATCGATGACGGTGATGCATATGAAGATGATATGATTAAGATGAAAACAACGAAGAAGATGATATGATGGTCAGATTATTATGATGATAATGATCCAAACACTACATGATCGATACAAAAATTTCACACTTGTAAACACTGAGCGTAGCATCAAAACCTGTTAAAACCAGCACAAAATCTGCTAATCAGTCAAATGTAAAACTGTCCAGGCAGAAAACCAGTACAATCACACGACCAATAAGGTAATTTTGTTCACACTAGAAACGAATTCTAGCCCCTCGCGTTGGTTTCGTATCGATTGGTCCACTGGGTCAAAAAACGAAACCCTAGAGTTGTCTACGAACCCTAGGTTTAAAAACTGCATCTATGACATCCACCAACCATTGACACAACGTCCCCCGCGAAATAACGATCACGTCCATCACCTGCAAGTGACATATGCGCAGGCGCGCCAGTGTAACTTTCAAGTGTGATTCGTCAGAAAATGGTCAGTACTTCGCGGGGAAATATGGGTGGGGATTTTCAACCGAACTATTATATTTAAATTTATTGACGATGTCATAAAGCAATTATAATAATTTCTTTATGATATATATATTATAATATATACATATATATAATTTCTTTATGATATATATATATATTATAATATATATCATAAAGAAATTATTATAATTGCTTTATGACATCGTCAATAAATTTAAATATAATAGTTCGGTTGAAAATCCCCACCCATATTTTCCATAATTCCCCGCGAAGTACTGACCATTTTCTGACGAATCACACTTGAAAGTTACACTGGCGCGCCTGCGCATATGTCACTTTATATATCTGTTGGGCGCTTGATCTGCAGATCTTCATGTAATCTATAAATTATACAGAAATTAAGAAGTAGTCCACATGCTGGGCACGTTTTCTGAAGTGTAAACGGGATATTCGTTGAATGGTGACGATGCTATTTTTTGTTGCAATCCAACAATGTTATAACTTGTGGTGTGTGGGCCTATGTATTTCACATTTGCAGTTTTAAAACCAAATCAAACCAGATTTATATACACAAAACAACATAGACTGGTTTATCTGTAAAATTAGAATCAGGACTAAGCACTGGCGAGAAGAAGGCACCGATAAAGTGGTTCCGTCATTCGTCTAGCCAAGGACATCGTTTTAACACTGACCAGCCACATACCAATCGTCTTCAACCACATTATTGTTGACAGCTAATTTTTCATAGACGCTAAAGCGCTGGGCTGCTGTGTACATGCGATATGCCATATTATGTTCAACGCCCAAAATACCGATAATCTGGTCTGGAAGACGAAGGCATTTGTGAAAGGGAACTAGGGAAGCGAAGGGAACACATCGTTTGAATTTATTGAGAGGTATGTACTATGCTATCTACATATATGTATATCGTTGTTGTTCTAACTAGATCTGTGACTAAATTCGTCCATTGTCTAGTTCAGTGTCACGGAATTGCGCGACGCAAGAACTACTTAGGAAATGTAATTTACATATGGGCACTTGCGTAGAATCCTGATCCACCTTGATTTCGCCGTTATAACTTGAGTTTTGCCTAACTTTGACACATCAGTCGTTAGTTCAATTATTCAACCTTATCCCACGCATATTTACGTTTACGAATATTGCGTCTTAGTGCACTTTTGAGGCGTACATAGTGCCCCGATTTGCATCAACATACGCCACTATATCGCTCATTTTATGAGCGCGATGCGGTGACGCACGACCGCAGCGGTGTAGAATAATGCAAACCGGGTCGCTATTTGGGCTTCAAAAGTGCGCTAAAACACAATAATGTATCCAATTTAGGCAAAACTCAAGTTATCACGGCGAAATCGGGGTGGATCCAGATTCACGAGTGCTTATATTATATACGATTAATATCGTGGCCTGTAAACAAATAGTCGGCCGAAATAAATTATACGGGTTTACTGAGCATCGAAAACTCGACTTTCAAATTCCAGTTCAGTCACTCGCTAACAGTGACAGGGAAGAGTGGTGAATCTGCCATCTCAATGTTGTGGGACAGATTACCTGGTTGACTTAGTCACACATTTGGATGATAATAATAGTGTAAACTACTCATATATGTTCATAAGACTGATATGCAATTAAATATTATATAACACTATTATAACAATCGGTTAGATAGTACACAGAGACCCTTAATATATACTAAGTAACGTAAACAAAACTATATTATCCAGTGTAGATGTCTCCCAAAGGAGTAAATTGACCTGTTACCAACCCCTGTTTACCACAAAGGGGCAACACAAGTTTCCATCTGGTCAATTAATCACCTTAGTTGAACTCCAAGTCCCAAACATGGGCTACTTCGCTAATGAGTCTCCAAGGAGCCTCCTTAGTGGGTCTGTGGGGCAGCAGTGGTGTTATGGCTACACTGACAGTGCTGCAGCTGTTAGTTTCACTGTCATCTACACTCACCCCCTGCCATTCTCTTGTCCCCATTACACTAATGGTAATATCTACTACAGGATTGGCATTAGGACTTTGTGACAGCAGGACTTAATTAGAATAAAGACATAACTCCATAGACTTTTGTCTATGTTGAATATGTTAAAGTAGTTAGTACTCACTAACTAATAAGTACGTAGGTCCAATTAATGCATCTGTAATTTTAATTGCAATGACAAATGAAAAGTAATTGTAACTGATTTTGTGTAATTGGACCCAGCCCTGCTGACAGAACTAGACAAAGACAATTGATTGAAATAAAATGTTATTGAGCAATTAGATTCCACAAAGCATGCTGACTAGTGCTTAATTGCATTAGCTATAATGGTCTCTATTGACCCTTGGACAGTGACAGATGGTAATCCACTGTCTGAGAAACCAGTAGTTTTGGACACTGCCAGCCAAATGTGTCCTTCTCATTAATTAGCACAGTTATGTTAATGACACGTTGGGATCACAGTATCACAACTCAGGCATTAGGTATCTTGTATGGTTTACTATTTTGTAGACTGCAACAAATCTGAAGGACAGCTGTTTTTTAATAGTTTTTTGAAAACTGTGTAATTGATGTAACTAAACTCAATTACACGGAAACATATATTACAATTGCAGGACATGTTCAAAAACATAATCAATTACAGCATTTTTGTTAATCAATTATAAATACAATCACATAATTGAACCCAGCCCTGGGTATAATAACAGTTTTCATAAAGTCACCGGGTAGAGGATCATGTCCGTGTGATAAAGTCACCGGGTAGAGGATCATGTCTGTGTGATAAAGTCACAGGGTAGAGGATCATGTCTGTGTGATAAAGTCACCGGGTAGAGGATCATGTCTGTGTGATAAAGTCACCGGGTAGAGGATCATGTCTGTGTGATAAAGTCACCGGGTAGAGGATCATGTCTGTGTTATAAAGTCACCGGGTAGAGGATCATGTCTGTGTGATAAAGTCACTGGGTAGAGGATCATGTCTGTATGATCAAGTTGCCGGTTGTACGACTGGACGCCCGTGGTATAGAATGATAATTGTATGTCATTCTGGTGAAAACAAATGTAAAAAAAGTCATATCTACGCCTACGGGTCCTTAACAATAGAATGTCCACTAGTAATGTCAAAGGGTTGATGGTTAATCATGGCTTGATTGCCTCTGCAAATCTCTAAAGTAAGCTTTAGGAGCTGGCTTGAATTTATGGGGCAATTAGGAGAGCTGGAAGGTCTTTGCCAGAAACTTGAGGACAAGGAATTCCAGAAGAAAACTGTAAGGAGTGGTTTTCAATCATAATTATGGGTTTTGCATTAAACATTTTAATGTGGGGACCTGAGTTTTTCAAATGCGTTACCAGGTAAAATAAAACAACATTCAAATTGTGTGTAGTGGGGGTATCAATTAATTTGTTTGTGGGTGGGGGTAAATATGAGGCATCGGTATTTGAAAAGTTGAAAAGTAATTAAAAAGCAGGAGGGGGCATTTTCTCAAGGTACATGTATGTGGCAGAAATTATATTGAGATGTGTGGGAAAGGGGTGTTTAAGTAGTTCAATATGTGTGGGTAGTGGGGCCAAAACAAGTTCATGACCACTCCCTCAACTGTTTAAATGGAAAAGCCCTTAGTGAATCAAACATATTGCTACATGTATGTTTAAAGATAAATGTAAAACAAGTGTGTATTTTGACAACAATCAACAAAACGCCAATTGTATCAATACAAAGTTTTGATATGCAATATATCAGTGGATAGACATTTTCTCAGGGTGTTCATATGAAGTTGTTTTGAGACATGACTGTAATTGTTTCTCTTGATTTATCCTAAGGTTATGTACTTGAGCTCCTTGGGAGGAGTGAATACTGGCGACAGTATTCGTCGCATGCTGCGGAAGGTGGCAACGGATGATATTCTTAGACAATACAGCCTCAAGGGAACACACTGAAGCGAAAGTTCATGGAGTTGTCCATCTGCCAAGTTGTGATCAGTATGTTTCTCTTTTCTTTATTGTTATATCACCTGGTCACCGATGAATACAATTACCACCTCATAGCAACTGATCAAACTCAAAACTCTGGACGTGATCCATTATTCCTCAACTGGTAATTTACTGTGCCATGGACAAGAGGCTGGTTTTCTTGATATCGGACATTTTAGAATCTTCCATTTTGAGACCGCATTTCAAGTTAACCACTGATGTGAAGATGTTGATTGTTGTTACAAATGGTTAGCTTGTATTAAGTCTTTAGGTGCATAACCACAACAGTTGCCTTTTGTTTCCCTTCAAGATATTTTAGTCTGAAATGTGTTACCTCATTTAGTTTTTCTCGTTGATTTCAGAAGCGTGTACACCCATTCAAAAAATTTCAAAAGTTAATTACATTGAAAAAGTGATCGCTGAAACGTTGAAGTTTGCACCTCACAGAGGAGGGAGAAAGGCCAACAAGGTATTTGACCATGACTCTCTCTTAGTAATTACTTTCGTAAATGAAATGCCCCCTGGCCTTGCTATTGAATTTGCCATTCTGTGGTAGGCCATAGATATAAATTTGTGGATTCCCATGAAATCAATATGACTCTCTTCTAGTGGTTATAATTAATACACGATTAATGTTGCTGGAGAAAGCCATATTAATACACTATGTTCTTTTTTATGTAAAATAACACCTGTTTCTGATGCAAAATAATAACTAGGTTCATGTTATTGCAACAAATACATACAATTAAATTATTGCAACAAATACATACATATACATTGTGTTTTTTGTGTGCAAAAATATATATTATAAAACAATATGGTTCTCTGTGTAGGTCTGTCTGTCTGTCCGCCTGTCAGTCTGTCAGTCTGTCTGTCTGCCCGCCCGCCCGCCCGCCCGCTTGTCTGTCTGTCTGTGTGTAGACCGTTATCACCGTTTGCATGTATGAGGCTGAAATATTGTGTGTGATCTAGCAGACCCATTTGGGTGGTTTGTAGATTTAGATTTTTTCGAAATTTGTTTGGGTGGTCGGGATGTTAGGGGGTCACAATATTAAACTGGCACTTTTGTCCATCCGTTTTGCATGTGCGTGGCTGAAATGTTGTGCAATCTAATGGGGCCCATTGTGGTGGTTTATAGATTTAGATTTTTTTTAATGTTTCTGGGTGGTGGGGATCTTGGGAAATCACTATTTTTAAATGGCACTTATCTCCATCAGTTTTGCATGTATGGGACTGAAATTTTGTGTGCAATCTATATAGAGGGTCTATTGGGGTGGTTCGATCTTACATTTAGATTTTTTTCAAAATTCGTCTAGGGCGGTGGGGTCTTGGGGAGTCACAATTTCAAGAGTTTCAGTGTAAGCAACAGCCTTTTTTCCCCATGCAACGTCAGTTATTCAGCTAGTTGTTCAACAATACGTCATCAAACATATTCTTTACAGAAGGCCTTTACATTCCCCAAAATAAATAGTGTTTGATTCATATTGACATTTAGAATACATGTTTATATTCAACAGATGCCGGCAGTCTCTCAGTCCACCAGATTGAAGATGATGAAGAGGAAGATTGAGTTTTGTAACTACCATGTAACAGCCATGTGTAAATAAAAGTCAAATAGTCGGCCGAAATAAATTATACGGGTTTACTGAGCATCGAAAACTAGACTAGCATTTCAAATTCCAGTTCAGTCACTCGCTAACAGTGACAGGGAAGAGTGGTGAATCTGCCATCTCAATGTTGTGGGACAGATTACCTGGTTGACCTAGTCACACATTTGGATGATAATAATAGTGTAAACTACTCATATATGTTCATAAGACTGATATGCAATTAAATATTATATAACACTATTATAACAATCAGTTAGATAGTACACAGAGACCCTTAATATATACTAAGTAACGTAAACAAAACTATATTATCCAGTGTAGATGTCTCCCAAAGGAGTAAATTGACCTGTTACCAACCCCTGTTTGCCACAAAGGGGCAACACAAGTTTCCATCTGGTCAATTAATCACCTTAGTTGAACTCCAAGTCCCAAACATGGGCTACTTCACTAATGAGTCTCCAAGGAGCCTCCTTAGTGGGTCTGTGGGGCAGCAGTGGTGTTATGGCTACACTGACAGTGCTGCAGCTGTTAGTTTCACTGTCATCTACACTCACCCCCTGCCATTCTCTTGTCCCCATTACACTAATGGTAATATCTACTACAGGATTGGCATTAGGACTTTGTGACAGCAGGACTTAATTAGAATAAAGACATAACTCCATAGACTTTTGTCTATGTTTAATATGTTAAAGTAGTTAGTACTCACTAACTAATAAGTACGTAGGTCCAATTAATGCATCTGTAATTTTAATTGCAATGACAAATGAAAAGTAATTGTAACTGATTTTGTGTAATTGGACCCAGCCCTGCTGACAGAACTAGACAAAGACAATTGATTGAAATAAAATGTTATTGAGCAATTAGATTCCACAAAGCATGCTGACTAGTACTTAATTGCATTAGCTATAATGGTCTCTATTGACCCTTGGACAGTGACAGATCCACTGTCTGACAAACCAGTAGTTTTGGACACTGCCAGCCAAATGTGTCCTTCTCATTAATTAGCACAGTTATGTTAATGACACGTTGGGATCACAGTATCACAACTCAGGCATTAGGTATCTTGTATGGTTTACTATTTTGTAGACTGCAACAAATCTGAAGGACAGCTGTTTTTTTAATAGTTTTTAGAAAACTGTGTAATTGATGTAACTAAACTCAATTACACGGAAACATATATTACAATTGCAGGACATGTTCAAAAACATAATCAATTACAGCATTTTTTGTAATCAATTATAAATACAATCACATAATTGGACCCAGCCCTGGGTATAATAACAGTTTTCATAAAGTCACCGGGTAGAGGATCATGTTCATGTGTGATAAAGTCACCGGGTAGAGGATCATGTTCATGTGTGATAAAGTCACCGGGTAGAGGATCATGTCCGTGTGATAAAGTCACCGGGTAGAGGATCATGTCTGTGTGATAAAGTCACCGGGTAGAGGATCATGTCCGTGTGATAAAGTCACCGGGTAGAGGATCATGTCTGTGTGATAAAGTCACCGGGTAGAGGATCATGTTCATGTGATAAAATCACCGGGTAGAGGATCAGTCTGTGTGATAAAGTCACCGGGTAGAGGATCATGTCTGTGTTATAAAGTCACCGGGTAGAGGATCATGTCTGTGTGATAAAGTCACTGGGTAGAGGATCATGTCTGTGTGATCAAGTTGCCGGTTGTATGGCTGGACGCCCGTGGTATAGAATGATAATTGTATGTCATTCTGGTGAAAACAAATGTAAAAAAGTCATATCTACGGGTCCTTAACAATAGAATGTCCACTAGTAATGTCAAAGGGTTGATGGTTAATCATGGCTTGATTGCCTCTGCAAATCTCTAAAGTAAGCCTTAGGAGCTGGCTTGAATTTATGGGGCAATTAGGAGAGCTGGAAGGTCTTTGCCAGAAACTTGAGGACAAGGAATTCCAGAAGAAAACTGTAAGGAGTGGTTTTCAATCATAATTATGGGTTTTGCATTAAACATTTTAATGTGGGGACCTGAGTTTTTTTAAATGCGTTACCAGGTAAAATAAAACAACATTCAAATTGTGTGTAGTGGGGGTATCAATTAATTTGTTTGTGGGTGGGGGTAAATATGAGGCATCGGTATTTGAAAAGTTGAAAAGTAATTAAAAAGCAGGAGGGGGCATTTTCTCAAGGTACATGTATGTGGCAGAAATTATATTTAGATGTGTGGGAAGGGGGTGTTTAAGTAGTTCAATATGTGTGGGTAGTGGGGCCAAAACAAGTTCATGACCACTCCCTCAACTGTTTAAATGGAAAAGCCCTTAGTGAATCAAACATATTGCTAAATGTATGTTTAAAGATAAATGTAAAACAAGTGTGTATTTTGACAACAATCAACAAAACGCCAATTGTATCAATACAAAGTTTTGATATGCAATATATCAGTGGATAGACATTTTCTCAGGGTGTTCATATGAAGTTGTTTTGAGACATGGCTGTAATTGTTTCTCTTGATTTATCCTAAGGTTATGTACTTGAGCTCCTTGGGAGGAGTGCATACTGGCGACAGTATTCGTCGCATGCTGCGGAAGGTGGCAACGGATGATATTCTTAGACAATACAGCCTCAAGGGAACACACTGAAGCGAAAGTTCATGGAGTTGTCCATCTGCCAAGTTGTGATCAGTATGTTTCTCTTTTCTTTATTGTTATATCACCTGGTCACCGATGAATACAATTACCACCTCATAGCAACTGATCAAACTCAAAACTCTGGACGTGATCCATTATTCCTCAACTGGTAATTTACTGTGCCATGGACAAGAGGCTGGTTTTCTTGATATCGGACATTTTAGAATCTTCCATTTTGAGACCGAATTTCAAGTTAACCACTGATGTGAAGATGTTGATTGTTGTTACAAATGGTTAGCTTGTATTAAGTCTTTAGGTGCATAACCACAACAGTTGCCTTTTGTTTCCCTTCAAGATATTTTAGTCTGAAATGTGTTACCTCATTTAGTTTTTCTCGTTGATTTCAGAAGCGTGTACACCCATTCACAAAATTTCAAAAGTTAATTACATTGAAAAAGTGATCGCTGAAACGTTGAAGTTTGCACCTCACAGAGGAGGGAGAAAGGCTAACAAGGTATTTGACCATGACTCTCTCTTAGTAATTTCTTTCGTAAATGAAATGCCCCCTGGCCTTGCTATTGAATTTGCCATTCTGTGGTAGGCCATAGATATAAATTTGTGGATTCCCATGAAATCAATATGACTCTCTCCTAGTGGTTATAATTAATACACGATTAATGTTGCTGGAGAAAGCCATATTAATACACTATGTTCTTTTTTATGTAAAATAACACCTGTTTCTGATGCAAAATAATAACTAGGTTCGTGTTATTGCAACAAATACATACAATTAAATTATTGCAACAAATACATACATATACATTGTGTTTTTTGTGTGCAAAAATATATATTATAAAACAATATGGTTCTCTGTGTAGGTCTGTCTGTCTGTCCGCCTGTCAGTCTGTCAGTCTGTCTGTATGCCCGCCCGCCAGCCCGCCCGCCCGCCCGCGCGCCCGCCCGCTTGTCTGTCTGTCTGTGTGTAAACCGTTATCACCGTTTGCATGTATGATGCTGAAATATTGTGTGTGATCTAGCAGACCCATTTGGGTAGTTTGTAGATTTAGATTTTTTCGAAATTTGTTTGGGTGGTCGGGATGTTGGGGGTCACAATATTAAACTGGCACTTTTGTCCATCCGTTTTGCATGTACGTGGCTGAAATGTTGTGCAATCTAATGGGGCCCATTGTGGTGGTTTATAGATTTAGATTCTTTTTAATGTTTCTGGGTGGTGGGGATCTTGGGAAATCACTATTTTTAAATGGCACTTATCTCCATCAGTTTTGCATGTATGGGACTGAAATTTTGTGTGCAATCTATATAGAGGGTCTATTGGGGTGGTTCGATCGTACATTTATATTTTTTTCAAAATTCGTCTAGGGCGGTGGGGTCTCGGGGAGTCACAATTTCAAGAGTTTCAGTGTAAGCAACAGCCTTTTTCCCCCATGCAACGTCGGTTATTCAGCTAGTTGTTCAACAATACGTTATCAAACATATTCTTTACAGAAGGCCTTTACATTGCCCAAAATAAATAGTGTTTGATTCATATTGACATTTAGAATACATGTTTATATTCAACAGATGCCGGCAGTCTCTCAGTCCACCAGATTGAAGATGATGAAGAGGAAGATTGAGTTTTGTAACTACCATGTAACAGCCATGTGTAAATAAAAGTAATGAAGACCCCTTTATTATTGTTTTATCGTTCTGTTAACATTAGGCAAAAACGTTATGCTAACGTTAGGCAATAACGTTATTTGTAACGTTCTTGGAACAGTAACAAAACTTTCCAAAAAACGTTCTGCTAACGTTAGGCAAAAACGTTCTGCTAACGTTAGGCAATAACGTTATTTATAACGTTCTCAGAACGTTAAGAAAACTTTCAAAAAAACGTTCTGCTAACGTTAGGGAAAAACGTTCTGCTAACGTTACGCAACAACGTTATCTGTAACGTTAAGAAAACTTTCCAAAAAACGTTCTTCTAACGTTAGGCAAAAACGTTCTGCTAACGTTAGGCAATAACGTTATAAAACGTTATTTATAACGTTCTCGGAACGTTAAGAAAACTTTCCAAAAAACGTTCTGCTAACGTTAGGGAAAAACGTTCTGCTAACGTTACGAAACAACGTTATCTGTAACGTTCTTGGAACGTTAAGAAAACTTTCCAAATAAACGTTCTTCTAACGTTAGGCAAAAACGTTCTGCTAACGTTATGCAATAACGTTATCTGTAACGTTCTCGGAACGTTAAGAAAACTTTCCAAAAAAACGTTATGCTAACGTTACGCAATAACGTTATCTGTAACGTTCTGGGAACGTTAAGAAAACTTTCCAAAAAAACGTTCTCCGAACGTTATCACTAACGTTATCGTAACGTAAAACTAACGTTCTGGGAACGTTCTGGGAACGTGTTTTTGTTAGCTGGGTAAACCTTTAAACACACCATACGGTAGTAGTGAAGTGACAGTGTCGGTGTTCCCTGTGACTCCCTGTGACAGTCTGTAACCCTTCGAGTCCAATTCAATTTAATTACTTTATTCCGGAATACTACATCCACATACACTGTAATGTGAGGTGCAGTTCACATTTATTTAAGGAATAAATTGTCTACTTTGTCAACTCTGAACGTTGCTAAGTGTAAATCTTGCTTAACATTAACCAGACCTGGCAATGTTGCATGTGATGCATGCTAAGATAACCCTTTAGTTTGACAAGTTGACGAACAGATATTGGCCTGCTCATATAACGGCCAGTCGATCATGTTTTATTTCTCGTTCACTGTGATAATGAATACATTCTTATATCCGACATATTGTTAATGCCTATGCATAGCATATATGGAAAGTCAGGTCTTCTCTAGCCTTGGTGGATAGTTTGTTTTCGAGAACTCGGTACAAAAATACATCCTTAGTACCAGCTAGATGAAAACATGATGAGTTCACACAACAATACCAGGGTTCAAGTCCCTGCTCAACATGTTGTGTGTCTCGAAGGTATATTAATAACCCAAATGAAGATGACGTCTCAAAGCCGCAAGGACGGATCCTATTCAATGAGAGACCAACGAAAGTATCATGCCGCCCTAAAAAAATATTATATTTGGGCAGTTCAACAGACGTAGTTTATCTTCCACATATGCCAAGGAAGAACTTGACAAATGCATGACCGATTTTGACATTTCTGTGACTTGTATTCAAGAATACAGACAGGCTCACCCACCAGTAGACCTATATATCATAGCTACAAGAATAATATGTTCAGAGCTATATTCACAGCGTCGGCTACACGAAATCGACAAGTTACAGCAATCGGTGACGTCGATGTAGCTTCCCGTGTGACTACTGTCTTCTGGGTAACATTTAGTGTTAAACAACTCGAATATTAATAATGTGACCAGTAATGTGTAAACTAAGTATAACTAGCAACAAGAGAAATAGGCAAAATAATAATAATAATTAATAAACGATGTCCTATGAAATGCATTAAGTTATCTTGGATGCTGCCATGTGTTGGTGGTTATCTTAACTAGAACACTTGTCAAGTGGCCATGCCACACGCGGATGGCATAAATAAGTAATAATATGTGTGCGATTTCATCATAACAGCAAAATGACAAAACAAAGTTTTCGTTTGCGACAGAGCGGCTTTAAACATGTTCGGCGTGCATACCCACGCGTGACGACTTGCACGGTTGAGTGACTAGAGTAGTGATCACGGCACAAAGATACATTGTAAAGCCGCTCCACTCGACTGAGTTTCGTGGATACGTTCGCGGCCTGCACCACACGGCACTGTCTGAAGCGACGTCTGGAAGGCTAATAGTTCACACAATAACGTAGCGTTGGTAGAAATGGCGTCCAGCGAGAGCGGCGGTGCTGCGTAGACACTCGACAAGTGGATGGCGAACTTCGACACATATCCAGATCAAGACCCGTGTTGCAGCTGGAAACAGCAGACGAGATGTTGATTGTTTGAACTGTGGCAGCGGTGAAGCCTTCTCCTGATTGAGGTGGATAGCGACGGTAGGTCTGGTTATTCTTCGAGAGTTGCGTGTAAATGCTGTGGGTAGCACTGGCACATGCTAGTAGCACGGAGATACAATAACATGGCACAAAGGAACCTTGCTACTCCAGATCCCGATAATGCGGAAACCTCGCTGTACGGACACCACTTCGCAGAACGGAATTTGCAAACGCTAATAAATTGTACCACGATATGTGTATGATTCGTTTATTAGGAAGAAAGAGGTTCAACTGGATAATAAAACAAATATCATCAATATTATAAAACAGTTATTGATTTGTTTAACAAACTTACCACATGTTATAAATAATCAAATAAATGATTTTGTTATAGATATGATAGTGAGCGATTGTTTGAGAGGCTTGTCAACTTATGCCATATACTACTTGCGTCAACTGCACTAAATTATTACATGTGTCATCTATAAAAGTAAGCCACGAATGAGTGTAATACAGTTCGTACAAGATTAATACAAGATTTTCTTGGTCATACTCGCACGCATACGTGCTTGCTCGCCCACGCGCACACACAAAATCAAACACACCATCGTCTTGCCACGCACACGTGTAGGGCCTACAATGATTACATGTTAGATATTAAAACAAAATCTATTACAACCGATATTTTTTATATTATGTTTTGTGTGGTGTATTCCGCCCTACGGCAAGTCGTTTTATTTGGTAATAGTGTAAGTACATTATTTTCCAACTGTTTACTGATTGTTAGGCCTACTATATAATTTACAGTTCAGTATTTCATTTTTGTATAATTTTTATTATTTGTCAATGCCAGTAATTCAGGTTTAGTAGTTTTAATGAATAAACAACGTTGCGTAACAACGAGGAACCGTGCAGAAAAAAACTAAGTACATGGCTATCTATTTCCTCTGTAAAGTGTATATTGGTATGTAGGTGACGAACTACCGCAGAAAAATGTAGTGGTTGTGGCACAATCTAAGCATGCCGTGTCTGATTATGACGAATCAAGTTGTTTATATCATGATGCGGTCAACGCGTACACAATGGCGGGTATTATGACTGCGGGACCGATTGTTCAACGTCGCCCCTGTTGTATCGTGGTTGAATCATCAGTAAATTAATTTCTGGCGAAAGCGGATCCTTTTTGATTGGATACTATTACTATTTGTGATAACCTCGCATTATAAATGATAAAAATAGTTCCACCGAAATAGTATCGTTCGTTAACGAACACAGTGATAATTTTTTGGGTAACATTGTCAAATTTGTATTTATTGTACCGAGTCATCGTTGTTGGTATTAATATAATGCCTACTGCCTACTGAACAGAGCTAGCTATAGACGTAGTCCAGTATGTTCAATCTGCGTAGACTACGACCACGAGTTGGGGTCAAATGGCCAAAACACTATTTTAAACTAAAAGGAATCGCGTATTTAAATGTCGTAAACAATTTATAATAGCATGCTAAATCTCGTAAATCACTTAACAAGATTTAACAAGATTGCCATCCAGAAAATTACTCTGGATGGCAGGTGGACAAGGAAGCCTTTTGGCTTATCGAGAGTCCAATACTTTTTATCTACATGTATCCCGCCTTTTTAAGGTGTGTGTCGATTTTATTTTTAAACATATTCACGCTACTAGCACCAACACAATCAGGAGATAATCTGTTCCATTCATTTACAGTCCTTTGTGAGAATGAGAACTTTCTTATATCTAATCTACAATGCTCCTTTACTAATGTAGCTTCATGTCCTCTGGTCCTTCTATTTTTCTTAACTGAGAAAAAAATGTTTCTATCAATATTTTCATAACCATTCAATATTTTAAACACTTCTATGTGATCTCCTCTCAATCTCCTGGTCTCTAATGTTGTTAAACCACATTCTTTTAGGCGTATTTCGTAACTAAGATCCCTCAGATTTGGTATCATTTTAGTCGCTCTCCTCTGTACTCTTTCTAGCATATCTATGTCCTTCTTGCGATATGGCCTCCATGCTTGTATACAATATTCTAAATGAGGCCTCACTATTGTTTTGTACAGCGGTACTATTAATTCTTTTTCTTATACGCTATATTTCGCCTAATTAATCCAAGGATTTGATTTCCCTTTGACGCTGCAATTCCGCACTGCTCTGAAACCTTCATATCAGCACTAATGGTTAACCCCAAGTCCTTTTCTTTTACAGTAGTACTTAGAACAGTACCCCCCATTTTATATTTTACCTCTTCATTCCCATGACCTGTGTGGAGGCATTTACATTTCCCAAAATTGAACAGCATTTGCCACTTTTCAGACCATTTGATCAACCTATCAAGATCATCTTGTAAATGCTGTCTGTCTCCATCACTTTTAATCCTTCTAAACACTTTTGTATCATCCGCAAATTTTAACACCTTGCTTGTTATATCATCGTCCAAATCGTTGATATATATTAAGAATAATATAGGTCCTAGTACTGATCCCTGTGGTACCCCACTCAATACCGATTTCCAGTTTGAAGCCTCCCCATCAACTACTACACGTTGTCTTCTGTCATTCAGCCATTTTTCTATCCAGTTTATTATACCATTTCCTATGCCATGGGCCTTTAGCTTAAGGAGTAATCTTTGATGTGGTACTTTGTCGAAAGCTTTTTGAAAATCTAAATAGATGATATCTACTGGTGATCCCTCATCTACCCACCTAGTGATGTCTTCCAAAAAACATAACATATTTGTTAAGCATGACCTCGCTTTTAAAAACCCATGTTGAGATGGGTTTATCAAGTTATGTTTAACAAGAAAATCCACCATGTGATCTTTAATTAGTCTTTCTAATAATTTGCAAATCACTGATGTTAAACTCACTGGTCTATAGTTCTCTGACTTGTTTCTCGAACCTTTTTTAAATAACGGTATAATGTTTGCCTCTTTCCATTCTAAAGGAACCACTCCCTCTTCTAATGACAAATTGAAAACTGTTGCAAGCGGTACGCTAATTTGTTCTACAATTTCCAATAGTAGTTTGGGCGGAATCCCGTCCACTCCAGGTGATTTATTATCCTTCATAGCCCTTATTTTCTTAGCTACCATTTCCGAGGTTACAACTAACTGTCCTAAATAGTCTGAATCTGCCCCCTTGAACTTAGCCTCTGGTACTGGCAGTGAACTAATATCTTCCCTGGTAAACACTGAACTAAAATACTCATTCAGGTCTTCTGCCATTAAGAATCCCTCTGATATTGTATTTCCAGCACTATCTTCTAGAGGACCGACCTTATCCTGAACTTTCTGTTTGCTTCGAATATACGCATAAAAACTCTTACTGTCATGTTTTATATTACTAGCTAATTTTTTTCATAGCTTCTCTTTGAATTTCTAATTTCAGCTGTAGCTTGATTAAGTGCTTCTTTATAAATGTTGTAGTCTTCATCATTTCCAGTACATCTATATGACTTCCACATCATTTGTTTATACTTAATTTTTCTAATGGCTTCTTTCGATAAGTGTTTCTTTTTAGACCGTTTCCCTTGTTTTTTGAAAGGTACAAATTTATCGACTATGCACTTAATTTCACTATTTAAGATATTCCAGCATTCGGTTGCTGTCTTATTCTTCAGTGTGTTATTCCAGTCTATCTTTGCTAAATATTTCCTCATGTCCTTATACCTTCCTTTGTGGAAATTTCTCCTATACTGCTTTTTACTATTCCTTTCTGATTTTACTTTGATGGTAAAATGTATCTGGTTGTGATCACTACTCCCCAGTGGCTCACATATCTTGACATTGTCAACTAATTCTTTCTGTGAGGACAAAACTAAGTCTAACACATTCTCTCCCCTGGTTGGTTCTAGCACATGTTGAGAAAGGAAACTATCTTGTACTAAAACTAAAAACTTGTGGTCCTCACTCCCCATACTCTGTAGAGATTTCCATTGTATATGCCCATGGTTAAAGTCCCCCATAATAATACAGTTCCGTTTGCTTACTTCCCTTATAGCGTTTTGTATTTTTTCATTCTCTTCTATGCTTATGTTTGGACTTCGATAAACTAACCCAACTGTTAACGTTGAGTTTCCTGTAACTATGTTACACCAAACAGCTTCTTCGCAATCTGCTTCTCTTTCTAATTTTATTTCATAAGCCTGGATAGATTCTTTAATATATAAAATAACTCCACCTCCCTTTCTTCCTATTCTATCTTTCCTAAACATTACATATCCTGTTAGTCCCAATTCGGCATCTGATATATCAGTGGTGGCCCACGATTCGGTTATACCTATTATGTGAGGGTCAATATCTTCTACCATAATGTTTAGTTCACTTCTTTTGTTTACTATGCTCCTTGCATTTAAACAAATGCATTTATATCCTGATTCAGAACAGTTTTCCAGGCTGTTCTTTGCCGATTTATTTCTGCTGTCTTTATCTATGCCTCCAGTTTCAGGCTTCTCTGTGAATCCCCCCTGCGAATCTAGTTTAAATAGATGCAGCCTGTCCCACTGTCAACAGATTGCAGCAAGTTCTCTGAGAAAACTGCTGCCCCCTTTCCACTTAGATGTAGGCCATCTCTCATGTACATATCTTCCCTCCCAACAAAGTATCCCCATAAATCTACGAATCCCACCCCCTCTTCTTTACACATCTGCTCAACTAGTGCGTTGATCGCCATCCTCTTGCAGTTTCTATGTGTCGGCCCCCTTCCTCCCATTACTGGCAAAATTCCTGAGAGGATAATCTGTTCTACTCTTGTCTTCTTTAACTTCTTCACTAACTGTCTGTACTTCTGAACTATCCCAGTTGTTCCCTCCCTCTCTGCGTTATTTGTCCCTACATGTACTAGTATAGACCCTCCCTTGCCATGCCCCAGTACCTTCTCTACCCTTTCAGTTACATGTTCTATCCTAGCCCCCGGTAGACAAACAACGACGTCCTCCCCCCCACTTGACCAAGCTCAACTAATGTTCGGTTATCACCTTCAACATACTCGACTTGTTTATTGGTTTTCTACACCCGCGTCAGTATCGTATTATATACCACACTTGGGGTCATCGTATGTAAATGGGCATATAACCTCATTAACATATAACCTCACTAACATGTAACCTCACTAACATAGAATTGTTAACCTGAGTGTAAGAATTAGACATGAGCATTTGGCAATTTTTCTTTTTAAATTTGCAATAGGTCTTCGCGAGCTCAACAATGGTGCAAGGAGCAGACGGAAATTACAAGGTTTGCAGCAGCACCAACTTATATATATACGCGGGATATGGCAAATCTTGGTTCTGCAGAAACCTTAACTTACAAATCCTTGCTTCCAAGTTGCGGCAGAGACTGTACTTACGGAGTGAGTTCAGATTATGAGGCATGGTATGCCATCGTGTCTCGTGAAGCTTACCCACACACTGGATCTGTTTTTGGCTATTACGTGTCCTTTTAGCCACCAACAAAAAACAACCTGCAGTACATAGCAATTAAGGTTTAAGACTCACTATTTCAAACTTGCAAGTAATATCTAGTTTTATGTGACTTTACACCTTCGATTCACTCTTTATAATGATTATTATTTATTACTACTATTTCTACAATTTTAATTATTTATTCATTATTATTTTACTGAATATATTTTGTCATCATTTCTCTCGGCTTAGGTTTGTTTACCACAGTTTTGTTTAATGAAGTTTGTGTAGACGTTTTATTAACGTTTTGTAGCTATACTAAGTTAGTCTTAGCATTTTGGACAGATTATAGACACCATTGAAGAGGGTTTTACTCCGGGAATGAGTGTCATCTCGTAGTCCATGATGTACCGCTTGCAGAATAATCATCTGTTTATTGTCCGCTTTTCCTAAATTATTAATTCTCACTATCGATAACATTGATTGTGACAATTTTATGGCCTTTTATAAATATTATGAATAAACATGCACACAATAAAAATATATAAATTATTATTTGTAATAATTGCATCACCTAAAACGTATTACTAGTTGATGTTAATTTTAATGCACAACATTCACGACGTTCATAAATTTATGTTGATTGATTTGTACTATACGGCCTATTGTAGCTATGGTAGAAGGCTTGTTCATTCGAGTACAAACTCAAGTTGAACCGCGCTATAATTACTGTACAGATATTAAGTAGTGACTAGAATATTATGTGCCACAAATAACCGGTAGCGGAGCATTTACTGAATAAATCCTAGCATTGTGTTTACAAATGTATAATGTCTATCGTCCGTAATTGATTAATGTAAACGGTGTGTGAATAACTATTATCGTCTTGATCCAATAATCCCGATGACAGAATTTGTTTCTGTCTATTTGTTTCACTAATATCGGCCATATCGCACAGGTTCAGTTGGTCCTGTTCAACCTGGTGTGTGTGTATCAGAGCGCCGTTGTCACGTACCGAAGCTGTGGCTACGGTGTTATACATGTACATCTTAAAGTTAGAAAAAAGAGTAAGAAGTTCCGAATATTGTATTTTGCGAATAAGAAGTCGTTATGTTTTCCTAATATTGATACACCTGCTACTTTTCTTTCTTTTTGAAATTATTGTTTCGTTTGTAATCGGTTCTATAAAGCAAGCATGGTTGCCGCAGCTACATTTTGTACAACATGACTACATAATATATGCAATGACGCCACTGGTTCTCTAAATGTAAGTATTTGTGGCGTTGCAATCTTTCCATACTTCTCCAGCAGGAAACCTAAATTCCTCCTGATTCTTCAACGTGGCATATGTGTGAAGCACAGTTCATGTCTGAACACTACTATTTTAAAACTCCAGTCATGTCTTCTGATTTTATCGCTAAGACACGTCGCTTCGCACGCACGCACTCACTCACACACACACGCACGCACGCACGCAAGTAAATAAACAATCGCGCACGCACGCACGCTCATACGCATGCGCGCGCGCGTAAACACACACACCCACACACACACTGCGTTGCATTATTGCATTACACTGCATAGCCGATTGTAACGCACGTAAATCCTTACACAGTGTACAGTACAGTGAACTACCAATATAATGTATGGTACTTTTTGGAGACCAATGAGGGGGTGATCAACAATGCAGGGCAGAACTGCAATTTGAACAGTGTTCCATTTAATGGGTTGTTTCTAGTCACGCAGTTAATACAGCGAGACATCTGAAAATGATATCGTATTAAACCATTGAAATAATGGCGAAGATACGATGTTATACGTTTGTGCTTACAGGGGCGCTTGGAGAAAGAGCAAGGTTGTTGCCAAGAGACGGGAGAGAACACAGACACGCCTCACAATAGCGCACGTCTTCACTGTGCCTCCTCCAGAGCCTGGTCAGTCTTGACCACCTTCAACAGTTCTGTGTAGAAAGGCGCGACAACCTGGACTGCCTCAATGCGCCAAAGCCTGCCGGGTTAGTTTTGATTGTGCAGAGCGCGCGGTCTATGCACTGGAGCTGATGGCGTATTGAGTGAGTCGACGCCATGAAGAAGATCAACATCCACATGAGAGGCAGCGTGCGGAGCCGAGACGGGTCGACGGGCAGGGCGCGCAGTGCGGCGGGCACGGCGGCCGCCACAGACGTCGAGAACAGCTACGGTTTCCGGATGTCAAAGAAAGTTGCCGAATTAACCCAAGTCGTACACATGCTATTCGTGCGTAACCACGAGAAAGAAATCGAAAACGAGGCTCTGCGTGTGGCATACGAGGACGAAATCTCAGAGGTTATTGCCGACGCGAAGTCTCGCGTGCTCGCACTCGAGACGGACATGCGCGCGCAGGCTTGCCGCCACACGGAAGCGATTGCGCAGTGCGAGCGCCGCCTGGCGGATTCGCGCGAACAAAGCGCCGCCGAATGTCGCGAACGGGTGACTTCGCGCGAGAGCGAACTGCGTGACGTGAAATCCGAATGCGGGAACGTGCGAGACTTGCTCATCAACGCGCAGAAAGACATAGAGCGTCTCAAACACGGCCACGAAATGGAACTGATGGCGAAGCAGCGAGATCTCGACGCGAGACAAAACGAGCTTTCGCGCATGAAGTCGTATATTGCCAGAATGGAGCAGAATACGCGCTGCGTCGACAACGAGGCGCAGCGCATGCGCGACATTATTAAGACGAACAAACACCTAAGTGCGAAGATTGTTGATTTACAGACGCAGATCGACAGTCTGAAGAGAGAGAGACAGCAGCTGATCGCCAGCAACAAGCAGCTGGAGGCGGAGAACAACAAGCCGCGGGAGGTGGTACACTCCCCGACCGGAAGTAGCGTGGCGCGACCAGAATTCTCCGGCGTACCCATCGCCGTATTCATGGTAGGTGAAAGTATGTGTCGCGCATTCGCTTGCGATTCGGGGTTGAGCTCTGGTAGCATGTGTCTAGAGGGAGAGAACATATATATAAGCCTACTTTTCTAATTAAATATGCTCTTATTTCCTTACCCACTTATCAACAATGAAACAAAGCGAGTGCTACCACCACAGTGTCGCGACCACGAGTAGGCTTCAGTGTTTGCATTTCAGGCCTTCCTACACTCTTCCACTGAGGTCACGATATAGGAAGACACGGCGAGAGGGAGATAGGTATAAAAGGAGAGTGGGAGAAATGGAGAGAGGTGGAGAGGGAGACGGCGATAGGTAGAGAAGGGGAGAGAGCGAGTGAGGGAGAAAGGAAATACAGGAGAGACAGGGAGAGAGCTATTTATTTTTTAACTTCAATTTTAACGTCATGTTTAGTATAGACAAGAAATATGGCCATCAGAACGGCCGATTGGCAGGCTCATTGGCTAGAGGTGGAATCTGCCGTCCATGTATTGTGGACGGTGGCATGTGTACAGGAAACTTAACAAATTCGGAAGCAGATTAAAGCGTATACTAAAATAATCTTGTTGGAAAACATATTTTAAAATGTATTTTTGTTTTCAAATCCCTCAAAATAGTCCAATTACAATAATTAACAGAATGTAATATTAACAAACGTTCGGAGAACAGAACATATCTTCGGACGACCTGTTCTAATCAAAGTAAAATCAAATATGGCGGACGGTGGGTTTTATAAATGTCTAGTAATTGGGAACGTCAAATATATCACATCCTCTCACTGGTTGTGTTAGATATAGGCAATGCCGTAGAAACAATGCAGATTTGTGTGTGATTGTGTGTGTGCGTGTGTGCGTGCGTGCGTGTGTGTTTATGTGTGTGGGGGGGGGGGCTCCTGCGCGCGCTCGTTCATACGTGCATGCACGAAATCTGGGGCATAAGCTACAACTCTGCATAGCATGGTCTAGTTACTCCTGCTTCGTATTCACGCCTGTGTCTGCACGTAACACTGTTTTGTTAAAAATAATAGTAATAATTACATTAGCACAACACGCTCGCACAGACCAGATTTACCACAATTTGCTGATAACGTAACGCCAAGGCTGTGAAAACATTATATTATAAATACAATCGCGTCGATCGGTAACGTTAACCTAAGAACAAAACCTTCCGACTCCATTGAATTTTGACGTTCGCGTAGTCGCTCACCGACGTTCCTAAGAGTGCGTAGGAACGCAGTACTACAGAACAATGTGTTGATTCATGGGCCGTGTGGCACTACGCAGTGCGTGTGTGTGTAAGCATTGTGCGTGTCACTATACTGTGTAGCGTAGTAAACAACGCGCCAGGATTCTAGGCGCATGTTTACTGAGCTAGTCTCATTATTAACTTTACTGTGTGCACTGTAAACTAGCTGGTCGGCTCTACGCGACTCGTAATCCAAGTACGAGACGTTATGTTTGCGTCACTCCCGTAGTATTGCGTCGATGACACTCGTTGGAATCTAACAATAATCGAGTTTGTATGTATATGTGCGTGTGTGTATGTACGTACGTTTGTTCGTACGTACGTACGTACGTACGTACATACGTATGTTTATGGATATGTTAAGGTTTTCCTCCTGGATGGTTTGCACTTCGTATCGGGCATCAAACTTTCAAGAATTAACCTACGACCTCTCTGAAGAAAACTAATGTCTATTTTTCTTGCGATTTTCCGTTGGTAATGGTTCTTACCAGTTTTAGGCCAAGTAGGGCCTACTTGATGTTAGATGGACGTCATCTAAATGTTTAGAACGTTAAGCATGTTTTCTGCGATGTTCCGAATTCCGCCGATCAGTGGAAGGGGGGGGGGGGCGGGGCGTATTCCGTAATTTGGGTTTCGAAAACACGGCTCACACAATTACGTCATAACAAACGTCGCCACGAATACTTCAGTGAGTCGTCTTCTGCATGCATGTATTTTAGCGCGAACAATTGGGGAAGAACATTGTATACTACTATACTATTCTATGTATGAATCACTGTGGCATACTGGTTCGTTTTGAATAAATTGTTTTTCTCGATGTTACTTTCATAGAGTGTATTTAGCTCAATGACGTGAATGATATAGATCATTGATAACCTGAACATCGACCATGAGATCAGAATCACTTTCCTAGGTGATTAGAAATTCAGACTCCAGGTGTAGCGGCTTTGTTCTAACGGAATCTTACAACCAGCTAACACACGAAGGACCTGTTACACTTGTGTGGCAAGAGTGCATACAGAATTATGCCATGTGGGGTCTGGTTCTTTTACATAGGAACACCAAAACTACGCCTTGCATGAGTCGGTCTTTCACATGGTCATGCCACACTGTAGACAGACCCATTTTCACTTTAAATTTGAAGTTGTTCCACGACTGAAGCGACGTCTTCCTGGTATTAAATATTGGTGAGCATTTGTGTTTCCTGTGCCTTTCCCCACGAAGCTTGTTTCTGTTACCAGTCTTACCTTGCGTTGAGAGCCTGGGCTGTTCTTATGTCAGCTATTTCAGGTGTCGAAAGGGTGGCATTGGGAATGGAGATGTGGCATTTATCGACAGCTTAGGCTAACCGTGCATTAGATAATGGCAGATGGTCATTGTGTTTGGACATTCCGAACCAGCGTTTGGTGTGTGAACTGTCACAAAATGGTTTGTATAGAATTTAATCAGGCTTTAGAACAGTGGTTTTGTATACAAAGTATGGTTGATGGGATGGTGCTGCCATCTCTGGTATGTATTGTCGCGGAGGTATACGCTGGTGCCCTCTGGCGATTAAGGTTTTAACTGCCGACGAGTCAGATTTATTTAATTTCATTTGTAGCGTACACCACTAATTCTACGGTTAGGTATACCAAATTTGGTACCTGTAGAAATTATTTAACATGACTGGTAATATGGTGACCTGTCAAACTACTTATGTTGTGGTTATAAAAAGATTATATTATGAACTTATAAAAGTTGTTTACAGAAATGTAGGTGTGAAAAACACTAGGGTCACACGTAGCTTACGAAGAGTGCGTGTTTTATTAAAATTATGGATTAATTCATGAGAGTTGGAATGTACGAAGAATATTGTGGTATCCGGATCGATACAGGGAATCCAGTGATATTAATTATGTAAGTAATTCACGTAAGTTAAGATTGAATGAGCACTTATATACCCATACGTTTAGCTCGCAAAATCTATTTTAAACTCAGCGAGTTGAATGGATTGCTTCGAAGTGTGAATGGTTTCGGGAGCCAGTTTTTGAAGCGACTTTAATTTGTATTAAGTGTTGTAATTGGTCAGACTAACTTCCGGTCGTCAAGTTATATAAGGGCCGGACGGCCATTCGTGGCCAGACGAACATTTGAGCACAAGAAAGTGATGCACTCTCGTCTCCAGGAATTGGGCTGAAACGTGTGTCCGCCCAACGCCTGTAGTAAATACTTCTACGATTTCAACAGTACTGATTAGTTGTGAGACGCTGCACTTCTGACGCGTTGAAGAAGACTGAGCGATAACCGACTGCAGTTCCGTTTTGATGTGATCTTCGAATGCAAGGCCACCACCGTTTCGTCTGCTGGCTGTCGTAACACAGACTCCGTGACAGACCTTCTCGACATCGCCGATGTCGTGACATCGATTCCGTGTTGTTGTCTGGTGATTCGCGTGGGATCGACAAGGCAAATCTACCGTCTGCTTGATCGCCCGAGTCGCCTGCTTTCATCTACGTGAATTCGTTCGCCGAACGCCGAGCGACTTTCGACTTCGTCCTGACATCTCGCCGAACGCGACCGATGCGAACGTTGACATTTACACATCACGAGACATTCATTGGTTACAGTTCATAGACTTTACAACGGTGTATACCCGTCTTCGTGTAAGTGACCAGCTGTTTAAATTGTCTCCCATGTAATTTCGTATTTGGATTCATACTCGTCGATTACAATGTATGGTGTTATAAATATAATGTCATAGCAGAGTAACCGTTGGCCAACTATCACTGAACCGCTTTTGTTTATTGTTGATGTATTAAATGGGAATGCCAGTTGGCTTCTCGTACATACATATCTGATGTCACGTTATGTCTCTCGTTCACTCCGAATCCTAGTGCACCTGAACCTATAACTTGCTATGTCAAATCGGGTACCGCCAATTTATTAATACTTACACTCGATTTTGTGACATGAACCAACTGATTGCCTTTTGGTGGGATGGCGACGGATGGTTTTGCATACCCTACAGGCTATACCCTACAGGCTATACCCTACAGGCTATACCCTACAGGCTATACCCGTGCCGTTTATTGTTGGCTTTCATTTGTTGTTTCGATGTTCTTGAGCATGAACTCTCGTTCTCTTTAAGTTACTGTTACGTTTTCCTTCGGTGTGGTTTCGAAGGACACATAATAATAATGACAAACTTCTATATCGCCTAAATCCCCAGGAATCTGAGCTGAGAGGCGCAACATACAAGAATCATTGGACAAAATATAGGAGTTATGCTCCACGGCGTTTTGTTTATTTTGTTTATTTAGGATCGACGATGTTATGAAATTGTGTACTATGGGTTCAACGTGAGTATATGTACGCATACAATGAATACAGTAGAGTATACAACGTTTCTCATGTATCCATTGTCATAGTTTATGCACCGTTTTGGTGAAAAGTTACAGTGGCATGATAATATGTAGTGAGTAGTTTTGCAAATATTCCAAATCAAGTAGATTCTTACAAGTGTCTATCAAACTTTGTTGCGATTACGGATTATTTACCCATATGGATAATGGGACAACATGTAGAATAAGCATGACAAACACAACAACTTGTTCTAACGTATCACTATATATTATTAGACAGCGACCCGGATTGGTGTAAATGCGCTGAGTAATGTTGAAAAAAAGAGTGAACCCGCTTTCGAATCCCCTTGCTGCCCGTTCAAAGTTTTAGCAATTTCGATTGTTCCACTTTTTGAGCATTCGTTCACTCGTCATTTGTGAAATTGTATTGTTTTACCGTTAGACTATGTGGCTGCAAAACAAACGTCACGTGGAGGGGATTAGGCAGTTATTTACCAGTGTAATGTAATACAATATAAAACTGTCGAAGATCCACACCTGTTGACATGTTCTGATTGGCCTTCATTTGTGGGTTATTTTCATTCCATTCCCATGTCTTCATACACATTAACGGCATAATTTAAACGGATTTCTCATAAAAGAGCAACTCTACTACACAGACTGTATATTTCCTAATGCCTATACCAAGGGAGAGGTTATTGACGACACCCTATCGTATGTCCCCAGGACTGCAAAGAGGAGACGAAGCGACTGCGAGAACAGCTAGCAAAGTTCCGGATGGAGTTGAGCAATCGGGAAAACAACTTCAACCGGATGTTCATTGAGAAGCAGCCAATCGTCGTCGACCGCAGCGCAGGCGCGCGCCTCGCGTCGCTCCGCCAGAGGCACTCCATGCCGGAAATGACGTACCGGAGACTGCCCCGCCGGCAGTCGTGGGCTAGCAGCAGTGCTTCTCTGCCGAGCGGCCCAGACAGCGACATCGATGAAGATCGCATCGTTGAACTGTCGGTAAGTGTCCGAATATAGGTGCTAGTATAGAATCGTCTCACGAGTTCGCAAAATAAAAAAAAAACAGTGTAGTATTAATTCAAACTACCAACCAACCCCACTAATAAATTGCGGGAATTAAAATTAACATCTTGAACGATCCACATTGAACGTTGTGCGGGCGCAACATTCAAATTGCGAATACTATTTCGCTCTTATTAACCATAATTTGGCGGACAGTAGGCGTACATTCAACACATATTTTGTATAATATTAAGAACATTATATTAAGCAGATGATTTGGAACAAAAAGGTTGGTTTGGCATATCGAATTTTTTTGCACATCTAAGAAAGCCATTACATCTTAATTGTTTATGTTTGACAGTCGGCACCTGCCAGTGCTGCTGGCACAAATTCGTCGATCTGCGTGTCGTCTGGTCGCTGCTTGCCCCATCTACCGACCGATTCGAAAGCGAGGCCACGTCGTCTGCTCAAACCAAGGCCACCACGCCAACTCATATCGGCCAAAGCGAGTGGGCGTGGGTAGAGCAAATTAATTACAGAGTATAACCACTGTATGCAGTAATAAGTGGCGGCCATTTTGTAATTAAAGATGTGGCGCCGCCTGGTGAACTGATGTAAGAACATACATTGTGGGCACCCGCGTTGTGGCGCAAAATCAAGTTGATTGCTAATGCATTGTGTATTGGACGCAATAGTCACCTCTCAAAAGCATAATTTATTATCGCAATTAATCGGCGGGGTGAAATGATGTGACAGTGTCAGACAAATGTATTATAATAGCAACAATGAACTATATAATTATGTGCCAAAGACAATGGCAATGAATGCTCTTGTTCCGGTGAGCACATGGTCTGTATGCGTGTTTTCTATTTGAATCTGAAACAGTTTATTGTAATTTCGCAATTCCACCAGAACAGTTTAATTGGGGTCCGCACAGGTAACGGCGCCGTTTAGAACGGCCAGCCGCACACAAAAGGTGATCAGTCACAATTAAGTATTGCTGTTTCTCTGAGGTCGCAAACCACATCTTTAGGGGCATACGTGTTTACTTTATTACACTTGTCGTCTATGGTGCATGGAAGGAATGAGCTGATCCACTTGGCAACATTGTTGCCACATCAAATTGATCATGTGCTAAATCACAAAGGTACCACGTCAATGTTTGTTTACAATAAATGTCTGATTAAAATGCCATAACGTTGTTATTCGATTTGTGTGTGTGTGTGTGTGTGTGTGTGTGTGTGTGTGTGTGTGTGTGTGTGTGTGTGTGTGAGCGTGTGCGTGTGCGTGTGTGTTTCTTAACAAATTCTTATTTACTTAGGTTTACTTAGGTAGCTCCTGGCCGTAGGCGGTGGCTTCGGTGGTCAGATATCCAGGTTGTCCAGTAAATGTTCTATGACTTCCTGGGAAGGCGGCTTTTGTCTGTGCTCCTACGGAAGCGTAGAAAGGACATGCTGCAAATCATAAAACAGATAACTAGTTTCTTGATATAACAAGAAACTCTTTAATAAATGGTTTCTTGTTATAACAAGAAACTCTTTAATAACTGGTTTCTTGATATAACAAGAAACTCTTTAATAAATGGTTTCTTGTTATAACACGAAACTCTTTAATAACTGGTTTCTTGATATAACAAGAAACTCTTTAATAACTGGATTCTTGATATAACAACTCTTTAATAACTGGTTTCTTGATATAACAAGAAACTCTTTAATAACTGGTTTCTTGTTATAACAAGAAACTATTTAATAACTGGTTTCTTGATATAACAAGAAACTCTTTAATAACTTGTTTCTTGATATAACAAGAAACTCTTTAATAACTGGTTTCTTGATATAACAAGAAACTCTTTAATAACTGGTTTCTTGATATAACAAGAAACTATTTAATAACTGGTTTCTTGTTGTAACAAGAAACTCTTTAGCTGTATATAAATAGATTATAACTGGTATCTTGACAAAACAAGAAATATATATAATTAGACGAGGAATCCTAAGGTAGATGGCTAGTGGCCCCAGCTTGTTGTGGGGAGGTCAACGTATGTTATCAGTTTCAAGCCTAGCCCTTGGGCGTCGTTTTATGAATGGTATTTGTTAATTATCTCACTGCTTCAATTAAATTTATGATGAACTGACAGCTACAGCTACACATGGTTGGCATCATTCTTGTAAAGGTCGCTAGGTGGCGTAAGGTGGTACCTGTTTATTTTGTCACGGCGTGATTAAAAATCAGTTTTTGCAATTCAACGTTTCATTTTTGGCTGTGACACTAGTGTAGAATTAGTGTCAATATACTGCATTGTTTGGACAATCAAACATTTTATAAATCGCTACCACTGACGCTGTTTAAATTCGTACTTAAATGATTGTGGGCGATAATACGGGTCGATTTGATTTCTAGAGAACATTATAACCGGTCCCTTGCTCCCGCATAATAACCGGTCCCTTATACCAGTGCGCATGCGCTACTAAAAACGGAACCATTACACACACGCATTTCAACCTGTTCAATACTTGTTTAGTTATTGTCATTTCACGCTTTCTCTTTAGTAAAGTGACTGAACAAATGGAACTCTGTTCTTATTTATAACTAAACAACTTGATGGTGCCTGTGAACGTTGAGTGTCCGATCGAGGATTGTGACTATACGGCTACGCACGCAGAGGCGGCAGTGGTGGCTGCTATGCTGAGTGTACACGCCACTGTGCACGTCGCAGTCCCCCGGGCGCTGGGCGCGAATGCGAAGATGGAGAAACTCAAGCGTCCTTCCGTAGCACTGGCCGGGACGGGCGAGGCCTGGTCATACTTCATAACCCGCTGGGGTGAGTACAAGACGGGTACTAAACTTGTTGGACCCGACATAGTCGCACAACTACTGGAATGCTGCGAGGAAGAGTTGAGAAAAGACCTCACTCGCGCAGCGGGCAAGAGCCTAATGAGCAGTGACGAAAAAGACGTCCTCACCGCCATGAAGGCACTCGCCGTCCGAGCGGAGAACACTATGGTAGCTCGGGTAGCCCTGTCTAACATGCGGCAGGGACACGAGGAGCCCATCCGGTCGTTCTACGCCCGTATCAAGGGGCAGGCGGACACATGCAAGTACGAGATGAAGTGCAATAAGACGGAGTGCGATCAAGTCAACGACTTCACAGAAGAGATTATACGCAATGTGATTGCCCGCGGCATCGCAGACCAAGAGATACAACTTGACCTGCTCGGTGAAAAGAACCAGGACATGCCATTAAAGGACATGATTGAGTATATCGAGGCCAAGGAGTCTGGAAAACGCTCGGCATCGCGTCTACTCGACCCTCAGAACACGGATGCAATCAGCAGCTCGTATCGGCGGGGGAAACAGCAGAACGTCCGCAACAGGGGAGGAGCCAGGCCGGAGAAACCGAAAGCCAAGCCCAAAGGGGTGTGCATCTACTGCGGCGAGGTGGGTCACGGCAAGACGCCCCTGTGGCACACCAGACGCACCGAGTGCCCCGCGTATGGTAAAAAGTGCCAGAAGTGTGGCCGCCAGAATCACCTCGACAAGGCGTGCCTGAGCGGACGACCGACTAAGCCCCCATCTGAGGAGACAGACGAGCTGTATGACGAGCAAACGGCAGCCTTCGTCGAGCTATGGACGGTCACCATGGACAGCGCGGGCGACGGGTTACGCACACTCCCCCTCGCTCACCATCTGTACGATGATATGTGCGATAAATGGACGAAACGCGCGTCCAACCCGCAGCCGTACATCAACCTCACTCTTACCAACGAGCGCGAAGATTACAAAGCGCTGGGTTTTGACCTCCTGAAACGCACCCGCGCAGTATCCCTGCCTGTCATGGCCGACACGGGCTGTCAGAGCTGCCTGATCGGCATTGGAGTCACCCAACAAATGGGCCTGAGTACCAAGGACTTCATACCCGTATCCATGACTATGAAGGCTGCGAACAACAAGGGAATTCTCGGAGCTGTGGTGGTCAGATTCGCCGGTAACAGTGGCACTCGGAGATTGGAGACGCGCCAAATCGCGTACGTGACAGACACCTCGGACCGCATATTCCTCTCCCGCGCAGCTTGCGTGGACCTGGGCATGATCTCGGACAAGTTCCCAACACTCGGGGAGGTCAACCTGGCGACCTCTGAATTGTGTGACTGCCCGCGACGTGCAGAGCCGCCGACCAAGCCGACCACACTCCCCATGCCGGCGACCGAGGCTAACAGAGAAACCTTACAGAAACACTTACTCAGAATATACGCTCAGAGCACTTTCAATACGTGCCCGCACCAGCCCTTACCGAGAATGACTGGCCCACCGCTACGTCTTATACTCGATGAGGATGCGACGCCGGTTGCCCATCACACTCCCATCCCCGTGGCCATACACTGGCAAGACGAGGTAAAAGCAGGCCTTGACCAGGACGTTCGTCTCGGCTTGTTAGAGGAAGTACCCATCGGTACGCCGGTGACATGGTGTCACCGCATGGTAATCTGCGCGAAAAAGAACAAGCGTTCCGCGAAACCCACCACACCCAATTCCCGTTCCACCAGGCGAGACGCATACCTAACGGGAAACGCAAGACCGTATTCGACGCATGGAACGGCTACCACAGTGTCCCTCTACACGAGGACGATCGCCACAAGACGACCTTCATCACTCCATGGGGACGCTACCGGTACCTATCGGCTCCACAAGGGTATATAGCGTCAGGAGATGGTTATACACGACGATACGACGAGATCGTCGCGGACATTGATGACAAGACCAAGTGCGTGGACGACACGCTACTATGGTCAGATATGATCGAGGAGAGCTACTTCCAGGCGGTCCAATGGCTGGATATATGTGGCCGGAATGGAATCATCCTCAACCCGGAGAAGTTCGTCTTCAGCGCACCCACAGCGGACTTTGCAGGCTTCACGATCACCATGACTGACGTGCGACCATGCAGCCGCTATCTGGAGGCGATCCGCGATTTCCCACAACCGCGTAACATCACCGATGTCAGATCGTGGTTCGGGCTGGTCAATCAAGTGGCCTACGCGTTCAGCATGGCCGAACGAATGCATCCGTTCCGGAAGCTCCTGAAAAATGGAGAACGCTTCAAGTGGTCCCCGGAGTTAGAGGACATATTCCGCGAGTCGAAGGACGTGATCGTTCAAGAAATCGAGCGCGGCGTCCGCATCTTTGACAAGACCAAGCCTACATGCATCGCCACAGACTGGTCGAAGGAGGGCATTGGATTCTGGCTATTTCAAAAGCACTGCCGATGCTCACCAATCAGACCCTTCTGCTGCAACGACGGGTGGAAAATAACCCTGGTCGGCAGCAGGTTTACACACGCAGCAGAATCCAGATACGCGCCCATAGAGGGCGAGGCCCTCGCAGTCGCGGACGCCTTGGACAAGGCGCGCTACTTCGTGCTGGGTTGCGAGAACTTGATCGTAGCGGTAGACCATAAGCCGCTGCTGAAACTCCTTGCGGACAGAGCCCTTGACGACATACCTAACCCCCGCCTCAGGAACCTCAAGGAGAAGACCCTGCGTTATCGCTTCCGCATCACACATGTCCCAGGCATGAAGAACAAGGCGGCAGATGCCATGTCACGTAGGCCGGTCGGCACCGCGCTACCACCACTCATGAACCTACAAGACGACAATGCTGCCATAGTGAACCACCTACCATCCAGCATGCACACCAACGTCTTATCTCTCCTACGCCGAGTCGAACCGGATGACGACGACGACGACGACGTCGAGGAGGACAACCTGACATGGTGCGCCGCGGGCCTCGAATCATTGCGATCAGTGACATGGGACCGTGTCAGGGAGGCTACCAGCAGCGACGTCGATATGCACACACTGGAGGAAATGGCAACCGACGGCATCCCCGACTCGAAGATCGAGATGCCAGAGACGATTCGCGACTATCACCAGTACCGCGAAAACATCACATCGACAGACGGAGTGATCCTATACAAGGACAGGGTTATCATACCGCCCTCACTCCGCGGTGAGGTACTGAGCACCCTACACGCTGCCCACCAGGGCGTATCGATGATGACCGCCCGTGCAGAATCCTCTGTGTTCTGGCCAGGCATATCGGCCGACATCAGCACCACTCGGAAAAATTGCGAACACTGCCACCGGATGGCACCCTCACAACCTGGAGCGCCGCCCATCCCACCGATCCCGGTCGTTTACCCCTTCCAGGCAGTGTGCTCGGACTTCTTCGTACACAGGGGCGTACACTACCTCGTGACGGTGGACAGATACTCAAACTGGCCAATCATATCGCAGTCGACAGGTGGCGCCACCGGCCTCATCAACCACTTACGTCGCGCCTTCGTGACGTACGGGACGCCAGAAGAGCTTGCATCGGACGGGGGTCCGGAGTTCACCTCTACCGAGACCAGGTCTTTCCTGCACAGATGGGGCGTACACCACCGCCTATCATCGGTGGCCTTCCCCCACAGCAACTGTCGTGCAGAGATTGGGGTGAAGACGATGAAACGACTCATCACCGACAACACCGGTCCGAAGGGAGAACTGGACACTGACGCTGTGCAGATAGCGATACTACAATATCGCAACACACCCGACCCTGACACAAAGATCTCCCCGGCAATGTATGTCTTCGGCCGCCCGACACGCGATTTCATCCCGATTATCCCCGGGAAATACAGACCACATGAGACTTGGCGTGAGACACTCAAAGCAAGGGAGGAAGCCCTCCGTAAACGCCACATCCGCACAGCTGAAACCTGGGCGGAGCACACTAAACGCCTTCCACCACTCGCGGTAGGGGACTTAGTCCGCGTACAGAACCAGACAGGACCTCACCCCAACAAATGGGACAAGACGGGCAGTTTTGTTGAGGTACGTCAGCACGACCAATACGCGATCAAGATTGACGGATCGGGCAGAGTCACACTTCGGAACAGGAAATTCCTGCGCAAGTTCAGCCCAGTTCACTACGACCGGCCGCCAACCCGATCGATCTATGACGACCTAGCAACCCGCGTCACCGTACCAACACCCGTCGTGACACCGCAACTACCTGACCTCGATAACGACCCTGCGACACCTGCGACGCAGACGGGGCACACACCGCCACCGACACTGACGTCAGCGAGAACACCCCAGCGCAAGACACCGCCCGCTGCAGTCACGCCTGCAACCCCAGGACGAGACACACCGTGGCGCGCGATCCTCCAGACGCCACCAACAGCCCCAGAGACCCCGAGATCTCCACCCCCATCGGAGCCTGACGTGGAACCACCAGCACCAGCAATTGGTCAACGACGATCCACCAGAGCGACCAGCGTGCCTACCTGGCACAAGGACTACTCCATGGGATAGTCAATAAACATTTATCAGCCTTTATCCAGTAGCATAAAGACTCGGAGGGAGATAGAGAACATTATAACCGGTCCCTTGCTCCCGCATAATAACCGGTCCCTTATACCAGTGCGCATGCGCTACTAGGAACGGAACCATTACACACTCGCATTTCAACCTGTTCAATATTTGTTTAGTTATTGTCATTTCACGCTTTCTCTTTAGTAAAGTGACTGAACAAATGGAACTCTGTTCTTATTTAATTTCCGGGCCAGTAAGGTTATATAGACAAACACACTAAAGCGGGGCAGTCCCCTTATTAGCTATCTACTAACAGGCCTTTTCACAAGACGTTCTTTTATATCCAGAGTCGCCCTGGGGGTGAAGACCTCTGACGTTTCTTTGCACGGGCACAAGACGTCTTGTCACTTTGCACAGGCCATGCTGAGCGCGAAAAATTAAACGACCAAGCTCAGTGGCTGTAAATTTTAATATTGTCAATGATTGATCGCAGCCCACTTTTTATAATCTAGACATTTACATTATTTTTAGAACAATTATACTGTTTTTATAACATTTTACTATTCTCACTCATTTACTATTTTATGAGACATTATTTTATATTTCACCATTTGAATACACTGTGTCACCAAGAAAATATCACCACTATTTTTATTGTTTTATTTTTATCCTGTTCTGTTGCATCGAGAGGTCATGATTTTACTCTGTGCAACCCACTTAGCACCCCTGAACTCTCCACCCTTGTCACCTTCTGACTCAGGCAGCCATTTGTAGAAGGGGCAAGTAACTGTATTAACTAACAGTTTTTTGTTTGTTTGTTTAAAATATAAATTGTAAAATATTGTGTGCCTATGCCAAATTCAACACAGAGCCTGTCAGACAAGAGAAGGAATTTTTTCCAGTTTGTATACTCTATAAATATACACAGAATTGTCTGTGGCTAAGTCAGGGTTGGGGCGAGTACCCGACTAAAGTACTCAAGTAACGAGTACTTCATCTGAGAGAGTACTTGAGTGATGAGTACGATTACTTTTGAAAGTACTCGTACAATTACTTTTGAAAGTACTCCTATGGGTACTTTTGAAAGTGTTATAATCGGACATTCTGTAGTTGTTACATCGGGTATAATCTATTCTGTGTATACGGCGCGCTGTTGCGCGCTTTGTGTGTGTAGTTGGTTTCCGCCGCAGGCGTGGTTCTTCGTTCATAAATAAAGGTTTATAATACTTACTACTCTCTAGTTATACATTAATAGTCAAGTTACGACAGAAAGTACTCGAGCACAAATACTTAATATAAGTTTCGTTAATCGTGTGTCCAACTGCTCCTCCAGCTGCGCAGTCACACATTCTGACAAATTTGGTAACACCAAAACAAATTTGGACTGGTAGATATCTGATCTTGGATGAAGCCCCGAGTAGCATGTGCAGATCCTATAAGAATTATATATTGATGTTCTAGCTGTTTCAATCAACTGGTGTCTAGATTAATTTGACTGATATTATTTGTAGCGATAAAGAGTAACATAAACCAAAAGAAAGCTTTGTAAGTTTATTTTGCAGCATATCAAAATGTCCATTCCGTTAAAACCATTTGCTTGATTTGGCAGCAGCAATCATCAGTGTTCATTGACTTCATTCAGTGTCTTTTCACTAGTTTTTAGCTAGTTATCTGACCGCATTGCAGCGTATGAACATTCCGACCTACACCTGAGCATTGCACCTGGGTCCCCATTCCACCTAACCCTATTTCATTCACCCATGCAGCCTTGAGCCTGTTGACTGTGATTGTAAACAGCTATGCCTTTCAAGATATGTGGCAGATCTTCAAAGGGAAGACAGTTTCTGACTGTATGACTGGATTAGACAACACCAGCTGGTCAGGCCTACTCAGTGTGGAGACTGTTTGAAGCCATTGTGGGTTTATTTGACATTCAAGTGCCAATATAGGTCATTGATGTGATGGTCAGTCCTGTCTCCCAGTCTTGTTCAAGTGATCTGAACCAGTCAGTAAACAGTGTTCATGACAACCCAGAGCTCTTATACAATGAGGATATCATGACATCAGTGCAAAATATGAGATATTTGTACTGAAGATCATAATACATGATGTTATCATAAAACACAAAGTATTCCCAGAGTATTCCCAAAGTATTCGTAAATACTCATATTTTTAACGAGTACTTTAATATATACGAGTAAAAGTATGAGTAACGAGTACTTCGTGAAAAATCAGTGTACGAGTAATGAGTACTTTGGCCCCAACCCTGGGCTAAGTCCAATTACATAACTGTATTTTGAATTCATTACAAACAAAATGTTGTATTAGTAGAATAAATTATGTTCAATAACATTGAAGCCAGAACGAAATTAATATTGGGGGGCTGAAACCAGAACTGGTTGTTGTCGGACGGGGGGGGGGGGGTGCTGTTGAAAAATTGTTGCCACCGCATTCGAAATTTCTTGAGCTCTTCCGGCTATCTCAAAACCTCAATTTGCACCCCCCTTGAGGCTTGTCAACAAAAGCACCCAAAATATTGGGGAGCTAAACTTGTTTTTAGCCCCCCACAAACACAAATTGTAACACAATATCCAACAATTTCCTAAATATTCGGGGGCTAATCCTATCTATAGCGGAGGGTTTTGGCCACCACCCAGACTACCTTCTTTGGACCCGCCCCTGGTTATGTCATGAACGCACACGTGCACACAATGATAATAGTACAATAATAATTTAATTATTGGTGAAGTGATATGAAAGAATTCATTCCATTGCCAGATGGTACCTCAGTGAACCTACTTCGAAATAAAAAAAAGTATGTTATGTTACAAGGAATGTGTGTTCTGTAGTATTTACTTTCTGAGAAATAAAAATGTTTGCAACTTGCATTTTAAGGATATTGGATGCAGTCGTATTAGAAGAATGCATAAAGAGTAATGTACAACAAGTTATTTTATACTGTATTTATGGAAGCAAATATGTAATACTTCACATATTACCATTATATTATACATAGAGAGAGAGAGAGGCAGACAGGAAGGGAGGGAGGGAGGGAGGGAGTGTGAGAGAGAGAGAGAACAAATATACGTCCATATAATATCAGTCCATATATCTATGTCGGATAAGTATGTATTATGACAGGCAATATAAAACTATGTTACACTATAGTGTAGAACGTTTAAAACCTCACATCTATACATATCACCCAGAGTTCACGCCTTGAGAATAACATTTATGGATGGTCCCTAATGCAGGGTTTTTGTGCAGTACACCTGTAAACCACACGTGTGTAGGCCTATAGTCATCTAAATGATGGCAAGGATGTCCTTTCGCAGAGAAACGTAAAGATCTACTGCTTCATACGCATCTAACGGACCATTGACCAAGTTGCTCTCTTCCATCAATATGCAGCACAGTTCAAAGACATCTTTGTCGCATGGGTATGCACTCTTTCTTGTGATCTCCTGCTCGCAGAGGGCGATGTCGTCGCGACTGACTGCACAGTAAAATCTCTCTGTTTCGTACAGTTCGGGAAGATGATACATGAGCATGGGACGACCGTGTGATGCCCTCTGGTTTCGTGTTTCGTTGGTGTTCCACACTTTAACAACCTCATCCAGTTCATTCTACAATGTAAGAAACGGGTTTACTCTAAAGAACAGTATACTCACTTATACGTATATTTATAATACGATCGACATGTTCTTAGCATTAGGTAGAGAAGGAAAACGAGAAGAGTACATTATGAGCAATTAAAATACAAAATGGAACGAACGAAGCAAATGTAGAATGAGTTATCATATAGGGGAGACCGGGCCGATGTGAACCCCCACGGTAAAGTGAAACAATTAATTTTGTTTAAACTATGCGATGGACACTCACCAGTAGCCTTATGAATGTGTACGCCTACTGTATGAAGTTGTAACTATTATCTATCCAGGTGAATACGTTTGTACAATTTGCCTAAGGAACTCAAGATATCATGCTTTGAATTTATTTCTTAATACATAAATATATATTATATGGTAAGATAGATAATGAAGATTGTGGTTTATTATGTGGTTTGATTTTAGTTTTTTGGGGTCATCAACAAATTACATGCAAGAAGGGTGAAGGAGGTAACATTGATTGCGTACGATGTCATAAAATGAAGGTACATTCTTATATGGCGGAGTATCCTGTCCTCTGGATGAATCAGGGCACTTTGTTTCACGCATTGACAGACCTGTTCGATCGGATACCATGTAGACATTTCGGGGAAGTTTTCAACCACGCTGCAATTACTGCTCGAAGACTATTTGTACACATATCCACCTTTGTCTATAGCCATGTACTCATTTATTCAGCTGAGTGAACAGGAGCATTGACGAATAAAAAAACTTGCATAAGGGTCTCTGCTGAGAATCCGATGCACTAACACTAAGCTACCGCGTCACACATGGGGAGGGTCCTAGAACACTGCATACCATACGCAAGGATATTATTTTTTTTTAATTTACCGGATCAAAATACATGGTTAGAAAGTAAAAAACGTAGAGCGCGTGGAGTGTGTGCAGATGAAGTAGCACCATCATTGAATAAGTTATGCAAAAGCACATGACTACTCACATGTGCCAATATAACGAACGTTAACGTACCTGTATTATGTTCAAGAAGCAAAACTGTATGAGGCATTTGTCGAGGAAATCTCCGGAGAACAGATCTTCATCTTTGATTTGTTCAAATATATTCATCCAAAACTGTGCATTTTGCTTACACAAAATTCCCCACCAACTTTCAATTCGTTGATTTGAAGTGCTTCTGCCGTACACGAAACTGTTCTCACCAGCAAACGAATCGTTCTCGTTGCGACGCAGAAATTGCTGAACTTGTTTAACATGCCCATTTTCTGTGCCATGGTCAGCACGAATAAGTCTGGGACATTCATCGCGAATCTTGATCGCATTTACATAATAGCTGGCTATTACCTTTGGGTCACTATTACTTTTGTAGGCTTCTAACCAAACGATGTTTCGAGAGAAACCATCAACACAGCCGTGTATGGCGATACCGTAAGGAGACAATTTGTCGTATCCGTCTATATGCCACGTGTAGTCTGGTCCCCTGTTGTAGTACTGACGTCGACGTAAGCGTCGGCGTTTTCTAAGTTCAACCCCTACTGGATCAAGCATCTTTATAAGTAACCTTATAACTTCTTGGCTGAACACGAACCCCTCCTGGATGCATTTCAGGTGCATCCATTTGTATCCGTGCAGCTGTCCAGACTTAGACAACTCTTGGTCAACGTAGACGGCGACATCTTGTACGTCAGATTCTTCTTTACGGCGATAAAGGCCCATGACACGCAGCAATCTTCTCAGGTGCCTGTCGGATAATTGTATTCCATGGCGAAAACCCAAACATAAGGTTATTTCATGATGAGTCAGTCCCAAACCGAAATAAAATTGAATTAATTCTGCGCGAGTGGCCATGCTGTCTGTACTACGCCCGGAAGTTATTATCACGTGGTATTTTTTTTATCATGAAACTATTTACCGGCTAAAGAGTTTCTTGTTATATCAAGAAACTAGTTACCGGCTAAAGAGTTTCTTGTTTTAACAAGAAACTAATTATTACAGAGTTTCTTGTTATATCAAGAAACCAATTATAAAAGAGTTTCTTGTTATATCAAGAAACTAGTTACCGGCTAAAGAGTTTCTTGTTATATCAAGAAACTAGTTACCCGGCTAAAGAGTTTCTTGTTATAACAAGAAACCAGTTATCAAAGAGTTTCTTGTTATATCAAGAAACTAGTTACTAAAAAGTTCCTTGTTACAACAAGAAACTAGTCACCGCAGCTATTTATATATCGCTATCCTGTTATAACAAGAAACAAGTTATAATAAGTTTCTTGTTATATCAAGAAACTAGTTACCGGCTAAAGAGTTTCTTGTTATATCAAGAAACTAGTTACCCGGCTAAAGAGTTTCTTGTTATAACAAGAAACCAGTTATCAAAGAGTTTCTTGTTATATCAAGAAACTAGTTACCCGGCTAAAGAGTTTCTTGTTATAACAAGAAACCAGTTATCAAAGAGTTTCTTGTTATATCAAGAAACTAGTTACCCGGCTAAAGAGTTTCTTGTTATATCAAGAAACTAGTTACCGGCTAAAGAGTTTCTTGTTATAACAAGAAACCAGTTATCAAAGAGTTTCTTGTTATATCAAGAAACTAGTTACTAAAAAGTTCCTTGTTACAACAAGAAACTAGTCACCGCAGCTATTTATATATCGCTATCCTGTTATAACAAGAAACAAGTTATAATAAGTTTCTTGTTATATCAAGAAACTAATTACTGCAGCTACTTAAAGATGGCTATCTTGTTATAAGAAGAAACCAGTTATTGAATAGTTTCTTGTTATAACAAGAAACCAGTTACTAAAGAGTTTCTTGTTATATCAAGAAACCATTTATTAAAGAGTTTCTTGTTATATCAAGAAACTAGTTATCTGTTTTATGATTTGCAGCATGTCCTTTCTACGCTTCCGTAGTGCTCCAGTGTTTGTCTAGACGGTTTTTAAATGAGTTAGTGCTGGGTGCAGTTAAAACTTGTTCTGGTAATTTGCTTCATAATGGTGTTATTCGGATTGAAAATGTTTCCTTTCTAGTATTTACCAGTGCTGGATCTTGATATTATTTCAAGTTGTGTTCGGAACCTACAGAACACAAAAAACGGCACGATTGTAGGTCCGTTTATAGGTGTTCCATGAACGGTTACCGGGAAATCTAGATGACGCTAGAATAATAGAAAGTGCATCCTTACAAATGATACCAAGATCGTGGGGATCGGACGAGCCGTGAGGGTGCTAGCAACGGCATAATTTAATGTTTTGGACATGTTTCGAGTTGTTCCATTTTCGCTCGCTAAACTGTTCTTGCTTCAAGTATATACATTTCTAAAACAGAGCTGGCAGAACATAGCTAGAGACAGAATGACATCAACAGTTTTGTTAACTGTTAATCGAGCAGAAACTATATTAACTTCACAAATGGAGACGACACGATCAGAGTCCACGCAGCTGTGCATTATTTACATATGTCAATGCCAATGGTCGTTATTGTCACCATGGCAAAATCGACTGTATGTGAGACTGTTATCAGGCTTCAACGGGTTTCGGATCAATCAATCAAAGATCGTAAGATATGTCCAGTTTTCTCGTCGACGACGAAAGTGTCGATCGTTAGCCGATCGGCGCATGCGGGTCTTGATCGACGTAGGCCCTACGGAATCTGGCAATGGCACCAGCGACGGACATCTCGCTTGACGTCGGCTAGTCGGAGCGTATCCGACGGAAGTTTCGTTTTGTATGGCTGCTGCGGTTGTTATAAAATTTCTAACCGCCAACTCGTAGTAACGGTTTAAGACGTCATCAACGCATGTGGCCAATCAGCAGATGTTTGGTAACGAGGACGTTGTGTTACCAAAGCAATTATGAACCAAGCATAGCCACATGCGCAGCGTCCTCTATTATTCGTGTGTGAACGTAATGATATAATATATTTCAATGTTTAATAGTAAAGATTTTAGAAATTCGAGTTAACCGAATGAAAGAAATATGAGCGTGCAAGGAAATCGCGTCGACTTAACTGAAACTTGGATTTTAGAGAAGTAGACTTATGCAAATTATTTTAAACCATCTAAGATACAAAGACAGCCAGGGTCGAGGAAAAAGGTTGACTTAAATTAAAATCGACTGAACCGAGTTCGCGTTATGTGGCGTGCACTATACTTCCTTTCCTTTATTAAAAAATCATCAGCACATTTATTTTTCACAATTCTCAGTAACCGAGTTCTTTTATTTTGCAGATGCAGCATGTGTCCAGAAAGTGACGATCAAACAATGTGTCTTTGTGTAGTCTGTTTTTTTTACGGGATGCTCTCAGCATTGGAGGAGTCGGTTGTTTTTCTTGTTCAGACATCGTACAACAGTGTTTCAACTTAATGTACTGATCATCCTCTAAAACGTAGAACATGAAATAAGTATAATAAACAAACACTACATAAAATAATACATTCCATACATAGTATCTGCCACCTTTATCATATTTCCAGGCGCTATACAAGCCTTTAGAAGGGCGCGAAGAACCAGTAGACAGTAGAGCGGTGGTTAATCATTATGCCATAAATCAATACTTTTGTAGTAGAAGAGACAATTTAGGTTTACTGCTAAATTGGGTATAACAATTGTTATTATTTAATTATCAAATGGGTAAACCGTCATTTGGGATATAGTTTGCCAGTTTCTTGATGCTCTAACATTGTTCTGTTCGAATTAAACGTAACACTGAAAATTATATTGGAAAAAACAGTTAGCCATTTCAGACATTAGGTTATTGAGTCAATTAATGGAAGCTAAACTTCATAATATATTGTTGTTATTAACCTTATTTTAAATTAGACCCACGTATGTGCTTACTGTGGGATATTCCTCTGTACATAGGTCACCACACAAATGTTAAGATAATATATGAGCATTACATTACCTAGTTGTACAGAGGTCACCACACTATGCCTATGGTGAAGAATAAGAAGTAACAAAACAGTTGTTTCATAGCAATGAACATAGCATACCTTTCTCGGGAACAAAATACATTTCATAGAGTTTGCAGCAAAGGAGTTGGTCTGGACTTCTGAGTCAATGTTTCGTCGACTTCGTGCACCACATTTCTCAGCTCAACAGGGGATAAAACAAATCAAATAATTTAACAAAACATTTACTAATACAGTGTCTGATCTTGTATAACAACCATGTGACACGCACAAGATCAGACACTGTATTAGTAAATGTTTTGTTAAATTATTTGATTTGTTTTATCTCCTGTTGAGCTGACAAAATGCGGTACACTTAGTCGACGAAACATTGACTCAGACAGAATTCCAGGCCAACTCCTTTGCTGCAAACTCTATGAAATGTAATTTTTTCCCGAAAAAGGTATGCTTTGTTCATTGTTATGAAACAACTGTTTGTTACTTCTTATTCTTCAAAATAGCGTGGTGACCTCTGTACAAGGTAATTTAATGCTCATATTATCTTCTTCACATCTGTGTGGTGACCTCTGTACAGAGGAATATCCCACAGTAACCATATATACGTGGGTCTAATTTAAAGTAAGGTTGATAACAACAATATATTACAAAGTTTAGCTTCGATTAATTGACTCAATGACCTAATGTCTGAAATGGTTAACTGTTTTTTCCTATTTAATTTTCAGTGTTATGTTTAATTTGAACAGAACAACGTTAGGGCATCAAGAAACTGGCAAACTATATCCCAAATGACGGTTTACCCTTTTTGATAATAAAAAAATAACGATTGTTAGACCCAATTTAGCAGTAAACCTAAATTGTCTATTCTACTACAAAAGTATTGATTTATGGCATAATTATTAACCACCACTCTACTGTCTACTGGTTCTTTGTGCCCTTCTAAGGGTTTGTATAGCGCCTGGAGATATGATAAAGGTGGCAGATATTATGTATGGAATGTATTATTTTATGTTTTGTTTGTTTATTATACTTATTTCATGTTCTACGTTTTAGAGGACGATCAGTATATGAAGTTGAAACACTGTTGTACGAAGTCTGAACAAGAAAAACAACCGACTCCTCCAATGCAACAAAAACGGACTGCACAAAGACACATTGTTTGATCGTCACTTTCTGGACACATGCTGCATCTGCAAAATAAAAGAACTCGTTTGTTGAGAATTGTGTTTTGTAATTATGAAAAATAAATGTGCTGATGATTTTTTAATAAAGAAAGGAAGTACAGTGCATTCCACATAACTCAAACTCGGTTAAGTCAATTTTAATTCAAGTCAACTCTTTTTCCTCAACCTAGTTGTCTTTGTATCTTAGATGGTATAAAATAATTTGCATAAGTCTACTTCTCTAAGTCCAAGTCGATGCAATTTCTTTGCATGCTCATATTTCTTCCATTCGGTTAACACAAATTTATTAAATCTTTACTATTAAACATTTAAATTGTGTCCGCAGGTATGGATATAAAACGCTATTATCGTATTGGTAAAGTGATTTTTGTAAGGATTTGGTTACTATTTCACTGACATTTCTCTCACTCGGAATGTTTTGATTTTACTAACTTATATTTCACTGTCTGTTGGAATTAGTGCTCAGAACTCTTGTTAATTTGTTTCTGACATCAGTCACTAATGCTGTTTGACCACACCGGGCAATGCCTAGGCCAAGAGAGAGGTTACCATAAAGTCTTTCAAAGAGAATCAGCTTGCCTTTTGGAGTAATTGATTAACTTTATAAAACAATTTTTTTTTTGTAATTGATAGTAGATGCTAATGTCTTGGTTTTAGTTGTTGGTTCGATCCCAACTGGTATTGCACTTTGTGCAAAATTACTCCTGGCATGGGCTTATTGACCGAAACATTGCATCTCCTCTTGTAATTATATTGATGTTGAATTGGAAATGCTCACCAAACAGTTATTATTTTCAACATTTAATTAATTGACTTTGACTAATAATTTCTGGTGCTGTGGAAATGATGCATTATAATTGGTTACATTAATAAATATTTGCCCTGGAAATGACAACATAATGAGTCAAATCCCTTATATTAAAATAATAAATTGCCCAGCATAAACTTATGCTGGGCAAATTTTTTAAATAAAAGCATTGGGCAAGGTCCTGCAAGGGCACTTTCCCTAAAAATGAATGTACAGAGTATACATATCCATTGACTTAGATTATAAAATGATCTTCAATCCACCAAAACTTAAATAAGATAGCAAATGTCTACAAGTGTTAATGTAAAGCGTTTATGTAAAGAGCTGTTCTGGAATTTAAGTAAATAAATCTAAGTTTCAAAATCATATAACTAAATTGCAGGGTTAGTTTTCTGCCGAGCAGAAAGGTATTTCTGCCGTGCCCATGGCAGAAATAGGGTAGAAAGTGGAGCTTTTCCCCGGGGTAGCATTTGCCCAGAGGGGCTTTTGTCCAACTACTTGCATTCATGTGTGAATTTTGTTGTGCCCATGTGTTAGTTATTGTAGCAGCACATTTGTACTTCCAGTGTATCATTGCAACATAACATGCACACTGTGTGCCACATTTGAATGTCATGCATGTAATATTTCCATGCAGTCCATTTACATATATAATGTAAAACTTCAACAGCCGTTTTCTTCATTTTCATTTTTTGACCCTTACCAGGTTCACTGCTCCATAACTTCGCCAATTTTTGTAGCAGTCATAATTTTTGAAACCGTGTAAAGCACCCTACCAAACCTTTATAAGAATGTAAGAAAACAATGTTACAATTTTTCTGACTTATCACTCATTTGGTTAGGGGTCACATATAGACGTATTAGTCCAAACGACTTCATGGCCACTTGGCCACTTTTTACTCTTCTATCTCTGCTCTCTCAGTCCATGTGCAGCCTAGTTTTATTACCAGCCTAGAAGTCGGCTGGTAATTATAATTAGTTATCACCTGGTCATCTTGTGGTCAATGGAAAGTTTGGTTTTGAAGCACCTGACCACTGTTGTATCCAACTAACCAGGCTAGCTGCTAGAGCTTGCTATTGTTTCAGTGTTTGGGTGAGCTGATAAGACATGTTTGCTAGCTGTCTGTGTCTTAGTAACTTGTTGGGGCTGGCACCACAAGATGACACTGAAATGGTGTAAGAAGGAAATAGAAATGTTGATATTGATAGCACAGGTAGAAAGTATTTCTGCTGCATGGTTTCTTCCATGAGGACAAAAACATGCCAACCCTGCTCAATTGTTATGCTAGAAACAAGTATCTTGAGCACTGAATTGGATGATGCTTCAAACGAGAGGTAAACAATGGTCTAGTTAATTTACTTTCTTAAATAACGTTACAGCTGTAAAATAATAGTAGTCTTGCTATAAGTACAGACATTTACAAATAATGCTTATGTGACTTAATAAATATTTGTAGATACTGGAGCATTGGTGTATAAACCACCCCACACCAACATACGTCAGCGCATCATCATTGATGTGGATGAAAGGAGAAGAATCCTGTGGCAGATGCACTCGGCACCGCATGCTGGTCACAGTGGCATCAATGCCACACTAGATAAGATCACCCAGTGCTTCTACTGGAAGGTTTTGAAAGATGATGTCAAGACATACGTAAGTGGCCTTCACATTGGCAGTTCTACTTCATATATTGTAATCCATTTATGAAGCCAACTGGTTGTTTTAATGTTGCATGTTTAACAAACTAGATGACTGATACTGTTTATATATAATAAGTTTGACCTATTGTGTGTTTTGCATTGAATTTCAGCACTCAAGCCATAAATTAACAATCAAACATTTAGATACACTATATTTGTCAGAAATTGATTAAAAAAAATCATTGTAATGAATTTGAATTGTTATAGCGTTTAGCTACAAAAAAATATTTATTTTCAAATAAGCATGTTGTATTTACTTTGTTATTTCTCATCTTTCAGATTGCCAGATGCGATGCAGGTCAACGGTACAAGAAGTTCAAGACTGTGGCTCCAAAGCTAACACCAATAAAGATTGTTGAACCAATGCATATGGTTGGGATGGACCTTATAGGTAGATAGTTTACCGAAATGTTTTTTACGTATACAAACATGAACATATAGTTGATATGGCAAAACTTGGATACATAATCTGTAAATTAATATTCTAATGTTGGGGCTATGTAAAGGTATCTCCTCCCAGGGGCTAAGGCCCCAGTCACACATTTCTGTGTTCATTCGCTTCCTTGGAACAATGATATCTGAACTACTGACTGACGATGTATTAAAAACACAGACGGAGTTATTTAATTATAAATTTGCTGTTCCACTCATCAGAGAAACATGTAAACTGTATAGGGAACCTTAGCAATTCTCCAGATGGCGCCACTGTGGATGAATTTAAAATCAAAGTACTGCAATGGTGCTAACTGCTGTCCGCGGTTTGTTGCACCATGCATGTGTGTAAGCCTTGGTTTGTTGCACCATGCATGTGTGTAAGCCTAGGTTTGTTGCGCCATGCATGGGTGTAAGGTAGTGCAAAATTAATAATTGAATTGCTGTCAGTATTACTGTTAACTTGTGTTATTTTGTCTGTAGGCCCATTACCAGAGACCCAAACTGGAATGAAGTATGTTCTGACCCTGACGGACTACTTCACGAAATATGTGGAACTGTTTCCATTAAGTCGGGTCTGTGTGTGGCACGTGGGCTGAAGAGTTACATCTACAGGCATGTAGTTTATTGAATGTTCAGTTTTATTTCAGCAAAATCAAATTGCTTCCCAGGCAAGTGTAACTTGTGGAAGTAATAATTATTTTTAATATAAAAGTAAAGCTAGATTAACTAGAATAAACAACTACATTGAAAAAGTAACACATCATAGTCATTAAAATGTCACATCTTCTAACAACAAGGTGTTCCATAGGTTGTATGGAACATATGAGATTTTAATAATGCTTTGCATGTTGCCTTGGAGTGTGCACCTCTGTTTAGGTTACATAAGTGGCATGCTCGAAAAAATAATTGTCACTCGTCATTGTTTCAATCCATATTACAGAAAGGGCATACTTTAGCCAGTAATACACTTCCACGAAATCAATGGTCAACTAGCATTAATTCCATCATATGTTTCCTCTTTTATTTTTTTAAAGTAAAAAATCATACTATTTTTATATACCAAAACTTCTTATGCGGCTAAGTTGTTTTACAGATATGGTGCACCTATGAAACTGCTCTCAGACCAAGGTCGAGAATTTGTCAATCAGTTGAACACTGATTTGGCGAAGAGGTTTGACATTAAACGTATGATTACAGCTGCATATCAGCCACAGACTAACGGTTTGGATGAAAGGTACTATCAGTACATCAGATGTAAAGTTAAAATAATGTTGTTTAACCATTACAATATATGGTCATAGACTGTAAGTTGCCCATTAAAATTAGTAATCACAATTTTACTACTAAAAATGTGTAAAACTGAACATTTTTTTATGCATGGTCTCTTTTTTACTGAAACTCCTTATAGAAAATAACTTGTGACATACATGTTGACAAATGTGTGATGATAGAATTGTTATGTGGTCCATTTAGAAGCATTATTACATTACAGAAATGGCATGTGCAATATTGCACATAATAATGATATACAAATTGCGTGAAATTGTCAGTTTGTCATATTTTCTTTAACTACCCAAAGCAGACAACAAGCTAATAAAATTATGTACTTGGAATATTCTTGACCACATATCATATTAAACATGTTGCAGAACCAACCAGACACTCAAGACCAGACTGAGCAAGTTGGCAGATGAGCACCAGACCGACTGGGATGACAATCTTGAGGAGGTGGCATTTAGTCTGCGTACGCAGAGACAGACTTCAACAAAGTTCACACCTTTCTTTCTCATGTTTAACAGACACCCACGTCTGCCTATGGAGGTCATTATATAGAAATATATATATATATACATGCATACAGTGGAACCTCACTACTAAGGTCACTCTAAGGACTGGACAAGTGACCTGAATAGCGAGGTGACCGTATTGGCGAGACTAACTTTTGTATACTTTACTGTATACGGAAACAATTTGGGATTTAATTATAGAATTGAAATTATAAAAAGTATCAGATCGACCGATTATCATATTCTGATGCTAAGAGTGATTTGTTAATTACAAGTACCAACAGGGTAAGTGCCATTGTTGGTATTGTGTTGTTTCTCCATTGACCCAACTATTTTCTCTGTTGCATTATTATATAGATGGATGTTGTTGACCTGGCTGACAACGTTGACATACCAACTTTTACAGAGCAGGGGGTGTGCACTCATCAGGACGGCCTTGAGCAACAAGTTCAAATGGTTCACAAGACGGTGTGTAAAATTGGTCAACAATTGTCATGATACATTAGCTGTTGTGATGTATATTTCCCCCTTAAAGACGAAGCATTTTCTCCTATGTTGAATACATCAGTTTTCAGTTCACGATTAATAATGTTGTTTAGTCTTTATGTGTTATGTGGAACTTTAGCGAATGCTTTAGTGAAATCTAGGATAGCCATGTCTACAAATTTTTTCTCATCATGGGATTTGCTTATGTCATGATTTGAATTAATTGTGTTTAGTTCAACTGCTATCTATGTTACATATGTATATATATATATCCTGCGATTTGAATTTATACTATTGCTTTCCAGGTTCTGGCAAATGTTCACGTTGCCCAAGAGCGTCAAACCAAACAGTATGCGAGGAGGAAGACAAAAGGGGTCAAGGTGTTCGACTTGAAGGTAGACGACATGGTGCTGAGAAGAAATATGAAGAATGTTGGCAGAAAGAGTGGCAAGTTCGAGTCACAGTGGATAGGCCCATACAGGTATTCGGCTCAACTACCTGTCTTTATTAAAATCTGCAATGATCCCGAACAAACTATTAAACTAGTACAACGTTGAATGCATTTTAATGGAATAATATTACAAGAAAGTCATAGTTTTAGAATGGGATCTACCAAAATTGTGTTTTATTCAGGCTTCAGAGAGAAGATATCTTTCAAACTTAAATCATCGATAATTTATCAAGAAAGATACTGCTTTATGAGACTACAACATTCGATGCAATGACAAACTGTGATTGCCATATAAAACTCATCAGGTCCATGTAGAGTTGATAATATTGAGACCCGAACCTCCATAGTATGTTATATTTGGTTATTTTCTTTTCCAGGATCGCACATATTGGTGCGAATTATCAGGTGACGTTGGCCAGCAATGGTGGTGCTCTGATGAAAACCAAGGTTGCCTATGATCAGTTAAAGCCGTACAACGCACCACATCAGAACCCTGCAACAACGGTCAGTACCGATCATCCGCCACTGTCTACACAAAGATCATCCGTCGGTCAATCACCAGCAGCTCCAGCACCAAGAAGGAAGAAGTTGCTTCAACTGAAGCATTCCAAACCTCTTGTGTCATCATGTCCTGAGGCTGCTAAGCGCTGCAAATCGAGCACTGACATACCTTAAGTCAGCAGTAGTCCACCAGTGTCGTTATCCGAATTCTCACAGGTATCTGTCATCCGTGTACTTGAGGCAGCATCCAGATGCACCATTACCAAATTTATTCCAGGGAACATGGCCCACTTCCTCAAGCAACGGATGACAGATCCAGTCAGTGCACTGCTAAGTGAGATGGACGAACAGGATAACAACTATCCTAACATCGCATGTGAGCTGGTGACAATGTACTCTCACTATACCATGGATGCATACAACATCACGTCAGCCATGTTAGTGCTGTCTTTGAGACTTGGATTGAAGAAACACCCTGATGACCTGATAGACACGCTTTGCATCAAGCCAAGTCATCTGCCTGTGACAGCAAGTGACAGTGGTCCAGCCCGCAAGCGCCTTGTAGTTGGAAACTACACGCTGAATGCTGTGGATATGGACACATTGAAGCACGGCCAATGGCTCAATGACAATGTAAGTACATTATACATAATATTGTTCCATGTAATATTGAATGTGTCATATTTATTTTGCTATATTAACTCATTCGCTATAGTTTTATCACAATTCAAATTTTATAACCAAGCTTATTCATTCCTATCGGTTGTATAGATTAGATGTAACATTATGATAATCTAGTTAATGAACAAAATATCTGTTGTAACTGAATCATATTACAACTGTTTGAATATGCCAATACACTGTATATATACATTAAATGAAATACTTGCAATGTTATAAGTAATAATACAAAAGATGATGTTTATTTGCTACTGTATGTTGTAATGTGTCTGCGATGATTTATACAACATAGTTGTTGGTTTGTTGTGGTGCACCTGTGGCTTTGCTTGGAGACCACAATCAGCAGGATGTTGCAGCAAATAAATATATATTATGTATACATTTTACTTATATGAGCATGTGAACCAGGTGTCTATACAAAGCTACAACTGACCCTTTTTTAAACTTAATAGAAGAACACCTGTGATCTGACCTTTTTATTTATAATGAATAATCAATTAATCAGAAATAACTGCATTTGCTTGCAGGTGGCGAATGGATATCTAGCTTTGCTTGCGAAGGAGAACCCTGGACAACTGTTTCCTCTGCCAAATCACATCGCCTTAAAGTGGTTTGCCAAGGCAAGCCATGAATGGATGTTCGAGAAAGTAAGTAAATTACCATTATCAAACAAAGAACACATTTACTGAGTTGGTAAATGGGTCTTTCATAGAACGATATGATTAGTTATTCATGTGTTTGAGAATAATCAGTGATAACACTGACTAAGATTGCTCCAATTACACTGTCGATATTTTCCATTTATTAATGTTTTTTTTATATTTCATTATAAATTTGATTAGTTGATTGTTTTTTATTGTACTGAAATTGTGTTTTTATTTCTTTATATGTATGTATATATATATTGTGAATTGTGTAATTTATGTAAACATGTATAATTAGAACTGAGAATGTACAATAATGGCCTATTGAATTTCACGCTATAACAGAAACCAACATCGTGAAATAAAAGTCACTAACTGTTATGATATATTAAACATGTTTCTTTGTAAGTTAGCTTTATTTCAATATATACAACAGTTACTATAAAGTAACCATGCTTCTCAGGTGCACTTGGCCAGTTTCAAGTATGTGGTTGTGCCTGTATGCTGCTACGCATCCACAAATCCACTCCAAGGTGATGCAGGAGAGCACTGGGTGCTCCTTGTTGTCAACACTCATAGCCGTCAAGTGTGTGTCCTGAACTTGCTCAACTCTCCCACGTATGACAAAGCTGTCTCTACATCCATTGATGGTTGGAAGTGAGTACTAATTTATATAGCACAATATTTTAAGCCCTTTCATATGAACACAATAATCCATGTGAAATTGTGCTTTGCCCAAAAATATGTATGTGTAACATGTAAAAAGGACAAAGTACTTGTATTCTGCACTGCAAATATTATTATAATGAACCTTACAACACAGTCAAAACTAGTTCATATAGTGTGTGTGTGTGTGTGTGTGTGTGTGTGTGTGTGTGTGTGTGTGTGTGTGTGTGTGTGTGCGTGCGTGCGTACATGTGTGTGTTAAGAAAACATGTAAATGTAAAATAGTGGTGGTAGGAAGCCCCATGTAACTGCATCCATCTAATAGGCCTGTATTTCTATGACTTTGTCATTGAAGGAGCTACATAAAGATGCGCGCGAAGACCGTAGAAACAGAACTTGCTGAATGGGAAACCAGTCAAGCAGCAAGCAGACAGCAAGCAGACGGTTCAAGCTGTGGTATATTTGTCCTTATGGTAAGTCTTTCTTATAATAAGTAATTGCAGAAAAATTATTGTATTTACACATTTTGCTTGGTCAGTAGCCATCTAGTTATGTTTTTATTTAATCACAGTCCATTCCATATATCTGATTTGGTTTATTTAATGTTACTGACTGGTTAGTACCTTCCCTGTATGTTAAATGAGATTTAAATATTATATGTTGTACTACTAACCACTATACATTTCAAATTTTAAAAGTAATTATCAAGTACTTGATCACTAACACCAAGTAAATACACTGGTTCAAGTTAATTTATCTGGTCCATCTCCAGCCTATAGCCTAGTGTTAGAAATGTCTTAAACAGTTAGATCAGGCATAACACCATAATTGACTAGTTTTATTAAACAGTATTACTAAATGAAGAAATAATTACTATTGTAGAATGCTGAGGCTTTGGCAAAGGGTGTGGCAGTTGGCCTGATGGGTCAGGCCCAGGCTTCTCACTACCGAGAGTTTGTGACCGCCCGACTGGTGGAAGAGGACAGCAGTGATTCTTGCTGCAGTCCAACCTGCCAGCCAAGTAGAGACTACACAGACTGGGTGGAGTGCGAAAATTGTTTTTCATGGTGGCACTTGCAGTGTGCCGAACTGGTAACAAAACCATTACAGTTCTACTGCACACACTGTACTAAGAGAATACAGTAGAACTGTACTAAGAGTACAATAGAACTGTACTAAGAGAGTACAGTAGAACTGTACTAAGAGAGTACAGTAGAACTGTACTAAGAGAGTATAATAGAACCTCACAATGTAGTTAACCCTGCAAATTGGCACCCTGTCACTGTGTTAATTTTTGATCATTTATCATCAAGCAACTTTTCTCTTTAAGGTGGTTATGCTGTACAGTGAACTAAGACTGTGTAATGCGTGCAACCTGGCCTAAAAATTACTAACAGGAGGATAATGTTCCTCAAAGATCTATGCAAGTTACTAATGGAAACTTAGTAAATAAATTGTTGGCAAAGTTATTCATTGCTGAATTGATTAGTGAAAGAATTCATGTTTTGAGAAACAATGTTGAAAGTTTAATGCACAACATTTGTGACCCACCATGCCAAAATGAGACGCTACTCGAGAAATTCATACGTCAATAATAACTATATTCTCATTACTTCCAGAGATATAGCTATTTTAATGTTAAAAATGCAAAAGTATGGTTTCAAGAAAAACAGTTTTAAAGTTTTCTCTCAGCTGGCTATGGTTTTTACTTTCTTGACTGGTTTTAATTCTGTCGGCTGTGCTTTTTCACTTTGTGGTTTCACACTGACTGTTGGCAATAGTTTAGAGCATTGTCAGCAATAAAAAAAATTACAGTTGTCACAAAACTAAGTACGAAACACATGTTGGTAACACTTTTACAATTTTCACATCACAACTAACACATGACAGATTTGTCTATTCACGATGGATACTCAATAACAAATTGTGACAGTGACGGCTCATAACTCGTAATGACCATCAGTAAGAAGTGTCTCATTTTGGAATGGTGGGTTACATTAATGAATTCAGCCAACGCACCGAGATAATGCATATTTCATAGGTGTTGTTGTTTGGTATGAAAGGTAAGAAAATGATACGTTGAGTGTGCGCATAGGTTAGTTTGTTAGTAGCCAGCAAGTTTGGCTATGAATGTGCTTAAATGTTTCTTTCATGAAGTTGTCGATGTATGGTATATTAATATATTGGCAATGACTGAAAACAGTTCAATGCAGTCAGTTGAATGTGTTGCTAATAATACCAAATATCGATTGGTTGGTTGGCTGGTTGGTTGGTTGTTTAGCCTAGATGACTTGTGGATTGGATTTGTTAAATTGTACACCACAGAACATGATATTGTACATACAAAAACTCAGTTGTTATTGAATAAGAGGTGTACGTCTACAGTAGTTTCGAAATTAAGTAGAAAACAGTTTATTTTGTATAACCAATCATACTCGGAAGTAATGACAGCCACATGTGTTGTTCCACAAGGATCTATGCTAGGTCCAGTTCTGTTCATGTTATATTAAAACAACATTGTTAATGTAACCAGGTGCTCACTGCAGCACGGTTATACCCTACTCTGTCACTTCGCATCATGTACTAGGGCGTCCTTTTTTTAGGGTAGCTTAATTTCAGTGTGACACTGTCCTTTTTGGCGGTGCGATAAGATTACACCACGAGGTACGTTGGTGAAAGTGGCTGTCTACTAAAGAATCCGTGACATAACAGGGATGATCCAGAGTATGTACCAAACGGTGATGTTACAATTCATCTTGTGCATACACTAGTCGTATATCTGTATTATAATTCGACCTAAATGTTCGTTTATTTGAGTAATTTCACTGCGTTCCTTATTACTGCTCGTGACGTGTCACGTAAGCCAAATATGGTAATGACAATAATGTAGCTATTTGAGTATGTTTAGTTTGTCTACGCTTATTATGGTAGTAAGTGTACTCCAACTCTGTGGCTGTGCATTACGTGTAAACGTGTAACCAACGTCGTGACTGTTGGATGGATGAGTAATTGTGCAAATCATACCAAGTCGACTTCGCCGAAAGTTTATGGAGCGCCGTTGGCGTTGCAGGAATTATCGCATAATATACATTATGCTGATTGTGTTGATACTGAGTCGTCGTGTGTATCGTTGCACCACGGGTACGACTAGTTACTTTTATTTACACGCACGTGAAAGGGACTTTGCTATTTGTATTGTGTGTGATATCACGTGATGGCAGCAGTGTTTAGTTAGTGACATTATGAACTTTATCTGTAGGAAACCGTGACGGAGTTGGCCTCCCTGTACAGTGTACGCAGTAACCGAGTTGTAAGGTATGGCATGTATAATCTTAGCCCAGTTGATGTGAATTGCCAACGGCAACATTGCTAATGTATGCTAAGTTTGAAGTCGGTTATGAAATTAGCCAGGTTGTTTACAGGGAGCTGTAAAATAATGTCATTGTTGCATATGTAAGATAAGTTAGCGGAGTTAACGTGGGACATATAATATATGTCCATTGTCTCTTGACTATGTCTACAGTGTGTGCATGTTCTTGAGGGCTGAAGGGAAGTTGGTATAAGCGACCAAACCCAGCCTGCACAGTATGTAGCAGTATTGCTATCTGGTGTCTCTTAACATATGTTATAGTCGATCTATCGATGTTGACTACTGTAGGACCTACGATGCATCTGTGTGATATGTTCCACGCGGGATCTCACTCAATGTATGTTTTAGGTCGATGCGACGGGCCCAATAGAGAGTCGAGGACCTGGTCGGGTTGTGTTTGTGGTTGTGTTTGTGTTTGGTATTAATTATAGTTAGTTATCCCATCGTGTGTCTTGATTACTTAATAAAGATTGTAGTTTCTACCGAAAGGTTGTTATTGTTCTCTAACCTCACGAACCTGTTTCAGCACGTTACATTTTGGTACCAGAAGTGGGGTGGTTATATTTTTAGGAAGTGATAATCTTGGAGTTGGAAAAAAATATGTGTCTTCTGAAAACCAAACACAACCCGACCTAGTTCATTCATCGGCAGTCTATCATGGATGGGATGGACGAGATGGAAAACCTGAGAGCTGAGCTGGCACAATTGCGGAAACATTGTGACGACCAAGGGGCTGAGCTACAGTGTCTCACCCGAAGGAACGTCACCGTGCTTCCGTACAGGGAGAAGAAGCTCCGGAAGTACAGTGGTGCGGAGCCATTCGAGGAATGGGAAGCTGATGCACAGGCAGCCATCAGTGGGTGTGGACTGACCATCGAGGAGCAGACAAGCTTCCTATTTAACAAATTAGAAGGGGATGCAAAACGGGAGATTTTATGTAGGGGTGGGCCCACGAGACTAACACCAGAACAACTAATTAAGGCACTAGAGGAGGTGTTCACAAAGAAGGGTTTGATGCCCCGATTGCCAAGTAAATTCTGGGCAAGAGACCAATTGTCTGGTGAGTCACTGGCCGCGTATAGCCATGCACTTGTGGAATTGCTGGAGAGGATCACGAAGGCAGATCCAAATGAGGTACAGGACGAATGTGCATTATTGCTGAAGAAGTTTTGTGCAGGGGTCGCTGATCCCAACCTCCGATGGGAACTGAACCAGCAACTAAAGGCAAAGCCACGGGCGACCTTCATAGAACTGCGAGAGACTGCTCTGCGATGGGCAGAGAAGTGTGCACCGCGGGATACCACATCCAAGCAAGTGGCAACGACTGCAGCGGTTGATGCTGAGCAGAATCTAGCGTTGGACGTGCTGCTAAAAATGAAGGACGACCTGTCGAAGGTGGCTGACCAGCTGGCAAAGCAGCAAGGCACCCTTGAACAGCAGGCGGCGGCTATCAGCGCTTTACAGAAGACGGTTCCGTCCATCGCTCCAGCCCCAAGATGTGAACATGGTCAGGGCAGAGTTCCACAGAGGGCATATGGCGGAAGTGGTGTCGTATGCTATTACTGCCAGAAGCCAGGGCACATGAAGAAAGACTGCCAGAAGCGAAGGCGAGATGATGCTGCCAGATTTCGTCCACAACAGCAGCAGGGTTTTCAGCAGGACCTACTGCAATGAGCTCGGTAGTGGGTTCCGGGAAGCAGGGCTCGTCAGTTGTCAACCATCTTGTCACCCGTACCATTGGCCCTCATCCTATCATCAGAGCTACAATAGGTGGAGTCATCGTAGATTGTTTGGTGGACTCCGGAAGCCAAGTATCGATGGTCGAGGAGAGCTTCTTTAAACAGCACATGCAGCCTCGGTTCCCGTATGATGGAAACACTTGCTCGTGGCTGACCATAACAGCGGCTAATGGCTTAACAATTCCATATGTGGGCGTAGCGGAGATGGATGTTGAAATCGATGGAGCTACAATCGAACGTCGAGGTATCATCGTCGTGCGCAGGCCTCCTACAGTCGTGGATGGAAAGAGGGTACCTGGCCTCCTGGGATCGAACGTTCTGCAGCACTTCCCGGAATTCAGGAGCCTTCTCAACAAGGAGACCGGATTTGTGAGAGTTGCTGGCACGTGCGATATAATGATACCGGCCAATGTGCAGTCGCAGTAACAGCACCTGCTCTTGGAGATTCAGTGGTAGAACCGTTGAACTCACCATTGCCCGGCAACATCATACTGCCGTCATCAGTGGTACGAGCGTCAGGTACATCAATATCGGTGACAGTGTACAATCCCAGAGCGATGGACGTTTGGTTGCGTCCTAAGACCAGGTTAGGCATGATATCCAGTGTGGCGGTAGAAGACGACAACATACAAGTCGATCTGTGTAACGGGGGAATCAGCGTACGGGTCAATGAAGTCAATCACGTAACACATGACCAGGCGGATAGAAGGATTGGATATATCCGGCCTAGACGATCATCCACTCCAAGGGAAAGTCGCGGAGTTGTTCGAGAAGTACCGAAGTGTGTTCGCCGCAAAGGATGATATTCCTGGGAGATTCCGCTCCGTGCAGCATCACATACCCTTGGACGGTGGACACGTACGAGCTCAACCGTACCGACGAGTGCCCTGGACACAAATGGAGGAGTTGCGGCAACATATCAGACAACTGTTATCAAAGGACATCATACGACCCAGCACCAGTCCTTACTCAAGTCCTGTGGTGCTCGTGAGGAAGAAGTCCGGTGAGCTGCGAATGTGCGTTGATTACAGAGGACTAAACGCGAGAACGATAAAGGATGCTTATCCGTTGCCACGCATCGAAGAATCTCTTGATGCACTCAATGGAGCTGCTATATTCAGCACGATGGATCTTCAGTCAGCTTCAGGAGATCGCCGAAGAGGATAAAGTAAAGACTGCTTTCACTACGCCAGTGGGGCTGTTTGAGTTCAACAGGATGGCATTTGGACTTTGTAATGCACCCGCGACGTATCAGCGCCTGATGCAAGACATGTTTCGCGATGACATATTCCGCGTCCTTCTCGTATATTTGGATGACATTCTAGTGTACTCCCGGTCGGTGGAAGAACACATAGAGCGCTTGGAGATGGTCTTCAGGAAGCTGCAGGAACAGGGACTGAAGCTTGAGCTGAAGAAGTGCAAGTTTTTCCAGAAGAAAGTTACCTTTCTTGGCCATGAAATATCAACCACTGGAATAGCAACTGCCACGGATAAGATACAAGCGGTGACAGATTGGCCTGTGCCGAAGACGATGAAAGATGTCCGCTCCTTCCTTGGCTTCTGCAGTTACTATAGACGATTTGTGAAGGGCTTCGCTCAACTCGCGAAGCCACTACACCAACTCTTGTCGGATTGTGAACCTGGAAAGGCATGTAGGAGGCGGAAGTCTGTATCAGTCGAAACGCGTTGGAGTGAGGATGCTAGTCTCCAGCATGCGTTTGATACGCTGAAGCATGCCATGACGAACACGCCAGTACTTGGTTTCGCGGACTTCAGTCTGCCGTTTGTGGTCGAGACAGATGCCTCAAATGATGGTCTAGGAGCCGTGCTATCACAGGTACAGAATGGGAAGAGCAAAGTCATTGCCTATGTAAGTAGAGGACTACGCGGCGGGGAGAAGAACATGAATAACTACAGCAGTAAGAAACTGGAGCTGCTTGCACTCAAGTGGATCGTTGCAGAAAAGCTGCGTGATTACCTGTATGGCGCACTTTACCGTCTATACCGACAACAACCCTCTCACTCACGTGTTGACCCAGAAGAAATTGCCAGCCTTAGAACAACGTTGGGTGAATGCATTGGCGAGTTTCAACTTCGACATCAAGTACCGGCCGGGGAAGACCAACGCCAACGCTGATGGGCTGTCCAGGAAACCCCACCCGATTGAAGAAACTGACGTGATATCCAGTTGCATGGCGTCGGCATTGACCTGTACTGCATTGCCCATGGCGCTGCAGAGCACGATAATGCACAACACTCAACTGGGAGAGGATGTCAAGTGTTCCACCGTAGATGTGTCATCTACACTGCCTGGCTACCAACGAGGAGACATCATACGGATGCAAGCTGAGGATGTAGGCATCTCTACAGTGATGAAATTCCATGAGATTGACAGACGACCTACCCATCGAGAAAGGCAGGAGATACCCAAAACAGCTGCAGCATGGTTAAAACAGCAGCACAACGTAACGTCACGCAATGGCCTTGCTTACCGCTGCACGAAAGATGTGTCGGGTAACCAAGTTCTACAACTACTGGTCCCGGAATGTTTCCAGAAGGAGGTACTACAGGGGCTGCACGATAATGCTGGTCATCAGGGTGGTGAGAGAACAGAGGCCTTGATCAGAGAGCGGTTCTACTGGCCCGGCATAAGGACGTCTGTGATTGAGTGGTTAGCAAGCTGCAAGAGGTGCACTTTAGCTAAGATGCCCTACAAACCAGTGAGAACACCTATGGAGAGCATCCTCGCTACCAGACCATTGGAAGTGGTCTGTATGGACTTTACGAAGTTGGAACAAGCTGGTGGCAAGGAAGACGTACTTGTGATTACGGACGTGTTCACAAAGTTTAACGTGGCGGTAGCTACGAAAGACCAGACTGCACAGACTACCGCCAAAGCATTCGTCCATGAATGGCTGTGCAAGTACGGGACGCCCGCGTGAATCCATTCTGACCAGGGCGCAAACTTCGAAGGCAAAGTCATTTGCCATCTCTGCACCATGTACGGCATGAAGAAGTCACGGACCACCCCGTATCATCCACAAGGGAATGGTCAAACGGAAAGGTTTAACAGGACGCTACATGGCTTGTTGCGCAGTCTCCCAGAAGAGAAGAAACGAAGATGGCCGGAGTACTTACAAGAACTTGTCTACTCTTACAATGTCACACCACATGCGTCAACAGGGCACAGTCCTTTCTATTTGATGTTTGGACGGCATGCCAGACTACCGGTGGATCTACAGTTTGACGTTGACATGCCGGTAGAAGGTGGGAATGACGATCCAGAGTCTTGGGTGAGTCTCCACCAGCAGCGACTACAGGAGGTCTATGCCACTGTCAACGGGCGTCTCCAACAGGCTGCCACAACAAGAAAATTGGCATTCGACCGCAAGGCTACGGATCAGCCAATTCCGATCGGTACACTGGTTTACGTCCGGAATCACCCTGCCGGACGAAACAAGATCCAAGATGCGTTCAAAGACCGAGTGTATCGCGTGGTTAGTAGGCATGGACAACACAACGTATACACAGTGGAGCCAGCGGACGGGTTTGGCCTTCCACGTACTGTTGGCCGGGCTGAGCTGAAGATCACCGAGCGTCCGTTGTTCCCGAAAGACATACAACCCGCACCATCTCGATCAAGAGCGACCACTCCTCGTATACGCCGGACGAGGCCTTATGCACATGACTGCTCGTCCAGTTCCAATGACGGTGTCATAGCAGTGGCGGATGCGTGGTCAGCGACTCCCCCCAATGTCTCTCCATTAGTGAGTTCTGTAACGTCCAGTAGTGACACGAGTGATGAAAACGAGGTCGTTCCTCGACGTAGTGGTAGGCGCACTGCTGGATATCATTTCAACGTACACAGGGAACCACGTTCTTGTAGACATCCAAGGGCAGGTCACTGCAACAACTGTAACGTCCGGTTGAGAGTAGAGGATAGTGTGTTATGGTGATTAACACATGTATTTGTGACTATAATTGGTAGTTGTGTTAGTTACTGACTTTTAATTTCATGAATCTCCGAGGAATATTGGAGATTCAAGAGGGGATGGATGTAACCAGGTGCTCACTGCAGCACGGTTATACCCTACTCTGTCACTTCGCATCATGTACTAGGGCGCCCTTTTTTTAGGGTAGCTTAATTTCAGTGTGACTGTCCTTTTTGGCGGTGCGATAAGATTACACCACGAGGTACGTTGGTGAAAGTGGCTGTCTACTAAAGAATCCGTGACATAACAGGGATGATCCAGAGTATGTACCAAACGGTGATGTTACAATTCATCTTGTGCATACACTAGTCGTATATCTGTATTATAATTCGACCTAAATGTTCGTTAATTTGAGTAATTTCACTGCGTTCCTTATTACTGCTCGTGACGTGTCACGTAAGCCAAATATGGTAATGACAATAATGTAGCTATTTGAGTATGTTTAGTTTGTCTACGCTTATTATGGTAGTAAGTGTACTCCAACTCTGTGGCTGTGCATTACGTGTAAACGTGTAACCAACGTCGTGACTGTTGGATGGATGAGTAATTGTGCAAATCATACCAAGTCGGCTTCGCCGAAAGTTTATGGAGCGCCGTTGGCGTTGCAGGAATTATCGCATAATATACATTATGCTGATTGTGTTGATACTGAGTCGTCGTGTGTATCGTTGCACCACGGGTACGACTAGTTACTTTTATTTACACGCACGTGAAAGGGACTTTGCTATTTGTATTGTGTGTGATATCACGTGATGGCAGCAGTGTTTAGTTAGTGACATTATGAACTTTATCTGTAGGAAACCGTGACGGAGTTGGCCTCCCTGTACAGTGTACGCAGTAACCGAGTTGTAAGGTATGGCACGTATAATATTAGCCCAGTTGATGTGAATTGCCAACGGCAACATTGCTAATGTATGCTAAGTTTGAAGTCGGTTATGAAATTAGCCAGGTTGTTTACAGGGAGCTGTAAAATAATGTCATTGTTGCATATGTAAGATAAGTTAGCGGAGTTAACGTGGGACAGATAATATATGTCCATTGTCTCTTGACTGTCTACAGTGTGTGCATGTTCTTGAGGGCTGAAGGGAAGTTGGTATAAGCGACCAAACCCAGCCTGCACAGTATGTAGCAGTATTGCTATCTGGTGTCTCTTAACATATGTTATAGTCGATCTATCGATGTTGACTACTGTAGGACCTACGATGCATCTGTGTGATATGTTCCACGCGGGATCTCACTCAGTGTATGTTTTAGGGCGATGCGACGGGCCCAATAGAGAGTCGAGGACCTGGTCGGGTTGTGTTTGTGGTGTTTGTGTTTGGTATTAATTATAGTTAGTCATCCCATCGTGTGTCTTGATTACTTAATAAAGATTGTAGTTTCTACCGAAAGGTTGTTATTGTTCTCTAACTTCACGAACCTGTTTCGGCACGTTACATTAAAACAATAAATATGTTATTTACAGATGGCACAAATAGGTTTCACTTATACACAAATGTTACTAGGCTTATTGAAGAAGTAAATTCAGAACATGATATCAGCATGGATTCATTGTAACAAAATATCATTTACAATAAATAAAACAAATTTATTATATTTACTCCTGAAAATAAGAAGATGATCATGATGTAATTAAAATAAATGTAATTAGTATAATTCAAGTTACTTCAATAACATGTTTAGGAATTTACCTAGAGGAAACCGGTCATTACATATTGTAATTCATTTGTATGTGAACCAGTGGCACCCCTTGTAAGCGTTTTATATATATATATAAATTAAAGCCACTTTTATCACACAATGTGCTGTGCCCTAATGTGTCCAAATAGTTATCCATCAAATAAAGGATAAATAAACATAACATTTTTACATAAGAAGGCAATCAGAATAAGTAGGCCTACTATATTGTTATTTATTAAAGCAAAAAATTAATTGTGTTGATTAATTTACCACCATTTCAAGAAGAAAGTATTTCGTATACACAACAGAATAGCACGACACCGCGGGTGTGCATATAGACAGTGCCGTGTGCCACATATCACGATAGCCTCGATACTAGTTATAGCCTCCATTACAGATCATGAACAACAAAGAGAGGGCTCTAAATCACACGATATGTTTGTGTGCGTGAAAATAATCATGCAAGTTATTCCATTTTATTTTTAATATGTATACGAACAATTATACTGGAAAACATTTCGTATTACTAACGCAAACCACCTTAGTAACAACGCGGAATTCTGGCACGCACCTACTCTGGGCCCGCTACCGTCACGGGCCGAAAGTAGGCGATGAATCCTGGCACGGGTGAATCGGGGCCCGTGACACCGGGACACCGGCCACAGACACGTGCCCGAGACTAAGCAGATCATCCAACATGCACAGCTACGCTTCTGCAGTTGGTAAACGTCCGCACCCGCCCGCGTGCGTGTGTATTTGGTGTGTGTGTGTGCGTGTGTGTTTGGTATGTGTGTGTGTGTGTGTGTGTGTGTGTGTGTGTGTGTGTGTGTGTGTGTGTGTGTGTGTGTGTGTGTGTGTGTGTGTGTGTGTGTGTGTGTGTGTGTTCGGAACCGTACAGAACACCGAAACGAGGACGTTATGTTACACCAAAGCAATTATATACCAAGCATAGTCACTCGCACAGCGCCCTGTTATTCACGTGTGAACGTAATGATATTGTATACGCTACCAGTTCAAATTCAAAATGGCGGATCGCTGAGTGACTCTGCTTGGTAATTTAAATGCTTTGGTTACAAGTATGATGTACTATTGTGAAATGCAAGCAGGGATTTTTTTGTATACGTAGTCAAATTATTTGCCTCCCATGTGTTTTGGGGTCCACGACGGGTGGTTTTACCGGATTTGCGCATGCCGGTCCCAACAAATAATTGCCAATGGCCAAAAACATAAATACACGTTACTTTTTTTCAAATTACGTTTTCATGTATGTTCAGCAGCGGGTCCATGGGGTCTTAAGGGTCCCACCCCCCATAGGCTCTCGGGGGTAGTCTTAAACACCCATGTGTATGTGGAAAATATTACAGAGAAGGACAAAGCATGCGTTTGACGTGGTCGCTCACGAAACAATACAGTGGTCGCCCAGGTAACAAACGGTAATACGAACGTCGAGGACTGTTCTTGTATTCAACAATGGTGTGAATACTTTCATTTAATTGATAAATTCCGGACATCTTTGACTGCCAAACTGTTGCTCTCGCATGCCTACAAATTTTTTTCTAGGCGTTGAAATGTGAACAGTAATGCCACCTAGAGCTGACGCATATGAAGGGCTGCGCTGTTTGGACAAGTGCCTAAATTCTTTTGAATTTTGCACACAAAACGACGTAGAATGGTGGAATTAACGCATCTGCATAGAAGATGTAAGAATGTCAGCGTGTACTTTGTAGAGGTGTGCCATGATCTGGTGACGTCGATGGGCACACGGGGACTGTTTCCGCTGTTTTTGTACGTACGTAATTTGTAGACACCTTACCGGGAAACAACTGCACAGTTTGCTCTGCTCTCTAACTCGGACATGTACATTATTGCAGGTTCTATAATATAATAGAAGAAACTTCCAAAAATTGCATTTCTACATTTTATTGCAAAATATACATATGCAATGAGAGTGCGCGTGCATTTGATCTATCGACGGAACTGAGAATACGTGCAGAAATATGTTGCCAACAAGGTTTAAATTGCCTCCACAGTCGGTAATCTCACACACATCAACACGAACTGCACTGACAAGTTGGAGCAAAACGTTTCAACAGAAGATGCACTCCTTATAAAGTGTTTACATTAAGACCGAACAAAATAATTGCTGAACTTACTAATATCACCATACCAATGGGAATAGATTATTAATATGCGTAAAAATCACTGACACTCCTTTCCCGTTAATCAAATTACGCAAACGAAGACAATTTAAACAAGTTACACTAACGAAAACGAAAACGAAAAATAGCTACGCAGCCAAACAGGACAACGATCATTGTTTGTCCAGTGCCGCCATCTACCGAATGGGCTGGATTAAACTCCCTCCCATCGGTGCCCTCTTGCGAGAGTTAGCGCATCAACTACAGCAACTAGCGTTAAATACAGCAACTACTTCAAGGCAAATGCTATCATCTTAATCAATATACATCATCTATACCAATTAATATCTTCACCAATTCCGCATTAACAACGCCATATACACTGTGAAAATCTACACAAACATTCAAATAAGTTAACAGCATCTCGAGTTACAGACACACTTGGTAATTAGTAACTTTAGCATCACAACCTGTATAATGTTTGGCTTGAGCCTTGTTATGCATTCAGACACACAACTACACCCGAGTGCATGCTGACATCAAATGATATGTGAACAACTAGGTACATATAAATTAGACTGCATACAAAGTTACATACATGAACATCTGGGATTTCCCACTGAATTAAGTTTTCTTTTTCAGTTAGTTGAGAAGCCAGCCACACATTAGTTTACATACATATAACACTAGCTTCCTGAATGATCCCACACTACGGTTTGACCCCTTTGTTACACGGTTTTTGATACCTACCTAAGCTAATGACCAAAACTAATAGTCAAAACTGAGTTGAAAAGCTATTTACTAATCACTTATAACTGTTACTACTTTAATGAACCCATGTATACCTTGTGTGTTTACGGCACACAATTACATGACAATTCATAATATCTGCAATAAACGAGCCAACATATTAATAACACAACAGAACTGAACAAACGACAACTATACTGGTAATAGTCGACTTCATAATTAACACACACATGGATATGTACATACATAAGCTTAACAAAGGGCACCAGCTGATCACTTTTAATGTTATATACAAACATCCGCCCATCTACACAGAAGATAGATACAGAGTGCTAATCACAACCTTTGAATGACAGTTAATTCATTTCGCCGCTCCAGAATTACCTTAAATATGGAATGGTAACAGGCATTTTCAAACAGCTACTGCTCATAAATTGGCAAGCATAAACGGCAAGTAAATGATTACAGCAGTTCATAGTGAAAGAAACAACGTATTCGGGACGGTGTTGGTCACAAACTACTTTCCTATTTTATCTTACTGTCAGTGAGTGAGCTCAGAAGCCACTTTAATTGACATCCTTGACGTCGGCCGGAGCTGGAATGTGTGGTTTGTTTACAGACGTCTTAAATTTGTGACAGCTGACTGGACTGTCACACATTGCAGGGTGGCATCATTTGTCAACACTGCATACGCCAATAAGTGACAAACTTTGCTGCGGCTTCTGTCTGCAGTCAGCTACCGACACAAAGTCTGTGTCTGCTATACAGGCGGCATTGGTTCCATTACGTCTGCGACATACGGAAACACTGCATATCCAGAGATCTGTTGATATAGCTTGGTCAACATTACTCGTGCGTGACACAACTGTCAAGTCGCCACGTACGTAAGACAGCCACTGTATGTATCACAGCTGGCTTTGCTGTCCGGAAGGCATTCTTAGTGTCATCATGAGAAGGCACCGATGAACATCAAACGGTGCCGATACTATCGGATTGTTGTTGGTCTCGGAGATGGCAGAAAATTCTTGGCCATTTGCCAGCACCAAGACAGTAATACAGTCGATATTTTCAATTCTATTGAACTGTTGTGATGTGCGTTCACTCGTAGAAGGCATCGATTGTCTTCTGGTACATCTTCACAACAACTGGACGTTTCAACTTCATTGTTGGACCTGCGGGCAAAAAATGTCACTAGAAAATGTACTTTAAAAGTGTATGTGTCCAAAAATGGCCTGGGTGACGGTGAATGGATAATGTACCAGGCATCAGCTTCACCAAGATTCTTAAGAATTTATAAAACATTTATCACAAAACTTTAGTTTTTTCCTAGAAAATAATAATAATGAAGATTGACTTGAACGCATTTCATGGAACATTGCTCAAAGCTGCTCTGCAAAGTTGGATGTTACAAATGAAAATTATACAACTATTTAACACATTTTAAATAAAAACAAGAAAACAGTTTGTTATAATATCCTATTTTTATTACATAAATTAAATCCGATTTGTATTAATTAGTGTAACCACTGGAGATAATTATTCTGAACAATAAAACTATGCCAAAAACAACAATATTAGTCTGCAAAACTGGAAAACTTATGGACACAGAAATAATTGTCTCTATAACCACAAAACATCGATGGAATCAACATCCACGATAAAGAAAGTATATAAACATTGCCTACATACCTAGTTCTCCGCCGGGAATGGAGAAATCATGAGGCAGGACGGACCATTTCTGTATCTTCTGAGCCCTGGAGATGGCACGTTCGTTTGCCCGGTCTATGCCTGCCTGCAGTGCCTTCAGTACTTTCTCATCGCGCTTATTCAAGATGTCCGACAAGGTCGTAGCGGAACTTCCGACAGAGCGGCACCAAGCTATTGCCGTTGGATTGAGTTTCTCTGTAGGCAGCATCGTTTCCATGTCGACAGTTGTCTGAAAGATACACTCGTACTTCAGAATGGATAACATTTTGTTATTATTTATTCCCAGCTACCGCCTGAAAAATTGGACTCAACTTAATTCTACGAACTCTGTGCAAATAATTACCACCGCTGGCTGATTCCGGTAATGGAACAGAGTATGTCGCTTAAAGTTTATTATTATTATAATGTTCTGAACATCAGAATAAACATGTTGATGACATACTGTATTTGAATATTTCGCACAGGAAATGATCAAATTGTATACGAAAACTCAAATAGTAAACACCGGCTAAAGTGGTGGCAGGTTGGGCTAACAGCAAGTTCGAGTAACTGTTCTCTGATATTGGCTCCCACAATGAGAACAGCACGTGGAATGAACTAAAACACATTCCACAAACTTCCTAATATATTAACGACACCTGCCTTGAAGACGATAGCGAGTAAACAGAACCGACAAGGTACCTTAACTTCATCATACAGCGGAACCTCACTATAATGGCCACTCTTGTGACTGGACAAAAGTGACCTTAATAGTGAACTGACAGTATTAGCGAGACTAATTTACTTTTATATAAATAATTTGGCACTTTCCTAGGGCGACCTTAATTACGAGGTGGCTGCATTACTGAGGTGATGGTAAAGGGTGGTTCAACTGTATCGTGTTTTCTGTATGCCACTCACCCTGAGTGTGAGGAGGACGGAGAGAAACTTCTTCTTGTCGCCAATCAGCATGCAGTTGCTGACACAAGGCAACTCTTCCCTGACAGTGTCCTCGATGAGGACAGGCGCCACGTTCTCCCCGCCCGCCGTGATGATCAGCTCTGCAGCAAATCAAACAATGCCACGTCAATTGTAGAACAATATTTGTGAAATGACGTCCGGGTGTTGAGGTTTCCGCACTAACGGCGTACAGATTAACAAAATCTCACTGTCTACCAAATTTAATAAAATTATTAATCACATATGTACTTGATTTTAATGTTAATGCATACTAGATTCATCGCACAGGAATCAGTATCGATTACCATTTTATTTGGTCATTTTGCCCACCAAAAAAATTATTCCCCAACATCCCCCTCTTAAAATGGATCCACTTTGGATTACTGCACTTAACACCATCTGGACCACCAAATGTTTTGTTTTAAATTCTACTCCCTCTGATAACGAGTACACGAAAACATTTATACTGAGGAGTGCAGAATGAACAGAATGGTACCTTTTATGCGGCCGGTGATGTAGATGAAGCCATCTTTATCTTTGCGTCCAATGTCCCCGGAATGGAGCAAGCCTTCCTCGTCTATTGCTTCCTTTGTCTTATCCTCCATGTCTAGGTAGCCCATGAAGATGTGACGACCAGACAGACAGATCTACAGACACAAAACAATGTGACACCCATGAAGACATGATGGTCAGGCAGACAGATCTACAGACACAAAACAATGTGACACCCATGAAGACATGATGGCCAGGCAGACAGATCTACACACACAAGACAATGTGACACCCATGAAGACATGATGGCCAGGCAGACAGATCTACAGACACAAGACAATGTGACACCCATGAAGACATGATGGCCAAGCAGACAGATCTACAGACACAAGACAATGTGACACCCATGAAGACATGATGGTCAGGCAGACAGATCTACACACACAAGTCAATGTGACACCCATGAAGACATGATGGCCAGGCAGACAGATCTACAGACACAAGACAATGTGACACCCATGAAGACATGATGGCCAGGCAGACAGATCTACACACACAAGACAATGTGACACCCATGAAGACATGATGGCCAGGCAGACAGATCTACACACACAAGACAATGTGACACCCATGAAGACATGATGGCCAGGCAGACAGATCTACACACACAAGACAATGTGACACCCATGAAGACATGATGGCCAGGCAGACAGATCTACACACACAAGACAATGTGACACCCATGAAGACATGATGGCCAGGCAGACAGATCTACACACACAAGACAATGTGACACCCATGAAGACATGATGGCCAGGCAGACAGATCTACACACACAAGACAATGTGACACCCATGAAGACATGATGGCCAGGCAGACAGGTCTACAGACACAAGAATGAAGACATGATGGCCAGGCAGACAGATCTACACACACAAGACAATGTGACACCCATGAAGACATGATGATCAGGCTGACAGATCTACACACACAAGACAATGTGACACCAATGAAGACATGATGGTCAGGCAGACAGATCTACACACACAAGACAATGTGACACCCATAAAGACATGATGGTCAGGCAGACAGATCTACACACACAAGACAATGTGACACCCATGAAGACATGATGGTCAGGCTGACAGATCTACACACACAAGACAATGTGACACCCATGAAGACATGATGGTCAGGCTGACAGATCTACACACACAAGACAATGTGACACCAATGAAGACATGATGGTCAGGCTGACAGATCTACACACACAAGACAATGTGACACCAATGAAGACATGATGGTCAGGCTGACAGATCTACACACACAAGACAATGTGACACCCATGAAGACATGATGGTCAGGCAGACAGATCTACACACACAAGACAATGTGACACCCATAAAGACATGATGGCCAGGCAGACAGGTCTACACACACAAGACAATGTCACACCCATAAAGACATGATGGCCAGGCAGACAGGTCTACACACACAAGACAATGTCACACCCATAAAAACATGATGGCCAGGCAGACAGATCTACACACACAAGACAATATCACATATTTAGGACACTGCAGCAAACTAAACTCCCGATATATAATATGCTAATTCTGTATGAATAATACACTTTTTTATTTATGACAACATAAGTTTTATTTCCCATAAGTGCTGTTAGGTAAAATATACAAGCTACACATGTTACAAAAAAGCATAAATTAAGACATGCACAAGCAGAACATTAAAATTGTTTATGTATCTATGTGTTTGCATGCTGATTTGTTTTTAATGCAGACAAACTAGCGAAAATTACTTTGTCAGATTGGTCTTCTCCAGTAATACAATCATAACAGTTACACTGTCAGATGGTAAGCAGACGGGATGACGGGATATAAAAAAAGTCTTTGACACCCCCTTAAATAAACGTTATGCCCTTACTTCTCCATTGCCCTCGTCGTCCTGGTTGTCAAGGATGGTAGACACCCCCGTCATATCCACCCCCACACTTGTTGTTATGTATTTCCATGGCGCCGATATGGTGTGAGGCCCTGCACAAGAAAGCATAAGACGTGACTCTTCGGTCAGTGGAAACAGGTCGAAAACTGGCTATGACCAATTGAAAGAATGTTGCATTAAAGGCACAAAATCAATTAGAATTTATAGTAAAAAAGTGTTTCATTCCTCAGTCAAATAAAACAAAATGTAATGACTGAAAAGAGATTAAATAAGTCCAAAAGGAGACAAAATGAGTATGAAACTAAGAGCATGAAATGAAACAAAGTGTGAAATGAGACAAAAGGAAAAAGTCATATATTAGACAGAGTCCGAAATGAGACAAAACAAGAGAAACGACACATCAAAGGGTGGTGGTGATTCAACACTTTTCATTGTCTTTACGAGCGATAAATTTCGGAACTACGACTGACCTGTGCACTCGCTCATGCCGTAGTTCTCCAGGATCGGGATGTTGAGTGCTAGGAAGTAGTCGAGTGTTTCCTTGGTGATGGGAGCCGCGGATGTGACACACATTCGACAGCGGTCAAGTCCGAGGGCCGCTCGCACCTTCTTGAAGATGAGGGCGTTCGCTAGAGTCCAACCGAACGGTAAGCTGCCCCTACAACAAAGACAGGTCTGTGTTAACAGACTCAACGCACCCGTGTGTTTCGGTCAGCAATAAGAGTGCTGAGGTCTAGCACGTGTACTTCACTTCAGTGTGATATTTCAGCACAGTCAAACCTCACTTCACGGTCACCTTGGTAATACAGCCATCTCACAATCATGGTCACACTAATACCCTGTTCACACTACAAACAGGCTTAGAGCCGGATTAGTTAATGCACATTAACTAAGCACGTTCAGATACCCTGTTGTGTTCACACTACAACAGCCAGAACGGGAGTAGATCTTGTCAACTGATGTGGTTCTTTTGATTAATGAGCCACAGGGCAGCAAGTGGGTGGGGCATTAATTATGTTAAATGATGCTAACAGCTATGGCCTAGTGCAACAATGGCCAGGGGCAACATCTGGCATTAATCAGGTCAAATTTAGTGGGACTGGACATTAGTCCCCTTTGCATTCACACCAGCAATTTGAACCGGAGTAAAAATGATGCGGTGCGAAACCACCTCAAGGCGGTGGATTAGTTTAAACCGGTTTAATTCTCAATTTAGATTTTGTAGTGTGAACGCTCCATGGGAACAAAACCGGCTTCGCACTGGATTAAAACTGCTAGTTTGAACGTAAGAGAGTTATTTCCGCAACAGTATAGGAAATCAGCCCTGCTATTAGTCACATCACTTCTTAGGTGACCTTGGCGAGGGTGACAGTAAATGTGATGTTCCAATGTACTTGTTTAAAAATTTAGGTTTTTAAAATATCCACTAATTACAGCTGGTGAAGTGTACTTAAGAAAATATCAAGCACATTCATTTCTAGTACATGTCAAGTGCATTGCATGGTACATGGATTTGCAAGTATTAAATGTTGAGGTATTTGTATTTACATTTGTTAAATTTTACGTACTTAAATAAATTTACAGTAAAGTGGGTTCTGACATTAGCCATGTAGCAGCAATTTGTAGTTATACAAAGAAAATATTTGATGAACAGTTTAGATGCGAGATGACAAAAGTTATTCATCACTGATGTATTTTTTCAAGTGGAATTAATATTGTTTAGTTACAATTCTATTTTAGCAGCAAAAGACAATGTCTGCAGGAAAAGAACGTAAGCAACCTGATAAAACTAGCATAGTACAAACAACAGCTTTGCAGTAGCTGAATTGTAAAAGCAAATAAAAAGCCCTGTGAAGCCAATAAATTATTATCTGAAATTCAGATGTATGAAAAAAAACTGATCCAACTAATCATTTGGCATGCTATTAATCAAACTTTGCACATACAACAAATTTCTTAATTATCTCATTTTTGCGGCATGTACACAGCAGCCGGTGAATAATACTATACAACAAGAAATTCAGCAATCACTCGATCTAACACGACATGCTCCATGTGACATGTGATACATGCTCCATGTGACATGTGATACATGCTGATCAACTGACAACCGCAGTGTCATCGCATACCACCAGGGGGCAGCAGATGTCTCGGAACCACACCACCTGTTTCCAGGTTTATGATTACTCAATTCTAGTTATATTTATGCACACATGTTATGTCGTTACCATTGCTAAAATACAGATAGACATCTTATAAGAATTGATCAGACTGGTTGCTTGTCACTACACCGGCGACTCATACAGGAGACGTCATCAGAATACTTTTTATCTACTTCCTGCATTTAGTGCGGAATTATTTCAAAAGTGTACAAAAATTCCATAACAAATAGAAAGTACAAAGAACTTGCTCAGACGATATCTTTGATTAAAGATGCATATTGCTCAGCATTTAATTGGTTTAATTACAGGTTGATGCCTACTTTGGTCACACAAAAGTTAAGATCCTTCTTTAAACAAATTGTCTTGAACTTACATTTTTCAATTCCACACTCCACACACGGTGTAGTTTACTAAGCTCCCCTGATTAGACAAAAACAATTTAGTAATGGCTTTAGTGAAAGGTAATCATCCTACCAAACATGTCCAAGATACATGTGATCTAGTCGTCATCCCCCATGTCATAATAGTGAAATCACACCAATTATTCAATTTATTAAAGAAATGTCAGTCTGTTATTGTACCAATTATTAAAGACAAAAATAGACGAGTAAACGACAAAGGGAATTATTGGCCAATATGTCTATCGAATATATTTTCGAAGATAATAGACACTGTTCTTTTTAACAGAATGAAAATGTACTTGGAAACCACTCCTAATCAATTTGGCTTTAAGCCTAAACATGGAACGGAGTTATGCGTGTTTGCATTTAAGGAATTATTAAGGTTCTACACTGAACATGGTTCAGCTATGCACGTCGCATTTTTAGATGCATCAAAGGCGTTTGATCGTGTCAACCGAAATAAACTTATAACGAAACTAGAACAACGAAATGTACCGAACTATATCTTAAGAATACTCAGCAATGAATTCAATAATCAATGTGTATGCATACGATGGGGAAATACCTACTCGGACTTCTTCTCGGTAGGCAATGGTGTTAAGCAAGGTGGGAAGTTATCCCCTTTGCTTTTTAACATTTATATGGATAATCTGAGTATACAACTGCACAAAAAACAAATCGGTTGTAGTCTTGGTAACATGGTTGTTAATCACCTTATATACGCCGATGATCTACTTCTGTTTGCACCTTCTGCTAAAGGACTACAAACACTACTAGACATGTGTTACTCATATGGATGTGAGCACGATGTGCAATACAATGCGAGTAAATCCCTGGTCATGTACTTTGAATCTAGAAAGTCAAATCTGTCTAAAGAAATGACATTAGGAGGAAAGAAGTTAAACTTCTAATAACTTGTCTGATGAGTCTGACATGCAAGCCAAAGTGAGACTTTTGTATGCCAAGAGTAACATGTTACGTTAAAAGTTTCACTTTTGTTCAACTGCTGTAAACAAATAAGCTATTTACAGCGTATTTTGGTAATATCTATATGTGTGCGTTATGGGTGAACTTTAGAAGTTAATTTTCATCAATTCATTGTTGCATATAACAACTCTTTCAGGATATTGAACAATTTGCCCATGAGATGTAGCGCTAGCCACATGTTTGCTACAGCTAATGTCAGCTCGGGTAAATGTGTAATCAGAAAGGCTATTTTTAGCTTAATGAATAGGATTGACATGTCTTTGAATCCCATTATTTATAGCATTAAAACTAGCGACGTGTATTGTACTTCGAAACTGCGGCACCAGTGGGTCCGGGATTTATATAATTTTTAAACATATTGTTCTTATCTATGTATTTTTATATTATTTACATACTTTTATTGATGTATTTGTATATATGGACATCACGATTGTCTGAAATAAATACATTATTATTATTATTATTATTCTATTGTCTTCCCTGTTTACCCAATGCCATGATATTGCTACACCACATTACCCTAACCCTGCCTGACACCAGAAAAGGAAAGAAACCAATAAGCCACAAGCAGTAGGCAACCAGAGCTGACACAAGTTGTGGGTGGGACATGCAATGTAAATAGTTACCGTTGTTTTCTCCAGTTTCTGTCGAAGACAAAGCAAGCACAGTGATGTTAAAAGGCTTTGTCTTCTTACTCAAGCCAATAGCAACAGTCCATACAGAATGCTAACGCTTACACATCAGTCGTTTCTGTTAATCCCACACTCTTAACTGATATGCCAAGACACACTTTTAATAGATTCATAGCACAAATAATTATGTGGCACTAACATTGTATTTGATCAATTCGCCCTTACACCTGCAGCGAAACTCAGTTTTTGCCAATTTTTATGCCACATTTTGTGTAAAACAGCGCCAAAACGGCATGAATAGCATATTTGGTTTCCTAAATTTTTATTCTCTGGTTTCCATGTAAACATTTTAGTCAAGAATCTTGGATGACATTCCCTTAAACTTTCCTGTTGATTATTATTAATAATGTTTATGGTTAATCTCTTGGCATAATCGCAGCCAAAAGCAACCTAGTTAGTTAGCAAAGCACACGTCCACCATTTGATGTGATAACATAGCTACTGGTCCATCAAAAGTAACTAGACATTCCGCATCCAGATGTTACGACTAAACACATTTAACATCATTAAATGCAATTAATTTTCCAAAACAAGGTTTCCCACAGTTGTATCCCTTCTAAATTAATGCTAGCAGTTTTTAGCTTGTAAACAGATTTACAGAAAAGTCATGTTATCTAGAAACTACTGATAACTGAATAGAAATCACACAACAAAATTGATGGGAAGATATGCCAGCTGTGAGCAAACTTTTTGTACTATAGCAAAATACTGGTACCGAAAATTTTTATTTCTTAAAAAAAAATGTTTAACAGCAACGTTATTTAGACTACGTAGAACTACACACTGGAATTTAGTCACATGAAAATGTACACATGTTGAACGTAATATCTGGTACTTCACGTGTCTTCAGCCAGATGAATCAGCCAAGTCTAAACTGTTAGATTAGAAGCAGGTGTTAGCTTAGTTGAAAGAAACCATCATTATTCATACGCTTAACACAAAAAATGTAACAGAAAACAGGACTATCCTGAAGAATATCCCGCAAGCACCACGAAACTGCGCAATGCATGGAAGTGCAACCTACCCTCTTTGCAGGCTCATGTTGCCACGGTAACCGATGCTTTTCGCCCACGTGGCGATGCGCTTTTTGATGCCGCCGGTTGAGCGTCCGACGTCTCGCATCTTCTCCTCGATCTTCTCCCAGACTCTGGGCACCCCCAGGAAGACAGTGGGGCGCACCTCTCTCATGGTCCCTGTGAGCGACCCCTGAAATACGACCACACCTACTTATACGACCACACGTACTTAGAGGAGGAAGTGGGGGCTTACCTCCCTCATGGTCACCGACAGCGACCCCTGTAATTCGACCACACCTACTTATACGACCACACCTACTTAGGGCAGGAAGACAGAGGGCAAACCTTCCTCATGGTGCCTGACAGCGACCCCTGTAATACGACCACATCTACTTAGGGCAGGAAGACAGAGGGCAAACCTCCCTCATGGTGCCTGACAGCGACCCCTGTAATATGACCACACCTACTTAGGGGAGGAAGAGGTGATGTGACAAACACACAAACCACAATAAAATGTTTTCAATCCCTTGCACATAATCGAATACATATGGCAATAACTGTAGGTATTCAGACATCTAAAAATAATTCAAATCTCATCTGTTGGAAAACACAGTAGAAAAAAAAATTGCCAGAAAAATAGTTATTTTATATTTGTATTCACACAAAAAATAATAGGCATTCAAAAAACATACTTAAGGCAACAACTACTACTAGTGGGTTACCTTGAGAGCATCAATCATTGTGGTATATAAGGCAACAACTACTACTAGTTGGTTACCTTGAGAGCATCAGTCATTGTGGTACGTAAGGCAACAACTACGACAAATCGACTAATGGGTTACCTTGAGAGCATCAGGCTGGGCGAAGTACACGGTCGATCCGCAAACGATTGGGGCATAAATATCAACAATCTGAGCCGCAATGTGACTGAGGGGTAGATAGGAAATAGATATTTCCCCAACTCTGAGGTTCACTGATCTGACGGCCATCGACGCTGTCCATGTCATCTACAAGTCAAACATAGTGTCTTATTCACTATTAAAAATACAACACGTGCAAATTATTAAAAATATACACTGGATTTCTTTAGTGGGGTCCCCGACTCAACTACCATGCACATGACAAGTTTTGTAGTAAATATTAATAGCAATAGCAAGTATTTTATTAGAGTCTCACTCTGTGTATACATACATTAAAATACAAAACACATAAATACATGACATACAAAACAAGCATTGAATACACGGACCACTCAAGTAAGAGTTATGCGAGACTGATAAGATAAACATAAAAACAAAAAATGTACAAATAAAAATGTTACCTCCACACTACTTAGAGAAGTAATTTCACAAAAAATTTAAAATGATCATATAAATACTCACATTGTCATGAGACAGCATTACGCCTTTGGGATTTCCTGTTGTGCCAGACTGTAATGAAAAACCTCATCAAAATCCTGCACCAATACAATATATCAGGCAGATCGTAATGTGTCAAAATGTCATATCTGTCACATAATAAAAACTATCCCTCAATCTTGACCAAATTTCCAGAGTATCACATCTACACAAAAGAAAGTCACACCTGATATGACAAATAATTTACATTACGGTAACCAAAGTAACCGGATAATCCTGGAAATGCTGCATGGAGTGTTGCACGAATAATGTCATTGATATATTAATGTTTTTATGCCGCATCACAAATTAATTAATATTTACCGTAAAGATGAGCGCGCAGGCCTTGTTAACCGCCTGATTCCGCAGACGATCATTCAATGCATCGTCCGACACCCCCTTCGCAAGTCCGGCCACTTCTTTCCACTGAAACACACCAGACGGAGCCACCGATCACAACAAGCACAAACTCAAGAAAGCAAGACCGGCTCAGAGAGAATACTAACGATGAACCATTCATGATATACCTTATCAAATTTACATTTGATCTTCCTCAGGGTTGCGAGTTTAAAACATCAACAGATAAATTTATACACACTACTACTAACAAAAAATTATATTTACATAAAAGGATGTATTGTTTAATACGGTAAAAACAATTTTTTATTAATGTCATTATTAATTAAATTAAAACTTCAAAAAGAATATTGGTAAAATCCATAGTGGTATTTAAGGGTAACGTCTGACTGTTTCTACTGTAAAATCATGTACACGAATCCTAACAGCTTGGCCGCCCAGATATGCAACTACCCAAGGTACTTCTAAATGACACATACCGAGTAAACATTTGGGATCTTTTCCTTGGGTTCTCCGATGTACTGGACAATGGCTTTGAGGTGTGGCAGCTGGTCCCACACCTGCAGCACCTTCTGCAAGAGTTGGTCATTCTCCACAACAATGACGTTGCACCGCGACATCTCAGCGACATACTTTGTAGCTTCAGGCGTGTTCGTCGTGTAGATTCCAACAGCCAAACCACTGTAACAAACACAGTAAACCACTGTAACAAACACAGTAAACCACTGTAACAAACACAGTAAACCACTGTAACAAACACAGTAAACCACTGTAACAAACACAGTAAACCACTGTAACAAACACAGTAAACCACTGTAACAAACACAGTAAACCACTGCAGCAGTGCCTCAATCCCCCAAAACATAACATCAGAAACATGACAAGCCAGAATCGTTTAGCATTACCATAGAGCGCAAAAGTGATCACCAGTCTGAGGGACCGGCAGGGATTTAAAGTGGAAATGCATTTTGGAATAAATCAGTCTGAAGGTTTTCGCGGAAGGTGGGAATAGTTTCAGATGATTTTAAAGTGGTGTGCAGTACATTCCACATTTTGTGTGCTGCTGCAGAAAAAAGCTGGGGTTAGGAAGAACAAATACAAACAGCAATACTGATGTTATGCCACAGCTGCCAAACCATATCTAGAGCTCCTTGATGTTCATATAAGAGGGTTGAAAGAGGGTTGAAAGAGGGGAATACAAGAATGACACACAGGCCTATAGTAACTGCAACTTCTAGTTGTAAATACCTTTCTCATTAACTTGCAAACATCTCCGGCAAATAAATTATGACATAACAAAGAAAATAAACTGATGTGCATAACTAATAATATCGTCAAGTGTCTAAAACTCTGCAAGGAATCATAAAGTATGGTTTGCCCTATCATTATTATAGTTTTAGAATTGATGCACTGGAAGATTCACTATGTCAAATTTCAGTTTCTAACAAAATTTATCCACTATTTAAGTCAGACATTATATAACACATCCTGTGATAAAATTGATAATTGTTATCGCCTATCTGTGAAGGTGGGGAGATTTCATAAGGGGCGTTCAGCAACTTTGCATTGATCTGCAACAGCTCCTAATTTTGAAAAAAGACGCCAGACAGAACTGGCTCTTTAATTATATCACACAGCATAATCACTTTACAACAAGCGACTGCTCACCCCGCAAAAATACAGCCAAGACTGGAGAAGAACCATTCAGGAGAATTGAAGCCCATGATGCCTACAGCGTTGTATCTCTCCAATCCAAGCTGAAACGTAAATAAGTACATGTCTAGTATTACCTTTGGCAATAGGAAAACAGACAGGAAAACCTGCAAGCTCAATAACCGATATCCTAAATACCAACAAAATCTTACATTATCACCACTTGAGTAGTTAGCAAAGATTGTCAGTTATGAATATGTTAGTTATGAATACGTTAAATGATTGCATCTAAATGTGGTGAAGTGACTGAAAAGTTGTAAATGAACAAAATAAATATTATTTTAGTATCGATTATTCTACAAGAATTGCTGAGGGTTAGAGTGTGGTTGTTACCTTGATGAAGGCTTTTGCCGCAGTGCGCACTTCCTTGTAATAGTCCTGATAGTTCCACTTCACCCAATCTCCATTGCGCTTTACAGCTACAAAGTTATGCCACAAAATACATGGACAGGCCAGAAAAACACTGATTCGTTTATCGCTGTGTCAACACTGAAATATACCATAGTTAAGTTTTCAAACTGAAGGAAAAATATATGAAATAATTATTTTAATGACAGAATACCATAATATTTATATATATATATATATATATATAACAAATGAACAACAAATCTCCGTTCTCGCTTGGACAGTGTTATATACCCATGGAAATAAGGAACATCAGATATAAGGAACAGTTTAACCAAGTCCCAACGTTTTCCTTACAATGAATGTCCATTGTACAATAAGTCATTGTTACACAAACAAATCTTACCGAGAGCAGTTTTATCAGCATAGTTCCTCGAGGCGTTTAACAGAAGAGTTGGCAAAGATATCGGTTTTTCTGCAAGTGGCCCTGAACTCTGCATGCGTAACTTGACGGCCTCATTTCTGTGCCATGTTACCACCGAATCCGCCTCAATGATTTCGTCCGGTCCTACAACACAATCACTTATTCGTGCAACAAAACTGTAACCTTACAATCACATACAAATGAAACAGAGACTGTTTTTAATCTGCACAAATTATTGCACTTGTTTTACATAATGATGTGTTTTATTTTTATTTTTAAATTATTTTTCAAATTCAGTTTCATGCACCCTTTGCAATGCACACTGCACAACTCCTAGGTTAGCCCCAAAAGGGGCTGTGTGGAGAAACAACACCTTAGCAGAAACACTACTGTTTTTTAATACTAAAATCATGTCAAATAGTGTCAACTAAATTATTTGTTCTGACGATATCTTCATTGTCCTAGTACGTTCTGGCAAACTGCAATTTTTGTAATATTCGACAGTCATGTGTTTATAAATCCTATCTTGATGCTTCATACAGTCGCATTTCATGTAATGGGCGTATCATAACACCCGTACAATAGTGTTCACATATGTGAATGCAGTGTACACATTTACATGATTTTTTATGATAAAAAGTAATGTAAAACTCTGGCCAGTATAAAGAAAATATATTAAATGTTATTAACATTGTAATCACCAAAAAGTAGGAAATTCTCATGTCAAATGAATATCTACAATTAGCCAATTATTTCCAGTTTTATATTTATTATTTGAATTAACTATGAAAATTTTGCTTAGCTACAAACGGTACTTTATATTCTATAGTTTCTCTGTGTACATCTACTTTAGCTACCAAGTAGTTCAGTGTCTTAGACAAGTGTATAAAGAAATCAAGTTCATTATTAACATTTTACCATTCGTCGCATCTTTCATGGCAGAGGTCATGACCCTGGAACTGGCTGGTAGAGTGGCATCCTCTGTGTAGCTGTCTATCGACCCACGTTCAGCCGTGTCGGTTTCTCCTCGATCTTCATCAAGCTCTTCGATTGAGGAAGTTCGGGCGTCAGAGAACAGAACGCCGTCAGACGTCGGTGTGCATTTCGAAGAGCCAACCCTGAAAACAAATTGTGGAATATGTGATACCAAACAGTATGTTAAGTTCTGCGTCACAGATCAACACCGCCAATTCTTGTTCTAAAATGCGTGATTCTTGCTGAAGTATTACAGGGATGAGAGTGACATTTGATCAAAACCTCTAAAAATGTATGCGATCGAGCGGAGCAAGGTACGTGCGAAACAAGATATGAATGCCGCAAGTATTTTCTAGCTGGGGTTCATGGTGGAGGGCGCTGTAAGCCGTTTTTTAAATGGGTTAGGGTTAGAACCATTCTAACATGGTAAGGAGTAACATCTGAGATTATTTTCATGTTTTTCTCACCTTCCACCACCCACCCCCATATATAATTGGTATTGTGAAGCTGTTGAATGTCTATATAGATAAACTTCATAATTAATATCATTTGAAATTATTAAGTTGGACCAATTCTTGTAAAGAAATATTTAATTTGTTAATAATGAAGTCAGTTGTGTAACTAACAATAAGATACCATACAGGTATCTGAAACTGGGGTGATTGGGGCCTGGGTCCGTGCCGCAGTGCTGGATGAAACTGTAGAAGTAGGCATTAGAAATAGTGTTCATCTGCCGCAAACATGTTGTTATGCGGTGTTTATCAGCAAGAATGTGGTTCCTTACTGACCCAAAACCATGCCCACCGTACTTCACTGTGTTATTACAAAACACAAAATGCGACGCCTGGTTGATCTGTGTTTTTTAGAAAGTCCTCAACTGTCAGTTATTTTGTTGCCGCTACCAACATCTTTTCTACAGTTTTCTATAATCAGTCTTCTTAAAATGTTTTCCTGAGCGTTTTGTTAATTTGTTGAAAGCGAACGTCATCGATTTTGTCCAGAAGTTTCATGATGTATCATGTAGTTGGTAAAAGCTCGAGGCCGCCAATGACCACATCATTCCGTGGTTCCTTGCCTATCCCCAACAAAAACACTATGTCTCCACCTAGCAGGAACTTCAGAAGGTAGTAAATGAAGCAGAGACCAGAACCTGGATGAAAGCGAACTCTTCCATAGCGACATTGCGTATACAAATATTTGTTAGTTTTTTCATACAGAACCAAACAAAAGAACTTTGATTATGTCTTTGTTTTGTTCATGGCACAGTTGAACGTATCTATCTTCACATTAGTTCGATATGCTCCACCAACATGCAACTGCAGGACGTCACAGTCAAGCCAGGAAATGACCTGCTTTTTAATCAACAGTGAAGTCGCCAGAAGTGTTTCCCTGCGTGTTTCCCCGGCGTTTCCAAATTGTAACGAGATATATTGACGTCACTGAATTTGAATTATCCAATAGCCTTTCATAATGCTAAGCACTTATGGGTTTATGGACAAATGATAATTCTTGAAGTTGAGCAATCATAAATAATAAAGGATATATAACAGAGAATAAAACAGTACAAAACGATACAAGGGAAGTTAGCAAACGGGACTGTATTATTATGGGGAATTTTAACCATGGTCATACGCAATGGAAATCTCTACAGAGTATGGGGAGTGAGGACCACAAGTTTTAGATCAAGTACAATCGAGTCACATGTGGCGTCATCAGCTTGTTGCAGCCGCTATTTGGCTCCTTTATTCCAGCAGAGGAGTAGAATCAGCTTTGATGTCCAAAGTAAGCTCAGAGAAGCCATGAGCATGTAGCCACATGTGGAAGCAGGCCATTGTAATATTTACCTAGGAGGCTTAGCATAGCTGGAGAGTCTGCCTAGGTAAATATTACAAAGGCCTGTAGCTCAAATTGTGTTGATAATCCCCTGAGCAAATCTGGGCCAACACTTGCCTTGCACTCGTTCACACCCTCATGTTTCCTTTTGGACATCAAAGCCTTTTCTGTTCGTCTTTAGGAAATATTTAGCAAAGGTAGACTGGAATAACACACTGAAAATTAAGGCAGCACCAGAATGCTGGAATATCTTGTAAAGAGTAAAACTGAATGCATTGTCAATAAATTTGTTCCCTTGACAAAACAAGGGAAATGGTCCAGAAAGAAACACTTATCGAAAGAAGCCATTAGAAAAAATAAGTACAAACAAATGATGTGGAAGTCATATAGACGTACTGGAAATGATGAAGACTACAACATTTATATAGAAGCTCTTAACCAAGTTACAACTGAAAATCAGTTTTGAGTGGGGTACCACAGGGATCAGTACTGGGACCTATATTATTCTTAATTATATACCAACAGTTTGGACAATGATATAACAAGCAAGGTGTTGAAATTTGTGGATGATACAAAAGTGTTTAGAAGGATTAAACGTGATGGAAATAGACAGCATTTACAAGATGATCTTGACAGGTTGATCAAATGGTCTGCAAAGTGGCAAATGTTATTAAATTTTGGGAAATATAAATAACTTGTACACAAGCGCGGAGGCCATATCGCAAGGACATAGATATACTTGAAAGAGTACACTTCTGCTAGGCACACACCAGCCGATTTTCGGCACACACCAACCGACTAGTCGGCGTAAAAACCGTTGGCCGACAGCAGTCGGTTGGTGTGTGCTGAATTTTAGCCCAACGGTCGGCCTAATAGCGCCAACTAACGCCGATTCGAATGTTGGATCGGCAGTCGGCATTAGATAAGGAGGTATCCAGTGACAAGTCGGCGCATATCCGATGACGAGTCGACTGGTGTGTGCAGGTTTGTTGTCATAACACGACGGTCGGCGATAACTGCCAATAAGAAATCATAGCGCGATCATGTGATAGTCCTCGATACAAGTCAAGGTTAAGCCCGGCGTCTTTTTTTAAGTTTTCAAACCATTTCGGGCCACATGCTTTCATTTTTTTATTTCATATTTTACTGACCTGGCGCGTAACCAACGTTTCAGAAAGTGATAGATTATTTTTTATCCTATTGCCATTGACCATCATTATTTGTTTCGCTTGTTCTTAAAACAGGCGCCACAAATAAACCTGATTTCCAATTGACTGTAAGTTTGTTTCACGCTTCCGACAGGAATCGCCATTTTGTTTTGTGAAAAACGCTACCTCTTGTGGCGCCGCTGTACCGGTCTGGAAGGAGGTTCTGGTCTGAGAGTAAGTTCCGGTTCCGTTTTGCGTATTGCGCATGCGATTGTACATGTTAAAGGTTAGCGCCTACTTTCGGCCCGCAGCTGTACGGTCTGGAAGGAGGTTCCGGTCTATGAGTAAGTTCCGGTTCCGTTTTGCATACACACTGTACATGTCAAAGGTTAGCACCTATTTTTGGCCAGCTTAAACACGGTGTTTGCCGAAACTATGCGTGACCCAATTATATTATAGTTTACGTTAATGATACGGTTACTTTTGTAATTGTTAGTATACATAACAAACCCTCATAAGTAGCATAACTTTTAATTATTTGCCCAAAAATTTGTTTTATCTTGATGTCATTGTCTCAGAGCGTTGTGTATCTTTTGACTTCGTCAGACAGAGCTGCAATTTTCAGTGCTGTTTATACGCACAGTGGGTTTTATGGTAAACACAAATGACACAAATCTCTGTCAGTTTGGCATGTATGAAGCTGAAATTGTGTGTCTAATCTAGCAGGCCCATTTGGGGTGGTTCGTAGATTTATATTTTTTTAAATTCGTTGGGGGTGGGGATCCTGGGGGTAACAATTTATAAATGACACAAATCACTGTCAATTTGGCATGTATGAAACACCCTGGGGGGGGCAAGTAGGTCAGTGGAGTAACGGTGGTCGCTACAGTAAGTGAAAAAATGATTAATTATGTAACTCAGTCGCTGCGAGTGTCGAGCAAGGGTCAACGGTGATCCGTCACCTGAGGTCGCGTTGCTCACCACGATGTAACTCAGTCGACACATACTTCTGGCACAGGGTCAAAGTTGATCGGTCAGATGTGGTCACGTTGCTCACCGCGGGTCGCATTTGATGTACTGCGCTTGCGCGAGCATGCGCAATACGCAAAACGGAACCGGAACTTACATTTACTCTCAGACCGGAACCTCCTTCCAGACCGGTACACCGCTACCGGGCGCATATATTAAGCCTTAAAAATCCGCAAAGCGGCGCTAGCAGTGGAAAACGTTTTTGAGGAATTCGTTGGGTGAGACTGATTACACTTCAACATAACTGTTAACTGAAATGACTAAATATAACGTTCTGCGTACTGTTATAAAACATACCTCGACACTATGCGTTTCTTTGCTGGAGGATATGCTAAATGCTCAAGCCATATCGTCGTGAAGGCTGACGTCGAAGCTCCGACTTATTATGTAACAAGTTTCGTTTTTCTGATAGCCGTTTTGGCCTAATTTTTACAAATGTTTCATGTGTTTAGGTGTATGGAAACACATTGTTAACTCCGTAGTAAACACGCGTATTTATAGTGGATTTTTCCACAACGATCAAGCCGAGCACCGACAGTCGATGCGAGTTGGTTGGTGTGTGCTGGCTGGTGTGTGCGGGCAGAAGTCGGCGCTAGTCGGCGGAACTAATAATAAAGATCTATGCAAAATTTGAAAAAAAGTTGCTGAACAGTTTCTGAGATACGCCAGCTAACGGCGGACGCAGAGTGATGGCAATAGTCCCTTGGACCTTCGGCCCAAAGGACTAAAAAGGGTTGGACTCTCAATAACAGATGATAAGCCAAAAGGCTTCCTTGTCCACCTGCCATCTAGAGTTAATTATCTGGGTGGCAATCTTGTTAAACAGTACTACGTTTGGAACAAGTACGACAGTTTATGTCCGAACGTTTGGATTTTTACCCCCAAAATATAATATAAATCCCCAAAATTTCTCCACGGATCTGGAAGAATTACAGAAATGACCCAATTGGATTCCCAAAACACAGAAATCTGCGTTTCCGTGGAACTCTCTCATCCCTGGTATTACAACCATGTACAGACTTACGGTTCAGCGGTTGCCACTTTACTTCTGTCCCTCCTTGGACAACAGAACATGACTTATTTAACCAGCTGCTGGTCAAGCCACTATGGTGGTAAAGCCAGTACAGGAGGCTTAGCAGTTCACAGTATTGAAATTAATACCACTGCTGGAGTCATAACACTGCTACAGTCACACAACTCTTTGAGTCTTGATACTGCCAGCATTTGCATCGCTGGAGTCACAACATTGCTGGAATCACAACACTGCTGAAGTCAACACTGTTGGAGTCACAACACTGCTGGTGTTACACCAATGTTGCAGCCACAGCACTACTGCAGTAAACACTGTCGGGAGTCCTAAGTCACAACATTGCTCAAGGCAGAATACCACTGCGTTCTCTCAGCGACACACCAACGTGCTAAAACTTGAAACAGCATTTACATAATAGATTATAGAGCTGCAGTTCAGCAACGATTTACCAGTGTGCAGAACAGAATATTGCCAGCCTGCAGTCAAAACATTCATGAAAAGTCACTTACGCAGCGGTTATGACGTAACCGCTGCGTAAGTGACATGGCCAAACCAGAAACGATACATCAATCAAAATGTGATAAAAGTAAATTTCAGCACAACGCACAAAAGCTGTAGACTGACACACAATAAAAAGCCATTCCTGATCACCACGATTTTGTAGAAAATCTATCTGCCAGTCCCTGTTTGGGGGTTTTCTTTTGTTGGTGTGGTGTAAAAAATCTGATAATTTTTCTAATGTTCACAGCACAGAGACCAGACCTACAAGTTCAAAGAAAAAATATGTGACATTCAGACTACTGTTTTTATACTTTTAATGAAATTGTGTAATTTTACATATTTGCATTATTTTATGTTACACCAATATAATTATCATTATGGTTATAGTGCTAGTTTTTGTAATACTAAGAACACAACTTATCTACTTCACAGTATCAAGACAACACATGCTCTCTCATAACTGTATGGTTTATATCCAAAAATTATTTGCAAATGTGTTGATTTTCTGAAGTTGTGGAATTATGAAGATTTTGATTTTTATAACATTATATATTTTTTTTAAGGATACTTTTATATGATATTTTGCACATGGTCAAGGGCCAGGCATTTAATTATATCTCATAAATCCTTATTGAATTGTATATAAATCCAAGAAAATGTTTTAAAATAAAAAATCTTCTTTGTTGTAATGTTGTTATATATTGTTCGGCCACCCTGTGGCTTCTCAGTTACGTCGTACTAACGATGATCAGGATCCTGTAGCTTGCAAATTGAATTGTATATACGTGTATATACCCAACAAAATTACAGTACATCTCAGACGTTTTTAAATGAAGACCAACCAGGTTTATATAAACACCCATTCGGCGTCGGTGTAAATGATGACCAACTACGTTAGGCGGACGTGGTAGTATGACACAATACAGACTTGGCACGGAATTGAACAACGCTTGTTAGCACACGCAACCTGACATTACCAGCATCTGACACCAGCAACGCCCGCAAACTTCCTCGTACGCACTGTGGTAAATTACTGCGGTGAAAACGACTGCGGAGACAATAGACGGGCATTAATGACAACAATACGATCCTCGACATTTATGACAAAATTTATGCAAACATTTTAAAATGCTGCAACTTGCAAGTGGTTGACTTGAAGTGCGTTTCGTTTCAGTACGAGACGTGACACTAGGCCTAGACTTGTTGTTTTTAACTATTCTGGTGTATTAAAACAACTGTATAATACCAAAGATACGCAGATGTTCAACAACATATATCCTCAACAGTATACCAACTTGTTGCTATGATGCAGTCTCATTTGAAGGCAACAAGTAAAATTATTCAACGCCGTCTTGCTGGATTAGGGCGCCATTGTCGTAAACATGTATAATTTATTGTGTGCCGTCTTCGCTAGGTGGCATCACTATCACGACGATTTCGTGGCGGCGGTGTTTCGTTGAATTTCTCGAATTTCTGTTTACATCAATTCCTATACAGTGTATATACAATGTGCATGGCGGTGTCAATAGTTCGACATAGCTATGACCTGTGTCATCTTCGTATAGTGTCAACTGTCACCCTTGCCATGGCGTCATCGCTGAAGACGACATGTTTATTTATTTATGTCAGGTGATGGGCGTGGCTAAAATAATGCCTACGACTACGTGGCCCCAGCCGTAGCCTCTGCTGGTGAGACGGACTCAATCAATGTCATTTTGGCCTACATATTATCCAGTGACGCACACGCATATGGCTGCTTTATATACGCATTCTAGGTGCACGAGCACCGATTTTCTCCAGCGTCGTCGACTGTCAGCGTGACGCATTCCTTGGGTTTAATTATAATTGTGGAATATTGTCAACAAGATGGATATTGTTAAACTATCAAACATTTTTTCATAATGTTATATATGTGATAATAATAATTATTATATATTTTAGGAGTTGCCGGGACACAATATTATGTCAGTTTGTAGGAGGGTCAAATTTTTAAACCGTTTATACCAGTTTTATATTTTTTGTTAGGTCTATTGCCATTTTTGAAGAAAAAAAACTATAATCAACACTAAATCACTGCTGCCATATTAAATTAGTGTATATTAATATTTATTTCATATATTTTTTCTGTGTATGGTTTGTTGGATACAACATCATAACATAGGTGGTGAAGATTTTTTTACTTAGAAAAGTAGAAATAATTCATCCAGTAAAGGGTTAACAAGTTTCTTTTTTAGTCACCGTGGAACACGTATAGTCTATAGATGGACATGCATGTCAATTTGGAACAAAAGTTAACTTATCCAGAACGCGAGCACCTCCATAATCACCTTAAAACGTTAATAATTATTAATAATGCACGCAAAACATAGTATAATTTTGGAAAATTCCACAATAAAATTTGAATTAACAATGAATTCTGACGTAAAATAGTTGTCAATCAGTGGTAGTGTTGCATGAAAGAAATATTTCCAAACAGTATTAAACACATGCTTTCATCAAAACCACGCCACAGGTCAGTCAGTAACTGATGATGTAGCCTAGAATATTTGTGTGCCACGAACTCTGGCATTAAGCCAGCATTTCTAGGCTGACCTTGGGATGGTCACACTTGGCAGGCTGCCAAGATGACCACTACTAGCAGGTGTTCATAGGACCAGGTCAAGTTCAGTAATAATCAACAAAGAACAACATCAGATGTGCAGCACCATGCCATATTAGTCACGCATTATAATAGAGCCAATTTATCTTGTATGCAATTACTGAATGAATTGCTGAATTAACAGTCCATATGATTATGTCCTGTGTGTTGGTGTGTGTAGGGGGGTGTGTGTGGTAACAATCACCACTGGTTTATCTTAAACACCGAACAAGCACAGGTGGTGGTTACTGTATGGTATACAAAATTAACATAAAAATTACAAGCAAACTTTTGGTGGTAAATTCATATTGGCTTGTAGCAGTAATGTCACTCTCATCATCATCCCTGTAGTCCTTGATATTGGTCATCGATTTGTTGGATTTCCTCCTCTTTCCATAACTACTCCCATTTCACAGCAGGCTCCACTCCCACCATCTCTTTCTCTCACTCTCCACTCCCCTCCCATTTCCACCATCTCTTTCTCTCATTCTCCATTCCTCTCCCACACCCACCATCTCTTTCTCTCATTCTCCACTCCCACCATCTCTTTCTCTCATTCTCCACTCCTCTCCCACACCCACCATCTCTTTCTCTCATTCTCCACTCCTCTCCCACACCCACCATCTTTCTCTCATTCTCTACTCCTCTCCCACACCCACCATCTCTTTTTCTCATTCTCCACTCCCACCATCTCTTTTTCTCATTCTCCACTCTCCTCCCACACCCACCATCTCTTTCTCTCATTCTCCACTCCCACCATCTCTTTCTGTCATTCTCCACTCCCACCATCTCTTTCTGTCATTCTCCACTCCCACCATCTCTTTTTCTCATTCTCCACTCTCCTCCCACGCCACCATCTCTTTCTCTCATTCTCCACTCCCACCATCTCTTTTTTTCATTCTCCACTCCCCTCCCACACCCACCATCTCTTTCTCTCATTCTCCACTCCCACCATCTCTTTTTCTCATTCTCCACTCCCCTCCCACAACCACCATCTCTTTCTCTCATTCTCCACTTCCACCATCTCTTTCTCTCAGTCTTCACTCCTCTCCCACACCCACCATCTCTTTTTCTCATTCTCCACTCCCCTCCCACACCCACCATCTCTTTCTCTCATTCTCCACTTCCACCACCTCTTTCTCTCATTCTCCACTCCCACCATCTCTTTCTCCCATTCTCCACTTCCACCATCTCTTTCTCTCATTCTCCACTTCCACCATCTCTTTCTCCCATTCTCCACTCCCACCATCTCTTTCTCCCATTCTCCACTCCCACCATCTCTTTCTCCCATTCTCCACTCTCACCATCTCTTTCTCTCAGTCTCCACTCCTCTCCCAATCCCATAAAATCTGTCTTCATACATTCCTCCCATCTCAGTCATGGTCTTCATCTTCTCCTTCTACCAGCCCTGCTGATGACACCCGCTCTCTTCGTTAGCTCTTCCTCTTCCATTCTTTCCACATGTCCAGCCCACTTCAAATATAGCCCATGGGAAACATTCCAATTCATTATACACCCTGAAATATGCCCAATAATAACACCCAGAATTATATCGATATTCAGACTTCAGCTGTGGACTCACACATTTATTTCTTGTAAAAACAATTTGTTGTTTGTGAGTGTCCTGACATAAACTGGCATGGCTACATACATTAGATTGTCTCTAAAAATGTTCGTAGGAAATTTTCTTTGTAATTTTTAAATGCATCAGTTAGATACCCTGCATCTTGATGAAAACATGTTTCAGGGGTCACCCTTTGAACCCACAAAGGGGTATTGACTACTGAACTAGTCTTTCTGAGAATGTGTTTACTACTCTGGTTTAGCAAATCAATAAACAGTTTCCAAATGCAGCTCCATTCTCAGGGTCCCATGTAAATTAAACCATCAGTCGATTATTCTAAATAATACAGCTGGATGACATCAAATTGCTCTAGCAAAGTAACATTTGTTGATAATGAACAAATCAGTGTACATGTCTACGTTCTTAGCAGAGAATGCAACTTAGTCCCTAGCTAGTAGAATCACTTCCTTGTAACTATAGCATGCAGTGGACTGTCAGTCCTGCTATATAGACCAATGTCTTGTTCCTTGACTGGACATCACCCCATCCATGGGTAATTACCCCCTGGTGACCACTTGCTGACCTTGGTCCCCTATAAGGTTAACCTCTGCACCAGGGGTAAAGACCACAACTTGACCATTGTTGAGCTTCCATTTCCTGGCCCTTTGTGTTCTGTCTGGTCCACTTGGCAGTGCTGTGATTGGGTTGAGTAGATGGCGTTGTTGTCTCGGTGATGTTGTTTTTTGGTTGTTGTCGTAATAATCATGTTTTAAAATTACCTAAATTTGTCATGCACAATCTTCCATCATGCACAACCTTAGAAGGATTAAAGGTTCGGAGAAGATTACAGGTTTATTTAAAATGAATACAATGTAAATATGTTGTGGCAGTTGCAAGATATAATTTGCAAGCATGTGAGTTTGCTTAATTGCTCACAAATCATGACTATTAAGTTACGCTAACTACTAGTTTCATGATAACATTTTGGTTGGTAGATAGATGTCACTATCTAGGTAAATTAGTCAAATCATGGTCCAGGTAAGTGTATTGTGAGTTCTTTTCAAGTCTGCACATGTTCGTCAAGTTGTCTTCCTTGCTCTAAGATTGATACCACAATACAGATGTCATACTGACCACCAAGGCTCTCAAATAATTAATGTTTAATAATATCTATGAAAGATAACATGCTAGGGCTTATATTTAAGTACAGAGTAGTTATTAGTAACATTGTCAAATCCTAACCCATCTTCACCTGACATGACCTGGTGGCTTTGTTAGTTGAATCGGGAGTGATTTAAATAATACACTCAGTTCTCACACGATGTGGACACAAACAACTCGAATGCAGGTCGACCAAACACAGTCATACAATTATGTTCACAATAAGCAATAGATCGCAATAGATCATACGGAACATATCAAATGATATACACAATGAACACTTGACAACAGTTATTTTATTTATAGTCGTTATACGGAATGTTTTATAATTTCAATAGGTTAACCAATATGTTAACCAATATGCAGCTCAAATTATATGGGTTTCAAAATGTATAATGAAACTTGCAAATACATTCATATTCAATGATTTTTAAAATATGCTAATAAATCACAATAGAGGTGGTTTAACACTTGTACAGAATTTATTTTGTTGTCAACAAAATATGTTATAAATACTAAATTCAGAAAGGCAATATCATGTAAAGCAGTTGTTAGACCAGTCAACCGATGGAAATCATTGTATGCTGCCTTTATGGGGTTGGATGCAATCACAAAGAATGGGGTGTGAATCTCTGCACTGCTGCTCAAAGCCTGGCCAGTTTTGTTCATTGTATCTATATACAATCTGAAGTCTGACCACATTCCAAACACTTCTTTTGAACACCAGCAGTGCTCTGATTAATGCTGTCTCCACCTGTGTCACAGCTAAGACATTCCTCACACTCACACCTCTACTGGGTTGTCCAAGTAGGGCTGCCCATGGCCCAAATGACAGACAATGTCCACTATGACACAGCAAGTTCACCAGTGTGTCCACTTAGTTGGTCACAGAGTCCACGGTCATAGCAAACATGCTTGGACACAAACTTGTTGACCAGTGTTTACAGTAATTGCTAAAATGCGACTAAAATTGTCAACTCATGTCACTGTTTACTCTACCTAAGCTGCCCCCGAATTTGGGCAGAATTTACTCTTTATCACGGATTATCATCTTTCACCTGAAATGCCCCCTGGTGGAAGATTGATGTCACTGAGGAATTAATTTGTACACAGGTCATTGCTTTATATGTAGCATAATGATATCAATGGCAGACAGAGGGAACTGGAGACTGATGATTGAAGCCACTAATGTTCGACCCCAATGGCCGCCATGAACGAATGAACGAATTGATATCACGCACTAAGACATAGCAGAGTTGTACTCGCTTCTAAAGAATGCTACTTTCTACGGAGTAACTACTTACTACGGAGTAACTACTTAAGTAACCCATGTTAAAGTAACAAACTCAACCCACTAAGAAAAGAACATTCAGAAAAACTATTAAAGCTATGTACTCTAATATATAATTTATTTTGTAGCAAAATAATGTATTATTTATGACTGATCTTTTAAATAATAATTATATTAGAGACCATTATTGTTATTGTCCTCTTTCTTGTCCCATCTTCTTTTTTTCATGGATATTCCCTAAAATTGCATCACAAGAGTTTCCTTCAAAAACTGGTGCTCATATATTTATGGACTTTTTAGACATCACAGTATTTTTAACATAGGTCATATATAGACAAAGGAAACTTATCCTGCATTAGTCCCTGATTGCTAATATCGTACATTACAGTGTGACTGGGGAACAAATTCAATGGAAGAGAGACCTTCTATAAGCTATTGTCATTTATTCAAATTCATGGGCATTGTGGCATGTTATATATATATATTGGTTTTGTCAATGTCGTAAATCATTAAATATTACATATTTTTTTATAAAACTCAATGCAGGCAGAGCAGGATTTCACATGGGCCAAATGCACACATTATGAAAGGTCGTACAAACCGGTGATACAAGGGCAAATTTGACAATAAATATAACACCAACTGTTTCACGCTTGTCAGGTATCAAAGTCAATGAGAAAAGTCAACTAGGCCAAAAGTCAATGGTTCACACTGAAATAGTGTTCTCAGATAACACCATGAGTAGATAAATTAAATAAAAAGATGAAACATGAATGGATCAACTGAGTGAGTCAGAGGGAGGGTTCTTTTGTTGTGGTTCAGTCAACTCCAGATTCCCGCTGTGATAAAGCCCCCAGCTTGAACCAGTGACATTCAAACCAGTATGGCAACACACTGTGAAATATGGGCTTCTACTGGTAGTCTCCTTAGTGCAGTCAACAATGACACTGATGACTTTGTAAGGGCAAACATTTCAGACCATGTACAAAAAGATGGACTAGATAATAATGTATTTAACATGAAAGATAAATAAATGCACACATGAAGTAGTAAGACTAGTAAGCAAGTTACAATAATATACCTTGAATTTGGCAGTCTAGGACGCAAAGGCAGTTGACTATGACTTATGTTTTTGGGGCACCATTACTATAAGTATAAGGTACAGTCTATTTGGCCTTGGACCATAACCACCATTGTTTAATTTCCGAGACACAATCGCCAGTTGCCAGGGTATTATTGCAAATGACTGCACGAGCTTGCCAGATTTGACACCTGTAATCCCTTTAGTGAAGCATCAGCAGACACTACCCCTGGATAGAAATCTTAACACCCCCATAAAAATTACACTTGTGTACATAATTCATGTCAGTATACTGCACATTCAAAAAGGTTGCCACCCGTTGGTTTAAACAGCATGAAACTTTTGAATAGTTTTGATATGTGTGCATTTGATATCTGATCTAGCTAACCATGTCATCATTGAAAAAAACATATTGCGTAGATCTTGTGAATGATCATATTGATAAGACGTCACTGACTTACTGAATGAATGTCTGTGTCATAGTACATGCTTGCCTGCTCATGTAAGTAACAAATAACCAAATTGCTAAATGTCCTGTTTCCAAGAGTGTACCAGATTCGCTTTCCTTTCTGTAAGACGATACCTTTTTATTATGCCATTTTATTTGAGATCTTGTCCCATCTATGTGTTTTTTAAACCAGGATAAAATGCACTCTACACCAAGAATCTGACCCTTTTGATTGGCTGGAAACAATAATTGCAACAATGTAACCACAGACTGATTCGCCATCTAAACAGCTTGTAACGTGGATTTATTTTATCACTTATTTAAGTTATTATCGGAACAATTTTTTCGCGAAATACTGATGTTATTCTACACAAAGATGCCAACTGATATATATAAATGTATCATATGAGAAAAGAAACCAATGTTAGATTATAGCATGTGATGGGCCATTAAAACTGGTATTACCAGGGTATGCATTTACAAGGAAACTGCCACATCCATGTTTGACAAAGCCTGTGAACTCAGTATCTGTCTTAACTGAGTATGCCTTTAGGTTGAAAATGTTTTATTTCACAACATGTATAGGTTTAAATATCCATGGAATTAAAACTTTATTTGGTGAACTCTGCACATGGGGAGATGGAAATGGAAGTATTTCTATAATCTATACTAATAATCACGGGCTGAAACCAGTGCTATTCAAAATGTACTTACACACCGTGCGATCAATGTCATTAACTGGAATAATTTCAACAATGCATTTATAACAATAACAATTTACAGAATTTAGCAAATTGTTAAATCCAGCATATGTCATGCAATGTTTATTATGCTCTTCTGAAGAAATCTGAGACATAATCCCACAAGGAAAATCTCAAAGGATACTATCTCTATATATATATATATATGGAAAAAAACCAACATTTAACCGATTCTTCCAAGCATATTATTGTAGGTTTTGTTCCACACAGCTGTCACTGTGAAACCACATTTTGTTAGATAATTGTTCTACACTGAAGAACTTACCCGCTATCTGTAGGACTCTCTAGCTGGTCACATTTTATGTCAATCTGAGACGTAGACTGTCCCGTCGGTAAGTTGTCAATAGGTAGCGCCACCTGGGCCATCGGTGCAGAATTAGGATCCGATTAAACCAACTGCAACATAAGAAACAGATGTAAGTATTGTGCTGCACGACAGTCAAATGACGTGCAATATGTGACAGTCACTGCTGGAATGTGCTGATTAAAATTAATATAAGTTCTTGTTTAACATTTAGTAAAGCTGCTTCCTTAATTGGTTTAGCTAACAGTTGTAGTCACCAGGGGCCGGTTACACGAAGCGGCTAAGAACGTTCTTAACACTAAGATAATTGTCTTAGTAAATGACACGATTTTAAAAATATATAAGCGAACATAGAAGTTACTGCAAACACGTTACGCTAAGTAATTGCGTAACTTTAAGTACACTTCACAAAACCGACCCCAGGTAGTTTTGTTTTTTCGCAAAATAAAATATGAAGTGAAACATGCAAAAAATAAAACGTGTGAGAACCCTTCAACTGTTTTGGCTATAACAAGTTACATTGTGAGAAGCTTAAATTGCAATGCCTACATGCGTGGGAAAATGTGCCTGCACCTAATGACATGGCAGAAGTCATATGGAGCAAGGATGCAATGTACTGTCAGGGAGCCAACCACTGACCAAGGTTTCACACTGGTTTAAACTTGGGGAACACTGTCTCAAGCAGGTTCTTTAAGTAGCCTACTGCCTTACAGTTACACCCATCTGTGAAGCAACAATCCACTTGTGTACATTAGCATCACATGGAAAATTGATTACCACTCGACTGTCTCTCAGGACTATCTAAAACAATATAACATTAATTATAGGAAATTACTCCAAGCAAATGAACCTCGAAGGAGAGGCATTTGTAAAGAATACTCAAGAGTTAGCATATTAGATGAAAAATTATGTCAACTATTGTCATGTGGTGCGTGGCTGACTACAGTAACAAAATGGTCTGTCGACAGTTTGCGTAATGGATTACATTTACACAACTGCCTGATTTTGTTCTTCTTATGTCAGTGGTGACAACATTTGACAAATTACTGTGATAGTAAGACCTCCATTAAAATGGCTTGTGCTAAAACAAAACCTACACATCTTATATCACGCCATGTTGACAAAGTACACACATCTTTAAGCAACAGCATGTAACTTGAGCTACTGTGGACAAAGTGTACCTCGACATAATCTGTCAGTCACCACCAAAGTCTAACAACCTCTTGGAAGCAAAACAAAAACAAGTGGGGTGCAAAGTTTAGGGTTTGTTTTGACAAGACAACGGGTGTATACTGCTAGTGTGGAAAAGGCATTTTGATAAGGGTGCATCATCAACATGAAACTCCCCAAGAAGCTGGTGACAGACTCAGATGTCTGGTAAGGTGAAAAGGTCATGAAACACCCTGATAGACATATTCTAGTAGTAAATAAATGATGATAACAGTGACCACATTGCACCGAAGCAAGGCTGGTGGTGTGGTTGCTATTGTTTTTGTTAGAATTATCAAAATTGATCATAAACCATTGATATGCAAAAACTGTGCATATTAATTAGTTACTACTCTGGTCTGCTTGTTATGACAGAAGAACAAGTCAGAAACTTGTGGTGAACGCATGCTTTGTGACGTTTTTCTCCTACACAAAAGCGTCCTATTTAATATTTATCGCATACCAATTTACACCCTACTGACATGCAGCAAATTACTAGTAACATTTTGCTTTTTCAAAAAAGGCTACCAGGTAGTCACTTTATTATGAAGAAACAAAATTTAAGTATTTAACAAGTTAGTGTAAATAATCCTTACTTAGAATCCTCCAACTATTACACATCCCTACAAAGAACCTAAAAGTAAACATCAAATTCCAGACACAACACTTTGTTACCCAGACTTATTAAATGGAACACAAAAACACCCAATCACAAGCCAAGTTTGCATCGGTTTCGTGCCAACGAACAAGAATGTCCTATCTTGATATGGTTCATTGTCACTTGAAAATCATGGAAATGTTGAAAACAAGTGTTGGCTGAAGAGTTTGCTGAATTGCCTACAGGTCAATACAGACAGTAAATACTCAACTTACTACACAGCTTAACCAACACGATTAATGCTTCAAAGAGGAAGAACCACTTCAAAACATGAATGGCAAGAAATTCCTACTTATATGCGAGAAGGGGTTGGTGCTTGTAGTACACCCATATTCTTCTAGTTACATCTTTTTCAGCATTTCTATTAGAAGCAACAAATCAGAAGTCAACTTTATACTGCAGAGCTATAGTCTGAATATAATGAAACATGACACTTTATTGTTAAAACTGTTGATATCGTCATGTTATCTGTTCCCAGGGCAATTACTGTGATCTTCTGCACTCCCTCCATACATGTCTGCCTGGCTGACGGCCAGAAATATATAATGTTCAACACCTTTGCCCTATGATAGCTACGTAAATATAGCACTGTTGTTATTGCCCTGAACAGGAGGCTGGAAGTCTGACTGCACCACTAGATGGTGGAGTCAGACCACAACTAGGTACACCTGCACCTGGCTGTCTCTGCCCACCAGTTGCGCCACCACTGGTCTAAATATCTGGCCCCGTTCCAATCTCCACTCAACAAGAAGAAAGGAATCACACCTCGACAAACCTAATTAATTAATCATGTCAAACATCACTAATTAATGTCAAACACCGCTAATTAAAGTCAAATATCACTAATTAATGTGAAATATCAATAATTTGTTTAACAAGAAATAACGCCTCTGAAATTTTTTTTGGCATACATGATATACGTATGTCACATACATAGTTTAGCCAAGGGTGGCTATAAAACCTTTGTAAACATTGCCTATGGGCCCTTTGAGTGTCTGGTCAGCACAACAATGGGTTATATGTAAACGCAGGAGTTGCAAAAGTAAAAATAGATGTAGTTTGTGAACGCTGTTCTCAGTGAAACAAGGCCAATGCCAGCCAAGTTCAATATTGTCTATTCAGTTGATTAAACTAAGTTCAATCTAGCTCACTTCATAAATATATAGAATTACTTTATCAATAAAGGATTCTGGCTATAAAACCCCAACCCCGGACCCTATCGAGACCATGATAGCTATAGTGAGACCATATTATAGTTATCATGGTCTCACTTAAAAAATTGTCAATGTTCAGGTTGTATGTATATCGAGAGTTTGGATGGTCTCACAAGGTTGCAACGTCCATAAAAACGTTACGCCTTTAGCAACTAGTTCACCCCTCCCACCTTCCTACCAACAAGTGATGTTTTACTTGTGATTTTTACTGACATAAAAACTCGCCTCAATTTGCATTAACATGTCTCATTTACTGGGTGGCGTCATTCTATCAATTTATTTCGCCGGCGATACATGTTGATGACCAACACCCCCTAATAATGCTTTTAAAACACATTTTGGGACATTGCAAACCGATACAACCACCATATCACCCTTAATATCATTCTTTTCTAGAACATTCCACAAAAGTCAGTAAAGGACATAGTCAGTCGCCAAGAGATAAAACAGAGTCTGGGACAGGGCTTACCCAGAGACTTGTCTGCCTTAGACTTAGAGGGGGCCAGCTGGCCACTAGATTAACTACTATGTATCGCAACTGGTAGTGACACAAATCAAATGGATAAATATTAATTAACTAAATAGCTCAAATGACACTGGTTTGTCATGAAAAACTAAACTGGTCAATATTGGCTGTGATTGACGTGAATGTAAGCGTGCTAAAAGGCACACTTTTGTCTAATTCAAGACTGGCAAAAAAGAAACTGATTTGGTTGGGACTCCTTATTATGACTAGATACCTGTCAATGGCACAAGAAACAGGGCAACAGAATCAGGATGTAAGGAGCCAAACAAGGACCAAAAGTTGGCAAGATGACATCAGGGTAGAGGACGACATATAGCGGAACTGGTTGAAAACAGACTACTCTGCCAGGGAGAACCGTGTTTACAGACAAGACGTTTTGAAGTCCTCTCTGTAATTTATAGAGCAGAACGGTTCAGCAGAACTACAAGTACAACAAAACTGTGACGTTCTTTAAAATGTCACTTTGACATATATATTTATAGACAAATATATTGACACACTACTGCGATGTGTCATCTTAAGATATTTCAGGAATGTTGACAACAGCTACAGCAGTAAAACCTACCTCAAAGACTGATGCTGGACAAGTGGTCTTGGCAGTGACCACACAGGGCATGTACTAAGGAGTGACCAGTGGTCAGAATGGCAGATTCACCAAGGGTCCAATGTCCAGTGAGGGGGCTGCCACACAATAGCCCAACCTTCCACCCCCACTAGTGGGCTGGACCCTCAGTCTGCCTCAAGAACAGGTTACATAGGGTGATACAAATGGCACCCATTGTTGGGCTCAATGGCTACACTCCATGGGATAGGCACGGCAGATATTTTAAGAACTGTTTGTGTCTTCGGTTGGAAACCAATAATTGTACAGCATCCGCCAAAATTCACACACAATAATAGACTAGCTATAACTAGAACTATTATTAATCAAAAACTGGAAACCACTAAAAGAAGCCCCGGGATCTCCACAAGTTTGTGTGTACAGCATAACATGTACTCCAGACAATTTCTCATTGTGCAAAACCAGAGAATGTTGAGGAAGTGGTATTGTAGATTTAAATAGCTTGAATCATAACAATGACACAATCCTGCTTTCATGGGCGACCTCGGGTGACACTGCCAACAATGCTGAACAGGGACTTGAACAAAGTTGGGTTGCAACTGCACAGTTCCGGGAATATCATGGCATAAGCGAATCTTACATCATTTGAAATGCGAACATGCTTATTATATGTATATGTATATATATATATATATATAAATAATTATATATATAATATATAATTGGAAGTGTATTATGTCATTTATGAACCAGGTATCGATACAAAAGAAAAGGCTTATGTGCCCCTGGCAAGTTGCCTAATCTGGCTGCAGGTTTGAGAACAGCATGGCACTGCCTTGACAATCACATTAATGAATCGACCATTTGCTAAATTGCATTGTACTAGTAGGTTCTCAAATGAATTATATTATAAAACAGCATCATAACTTAATGGAAATTCTTTACCTTTCAGAGAAGCAGTAACTTGAATATAATATTATTATAACTATTACTACAAATAACATTTACAATCTCCTTGACCCAATACGACCCTAAAGGAAAAGGCGTCATGCCAGTAACATAATATTCAACTACAGAAATGATTTTTAGTTTAGCATCACAAAGGCACAATGTCATAGTCAAATATATGCTTTTTCACATATATATTATAATATTAATTATAAATCTATATTATTATATTGTAGTAACATCCAAGTTCTTCAACAGGTTGCCTTCATACGTGAATATTTAGGCCCTGATGATGATGTTAATTTTTAAATTGTGTATGTATGTAAACTTTTACCAGATCAATTTCAATAATGAATTATAACAATAAAATGTGTACAGTAACTAGAGTTTACTTAGACTGCAAGGACTGCTCAAGGTGTCTGAAACTTTTATTTTTCTCTGCAAACAATTAAATATATTGATCTCCACTAACCTCATTATGAAATATGGCTGCAATGACTGGCTACAAATTATAAGCACAGTTTCTGTATCACAGCGGGGGCATGGCAGGAGTTTGGTTCTAACGAATTGTGGGAGTTGGGCAGTTTGTTTCAAAAATAACTGGGACATTGACTAAAAAATAGTGGAATGCTGCTCCCCTAAAAAAACAGGTAGGGGATGGTTGAACCCAAAAAAACATGTGGCAGATGGGTGACTCAGACACCTGTATTACCCACTCCCCCCATCGTTTTGTCTTACATTTAAAAATATTGGGTTATAACCATATTTTAACAGTTCTGGATTTTGCAAATTAATGACTGCAGTGTTTACTATTGCTGACAAAGACATAGTCATTAGCATTAGATTAGTCATACATAGTCATAGATGTAGTTTTGACATAATGACAGTGAATACTATAAAATACTAAACAAATAATATAATAAGGGATATAAAACTAAAGAAGGTCATGGCAACCTACAAAAAAAAACCAAGGACAAAAAGTAAAACAGATCTTGATGATGAAGTTTGGACATGCACAGGGTGTAAACAAAACTTCAAAGGACCAAACCATAAACTGCTAGAGTGCGAGTTTTGCGAGAAACATTTTTGTATTGAATGTGTGGATATAAACGATAAAGAATATAAACTAATGACAGACAAACAGCAAATACATTGGTTTTGTCCACCCTGTGACTCAAAAGTAATGAAAAATCTCAAGAATGAAAAGAGCTGTGAGGAGAGATGCGAGCAATTCCTAAAGAAAGTGGAAGACAGAATATATGAATTAGAAAAAGAACTTGGATCCAAAGTCGACGAGAAAAGAGTGAGAGAAATTATCTCAGAATCCAAGGTAGAAGAAAAGAGCCCAACACAAGTCCAAACAAAGCTAACGATTAACCCAAATGAAGTGAAAAAAGTAGTACAACTACAAGTAAAGGAGCAAAACATTGAAACAAATGAAAGAGAAAAAAGATTAAACAATGTAATCATCTTCAACCTACCAGAAACAACATCACAACTAAAAACCACAAGACAACAACATGACAAAGAACAAATCCTAGAAGTCTGCACAGAAATAGACAATAATTTTACAGACACTGACATCACAGAAATCCGGCGGCTCGGGGAAGCCAAAGAAAATGCAAACAGCCCCAGACCAGTACTGATTACAGTAACGCACATTGACAAAAAACGCACCCTTCTTCGAAAGTTCCATCACATCAAGGACAATGATAAGTTCAAAAATATAAAAATTGACCACAACAAAACCAAACAAGAAAGAGAAGAATCTAAAAAGCTCTATGAAGAAGCAAAGAGACAGGAAGCAGCAGATGAGTCAGGGGAATACCTGTACAGAGTGAGGGGTTCACCATGGGAAAGAAGAATAAAAAAAGATAAGGAAAAGCCAATAAAGAGTACACATCCACCTAGAACAACAGATGGGGAAACGAACGTAGACAAATATAATCTTAATGAGATAGGCAGCATTCAGTGTTTTTACACCAATGCTGACCAATTAAGGAACAAACAAAATGAATTTGAACAGAGAATCAAAGAACTAAAACCCCACATAATAGCAATTAATGAAGTAAAACCCAAAAACCCTAAATGTTCTGTAACAACACCAGAATTTTCCTTAGAAGGTTACATGTTATTCTAAAAAAATTTAGACAATACTGAAGGAAGAGGTATTATAATATATGTGCTAAATTCCCTGCATGCTGAGTATATAAACCTAGTCACAATTTTTCAAAGAATGCTTATTTATAGAAATCAAATTAAAGAATAAAAACAAACTTCTTTTTGGATGCATATACAGAAGCGATGGGGGATCTGAAGAAAATAATGTAGAACTTCTAAATATGATCAGATCAATATCACAACATAAATACTCTCACATCGTAATTACTGGAGATTTCAACCTCCCTGAGATAAATTGGAATCATTGGACGACCAAATCAAATAACCCCAACAATTTAAACTTTAATTTTTTGGAATGCCTTAGAGACACCTTCATGGTTCAACATGTGTCAAACCCCACCAGAGGACGAGGCACAACTAACACAAACCTGTTAGATCTGATTCTATCTAATGACGAAGATAATGTAGGAGAATTAGAGTACCTTAGCTCTCTGGGCAAAAGTGACCATTGTGTACTCAAATTCAGTATAGTGTGCAACTTTATAACAAGTAATTATACTAAAAAAAGGAAGCTGTATAATGTGGCAAACTATGATGCAATGAGAATAGAATGTTCAAATATTAACTGGGAAGAAAAATTTAAAGACTGTAAGGATAATGTTATCGATCAATGGGAAATCTTCAAAACAGTACTAAACTCACTAGAATATAAATATGTACCTCAAAAAATAGTTCCAAATAATAGAAAGGGAAACTTCCCCCTGGATGCTAATACAAGAAAACTAATTAGACGTAAAAATAGATTATGGACAAAATACATGGAAACAAGGGATGGAAAAAAATATCTAGAGTATTGCAAAAGCAGAAATAAAATCCGAGCTCTAACCAGAAAGTTCCGAAAGGAATTTGAACGAAATCTAGCATCCCAAACCAAGAAAAACTCCAGTCTTTTGGAAATATTATAAATCAAAAACTACAATCAAACAAGGAATTGGGGAACTGAACACAGACCCCACCAACCTAAAATCTCAAACAACAAATGAAGATGAAGAAAAACCAAATATACTTGCTGACTATTTCTCCAGTGTATTCACCAAAGAACAGTCAGGGCCTATACCAACCATACCTAAAGTAAACAATAAACATGTGATGGACAAATTAAAACTAACTGAAAATATAATACTACTGACGTTAAAACAACTTAATATTAGCAAATCGCCTGGCCCAGATGGAATAGGTGCCAGGCTACTAAATGAGTTGTCTGCAAGTATTTGTCAACCCTTAAAACAAATTTTTGAAACGTCGATTAAAACTTCCTGCATTCCCAATGACTGGAAAGAGGCTAAAATATCAGCAATTTATAAAAAAGGAAACAAGAAATTAGCTAGTAACTACCGCCCAATAAGTTTAACAAGCATAGTTTGTAAATGTATGGAAAAAATTATTAGAAATCACATCACAAACTACATGAAAGTAAATAATCTATTTAGTCAAAAACAATATGGATTTATATCTGGCCGATCAACAGTACTACAATTAATTAAAATAATAGATGACTGGACTAAAGAAATGGATAAGGGCAACCACACTCACTGATGTTATATATATGGATTTCCAAAAAGCCTTTGACACCGTGCCACACAAAAGATTAATTACCAAATTAAAAAGCTTCAACATTTCAGAAGAACTGATTAACTGGATAGAATCATTCATCACAGATAGAAAACAAAAAGTTTCAGTAAATGGAGAGTCTAGCTGGAAAGAGGTAATATCAGGGATATCCCAGGGTTCCGTTCTAGGACCCTTACTTTTTGTTCTATATATTAATGACCTCCCAGATCTAACAAATTCAAATACATTTCTATTTGCTGATGACATAAAGATATTTAGAACAATAACACATGTAGATGATCAGGATGTACTTCAACATGATTTAAGCATACTAGAACAATGGAGCGACAAGTGGTTGTTAAAATTCCATCCCGATAAATGTGTACACATGGAAATTGGGAAAAATAATATCGGTGAAAGTAAATATTTTATGGCAACAAATAATGTCAAACATGCTCTTGTCACCACAGACAAACAAAAAGATTTAGGAGTAATTATTGATTCAAAACTTTCTTTTGATGATCACATCAACCAAGTGGTTAATAAAGCAACCAGAATGACAAAAGTAATCAGAAGAACTTTTCAATTCTTAGACACATACACTTTCTTGCCACTATACAAGACTATGGTTAGATCCCACCTAGATTATGCAATAGCAGTATGGTATCCATTTAAGACGAAACATAAAATAGCCATAGAAAATGTCCAGAGAAGAGCCACAAAAGAACTACCTGGTATGAGGGACTTATCATATATTGAAAGACTAAAATTACTTAAGTTACCCACATTAACATATCGTAGATTAAGAGGAGATATGATTGAAGTGTATAAAATAATGCATAACATGTATGACAACAAATCTGCACCAAACCTTCCTAAATGGGAGGATGTGGCATCACGATCCAGTAACAGAGGACACTCCCATAAACTGTTCAACCAAAGAGCAAAACTAAATATAAGATAAAATGCATTCCCACTTAGAGTGGTTGAACCATGGAACAGTTTACCTGATTCAGTAATACAAGCAAAATCAATAAACTCATTTAAAAACCGCCTTGATAAATTCTGGTCAACCCAGGAGATATTATACGACTATGAAGCCCCACTAACATTAAGCACTGGAACCGGAAAACACAAACTCTTAATACTAGACCCCGAAGAAGATCTGATCATTGAGGAACCGAGAGGATCCTGCGACCAGAACAGTCCTAAGGTATCCTAAGGTAAGGTAATAGTCGTGTGTAACTTTTCCCAGTAGGCCTAGAGGTCATCATGACCGTAGTCGATTACAATTAAGCACCCTGACCCTGAGTCCTGACGTGATTGGGATGACCAATGTCGATGCCTGTGTGATCGCCTATAACAGTGACGTCAAACGCCGAAAAGAATGTTCTGTTTATAGTCGCACTGACCCTGTTTAGTCAACGACCGGTTATTGGCTCTAGTACACGCTGCCGTATCGGTGTAGCCGTGGGTACACGCGTACTCTGTACCATTCGGCTGGCTCGGTAATTCACTGCACATAGCCAGAGCCCATTGCTGCCACGCTTACAGTTACAACTTACAGTCGCACACTGAATGTGACGTGTGAATCATGACGATCGAATCGGAACATACTTTTACTCCCATCGATACCTATCTTGGTGAAAATGTGTTCAAACTTTTAAATATTGCAACGTGGTATGTCACGCCCACGCCCCAGCCGACGAATTCATTCAATATTACAATAAACTACATCAACCCTACGCCGCTACGGCTACGACGTTCAATATGTGTTTTTCTGCATAAACACAACACATTCGAATATTAAAGTAGGCCTACCTTGTCTTTAACAGGCAGATGTTCTTCGTTCGCACAGTCGACTGTTTTGTTCGGCAATTCAGTGTACGGACACCAGGTTGGACCGTTGGGGATCCAAATTATGAGTCGACAGGTAGACCACTGCCAATCAACTACCACTACCAGGTTCAGGTTCAGCGGGTGTGGTTCTTATTCATTCGTCGCGCAGCGACATTTACATATTAATAGCAGGCGCTAGAGCGGTGGTCGCTGTCACAGCTTCACAGGAGCGTAGAGATATACACTGCAAACGATGGCTGAATAGCACTGGCGAACAATTTTATTATAGCCACGTCAGTGAAACAAGAATGTGGCGTGAAACGTCGACTGTGTGTTGATATAGGAAGTAGCGACACGTGACGTGTTTTACAACGGCCAGTCAAACTGCATCCGACTTACATCTCGACCAATCAGATGGTTGGAAATAGTGGGCGCACCACACGAATGCTACTTCTATACGTCACGCCACGCTAATGATTTACAAGGTCACATGACATTATCCGAGCATAATATTTTATTCGGATGATGTTATTATTATTACGTGCACTTTTGCGTGGCAGACGCGATGTGGTTCGCGTCTGTTTCGCTTGTGCCATTCCACACGAAATGTTCACAGTTCTTTTGTAGAAGTAATTAGCGCATGTAATTAATTAGAGCACACTACCGATCACATGGTCACCACGGCGCTATATTCTAACCTGACTTTGCAGAGTGTGTGTGGTGTGCGTGTGGTGTGCGTGTGTGTGCGCGCGCGCGCGCGTGCGTGCATGCATGTGCGTGCGTGCATGCATGTGCGTGCGTGCATGTGTGTGTGCGCGCGTGCGTGCGTGCATGTGTGCGTGCGTGTGTGTATGTGTGATGTGCGTGTGTGTGGTACTGTAATCAGACATTGTGTTAAACAAAATGTCCAACTTCTTCTCTGTGACTAATGGAGTTAAACAAGGGGGTATGCTATCTCCTTTCTTATTTAATTTATACATGAATTATTTGAGTTGCTACTGATTACACTACCCATCTGATGCTATTGTGGAGATACAACTGTTAATCACCTCATATATACTGATGGCACTGTACTACTGGCTCCATCGGCTAAGGGGTTGCAAAGACTGCTAGATGTATCATACAATTATGGATGTGACAACGACATATTGTTTAACTGAGTAAAGTCACAGATAGTGTTTTTGACACAAGACAAACCGGTTTTGAAGTAGCTCTTAAGCTTGGTGATGCCGTTCTGAATATAACGGATTAAGGCATATAAATATATTGGCCACACACGCACATACACACGCACCACACACCACACCACACACACACACACACGCACACGCACACGTAAACGCACACGCACACGCACACGCACACACACACACACATATAATATGTGATTACTCCGCCAAAGCCTGTCCCAAGCCAGGTTGAAAAAAGAAGAAGGTTGGGCGTAGGGCCAATAAACCTACTCCGTAAAAACAAAACATACTACTGAAACGACGAGAACAAGCCATTCCACTACACTTTCAAAGGGAAGAAGAGAAGGCACATCCATAAATGTGGAAACATCTGCATCTACAGATGTATCTACACCTACAGATGTATCTATGACGGGGTTGAGTGAAAGCCGTCAGGAAGCTCGACCCCCGATGAGCCATATCTTTAACGCCAAAAGTAACACCAGAATAGGCACATGGAACGTTCGAACGCTCTTTCAGAGCGGGCGGATGGAGCAAGTGCTGAAGGAAGTGAAGGCTTACCACCTAGATAGTCTAGGCGTAAGCGATATGAGATGGACAGGACAGGGACGCTTCAACAGCGGAGATGAAACTGTACTCTACTCTGGAAATGAAGATCACCACATCCATGGAGTTGGCATCATCATGAATAAGGATACTACAGAAGCACTGATAGGGTGGAAGCCAGTTAGTGAGCGCATCGTCACAGATAGGTTCAACACCAGATATATAAAAGTCACCGTAGTGCAAGTATATGCCCCAACCGAAGTCGCCATAGACGAGGAAAAGAACACCCTTTACGACCAACTCCAGAACGTGCTTAAAGAGATACCAAGCTTTGACATAAAAGTGGTGGTAGGAGACTTTAACGCGAAGATGGATTGAGACAGAAGAGACATGTATAGTTATTATTGTATACTACTGTTGGACCTGACGGTTCAGCTGGAAATACGAATGATAACGGTGAACGATTGCTCTCGATGAGCAGCGCCAGTGGTATCAGTATTGGCAACACCTTCTTCAAACATAAACGCATCTATAAGAAAACCTGGATCTCGCCAGATGGCAATATTTTGAATGAGATTGATTACAACTGCATTAGTAGTAGATGGCGTACATCTCTACAGGACGTCCGCACCTATAGAGGGGCAGATGTTGGCTCTGACCACAACCTTGTGATTGGTAAGATCCGATTGAAGTTAAAGAGAGTCGAGACGGTGAAGACGGTCAGGCCATATGCGACAGATAACGTAAAGAACACAGACACATCAAAACAATTCTACGAGGAAACTAAGAACATATTCCAAGCGCTACAACACTCAACCGACCTAGAAGAGCAATGGCAGCTATTCCGTCAAGCTGTAAAGGAGAGCGCGAATGGGGTGTTAGAAAGAAGAAGAGGGTCCAACAGAGAACACTGGATTATTGAAGATTCGTGGAAACTGATTGATAAAAGGAAGGATATGAAGATCAGAAGAGATCAAGCAGCTAAAAACATCCAACAATGGAGATCATCAGATGAGGATTACAGGAAACTGGACATGGAAATAAAAAAGAGCTGTAGATCAGATAAGAGAAAATGGTTAGAAGAGAAAGGTAAAGAAGCGCAAACAGCAGCAGAACGGAATTACTCGAAAACGCTGTATCGGATTGTGAGAGAGCTAACTAGCGCAAAAAGCAATTATAACATACCGATAAAAGACAAAGATGGCAGAGTGCTTCTAACAAGCGAGGAACAAGCCACGAGGTGGATCGAACATTACCGAGAAATCAGCCAACACCTACCACACTCTTCAAATTCGAACAGGAACCAAACACAAAAGAGCTCGATGTCACCACCAATGACATCACCAGGACAGAAGTCTCCAAAGCCATCGATAGCTGTGGTGTTACTACTGCTTTAATATAACACGTAAACAGACATGAATACTACATAAAGAAAGAAGACACGTGTAAATAGAAAATGGCTGTATTCAACGAAGTCCCGGATGTAGAGGTAGGAGCGCGATAGCATAACACTACATCTCCCTTTCGAGTCCTTTAAGGATACGAAGACAACTATACCTAATGATAGATGATAGACAACCACCTATCACAAACATGTCTCAAGGGATTATTCTGCCCTTTTGTGAGACATGCCCCTGACTGATCTATAGTTCACAGATCGAGTCTCTGTGGTGGAACGGATGTCCGCCCCGATCGCGTCACGGTCGTCACAGGTGGAGCCGCAGAAGTGCGCACCACGCTTGGTGAAGCCTGTCTCGGTTGCAATGCCGAACTTTGCTGTCTCTCGTGTGAAGACGAACGTGGTCGCGTCTCGTCGTCGTTCGTGCTCAATTCAGCGGTCTCCGTAGTCGCTCGGTCGGCACAAACGGGTTGTTCGTTCGGCGTCGGCACAATATGCCGCCGATTTCTACGCAGACAAGATGTCGGCGTCTGAACCAGGTACGAGTGAGGTGAGCCTGCCTGGCCTACCACTGTACCCCCCGTTCTCGTGTCCTGCACCCACACTGGATCGCCGACGTAGGGGAGCCAGAGGTCGCGCACGGTGATGACGATCGTACGCCTCGGTCTGTCGTCGTTTTAGACTCACTCGCCGTTCCTGTAGATGTCTCGATTCCTGCCAGCGAGGTTGCAGTGACGACGCTAACACTGGGATCGAATTACGTAACTGTCTACCCATCTGCAGCTCTGCTGGCGAATAGCCGCATTCAAGTGCTGTCGTACGATACGCCAACAAGGCGCCGTACGGATCCGTTGATTTTCGCAGTAAGTTCTTTACCGTCTGAACCGCGCGTTCTGACTTTCCGTTACCCTGCGGGAAACGAGGGCTGCTGGTAATGTGTACAAACCCTGTTCTCTCCGCGAAACGCGCAAACTCGTGTGCTGCATACTGCGGGCCGTTATCGGAAACAAACGTCTCCGGGACGCCATGCCGCGCGAAGATTGACCGCAGGTGGAGAATCACATCAGACGCGCCCGTGTCGTCTAGCCTCGCTATCTCGACAAAACTCGAGTAATAGTCAACCACAAGTAGATACGTCGCCTTCTTGAAATGAAACATGTCGGTGCCGACTTTCTGCCAAGGTCGCAGATTCGGCTCTGACGCAATCATCGGCTCGACTGTGTTGCTACGCTCCATCGTACACGACACGTAGTACAGTTCTTGACAAGCTCCTCAAGCTGCCTGCTGAGTCCGGGCCACCAGACCGATGACTGGGCCCGCGAGCGACAGTTGACCACACCTTGATGGCCCTCGTGTAGCTTGTCTAACATAGTCAACCGCATCGACGCCGGTATGACGAGCCGTACCCCTTTCAGTAGCAGACCGTTATGAATTGTCAGTTCACTCTGGACTTGCCAATACGGTCGCAAAGACGATGGCAATGGTGGATGGCTTGGCCAACCCTCTAGGCAATATCGCATCACCTGGCGACACACCTCATCGTCTTGCTGTCTAGCCCTAATCTCGGCCAGACGCGTCTCGGTTGCCGGTATCTCACTCTCCACCAGGCTCGCATGCGCTGATACTTCGTCTGTGAATCGCGACTCCTCCGCCGTCAGTGGTCTCACTAGTGGAGCGCGCGACAACGCATCTGCAGTGTAGAGGTTCTTGCCGGGCACATGACTGATCGTGTACGCGTACCGCATCAGTCGCATACGGAATCGCTGTATGCGTGGTGAAAGTTCATCTAGATTCTTCTTAGTGCTCAGAAGTGACACCAGAGGTCGGTGTCGACATGGAACTGCATTCCGTAGAGGTAGTTCGTAAATCTCTCAAGAGCCCATGTAGTCGCCAGATCCTCCTTCTCAATCTGTGAGTAGCGCTGTTCCGTTGGCGTCATCGCCCTCGATGCGTACGCCACGGGTCGCATCGCGCCGTCGTCACTCTGCAGTAGCACCGCCCCCAAACCAAATGATGACGCATCTGCGGACACTGTCGTCGCTCTGTGTGGGTCGTACAGAGCCAGCACTGGAGTGTTGCTTAGGTCTGTCTTCACTGCATCAAACGCTCTCTGTTGCCTCTCACCCCATGTCCACATATTTTCTTTCATAAGTAGATCACGTAGTGGCTGAGTTGTAGTCGATAAGTTGGCAGAAAACTTTCCTAGCTGGTTAGCCATACCCAGAAAGCTTCGAACGTCGCTCACGTTGATTGGCTGCTGCATCTCTGTGATGGCTCGCACCTTCGCAGGATCTGCCATGACCCCGTCAGCTGACACAATGTGACCAAGATACGAAATGCTCGACTTGGCAAAGTCGCACTTATCAAAGTTCAAAGTCACACCGTTGTCCTCGAGACGACGGAAGACAGCCCTCACCCTCGCGTCGTGCTCTTCTACCGAACTGCCGAAGATGATGACGTCGTCCATCAAACATAGAACACCAGGTAAATAATCGAGAATGCCACTCATCCGCTTCTGGTAGTACTCGGGAGCCGAAGTGATTCCGAAAGGCAGCTTCTTGAAGCAATATCTTCCGAAAGGAGTAATGAATGTCGTTAATTCTTGCGAAGACTGGGCTAGAGGGATCTGCCAGAAGCCTGAGTTGGCGTCCAACTTAGTGAAGACCTTCGCGCCCGCCAACCTACCGAGTGTCTGATCGACTGAAGGAAGGTCGTGTTTCTCCCTCCTTACACTCTCGTTCAACTTCGTTAGGTCGACACAAATGCGAACTTTGTGTGTCTCCCTCTGCCCCTCAACGTCCGAAGAAGGGACAGCCTTCGGTTTCGCCACCACCACCATGCCAGCACACCAGTCCGTCGGGCTTTCAATCCTGCGGATGACGTCAAGATTTTCCATTCTCTGAAGTTCCTTCCTGACGACCCCTAGCAACGGTATCGAGACTCGTTTCGGTGTAGTCAATGCGAACGGCTTCGCGTCAGACCGTAGCTTGATTTCGTACTCGCCATTCATCTTCCCTAGGCCTCCAAATAGCTTCGGGTTGTCGCGTCTGTAGACGTCTGCTGCATCGACCGAGTCAACAGCAACACGTCTGACAAGATCAAGAGACTCGCACACTCTCCGACTAAGCAGTGACCTTGTCGGGCTATTGACGACGTACACGTCTTCGTGAATGACGACACCGTTTCGTGACAGCTTGCCACTGAACTTGCCCATGGTTTGTAGGACGCCGTCGTTCGCGCCTACAAGTTTTCTAGTCGACCTGTCGAGTCGCGGACTACCTGCTTTCTTGTAGTCGTTGGCAGAGATCACAGTAACGTCGGCCCCAGTGTCCAACTTAAAGCAAACGTTCGTGCGAAGGCGAGTGTCCATTGCCTCCAAAACAATGGTGGACGTCCACGGTTGGTCGTCGCCCTTCGTCACTTCGTCGAGGAAAGCAAACTCCGACTCAGTGTGCTTAGTGACTGCGTCTACAGATCTCGTTGACCTGCATACAGCCCAAAAATGTCCGACTTTCTTACACTTGAAGCATGCTGCCTCACGCGCTGGGCACACTGACTTCTGATGAGCCGGAGATCTCCCACAACAGTCACACTTCCGCGTCGAAGTTGACTGAGACTGAGCTTTCATCTTCTGTTTCGACTGGCTGGTTTTGTACGACTTCCTCGTCCGCACAAAGTCAACATTGCCGCCTGTCTTCGCCGCAAAGTTGTTCCTCAACAGGGTCTGCTCTTTCCTTGCAGCCTCGTTCTGGCGTGCCATGTCGATTGCCTTCTTCAGTGTCAATGTCGCGTCCATCTGCAGTTTCAACGACAACGTTGCATCAGTGATGCCAACGACAATACGATCCCTGATCATTTCATCGTTGAGCGCGCCGTACTCACAATGCTCCGCCAGGCAGAACAACGCAGTGATGAAACTGTCAACCATCTCGCCCTCCTCTTGGGAACGTCGGTTGAATTTAGCCCGCTCGAAAATCGCATTGCGTCGAACTACGAAGTGCGCATCAAACTTGTCTTTGACGACCGCATACACATTCCGTTGTTCATCTGTCAAGCCGAAGCCTGCCATGATATCGTCCGCCTCGTCACCCATCGCGTAGATAAGTGCGTTGACTTGAACTGTCTCTGCTTTCTCGTCCAGGGCTGACGCTGAACGAAAGCGCTCAAACCGTCGAATCCATTTAGGCTATTCATTAGGTTTGATGAAGCAGAAAGCATCAGGCGGGGCGATTTGGAATGTTTGGGCCATGACTGGGTCAAACAAACAAAAATAACGTACCTCGTGGTAGATGTATGCAAAATTACTTATGCAACAACATCACCGTATTCATCTTAAAATTCTGACACCATGTGGTGTTACTACTGCTTTAGTACAACACGTAAAAAGACATGAATACTACATAAAGAAAGAAGACACGTGTAAATAGAAAATGGCTGTATTCAACGAAGTCCCGGATGTAGAGGTAGGAGCGCGATAGCATAACACTACAATAGCCTCAAGAACAACAAGGCAGCGGGCCTCGATGAAGTATCGGCCGAACTATTGAAACATGGCAAGGACGGGGTTGTAGACGAGTTAACCTACTTGTTCAATCTGATCTGGTCTGAGGAGGAAGTTCCTGATGTTTGGAGACGAGAGGTGATCGTGACGTTACCAAAGAAGGCGTGCCTGAGCGATTGTAATAACTGGCGAGGAATAACATTGATGTCAGTATGGAAAGGTGTTCAGCAGCGTGATCCTAAACCGGCTGAAGACAGCAGTTGACCAACACCTCCGGGAGGAACAAGCTAGTTTTCGAAGAGGAAGGTCATGCTGTGAGCAGATCTTCACATTGCGAAACATCATGGAGCAAAGGAGAGAGTTCCAGATACCTCGTATAGTTAACTTCATTAACTTTAAGAAGGCTTTCGACAGGGTCCGCAGAGATTCGTTATGACAAATCCTGAAGCTATACGGCGTACCAAACAAATATATTATACACAAATCGCTATACCGAAACACCAACTGCTGCATCAAGACCAACGATGGCTACACAGACATGTTCGATATAGAGACAGGTGTACGTCAAGGTTGCATCCTGTCCCCTTTCCTTTTTGTTGTTGTTATCGACTTCATCATGAGGAAAACGATGAAAGGTCCGAACTTTGGTGTTAAGTGGATAAATAATAGGTTGACAGACCTTGACTTTGCCGATGACATTGCACCTCTCAGCCACACGCCGGATATCCTGCAAGAGATGACCAATAATTTAAACGACAATGGAGAGATGGTCGGATTACGAATCAGCTATGAGAAGACAAAAACATTGTCAGTTGGTGATGGATCTGACCATTACATTGTGGTCGATCAGCAAGACTTGCAGTGCGTCGAGAACTTCCCTTACTAGATGTGCGAGCGAGGATTAGGCAAGGCATCAGCAGTGTTCCAAAGACTACGTCCAGTATAGTCCAGTACCACCAACAGAAAGGACATAAAATTACGTCTTTACATGTCAATCGGAATACCAACCGCGATAAACGCCTGTGAAACGTCGAAGAATACGGCGAGGATATAAAAAAATACATATATTCTACCAGCGATGTATCCGGTTCATATTAGGCATATCATAGAGAGAACACATCACCAATGAAGAAGTGATGAGGAGGGCAGGTCTGGATAGCCTGCATGACAAAGTTAAGTCTCGACGACGGAGACTAGCGGGACATATCCTACGCCTACCAAGAGAGAGAACTGCACATGTAGCAATGGAGTGGGTGCCTGAAGGTGGAAACAGAAGGAGAGGAAGGCCGACTAAGACCTGGCGCAAGACATTTAAAGAAGATCTGGCAGAAATGGAAATCACCTAGAATTAGGCCAAGGAAATTGCGAAAACCGTAATATATGGAGTATTACGCAGGAAATGGATTAGTGCAATATATACATTATAATATACTTTTTATTTTAACTTTTTTTACTATGGACATGATGCATATTACATGTACGCTTTTCTGTTTGAAATAAAGATTGATTGATTGATTGTGGTGTGTATGTTGTGCGTATGTGGTGTGTGTGTGTGTGTGTGTGTGTGTGTGTGTGTGTGTGTGTGTGTGTGTGTGTGTGTGTGTGTGTGTGTGTGTGTGTGTGTGTGTGTGTGTGTGTGTGGAGGCGGAGCTTGGGATTAGGATTGACGCCACTGACCTTTATTTATATAGAGGTCAGGAGGTGCCGCAGGGTGGGACACTGACGGTAACGCAAACGTATCCATTAGGAACTAATGTCAACAACTGACTCGCGCATGCGCAGAAACGCCAACCGGATAAAATTTAACGCCCGGATAAATGTAAGCACGACAGTCGTAGCTGGTGCTAAATATTTTCCCCTAGATACGCGGTTGCGCAGAACCGTCAACCGGATACATGTAAGCGCAATAGGGTCATAGCCCAAGTCAGTGGCATAACAGGGGTCATGTTCTAATGAGACTTCCTGTCCGTTGCACGAAGAAAATGCAGTGTATTTTTGAAAAATTATTTTTTGCAAAATACACATGCTGTGACATAAGTGCATTTGAGTAGGGAGATTTTTGTGTGTGATTGTAGAAGGTGTTGACTGTAAAATGGTGTATTTCTAGATGATTTGAATAAGCGGAAGGATATTTGGCAGCAATTTGCCTGTGTGACCTGCTTGCGGAGTAATTCTTGCCGGCATTTGTAAATATTGACGGGTGTCACACATACAGGCATTTTACGAGAGCTGGAAGTATGCAATTTTTTTTAAAATCTATCGGCATGTCAATGAGATGATGATAACAGCAGGTGAGAAGTTTAAGACATTTTATAGGTCACGTTTTCTTATAATAAGACAAAACGTTAACATGGTCTCCTATGGGAAAACCAACAGTGGGCTGACCCCAACAACGAAAAGTTCGCCATTGCTCGGAGAATGCTTGGTGAATTTGTTGTGTTGTGTATTCGCGTTGTGTATACATAACTACTTGTTGTATCTGTTATTTTATTTAGTTATATTAGTTGTTGTAAGTGTCGTAGTTAATGTAGTTAGGTTATTATGTCTTTTGGAAGGCCTCAGTTGTTCCGACCAAGGTCAAACTGAATGGCCCGATGTCGCCTACTACCTAGTAGAAACGCCAGGTGAGTTCACAAGAGAATCTACGAGGAATCGACGGAGCCTAGAGGCTCACAACCAGTTCGAGTCGGATTGGGACTTGGGTGAAAACTGTTTTCTACTTCAACTTCAAGCCGACTGACAGCCCGCATTGCATTTTTAAGGCAGATGTCACTTCATCACAGAGTGATCGATACACCGCCCATCCTTTGATTAGCATACACGAGAAGGACATGGTTGTGACAGCAGCTGGATGGCTGGATATGTATTCACATTAAACAAATGTAAAGTTCAGTTGACAGTGAAATATGTTGCAAAAAAACAAATAAAATATTGCGAAATTGATCCTGTACAAGACAGGCTAAGAACATGTATTATAAATTATTATATAGCATTTATAGAGCGCCGTGTGTCCGGTTAAAAAATCTGCTCAAAGGCGCTGACAATCGTAGAGTATAAGTAAAATACATTAAATGACCTAAACATATTAAATATAAATATTAAATAGAAAGGTAAACGAATATGATTTAAAAGTAGCATATAAAAATTACATAAAATGTCAGTTAGATAAACCTGAATAAAAATAAATATATATATTTACAAGTGTATATATTATACATAAATTAAATGAATAAAATAAATAATGTGCTTAAATTAAATAAATACATATAATATGCTAATTAAAAATAAATAAATAACTGCAACCTAAGTACATAACCGAATGTCAACATTGCACAAATGTCACTGAATTATGAATTTTGAATACGAATACATTTATTTCACGCAGGCAATTGGTACATATAAATAAAACATACATATCTTTTTTAAAAGTAGATAAGTTAGACACATAAATAGAAAAAAATAAGGAATAAGTTAAATAAAGTTAATAAATAAGTATGAACATATTATACAAACATTATTACATAAATATGTAAAACAAGATATAAAATCACCGTTTCACAATATACACCAGACCACCAGGGAATCGATACCCGAGATGATATCAACTTCACCATTGAAGATGTTGAAAAAAAAATGGGAAATCTCAAAACTGGGAAATCACCAGGACCTGATGGTACACCTCCTGTGTACTAAAGGAACTCGCGAAGGAACTGGAAGTGCCATTGTACATCATATTCAGGAAGTCCTTTGATACAGACATGTTACCAAAAGTTTGGAAAATTGCGAATGTGTAACCAATTTACAAGAAAGGCAATAGGCATTTAGCAGCAAACTACAGGCCGGTAAGCTTAACTGCAGTGGCTTGTAAAGTCATGGAATCGCTGGTTAAGGATGCCAGCACAACACACATTAAACAAATTAACTGCAGACCAACAGCATGGATTCATTGCTGGGAGATCGTGTATCATACAACTAATTTCAACGCTGCATGGCTGGACAAGAACTTTAGACGAAGGAAAATGTGTAAAAGCTACATACATGGACTTCAAAAGGCATTTGACTCGGTACCGCATCGGAGACTACCTTCAAAGTTAACTGGATGTGGAATCAAAGGAAAACTACTGAAATGGATAAAAGCATTCCTCACCTGTCGCAAGCAAAAGGTCTTAGTCAATGGTATATCATCCCCTGGTCAGGTGTTCTGAGTGGGATACCCCAGAGAAGTGTTCTTGGTCCCATTCTTTTTATATTGTATATTAATGACATAACAAATGTAGTAGCATGTGGCATGGAAATTTTTGCGGATGATACAAAAATAAACAATGAAATTTCAACAAGACAAGATTGCGTAGATCTGCAGAAAGAGCTAGACCAATAATTATTACAAAATTGGGCTGAGAAGTGGCAGTTACACTTTCACCCGGACAAATGCAATGTTATGAGAATTGGACATGGGCACCCATAATTTAACTACACCTTTACAACAGCAGCAGGTACTAATCATCTGGAGTGTCGAGAAAGACCTAGGCAATTTACGGACTTGATTTCTAGCCCTACAATATTCATTATAGTATTTCCCTTTTTTGAACTCAGAATCAATTTATTTGACCTATAAATACGATACATACACAACGAATGACGCAAGTGGTTTCCATATAACGCTTCCATAGTGTGTGTTTTTTAATTGTTTTTACCGATTTCTTATCTAGAGATACTTTCCCTTGTGTATGTTTGTACTACTCTATGAGGTATGAAGTCATCTTCCATTTTTTAATATGTCCCTTAAACTTTGTCCATTGGTCATCTATTTTACCATTGCCAATTACTTCTTCCCAATCAGTGTTATCCAATTTTCCTTTATACTTTTATAATAATCTTCTTTTTGTAGTAGTTTTTTTAAATCCATTTTCGACTTGCTATATCAGCATAACACATGAATGTTATCATGAGAACAGAGTGGTCACTTTTCTCGAGTGGACTCTCATGTACTATTTCATCTATCATACCTTTTTCATACGTTATAACTAAGTCAAGGACGTCGCTTTCTACAAATTTAAATTCGGGATTCTCAATATTATCTGAGGTAGTACACCAATTCTGCCAGTCTATATTTGGGTAATTGAAGTCTCGAAGCAGAAGAAAGTGTGAGTGGTGATAGCTCATTGCCTCGCCATTCGCTTTTTTTTTCTTCAGATATTCATCATTGATGCTCGAACTCCCCGGGCTTCTACAGACGCATCCTGTGAGAAGTTTATCTATTTTATTTTATTTTATTTCCACCCACACTGACTCCTTAAAATGAGTCTCCAAAGACAGAAAGGGTGTTGCTTTAAGTGATTTATGTGTGTACATGGCTACTCCTCTTCCTTGTTTGTCTACTGTATTATGGAATAAATCGTATTCATTTAATACCAGTTCTGCGTGGTTTAATAAATATGTCTGGTTTTTTTTCTTTTTTCTGTGATAACTATTACCATGCATTTGTTTTCTTGAACTCTTGTTTTGAACTCTGTGAGTTTATTTATTAAACTATCTGCATTTGTGTACATATATTTTAGTTGTTTATATGATTAATTTATGTTTTGTAGGTGCATTAGTTTTCTGTTTTGTCGTTCTTAGTGTCTTCCTCCTCGCCCTTGGTGGGCTTGATTTTTACAATTTTCCTGGCCCACGGTGGGCCTCTCACTCTGTATATGCATTTCCCCCCACGTCTCTACTCTCCTTCGCCCTTGGCTCCTCTAGTAGTGTTTTTCCTCCTCTCTCCCTCCCTCTCTCTCTCTCTCTCTCTCTCTCTCTCTCTCTCTTTGCGTTTGGTCATGTTGAATGCTGAGGCATTTATATTTTTGGGTCAGCCTCCTTAAGGTTTGAAAGGCTTCTGAATAACTTCTTTTTGTGTATGTCTTTCATAATTACTTTAAGTGGTCTTGGTTTGTTGTTACTCTCTCCAGTTATTTTTCCCTAACCTGATCACTTTCTCTACCTCTGTATACACATCTAGATTTTGGTGGCATACCTCATTGAATAGCCCCTCAACTAACTCCATGTCTATCTTTGATCTTTTAGATTGGTTTCTGGTTCTGGTGCATTGAAGATAATTAAGTCTGCTTCTCTGGATTTTCTTTCAGCTAATTCTTTAACTGTGTCCTGTAACACTTCGTTATTAACTCTGTCGGTGGTATCAGTATGGATGGCATTCTTGTTTGGTTGATTTGCAATCAATTCCTTTCTTACAATTTCTTTCACTTCTTGTTCATCGCATTTGTCCTGTAGTTTTTTCCTACAGCCTCTAGTCGTGCATTTATTGTTTCAAGGTACAGCTCGCATCTTTCCTGGATTAATTTATAATTTAGTATGTTTTTTTCTTCTATTTTTGGTTTGCATGTTTTCTCATGGCTTCATACTCTCCTGCTTTGAATTTTAAGGGCTAGAATTTCAAAATATGTACCAACGCATTATTTTGGGGTGAAATTTCGAAGTTCCTCAATTCGAATTTTTATTATGATTTCTGGCAAATAAAGGGATCTAGTATCTAGACCTAAACAATTGTCAACATCACTTTTACAGTTTGTGTGTGTTGTCCGTTGGAACAGGATGACATTTTTCGACTTTTACACCCACGTTTCCTACGACATCCATCTATTTTAAGTACGAAATTACTACTTATGGATACAACACAGACATCCGACAACAGAAATAAAGTTTTTCAGGTCACATAGTATATTGGCCTTCAAGAAAAATAATGGTATGTGTGTCTTGTGATGTCTGGAGCCAACTATGTGTCGGCATATTAATGTGATTTTATCAACATTCTGCTTTTACATAGTTAAGAAGAAATAGACCCGCTGTCAATTCCGCTATTTTTCTTTCAGGCTTACTTAGAATTACAATTATTTGTTTTAAATGCACTGGTATGTTCACGATATGAACACAGTGAATGCAATGTTTTTGTTGGTTCATATACTGGACATGGTGGTACATTTTTACGTGACATGTCTAGATGTCGTAGTAAACACTTTTACATCATGTTCACTTTATGTCGAAAGATAATGTTCATACAACATATAAACATCTTATCTTACAATTTTTAAGCAAACGTTTATTACGGTAAACTAAGAACGTAAAATGGTGTGTTGCTATGCCAGAATATATAAAACGTTATGTTATAAATGCACACGAAAAGGCAAATTGTAACGGCATCATCACAAATGTTGAACTCGCTGTTACAATAATGTACATATTACGTCTGCACCTGCACTAAATAAAGTAATGGTGTCATTATTCAAAACCCTCAGACCAAGTATAGATTACATGAAGAGTACATCACTGGATGGCGTAGTAACTACAGTGGATGTCGTAGTATACACATGGTATATCATCACAATAGGGTCATTTGTACAGCTCGGTTATTAGTATATTTTCAATAATTTTCAATTATAATTAATTATGACCCACATAGCACATGCCAAATAGTATTGGATATTCTAGCAAACAGTTTTCTAGAACGGACCACTGTGCACAAAAGTTAAGATCAATCTCGACAAAATCAAATCCCATTTCAACATTATGTTACCTACTCATTCATAGGTCGTATTCTGATATAAACATGACGCTAATGTTATGAAATGAAAACTTGCAGATGTTGCAATAAACATCTTTATTTGACAAACCCACGAAGTCTTAATTAACACATGCTACGTCCTCTTGATGAGATTTTGTACATTAGGATCTCTCCAACAAGCGTATGTCTAACAACCATCGTTATTTGTTCCGTTCCATGACGTTATTACATGGAACTGTAGGAAATATTGAAGCTTTTTACCCGTTTCGCTGATAAGATAAACACGACCAGATCGACCCGTCTTGGGTTTAGATATTTTCATACATACGTTTTCTTATTCAACCCAAAATCTCATCAGATTTGAAGGAGTGTATCTTATCTATTCCTCTGACAATGAAAGAGGTCAAGTACTCTCTATATTTGTTATCGATGTCTATCACATGACCCCTATACGGCTTGCTGTCGTAAAGAACAGCCATAAAGCCACCAATTGATTACTTCTTCAGATATGGTGCCGTCCACCTGCGTAAGGAGCTGCTGAACAGGGTCACATTGGTCTGTTTCACTCCGTGTGGTGAGAGGAGGGAGTGTAGTGGTCGGATGCATTGTCCATCCAGAGCATGCCGAAGCAACATTCTATGAAACAAGATGTCATTCATGTGAATTCCTGTCTCGCACCTACGAGCATTACTCTGTGTAGGTGCGTGGTGCCAGAAATTTGCATACGTTGGAGGTTTCCAGTTCAAAAGTACGCCATCTTTGAATTGGTTTATTAAAGTCCCACTAACTGAAGGTTTCTGCGCTGTGAACGGTGAGATCACGCGTAAATGCCAAACCTGCATTTCCAGTGGCAGTCCGTCCTATTCCGTCGCAAGATCCTTTTTCGCTGTCTGCCTCGAAATATTTCCATTTGACGGCGACGTCAAACAAAAATTAGTGATGAACAGTGAAGTTTATAGTGTTTGTTCCGAAAATTCCTTGTGAGTGAATCGGTGAAGTACAGTACCAATGTGACATTTCGAACCAGCTGTATGATCTCCGATATCACTTTTTGGTAAAGGTGTTCGTTGTTGGTGTTGCATGGCTGCGCTCAGCACTGACCACAACATAACTTATGTAACATAGTGGGCCATCACCTGCCGATAATGAACAACCAGGCTTACGTGAAGTGTGATCTGTTCTTTATTGTAGTGTGCACTTTGAACTTCCTCGCCATAATTACAACCGTAATTTTCGGCGTAGTCTATTTAAAAAGTGACGTGCCATTGATTCACGGACCTTCATCCGAGCCTTCTCACTTTCGTCAAGACGATTTTGTGCTGAGGTACATACTACCGATTAACACGTATAGCTTCCTTCTTTTTGTGACCAGTTCTTTGCTTATTACGTCATATCTTGCAGTTTACAACATTGTGTCTACCCATACTACGTGTCTGCAATGCCATTTGTTATACTTATATTCATTATCATCATCCAGCCAGCAATAGAGTTGGCATGGTTTGCGTACACTTAAATGTAATTAAAAACATAAAATAACACAATGCACTGAGAAAGTACCAACATTTCAGGTAGTATTATGATATAGGCATCTATTTGAAGTGAATTACACACATTCATAATCTTAAATTAACTTTCAGAAAGGTAAACTGTCATAGTAAACATATTAAGTTTTCTACGACATCGACATTTCAGCTTGGATTTAACGTGCATGTGTACGGGAAATGCCCAGTCAATGTTGATTCTGTGTACTAACGTTTGAACAGTCACATGTTCTCTCAACAATCAGTACGTTTTACTAACTAACTAAATGTGGTCCTAAGTTAACTCTACAAGCCTCAGTATAGATAAAACGCATACTGTCACAATGCATACTGTCACAATGCATAATGTCACCATACAATTTATGGGAAAAGATAATGTAAACAACAGCCAACTATCCTTTTTGATTGTCCAACGTTATAAGTTTGGATACCCGGATATAAATAGGTAAAAGTGATAACTGAACAAACATTTTGACACGATGTCGTAGTAAACACATTTTACCTCTCCGGGACGTTGAGGGCAGAATTACAATAATGACGTAGATGTAATTACATTTTTGTGACACCATTGTGATGTTCTATCGGCGCCATATTTTCTTCAAGCTCTGGAATCAACAGTGTTTGAGAAAATGGATGTCGTAATAAACATCTCTTAAACATGACGCAACGTTTTTTGACATTTGACATACCTTCTTGCGCATTTACGTATCAACCTAGCCAAAACGTGCATTTGTTTTCTGATCTATGTTTATTGGTAGACACATTATGTACTCTAAGTATTACCATATTCCTTCTTTTCAGCTAACTGCTGCAAAGTTGGATGTCGTAGTCAACAGCGTTTTCGAGACATTGTATAAGCATGCGCTTTATAAAGAATGTAGCCAGTAATACCATAATTTGCTCTGACATTATTGTCAAATGTTTATTCTACGCATAGGAACAGCTGAAACTAACATTTTGATCACGGGTATATTTTTAAACTTCACTGCCGTTTTAAAAATGGTGCTGTGGACGTTGATTGTTTGGCTACATGGTTGTGATCTAGGGTCTCCAAATCTGAAATTATAGCCCAAATACATAGATAATCATGTATACTCAAACTCGAATTATAGATATCTATTCATACAACTATTAATTCTGAACAAAAATGTGATGGTATGCGTTTAAGAGCGTTTCAAAGTGCGAGACACCCAATTTTTGCACTGGTACATCTTTAGAAATTCTAGCCCTTAAACATCTGATACAGCGATGCTGTTCACAGTACTCACACTCTAGTACTTTGTTTTTTCACTTTTGAAGATTTTTCCACAATTCTCACATTTCCACACCTGATTCTGAGTTTTTGCTACCCCTCCGCTCCCTGCACCCTTATTGTTATTGCTACCCCTTCCCTTATTGTTATTGCTACCCCTCCTGGCACCCTTATTGTTATTGCTACCCCTCCTGGCTCCCTTATTGTTATTGCTACCCCTCCTGGCACCCTTATTGTTATTGCTACCCCTCCTGGCTCCCTTATTGTTATTGCTACCCCTCCTGGCACCCTTATTGTTATTGTTACCCCTCCTGGCTCCCTTATTGTTATTGCTACCCCTCCTGGCTCCCTTATTGTTATTGCTACCCCTCCTGGCTCCCTTATTGTTATTCGTGAGCTTCGTGGCTACTGCTTGGGCATATCCTCCGCTATCTTGAATGTCACTCATTTTTGTAGTAAATTCCTGATTGTTATAGTCTTGGTCTAATGTTTATTAATCCAAACTATATATGTAATAATTTAAACCTAACCTTATGATAATAAACTCTAACTTCTTAACAGTCCAATTTCAAGCTCGTTCCCATTTAGATCTACATATCACAACAAAACTCAAAACTTCCGCACAAAAGGTATTCTTACCGTGCTGTTGCACAGTGCGTACGCCGTTAGTAAGAGGGCCTAGAAATTGGCGGGAAAATACTAGTTGCTGCTTTACAATTTAAAGGTGCGATTTACTCTGATCAACTAGTAATTTAAACGTAACAACATGTGGGGGTCAATTAGTGTGCAATGTAGTACTGCAGGGGGTAAAATACACTTTCTCAGCTGGTAAAAAAACAAAGAAAAATGATTACGTTATACGGAGCCGCTGACATAAACAAAACGCCGCCTAACCGCCTCACCGGAAGCTCTCTATCCCGGCGAGACTTCAATAGCACTCGCCAGCATTGAGGCGTAGCGCTAAATATAGTACACGACGTGTGGTCTTTTTATCGGACAAATAAGTCTATACAGCTGTACTGACTAAAGTGCGCATTTAACTAGTACAATATAATTTGTGTTTGTTTATGCGGCGCCATATCCTTTAATGTCCATAGTGCTGTACATAAAACTAATAGATAACAAACACAATTAGTCACTGCTTTAAAATAAATAATAAAATACACAATTAAAACGCAAAAACATAACGTCAGTGAGTGACAGTATGTATTATCTAAGTGTCAGGCAGAATTATCGAAAATACAAATTGCTGGTCATATTGTTGTTGCAAGCATAACCAAACTAGACGACCACGTTTCTGCCTTTTTCAAACATACTTCGTTCGAAGGAAGGCCGCGATATTTCAGCCACTGCATTAATTATGTATTCGAGTATCGTTCTATATTTGCAAGTTACATTTCGCCACAGCGATGTCATTTTCTAATAGCTTATTTTTTGGAAAAGGCGCGGTCCCGCTATTTTTACTGATGTGCCACTCATTTGTTTGCCCGAGCATTCGGCGTTGCGGCGCGCGTGCTAAAATAGAATGATGTCATGCAGATGTGACGCGGTACTACCTCAATGCTGGCGAGTGCAGTTTATCGATAGCATTTTGCACCAAGCAAGATTTTATGTGTATGTTGTTGTGGTTATACAAATTCCGAGTATTTTTTACACACTCTTTCACAATTTGCATATTTATATCAGTAGTGACATTGTTTTGCAAAGATTCAAAATGCGTTTTCCACATGGCAGCTTTGGAGGTAGGATCATTAGCACCATTAACATAATAACAGATGAAGCACGAGGTATACCTTTCTTGTACGATTTTGATACGTTTTTTTCAAAAAACTAACTGTAACCTTAGTATGCATGGGATTAGCCATTTCTTCATGACTCTGGAATGTGTATTTTGTTCAAATGTACAGCACTACTCTTTCCATATTATCTGATGTTAAAAATGTGTGCTTTGGACCATCTAAAATAGGACACATTTTATCAGCATGCTTCTCGTTAGAAACATTGTCTTGACTTTTCTGCAGTTACATAAGTAGGGATAATAAGTCCTACTGGGAGATGGTCCGAACTAGGGCTTTTATCTAAAATATGTAAATCAGTGATTATTAAATGTACACTATGTGAACAGATAAAGTGATCTAACCACCAGGTAGAATTGTGTGCATCACTTACATAAGTATAAGTATTGGAGGTTCGACCAAATTTGTCATAATCTGAGATTGTCAGACCGATAGTGTCACACATATCAATTAGTTCAGCTTCAAAAGTAGTGTTTAAAGCAGCATTAAAATCGTCAGTTATAACAACGTTGCTGGTGTCTTTTCCTCAATTATTGAAGCAATTTTACTCAAATAATTGCAAAACTCCTCATAGTTGTCAGGTGATTGGTACGGCAGGTATAAGTTTAGTAGAAACAATTTGTCATCCTTAGTATCTATATTGATTCCAAGTAACCTGACATCTTGTAGATCAGAAATTGTACATGCATGATAAATAGTTGTTCTCCATATTACACAAATACCACCAAATGGACGCCCAACCTGTAGGTTGAGTTCGTCATTCATACCACTAACACCATAAGCTTCAAAATCTTTAGGAACTGACCACAATAAAGTAATATCTTCACGTGAGAGCCAGAGCTCTTGTAAAAATTATATCATATTGTTCACAAAGAAGTAAAATATCGTATACGGAAGTTTTAAAACCATGGCAATTAAAACGTGTAATTGTCAACCTGTCATTGATAGTTTGATCGAATGTTCATTAAAACAAAGCAATCAGGGTTTTCATATTTGGTCATCACACACACACATCCACTTAGTCAAAATAGCCACGTATAGCATGACACCTGAGGGCCACACCCTTGTGTCGAGTAACAGGTGTTGGTCAAGTTGGGGCAGTCTAACACAAAAGGACGTGCATGTGTCAAACTTAGTTGTTAGCGGTTCACATGACACGGATAAACCAATCTCAAGATTAATATACGACACCAGATTTTTAAGTTTCGTTGATCTTGCGAGCCGAGTGATGAAAACTCCCACTTGTTTCTTGGCTTTGGGCTTACATGTCCGATTATAATCATATTTAAATTTCGGCAGGATTTAATAATAATAATAATGTTTTTATTTCAGACAAAAGTCCATAACAATTATGTACATACAACACAAGTAAATAAAAACTAAATAATAAATAACTAAAATACAAAGATATAGATACACATGAAATAGAAATATATGGTTAATAAGAGATATATATATATATATATATATAATGTGCGTTCAACTTTAAGTATACAATTGGGTAGTCCAATATTTAAACATAGGACTTCTAAAATGTATATCAGTATAACAATAATTAACAAAAAGTGCATTTTCAGACCGTTCAAGACGACATAATATGCTATATATGGATGTACGCATACGTTCATTAAAATATTTAACACAGTTTGTAGCAAACATAAAACTAGCACTACAGTGTGTTGATGACAAATTGTGTAAAATTCTAAAACTGTTATAGGCAACAGTAATACCTTTTAAAACTCTGTTTGTATTGTTTTGTAATGAGTTACAATAAATTTGATTTGAATTTGAATTTGAAGACGTTGGCCTGAGCATATAGGGATCTTTTCTCTCTGGCAATGTCGTCATCGTCAGTAAGATTATTGTTAATTATATGACCCAGATATTTGCATTTAATAGTGTGAGGTAACGGACAATTATTGAGAGTGACAGGATGCCTATTTCCATGTCCTGAGGTTTGTTGTCAATAACCATACAATATGATTTGTTGGCATTATATGTTATGTTAAACATCTCGTCATACTTGGCACAACAATCTGTTAGTTTTCTCAACCCAGAAACACTAGGTGAAAAAATACAGAGATCATCTGCATACATCAAATGATTCATTATGGTGCCTGCATAAAGACATCCAATTTGTATTTTTTTAAGATTTACACTTAAGTCATCCATGTACACATTAAAAAGGTGGGGAGAAAGGATTCCACCTTGTTTAACACCATTTGAGACAGTAAAACATCTAGAAAAGCTCTGACACCATCTGACAATGCATTTCTGGGTACAGTACCGGTGATACAGAATGCGCACAATGAAAGCAGGACAGCCACGGTCAATTAGTTTAGTGAATAGCTTGCGATGGTTCACTTTGTCAAAGGCCTTGGAGGCATCCAACACAGTGACATACATAGAAAAGCCATTCACTATGTAGTGTCGAAAAAGTTCTTTTAATAGAAATATGAACATCTCAGTTGAGTGATGCTTTTTTAAATCCAAATTGGTTGGCACACATTGTGAAGAAAATAGTAGCCCTTGATAATATTAAAGATTCTAATAGTTTACTAGCAATTGTTGCAAGAGCAATAGGTCTGTAGTTATTGTTATCAGACAAATCACCAGCTTTGTTTTTAATTATTGGAGCTATTATTGTGACCATCATAGCATCAGGTAAAATCCATGAATTAACAAGCTGCTGAATAGCAGTGACATATAAACATGCAGTTTTTCATTAGCGTACTTAAAATGTTCATTACTTATACAGTCATAACCAGGAGCTTTTCCTGTAGGCATCGCCTGAATTATTTCTTGTATTTCTTTAGCATCAACCATCATTTGGTCATTAAATTGCATATTGCTGCAATACATGTCAATCTTTTTAGTATGTGCTGGAGAGCCAAGTACAGAATTAAATAGAGACTGGTAATGATGAAGCCACATATTCTTTACATTTTCAGCACCACATGCACCGCCAACATTGCTAGGATTTGGCAACTTGGCATTGTTCATTTGCTTGATGTCTTTCGAGAAGTGTTTAAAGTCATTACTACTTAGTTTTGAAGCAAGTCTGTCGGCTTTAAGGGCTTAAGCATTTTTTTCACAGAGTCTTGTATATGTTTAAATTGAGCACGTTTGATTTTCATTATGTCATACAAAGGACCGTGTCGGGGACTCCCTGCAGACCGCCATATGAGAAAAAGACTCTCTAGCAACCTGATGGGAGTCTCTGACCATATCATTCCAACCAAGAACGGCGTGCTTTGAAGACATGTTGTGCGTCTTAGTAGGTATTCTTTCAGAGGCATCCCTGGGTGAATTAATAATGTATTCATAACATTTGCATAGCAGTATCTGATGAGCTTCATCATTACAATTCGGGTCGGTACAGCGTAAAACATCATGAGGTACATCAATGGCAGATAAAAGCACACTGGTTTGAGTGTAATAGTTGTGAAGGTCTTGGTGAGTGGCAGCCCCCCCCCCAAACATAGGACAAGGCTGTCGAATTTGCTCCTGAGTGGATGCTTCAGAAGTAGGTAATAATTTGACAGATATGGTAAAGCATAAGGGTAGGTGGTCCGAAGAGACACAATCATAATTAACTACCACATCAGAGATTGATGAGTGACTGGAGTGAGTGCTGAGCACATGGTCCAGCCAGCTCCTTGAGCCATGAGCATCACTGACATAAGTAAAAGCATCAGGAGGGAGACACTTAATGTCACTTGGAATAAGGTGACATTCATTAATAAAACCACTTAGAAGTGGAGAAAACAGACTGGGCTTGTTAATTTCCACATTAAAATCCCCAATGATGAATATGTTAGCTGATTCAAATGAATCGCTTATAGCCTGTATCTTGCCTAAATGGGCTTGATATTCATTGGAATTGTCATCACTCTGATACGGTAAATATACGTTAAGAATCAGAATAGTGGCATTAGACGTGATGATTTTCAGACCAAGGAGTCTTTTCTCATCGTCGTAAATTATAGGTTCAATAAATGGGTGGAGTGAACGTCTCCATAAAAAGCAAAGCCCGCCACGAGGGCGTCCACTCAAGCCATCACAAAAATCAATAGAACTAATACTTCTGGCATTGAAATCAGGGTGAACAGATTTGAGGTAGGAAAGGCACTGTTTGGAAAGCCAATTTATTGTCTGTATCTTATTTATGTATGTGAACTTGATGCAGCCTCAATACTCTAAGTATTAATCTTGGTTAGTCTTTATTACAGCCTTCGTTTGTTGTTGTTTGGTTTATTTATGTTATTGTACTGCTGTTATATAAAAAGTGTATTCATCGATATATATTTCTAGTTCTAGTTGTTTCCAGCGGCAACGTTCTATTAACTGACCAGTCTGTATTCTGGAAAATGTATCTCATTTCGCATATCTGGGAAGTCACCTCTCTCAGAATGCTGACATTGATGACGAAATACAATACCGACTACAATGTGCGAGCTCAGCTTTCGGGCGCTTACGAATCCGTGTCTTTATACATTTTAATAAGAAGTTAGCCACAGAGAAGTTTCGCAAAGCAAGCAAGAAAAGCTATGCTGCTCCAAACACTTCGACCGACCAGGAGCGGTTGCTGGATATGCTGACCAGCTGCTTGCGCCCACCGATTGGTCTGAGTCTCTTCAAGGAGCACTACCATCCGTTTTGCTGGAAGGCAACAGCAGAACTGGAGCGTTTGCCACGACAACTAGCATCACTGTACAAGTCAGAGTCACGATAGTTTGTTTGTTCTTTGACATATAGAATGCTCCGTTGTTTCTATAGATGTACACAAGACATTACAGTAGCCGCTGCGGAAGAAAGATGCTCATAAATGCAATGTCACTGAATATTGTTTTAGAGTATTGCGCACTCCGGGGCGCGGGCATAGCGCACCCAACCTATCGATCTAAACAGATCTACACTACTATGACAGTAGTCTACCAATTATTATACCGATAAATGCAACACGATGCTGACCCAATTTCATTCGATTCTAGTAGAAACTGCGTGTCACGTTAGCTATACACATATTTGAGGTTTTTTTTGCGTATGCACGCGGGTTCCTGTTAGACGGCTTATACCTCGAGCGTCAAAGTCGGATTAATCTACGACCCCACAAATAGTAGGTAAGACCAAGATTTTCAAAATACCTCATGTATGTCAAGATACTCACCTCTTACGGGGTAAATCAATTGTTCGGAACGTAAAACGTAATGTGCGCGTAATAGGATGGTAATACATAAACGTAACCTGACAATCGCAGGAACCACGCGCGCGTGGCAAATACTTCGGGAAAACGGCCCCTGCGTCGTGGACTTGGCTACATGAAGTAGACGCTGACTAAATTATGCTTATGTCTACCCTCATGACAGTAACATAGCAATACGAATATTATTTAATAATTCTACACTATCACGTCTAGGGCCTTTCGATGGACGCGAATTTTACATTCTCTCCGACCATAATCCGTCAGTTTGAACAAACAACGAGTATCTGCCCGTCAAATTGTGTTTAGTAAGCCCGTAACAACGTTCGCAGTTTGGAAAATACGCACCGGAGCAGGTAAACAAAACATTTCAGTTTCAAAACAAGCTTTATTGGCAAAATGCCTAGACGGGTAGAATTAACAGCAATACCCTTTAATGTTCAACTATTTTTTTATTTTCCCGCGTTCTACACGGCACACTTCCTGTTACAATTTACTATGCTGGTTAATTCAGAGTAGAGGAACAGACTGGCTCCTTTTAAACGAAAGCACCGATTACTCATATTTTACAAAACGAAATTGTATCGACAATAAGTCACAGATGGAGCCAAACTAGACCAAAGTGAAAATACTGTTATTGAAAACGAAACTGCATTAGTCACGGACGTTTTACAGGTATGAGTCGCTGTCAATGAAAAACGATGACAAAAACATAACAGCAAATAAATATGGTTCTTGAGAAGAATGTGGATAGAGTATCGTGGATAAAAAAGTAAGGAAACTTTCTTAGAATGGCAAACACTAAAAGGAAGATCAGGTACAAAATCAAGACAACAAAGCAGGATTTATTTATAGGCCATGTGATGAGAAAGCGAAAGTTAAAACATCTGGTAGCACCGGGGAAGAAGCAGAAGTCGGCAGATAATAAAACATACTTGACGATCTTGGAAATTGGCGGTCACAGTCGCACTCGCCTGCAGCAGTAGATGGTGATGATAATAAATATTATATGTATGTAGTTATAGTCGGCGTTCGGCCGACGTGAAGCTAAGATGACCACATTCATCGTCATTCAATGTCGACATTGTCTTTGTTTCGATGCGTCCGTGGAAGTCGCCTGGCGAGTCGAGTCAACGCACGGAATATTTATCCACGAACGGTCCTGGGTGAAGGCCTACATTGTAACATTTGCAATACATTCTTACCAATATTTGCGGGGACACTAAATCGACACAGTGACGTCATATATCGAGTGGGATATATATTAAAGCACAGTGATGGATATAAGAATCGGGCAGTGTGTTGGGTAACGTCTTGACAACCATGTCACATCAGTCGAATCATGTGGGCATCGGCTGTGGTTTTGAACAATTAATGTTTGATCGCTAAAAATCGCAATCCTACATCTTGTATCGGTGGGGTCGGTGACAATACGAAACACTACACGTTTTGCTGGACTTTGCGAATAGATGAAAACACCCAGGGACGTTGTCACACAAACGAGTCTTGTCAGCACGATCATTCTGTGGGGACACATGATTTATGATGCCTGTTCCACGTCCTTAAACATTCTTTTTTCGAATAAATGAAAAGTAAGAATAGCAGAATTCATATTTAAAAACGAAACTGTTCTGACAACGTGTTTAATAACAGTGACCCGAGCAAAACTGGTCTTAAGCAAATACTTCCTCTTTTAACAAACATATTTTAGCAAAGCGTATTGTCTCAACAGGAACGATTGAGAGGAACAACCAGAGACTGGCAACACATTGAGATATTCTATTGTCTAGCTAGGATAGGAAGGAGCTCAACAGAACTGATATAAGACGCCCTACACATGCAGCAGACACAACTGGTGATGGTCGATGATGACTCACCTAAAATAACGAAACCAAAACATATTTAGAAGTCAATTGTCTATCGTTTATACGTTCTCGCATAATTGTTATTATTCTGTCAGATGACAATTTATATGTAAACAAATTCACTTCTGTATGTCTCATTTATATACGCATTCTAATTGTTTAACAATCTCTTTGCCACGATATATAAGGGCGTCTATAAACGACATTATATGGCATAAAGACAACAATTTAGTCGGGTAGTTTACATTTGTGTTACTAGTCCAACTTAAAAATGCGTCGACAAAATGCTACATGTATCACGGGTCAAAGCAAAGGTTATGTTCTTAAAAACGAAACTTGATTGCCCAGATTTTACGACTTCCCGGTGCATGGTAATTTAAGCATCGTGACTATACTTTGATGTTACCTTCCTGGATCCTTGTTTGGCTTTACGAAGATGTCGGTAGCTTCACGGTGCTTTCGTCAGCGATGTTGTATGCTGCGTCATCGCTTGTCATGTGTTAATTGCTTTTGGTGAGGTATGTTTCCTCTGATGTCGGGTAGATTCAGCTGCGTGGAAATAGGGTCTTTCGGTTGTCAAGTAGGTATTATATTTCTTTTTATTTCCTTTAATTGTAAAAGCAATACTAAGATGTTGGTCCTCTTTGGGGATGGTCCGTGTATATACCGTATTTTCCTTTTTCGTTTTGAAATTTGTGAACGAAAAAGGAAAAAACAAACAATGTTCGTTTTTCGTTTTCATATTTGAAAAACGACTACAGTCTACTATTCGCGGTATTTCTAATACATGTTAGAAAAACAAAATAACGATAAAAGAAACCATTTTTCGTTTTCACTGCAACAGAACGGAAAACGTAATACAACTGCAGTGATCAGCGCCACTCGTTTTTGCATTTAGGAAGCTTCGGCTGCCTTACGGCTTCGGCTAGGCAGCAAAAGTTGGTGGCTTCGGTGGAACAATTCGATCGCACTGGCGGCTGTTTAAAAACATAGTTAATTAGTTTATTACATATTGTTGCATACCTATTTCTCATTACATTATAGTCTACAACTCAACATTTCTTCAATAATTCGCGCCGCCTGTGACTGACATCGGAGCTCTCTGGCACCGGTTGAATAGTTGGCCCGGGTCATCCGGAGGTAGTCATGGCACTGTCGTCAATGACGTAATCCGACGGAGTCGATCTGGGACGAAGGGTATAATATACCTACTTCACTGAGCATGTTTTCGTATTCAAGCGTCGCATTCATAGCAGGCATTTGAAAGTAACGCATTTGCCTTACTACTCAAAGCACTAGTAAATAATCGTCCTGACCTCTGTTCCGCATTTGCATTTGAATCAGACGTTTGTATTTGCCTCAGCAACATTTGCATTTGTATTAAATTCAAAACCATTTGGTGTTTCACATTATTATTAGACAGACAGACAGAGAGGCAGACGGACGGACGGACGGACGAACGGACAGGCAGTGACAGTCTAGTTTGTGTAAGTAAATTTTTTATTTTATTTTAGTTTGGAGTGATATTTCGATTAAGGAGAACAATATCATATGTAGGAACACATTTATGAGTGTACAATTGTTACCTTTCTGATGGTAAGATCTGCTCAGATCAATCTGTGGTAAGGTGTGACGGGAAAACTTAGGTAGGCCTACGATGTATGTTCGATATAAGAAGCACCATTATTAATACGAGCAGGTCGCAAACGAAAGTGAAATCAATATGTTTTTTACGGAAATTGATCGTTCGTTAACAGAGGTATTTCTTGTCACAAAATGTCGTAAATATTCCGTGGTTACTGGTTTGTGTAATTAAAGTTGTGTTCTGAAAATTTCCAGCAGTAAATTAAATGTCCCATACAGACATTGGCTACATATATATATATATATATATACTGTATATATATCAATATAGTTTGTAATTTTAAGATAACACGGCGCAGAAGACGTACAATTTATTATCCGCGTGCCATGCGCTTATTGTTCCACTGGATGGCCCTATAGTGACCGATAATCTTGTAGTATGTCACAGCGCCAGATACGCAGCCTCCGCGTGACGTCAACAGAAACGTCTACCGGACATTGTTATTTTTCGATGGCGAAAAGTAAATTTACAAACAATGCTACGTGCTTATTAGATACACTTTGGCCTACCTTAAACATATAACAAATATTATGTGAAGGACAAGACGAACAAGAACAACAAGAAAACATGAAGAACAAGGCGAGCAAGAACAAGACGAACAAGAATAAGAAGAACAAGAAAAATAAAAAAAAAGAATAAGAAGAATAAGAAGACGAACAAGAAAGAATGTGTAGAGGCCATGAAATACATAAATCAGCATATTATATCTTGCATGCTGCCATCTGACGATGTTATGGGTGGCTATAGTGCTGGTTTTGCAGTATTCTTTAGTTAAGATAGGGTGGTGGCTCCAACGTCATTGTCTAGCAGACAGAAAGCTAGGATTGGATCTACAATTAAGTTATTAAAAGTAGGCTTATATAAAATATGTTACCAATTTTACGCGTATAGGGTAACAACTATTTTTACATTAATAAAATACAAGAACATCTAAATGCAAAATCTTAATTCCTACGACTTGGGTTTTGAGAGGGCTTTTGACACTTTTGAGAGGGTTGTTACTTCGTTATATCGGAAATGCTTTTAAAGTTAATTAGTGATGACATTTAAATTTAAAATATAAAGTAAAATGTCACAATCGCGCACGTATACACACACGCACACACAGAGGCGCGCGTGTGTGCATGTGTGTGTATGTGCGTGTGTGTGTGTGTGTGTGTGTGTGTGTGTGTGTGCGGATTTGTGTGTGTGCGTGCGCGCGCGTGTGCGTGCGTGTGTGTGTGTGTGGTTGCTGAGGATTTGTATGCGTTACAGAAATGCTTCTATTACTCTCTGCTGTTGAACAATACACGAAGATGATCACTGTAGTTGAAGAAAACGAGGAATATTGTTGTATTAAATTCAGATTAAAAGTCTACCTCGAATGACGCTGGCGTGGGATAACTAAGCAGCCACAGGTAATTCGAGGTAACGGAAGTAAGTTAAGGTAATCTGGCAGTGTATAATGGAATACGTTTAAGTATGTTCGGTTGACCGCGTCTACCCCTATAGATTTATGACTGCCATTCTTCAGTTGAAGACCGGCTCCGCACTAGGTGGTCCTATTGCCATTCATATTATATTGTCTGTTGGACGATTAATCCACCACCCATTGACCCGAGACGAAGATTATGTAGAAATGAGCCAGATATTAGTGCCAAGAGAACGGTTGTCTGTGCGCATTTAAAGCTGTTTCTTCAACTGGTTTAGCAAGTCACGAATCATGTTCTGTGATATCCAAATATGTAGCGTGTTAATAGTTTACGTAATCTTAACAGTAAGTTTAATAAAGAAATGCTTACCGGGCTAACATCTAGCATTCATTCAACCCGCCGAATTTGTTGGTCACATAATTATTCACGGTGCAAGGAAAGTCATAACATGACCACAGAAACACGTGCATATAAACGTACCGTGCATTCACCATATTATTATGATAATCGCTTGAACTGATTCTTGTGTAAGAACTACACGAACTAAAATTAACAGTTTGTCTGACGAGTTCACCAAAAGTTGTTTCCGTGTATGCCGGGGTGGGTGAGGCTGGACTCGAGACTCATCCTCGATTTCTGTTTTCTTTGTTTCCCTTCACTTTCTTGCACTGTTGTCTTCACCAGCCGTTTCCACTCCCCTCTGTCGTTCACTCTCAGTCTCCACTTCTCACCCAATCTCTCTAAATCGCTCTTTACACAATCATCCCATCGCAGTCTAGGTCGTCCTCGCCTCCTTTTTCCTTCCAGTCTCCAGGTTTCTGCTTTCTTTGCCAACCGTCCTCCCAATCTCTCCACATGTCCAGCCCACTTTAGTCGACTCCCCACCAGCTTCTTCTTCTTCTACGCCAACCTTCTCTCTCTCTCAGATCCTCCATTCTTCGCTTCTTGATTCTCTTTAAGGCAGAAACGGTTAGCACATTCACGCAGACAAGTACCTTATGTAAATAACATTAGTATTACAGAACTGTAGTAACTGCGTAACAAATCACAAATACAATATTATTTTAGTGATAGTCCTACGCGTTTGGCAAATTTTGTCGTGTGGGGCAAAGCGCCCCCCGCCCCCCGGTGTACATATTGTACATTACTGTACAGTATGTGTCATGCTAGTTTTCAATCCATATTTATAAGTATTGTTCCAACAAGCTCTGAGTACCATCCACCTTGTTGCTCTAGCCCACCTTACCAGACTATAGATAAAGACACAGACTGTGTTTTTTTAATCTGCACAAATTATTGCACATGTTTTAGATAATTATTTGTTTTATTTTTATTTTTAAATTATTTGTCAAATTCAGTTTCACGCACCCTTTGCAATGCGCACTGCACAACTCCTAGGTTAGCCCCAGAAGGGGCTGTATGGAGAAACAACACCCAAGTTTACAGTTATCGAAACAGCCTATATTATCGTCCAACATCGACCTACATTCTCTATTAGAGGTGTTGTATAGATATGATCAACAAATACAACACCAGCGCATGATTATGTATTAGTCAACTGATATATGGGGTTGCATAACATAAATAATTGTCCAAAGAAATTATACTACTTAATAGATGGATTAATTTAGGACAAACACACTTCTATTGCAATGTACAAAGGGGGTGCGCTTTGCCCCGCATGACGAAATCTGCAGAATATTCTATAATTACAAAACATACCGTCACATTACTGATGTCATTACTTAATGTGGCAAAATACACGTGATATGTGTAAGACTATTCACAGTTTTGTTTAGTTAAGGTACGTTTGCTATGGAACCAGTTAACAGTAGCATTGAACCAATAATAATACGGGTAAAAAATTCAATTTGGTATAACTTTTTGTTTGCTGTTTCTGCAAAAATCGAAAGTTCCAAAAATCGTCTGACATCGTGTTGCATTGTTTGACAGGTAGAATACGCAAACAAAAGTAACACCTATCGAGATAGGTGTGGGGTGAGCTTTGCTCCGGAGGTGCACGCTTTGCCCCACACTATTCTATACTTAGGCCTACCATTATCATAAACTGACGAACATATGCAATTTCGTCCATATAGGGATGCAGGGATCTCAAACACCCACCATTTTTGAGAACCAATCTCCCATGCCAATGAACACGTTTCTACTTGAGTGCGAGACCGAAAATATCCTGTCGTCTCCCATTTAATTAGTGCCACGTACGCCTCTCGCCCTCTGCAATAGTATAGGAACTATATTTCTCTACGATTTCTTCCTAAAACAGCCTCTTACTACCCGCGGGAACTCTTTAGTTTGTTTTAATTCTAAACGATATACTCAATCATTAGCTTTCCATACACTGTTGTATTAGCTTAAAGGTCTCAAAATCTATTCTGAGCGCTGTATATATAGGAAAGGTCGGAAAGTCATCGTAACAAAACAAGGTAGTGACATCTGGCGACCAATATTAACACCTTATATTGTACATCCGCCAGGTAGCGCCACCACGTAGATCAATCTCAAATTACAGCACATAATAGTACTACATAATTGTATGTGCATTTACGTATGCAAGGACATATGCATCCTAATGCTTTTTTGTATTTTCCAGGAAATTGCACCTCGGCGAAGAAATGTGGAGCATCCCATGTAGATTTACAGAAGCCGGAAAGGTCATAAAATAATTCCTGTTTTCACATCAGACCTTGTCAAAAAGTAAATGAGGGGTGCAGTTTTTATTTTTGGAGGTGTTAGCGATTATCGAAGCAGCTGTTCTCAACAATCAACAACTTAAATTGTACACTGAGTGTATTTCTTACAAGCAGCAAACCCGTAAACAAATGTGTTTGGCCTGACACGAATCATAGTTTTCACTTACTGCGGAACATAAATTTATTTTTGCTTGATCGATGGCCAAACAGATGACTTGGTCTTGGACTAAGTCAGCGGGCCACATATGTATTATTGAATATCGTTAGCCTAAAAAACTGTTACATCATATTATGTTTGAAATCTGAATATAAGCAATCTTGTTTAGAACTACCTGTATATAGGTATGTGCATTAAACTTTAACTTAACTTTCAAATTGTTACCAGTTACGAATAAGAAATGTGAACAACTCTTTGTTGCCACTATTTAAAAAGCAACCGTTGTTCATAGTCAGTGTTCTTGGTACAGAATTGGCAGTTGCTGCGCCACCAAACAAATTGGCAATGAGTTTAGCGTGTTTAATAAATTCAGGAAAGTGTCCCGTCGCCAAATGCAAGTAGTAATATTCTACAAGCATCGATTCTGTGGCGGCAGCTTCGAATGACAGATCCGCGTTGTTGTTCGGTGAACTCTATGCACAGCTTCCAGCGCATCGTCGAGTTCCACGTGGAACGGGTTGCAAAATAAGGCAACACTTCACTGCGAGTCCTAAGATTAGAAAGACAGCCCGCTTTGCGTTACGCAGTTGTGTCTTCCACAGTAGCAACGTGATCTCGGAAGCGGAGATGAATTGGAAAATGTGACTGTTCTTTCCTTTTGGGGTCTGCAAATTTGGGTACTTGTGTACCCTGTTACAACCGCTACTGTAATAATCGACTGATAATGTAATAAGTGCCCGATACTGTAATAAAATCAACCGATAATGTAATAAGTGCCAGATACTGTAATAAAATCAACCGATAATGCAATAAACGTCCTGCCCGATATTGTAATACGGTTTGACTGATAATGTAATAAGGTGCTCCTGCCCGATAATGTAATAATTTTGACCGGTAATGTAATAACATAGACATTTTATGTGGACTTAGTCGATCTCGTGGATTTCGTGGATTTTGTGGATTTCGTGGATTTCGAGGATTTCGTGGATTTCGTGGACTTAGTCCATTTCGTCCGTTTTGTTCATTTCGTCCATTGCGCAGTTCTTCAGATGACTTTATAATCAGAACATGCGCAGTCGCCCTTCACATTGACGCGTAAATAGTCACAATACCTGAAATAAACACATGTGACAACAATTGCAAACTGACTTGTCTAGCAGCTCCACCAACTCTCCGACTCCTTGCTTACCTACAATGTTTTAATTATTATTTTGAGCGTAATTCTGATAAATTAAAGATTAACACATTTTATTTCGTAGTATTCTTTCAACATAAACTGTTGATAACTATACTACCTTGAGGTAACTTCTGATATCACAAATTTTTAAGCATAATTGCTAGAATTACGGACGTTGCAAATGCAGATCACATAATTGCGTCAAGAGACTAAACTGGCATTGCCATCATACTCGCAGATAAAGTAAAGATAACATGGAGATCACATCATTACACAAACGAATAAAATTATATTGTCGTCATTATTCGCAGATATATTAACAATACGTGCATCACAAAATTAAGTATAAAACTAAGTAATGATAATAATGATGTTGTTATTACTGGCGTATTCATGTCTGAAAAAGGTCACAAGATGAGGAGAGATTACTATTGCTCTAGTCGTGCGTCAAACGAAAAAAAAAAATAAAAAAAAACGACTTCGTCATCATGAACTTAACGCAATTAAACTACGTGGATAGACACCACACAATATAAAAAAAGATATTGCTCTACAAATGATAGGCATATATAGTTGAAATATCCATTATTGGAAATGTTCACAATAATAGCATACCATATCTATGCTCTCTCTCCCAGCATACAGAGGCCAATGTATGCGTAAACGCAGTGCCTGGCAGACCTCCCCATCTCGCGAGACAGGTTATACAACACTCTAAAAACAATGCTCTAAAAATCACCCAGATATATTTTTATGCAAATGTAACCGGCAGGTTTACTGACGAATTAGTGAATTATTTACTTCCATTATTCCAAAACTCCAAGTACTCTTTTTGTTCTCATTACTTTTAACGTGTTAAGTCTGTAGATTCCATTTCACCAGCTAACCCTTCTCCTCTGCCCTCGTCCTCACTGTCTACCAACCCTCCTCCTCTGCCCTCGTCCTCACAGTCTACTATACCTCCTCCTCTGCCCTCGTCCTCACTGTCTACCAACCCTCCTCCTCTGCCCTCGTCCTCACTGTCTACCAACTCTCCTCCTTTGCCCTCGTCCTCACTGTCTACTAACCCTCCTCCTCTGCCCTCGTCCTCACTGTCTATTATCCCTCCTCCTCTGCCCTCGTCCTCACTGTCTACCAACCCTCCTCCTTTGCCCTCGTCCTCACAGTCTACCAACCCTCCTCCTCTGCCCTCGTCCTCAGTGTCTACTATCCCTCCTCTTCTGCCCTCGTCCTCACTGTCTACCAACCCTCCTCCTCTGCCCTCGTCCTCACTGTCTACCAGCCCTCCTCCTCTGCCCTCGCCCTCATTGTCTACTATCCCTCCTCTGCCCTCGTCCTCACTGTCTACCAACCCTCCTCCTCTGCCCTCGTCATCACTGTCAGCTAACCCTTCTCCTCTGCCCTCGTCCTCACTCTCTACTATCCCTCCTCCTCTGCCCTCGTCCTCACTGTCTACCAAACCTCCTCCTCTGCCCTCGTCCTCACTGTCTACCAATCCTCCTCCTCTGTTCTCGTCCTCACTGTCTACCAACCCTCCTCCTCTGCCCTCGTCCTCACTGTCTACTATCCCTCCTCCTCTGCCCTCGTCCTCACTGTCTACCAACCCTCCTCCTCTGCCCTCGTCCTCATTGCCTACTATCCCTCCTCTGCCCTCGTCCTCACTGTCAACCAAACCTCCTCCTCTGCCCTCGTCCTCACTGTCTACCAATCCTCCTCCTCTGCCCTCGTCCTCATTGTCTACTATCCCTCCTCCTCTGCCCCCGTCCTCATTGTCTACTATCCCTCCTCCTCTGCCCTCGTCCTCACTGTCTACTATCGCTCCTCCTCTGCCCTCATCATCACTGTCAGCTAACCCTTCTCCTCTGCCCTCGTCAACACTGTCTACCAACCCTTCTCCTCTGCCCTCGTCCTCATTGTCTACTATCCCTCCTCCTCTGGCCTCGTCCTCACTGTCTACTATCCCTCCTCCTCAGCCCTCGTCCTCACTGTCTACTATCCTTTCTCCTTTACCCTTGTCCTCACTGTCTACCAACCCTCCTCCTCTGCCCTCGTTCTCGGTGTCAGCTAACCCTTCTCCTCTGCCCTCGTCCTCACTGTCTACTATCCCTCCTCCTCCTCTGCCCTCGTCCTCACTGTCTACCAACCCTCCTCCTCTGCCCTCGTCCTCACTGTCTACCAATCCTCCTCCTCTGTTCTTGTCCTCACTGTCTACCAACCCTCCTCCTCTGCCCTCGTCCTCACTGTCTACTATCCCTCCTCCTCTGCCCTCGTCCTCACTGTCTACCAACCCTCCTCCTCTGCCCTCGTCCTCATTGTCTACTATACCTCCTCCTCTACCGTCGTCCTCACTATCAACCAACCCCCTCCTCTGCCCTCGTCCTCACTGTCTACTATCCCTCCTCCTCTGCCCTCATCATCACTCTCAGCTAACCCTTCTCCTCTGCCCTCGTCATCACTGTCTACCAACCCTTCTCCTCTGCCCTCGTCCTCATTGTCTACTATCCCTCCTCCTCTGCCCTCATCCTCACTGTCTACTATCCCTCCTCCTCTGCCCTCGTCCTCACTGTCTACTATCCCTTCTCCTATGCCCTCGTCCTCACTGTCTACCAAACCTCCGCCTCTGCCCTCGTCCTCATTGTCTACTATTCCTCCTCCTCTGCCCTCGTCCTCACTGTCAGCTAACCCTTCTCCTCTGCCCTCGTCATCACTCTCTACCAATCCTCCTCCTCTGCCCTCGTCCTCATTGTCTACTATCCCTCCTCCTCTGCCCTCGTCCTCACTGTCTACCAACCCTCCTCCTCTGCCCTCGTCCTCACTGTCTACCAACCCTCCTCCTCTGCCCTCATCCTCACTGTCTACCAACCCTCCTCCTCTGCCCTCGTCCTCACTGTCTACCAACCCTCCTCCTCTGCCCTCGTCATCACTGTCAGCTAACCCCCTCCTCTCTCCTCATTGTCAGCTAACTCCCCTCCTCTGCCCTCGACCTCACTATCAGCTAACCCCCCTCCTCTGCCCTCGTCATCACTGTCAACTAACCCTCTCCTCTGTCCTCGTTCTCACTATTAGCTAACACCCCTCCTCTGTCCTCGTCATCACTGTGAGTTACCCCCCCTCCTCTGTCCTCGTTATTTATTCCCTCGGTCTCATTGATTATAGCGATTATGCGATATATATAATCTAATCCTTACTCTAGCCATAAATAATTACTATAATAGTCTTAACCCATATGAATAATGACATTTCACATAAACCATTTATTCCCATCATGCGATTGGTTCCAACGATTACTCTAATCATAACTGGCTCCAACCATAACAAATGATACTAATAACATGAGCCCTAATTAATAATGACATTTCACATAAAATATTTATTCCTGTCGTCTGATTAGTTCCGACGATTACTCTAACCCAAAACATAGCTAATGATAATAACTTTAATATAATTAATAACGATATTTCACTTTAACTATTTATTCCTATCGTCTGATTGGTTATAATGACTGTGCTATATATAATCCCAACCCACCATGGTTGACGCCAACCATAACTACTACTATTAATAATAATCTTAACAATAATGAATAATTATTTATTCCAGTCGTCTGATTATCACACCAACTATTTATTACCGTCTTCTGAGTTCCAACGATTAAGCAATAATTAACCTCAACCCCAACGATAACTAATTCAAACCATAACTCATTATCAAAATGGCATTAAACATAATTAATATTTATGTCATTTACATTAATTGTTTATTTCAAAGAAATGCTGCAAGATTCATATTCTCCGACTACCGAAAAGAAACACATATTAAACCACTCATAAACAAACTCAACTGGGACTCGCTCCACACACGTCGCCTCATTCAACAAGCATCAATGTTTTACAAAATCCACTACCACATGGTCAACATCAGCCCTCCGCCATGTTTCCAGCACGCCACACATATCTCCAACAGAATCGACTATCCACTTAAATATACTAACACAATAATTCCAACCATCAATGCATATAAATATGCATTCTACCCCAGAGCAGTATCCATATGGAACAGACTACCACCATCTGCTGTTCTACACATCACGCCATCATTGCCAGCCTTCCTGTGTGTCGCCATGCCAGCCATCAGGGAAATGCAACCCTTGCATGGCGTCCACATCCTCTAAAGCTACAAACTTATGTATATAGTGCACCACTTGTTTTTCGGTAACCCCTTGTTTTTATCCGCGCTTTTATTTGTTCTTCGTTGGTTTTCATTGTTTTTCTTTCTTTATTTTGAACATCCTTCTAGACGATTTTTTCCCTTTTGTTCGACTGCCCTGACGTTACGCACCGCACAAATCCCAGTGTAGCTGTGAACAGCTGTAAAGGAACTACTACATCAAGCATCAAGCACCGTTGTCTAATTGGCTCCAACGATTACGATCTCGACCCTAGGCTAGTGTATAGAATGATTCTCAAAAAGGTGTCTATTGTAATTGGCTTGTAAAATATACTGACGGTAATGTTTTGAAATTGGGTAGTGTTTTGAGCGTACGTAGGGGTAGTGTTTTGAACTTAACAGTAGTGTTTTGAGGGCACGCTCAAACACTATTGTCACGATATTGGTATTTATTATTGGGACATTCTCCGACAGCGACACTGGGCATCGGGGTAACGTGGTCAAGTACGTGTCACGATGGCGCGCAGCGAGTTATTCTGTTTGTATTAATTCAATAAATACTTTTAACACTTTCTAAGCCATGTACAGTTCTAATCAAAGCACCACCGCAACATAACATGGTATGCTAACGCCCAGTTTGTGACATTATCGCTTGTGGTGAGTGTTCGGAACTGTTTAGTGTTCGCTGGCACTGCTGTACTCTGGCCTACCGTATCTGACAACGTCAACGATGGCAACGTCGAACATTCCTACGCCAAAACCGTTGAACATCAATGATAAATCGGCCGCAATTCTGTGGAAGGCTTGGCGTAAAACGTGGAATCGGTTCGAAATTGCGACCGGCATCGACGAGGCGTCAGATAAGAAAAGAGTGTGTACACTTCTGTCGGTGATTGGCGATGACGCTGTCAAAGTGTATGACGCCTTTCAATACGCGGATGGTGAAAGTGAAGACAACTTGGAAGACGTCCTGCGGAAGTTTGAAGGGCACTGCAACCCACGACAAAATACCATATTTGAGAGGTACCAATTTCAATGCCGAAACCAAGAGGCTGGAGAGTCCGGTGCGCAATACATGACAGAGCTACGCCATGCTGCAGACAGCTGCGATTTCGGTGGCATAACGACCAGCCAAATCATTCGGGACAGATTCGTACACGGTTTGCGCGATGCGAAAGTGCGCGAACGCCTACTGCGGGAGAATGCTCTGACTCTCGAACGAGCGTATGAAATGGTACAAGCTGCTGAAGCAACGGTAGTGCAGACACACGCCGTGTCAGGTGATCAGGCAGTGTGCACCGTGCAGGCGCCCAACAGATTCCGCGGACGCGATCAAGGTCATAAAGATAGAGAAGGCAGGGTGGTTTGCAAGAACTGTCCGTACGACCACGGTCCCAGAAGCTGCCCAGCCTACGGCAAGGAGTGCCGGAAGTGTGGAAAAAAGAATCATTTTCAAAGCAAATGCCACAATAAAAGCATAAGACAAGTGCAGACGTCAGCATCAGATGATGAGTACAGTGTTGGAACACTAAGAGTGAACAGTGTGGGCATTAGACGTCGGGCGATGATAACACTTGGCTTGGGTGACGACGGCGTGCCGGTGCCGTTCCAGATAGACAGTGGGGCTGATTGTTGCGTGCTGCCGCGCGATGAGTACGTGAGGGCGACAGGGGACAGATCGCTGGCGAATCTGAGGCCAATTAAACTCGTCATTGTAACATACACAGGAGCACGCGAAACCGCTCTCGGCCAATGCAAGCTACTAGTCACTAGGCGAGGCGTCAAACACCGAATGGTGTTCAACATTCTCCAGGGAAAGTATACGCCAATTCTCAGCTTAGCAGCGTCTGAGGGCATGGGGCTTCTGAAGATACATGACTGCGACTCTCTTGACTCTGTCTACAGTGTCTGCGCGACCACCGCAGGGCTGACAGCGAACGACGTGCTAGCCGAGTATGCAGACGTCTTCGAGGGCGTAGGCAGGCTCAAGGACACGTACACTATCCAGATTGACGAGTCTGTGAGGCCTGTAGTGCACGCTCCAAGACGTGTACCGGTACCACTGCGTGAACAGCTGAGGGAGAAACTCGACGAGCTGGTGGCCGATGCAATCATAGCACCCGTAACAGAAGCCACCGACTGGGTGTCTAGCATGGTTGTCGTGCAGAAGCCCAATGGGAAAATCAGGCTGTGTCTAGACCCCAAAGACCTGAACACTGCCATTCGGCGCGAGCATTACCCGATTCCAACCATCGAGGAGGTGAGCACTCGAATGAAACAGGCACGCTTCTTCACAGTGATGGACGCAAAAAACGGGTTTTGGCAGATTTCGCTAGATGACAAGTCCAGCATGCTAACCTGTTTCAACACGCCATTCGGCAGATACCGGTGGTTGAGGATGCCGTTTGGCATAAACTCAGCCCCGGAAATCTGGCAGCGCTCAATGAATCAACTGGTGGAAGGCCTGGCCGGCATTGAAGTAATTCACGATGACTTCCTGATCGTCGGTTGCGGTGCTACTGATGAGCAAGCGGAGGCTGACCACGACCAGAACCTGCGAGCATTCTTGGAGCGGGCTAGAGAGCGAAACTTACGGTTGAAAGCGGGCAAGATGAAGTTGAAGTTGACGGAAGTCCCGTACATCGGACATATTCTGACGCGATCAGGTCTCCGGGTGGACCCTACGAAGGTCGAGGCCATCGTGCGAATGCCGGTTCCGGAAGACGTCAAGGCGGTGCAGCGGCTACTTGGTACTGTCAACTACCTTGCGAAGTTCGTGCCACATTTATCAGCGATACTTGAGCCGCTCAGACATCTCGTGAACAAGGAGATTGAATGGAGTTGGCTACATATCCACGAGCAAGCGTTCAATGAGATGAAGAGGGCCCTCACAACTACGCCGGTTCTGCAATACTACGATGTGACGAAGGCAGTGTGTATCCAGTGCGATGCATCAGACAGCGGTCTCGGGGCGGGTTTGCTACAAGATGGACTTCCGGTGGTGTATGCGTCTCGGGCGCTGACGGCGACCGAGAGAAACTACGCCCAAATAGAAAAAGAGCTTCTCGCGATCGTGTTCGCCTGCGAGAGATTTGACCAGTACATATACGGGAGAGAGAATGTGTCTGTGCAGAGTGACCACAAGCCTCTGGAAGCGATCTTCAGAAAGCCTCTCGTAACTGCACCGAAACGCCTACAGCGCATGATGCTGCGTCTGCAGCGGTACACCTTGGACGTGACGTATACACGTGGGATCGATATGCATATCGTCGACACACTGAGCAGAGCGTACATTCCCGGCGAGCCGAGTGTCCACGCCGTCAACATCGCAGAGATCGACATGACGAAAGGGTTGTCGGTATCGCCAAGCCGACTGAAAGAGCTGCAAGCAGCCACCGGTGAGGACCGTGTCCTGCAGAAACTGATCCGGGTGACGGTGGACGGGTGGCCTTCGCAGAAATCGGACACTGATCTGGATCTTCGAGCGTACTACAGTGTGCGGCACGAACTGACGGTGCAGGATGGTCTGTTGTTCAAAGACTCCAGGATAGTGGTTCCCGCTCGATTGCGCAAGGACATCATCTCGTCTATTCACAGATCGCATCAAGGGATACAGGGCTGCATACGTATAGCGAAGGACACCGTCTACTGGCCGTTGATGAACCAGCAAATTGCCGATTACGTCAGTCAATGCAGCGTCTGTAACTCGCACAGGCCAGATCAATGCAAAGAGCCGATGCTGCCTCATGATGTTCCTGGGCGGCCGTGGACTAAGGTTGGCGCCGATTTGTTTGAACTGCATGGCCAACACTATTTAGTCCTGGTTGACTACTATTCAAACTTCTTCGAGCTGATGAGATTGACGTCAAGTACGCGCGCGAAGTGTGTGATCGACGCGATGAGATCCCAGTTTGCGCGTCATGGGTCACCAGAGCTTCTTATGTCGGACAATGGCCCGCAGTTCTCGTGCGACGAGTTCCAGGAGTTTGCGAAGAAATGGGACATAGAGCATATAACCAGCAGTCCGAGATATGCCCAGAGTAATGGTCAGGTCGAGAGGGCCGTGGGCACCGTGAAGAACCTCGTCAAAAAGGCAATCGATGATGGCGGCGACATCTAGTTGGCGCTGTTGAGTTTCCGGAACACCGTCCGTGAAGATTACAGCGCGTCTCCGGCACAACTGTTATTCGGACGCCGCTGCAGAACACTTCTACCGACCCAACGCAGGATGCTGAAACCTAAACGCGCCATCAGTGTGTCTCGCGACAGAGCCGCAAACAAAAAGGCGCAGTGTGCACAATACAACCGATCGGCACATTACCTGGCGCCGATAGCACTGGGCAGTGCAATTCGGATGAAGTTGCCTGGCGACGAGACATGGACGCTTGGGGAATGCACGAAGCAGCTGTCCCATCGTTCGTATGCTGTGCTGATCAACGGTCACGTGTACAGGCGCAACCGGCGAGCTCTACGGGTCGTCGACGAAAGGCTGCCGGCGTCGCTACTTGATAGTTCACGCGCGGCGCCTTCTACACACCGTGAAGAGTCACGTCCGGAAGAGTCGCCCAGTTGGGAAGACTCGGCACCTCCGGACGATTCGCCAACTCATGAAGACGCGTCGTGTCGTGAAGATGTCGAATTGACGCCTGTCACGCCAGCACGTGTCACCCCATCTCCGACGCGCAGAGAGACACGTGCTCGCAGGCCACCGGCGTATTTAGCAGACTATCAGCAGTAGCGCCTGTGTTGTATAGTTCTGTTTTGTTTCGTTCCTATTGTTAATGGATGTCACGATATTGGTATTTATTACTGGGACATTCTCCGACAGCGACACTGGGCATCGGGGTCACGGGGTCAAGTACGTGTCACGATGGTGCGCAGCGAGTTATTCTGTTTGTATTAATTCAATAAATACTTATAACACTTTCTATGCCATGTACAGTTCTAATCAAAGCACCACCGCAACATAACAACTATGGTAGTGTTTTGAAAGTATGCTCAAAACACTACCCGAGTGTTTTCAGCGGGGTCGTGTTTTGAGCGTCCTACACCGGTCCGCACCTAACAGTTAGAGACAAAACACAGCCCCGCAACAGTAGTTCACGTCCGACCCGTCCTGGAAGCTTAATAATCCCGGGCCCGGCCCGGGTATAATGCGGGGCGATCGGCAGTCCATGACAATGCGGAAATTTCACTGGTTGCCTGTTAGGAGGCATATTGAGTTTAAGATACGCGTCCTTGTGCAGAGGGATACGATGGTACGCCTGAGTACCTTGCGGCACTACCGGTAATACACCAATATACACCACGCCGTTCAATACGCTCTTGCAAGTTCCTAGAGTGACTTAGAATGTTTCGGCCGCCGTGCATTTACTTGTGCTGGCCCCACTGTATGGAACAAACTTCCCATGAACGTGCGCAACAACGGCAATCTCCCTCAATTTAAGAAACAACTAAAGACATTGTTCTTCTCCACTTAATGGGTTTTACATGACTGACATTGGACTTTAAACACACATATTACATATTATCTTATTTATTATCATTGTAGTATTCAGGGTATTAGTGTTTTTTTATATTTCACACATTTAATATTACTTTTAACGAATGCACTTTAATTTTTTAAAGAGGAACATTCTACAGTTTTAACATGTTTTATAGTCTATCATTATTATTATTTACCTGGATTAATTATAATTTAAAGCTATTTAGTATTTTAATGCTTGTACTCACCCGTGAACGGGGCAACATTCCCAGATTTGACGGGGTCAAAATAAAGTTTTATTATTATTATTAATAAAAAGTATTCATCAAAAATATGACATGCAAAATGCTCGAATACCACGAAATCCACATGAAATTTCTGTTATTACATTATCGGTAAATTTTTGTTTACATTATTGGGCAGGGACACATTATTACATTATCAGCCAAAAATTATTACAGTATTGGACAGGAGGTTTATTACATTATCGGTTAATTCTATTACAGTATTGGGATCTTATTACAGTATCGGTTGTAACATACCCTTCTGCTCCATGAATACCATATAATCCAATATCTCAGCCCACAGGGGTTATGTGCAGCGCAATATAGCACATTGACTCAACTAGCGCTATTTGCAATAGGGGAGGTTTTGATACTGCGCAATCACCTCAACTGCCAGTGGTTTAGGCCACGAGCACGAAAGTAGATCACAATCTTCACAGTGACGCTCACTTTACTTGACATTCAGGCTTTCTTGAGGCATGATGCAGCAGGTCTTCCTACCATGAACGGTGCATCTACTGTTGTCATCTCGCAGGCCGCATTGTGGACAATCTCACTTTTAGTCCGCAGGCTGCATGAAATAGCTCTGCAGGCCGCAGGTTGCTGACCCCTGATTTAAAAGAATAATTATATTTAAAATCAAGTTTTGTGACATTTAGTTTTAAATGTGTGCTGCCGAGAAACCAGGAATTATTTTGTGTGGCCTAACATTCAGACAAGTTAAATCATACATTCCAAGTGTCAACCAAACATTTGCAATGTGGCACCACCGAATGAAAGAAAAGTTGTATCCAACAGTTTGAGTCACTAGTAGATTACTAAGATGACATTTGGACATGAGTCAAATAAAAGAACACCGGACTCTCTAATTCGATTATGCCACTTCGAACTGTAGGCATGTTCATTCACTCTATGTTGCTTCAGTTCACTCAGCTGTATGAGTACCTGGCTATAGACAGAGGTGGATATTTGAGAATGAAGTCTGTGCATTAACCTCAGCATATCTGAATGCTTCCCAGAGAAGTCGAGATGATGTCTGATCGAACAGGTCTGTCGGGGAGTAAAGTGAAAAGCGCTTTGAACAGTCCTAAGGACTGGATACTGTGCTACATAAGAACCTTTACTTTACACTGTCACTAATGGGAAGGCCACATCTGAGATGGGAGGACTGCGTGAGGAGGGACATGAGAAGATCGGGAGAAGATAAAAGATGGAGAGAGGAAGCGATGGACAGAAAACTTTGAAAAAGAAAGTACACCTGGGAACAAGGAGGAGAGCAATAATGCACCCACATACACTACACATTCTACTGAGTGCGTGCATGTATGCACACATGCATTTAGTAGAATTTAATGGCATCACAATAACTAGAACATCAAATGTGGTACATAATTTATTTAAATATAGTTCAATATAAATAGTAAAATACTTTCTCAACTGTAACATCCCACTATGTCACACAACAGAAGACGCAGGTCAAAGTCTAATCATACATCCCTTTCTTTAACCATAATATCAGGTCTCAGCGCTCAACTGCCACACACTACAGCCAGTGCCTATAAATGGCCACTCGAAACCTTCCTCAAAGCACATTCATTTTTGTTGCAGACAAAATCAGATTTCTAGAAACTGTTACATCGCAAAACATATAGTTAATTAAATAAACACAGAAACCCATTTTTGTCCGCTAGACCTGAAAATCCTCCACTTTCATAAAGTAACAAATTCATAATCAACATGCGTATATAGGTGTGCTTAACTTATGTGGAACTAACATATGAGAAAACAGAGTATAATTGTGAACACGCAGAAGCAAACCTACGAACATTAACATGTTTATGTCTAAAGAAGCAATGTTAAAAATGAGTTTCAACTGTCGACACATATTTAATGAGTCCCAATAATAAAGCTTAAGCTTAACAAAATCGACAAATCGCTGGCCATCAAGTCATTCTTCTTCCCTTCAATGGTCTGCTCTACATCAAAAATACTATATATGCTGCAAGGTGCCTCAATTTCATTTTTAAAACCTTTCATGTGCAATTAAGAACATTTGTGTACATATAAAAACCTTCCTCATCTAAGTACATCTCAATGACGTGCCATGTTACAAACGACACACGTAAATGCATTAGTCGAAAGCAAAGGAAAACCAACAATGCACCTCAAACAAACTGGCAGTGTTTGTGCTGCTTAAAAGAAATTTATCTCTGTCAATACATCCGCCATCCTCCCACGGTAATTGCAAACAGTTCCATCACAGTCAGATTATAATGATCTTCGCTCTTGCAAGTAAATTGCAACTTTCCAGAAAACAATACACATCTCTTTCAAAACCACAGTAGGCGTCATCATGCCAAATAAACCCTCCTCCCTGGGACCTCAGCCCACACATTCCCGTCAAAATAGTTGACATCACAATTCTGTACAATAAAACCATTATAATTTCCTCGCGTTGGTGAATAGATCTCCCTGCATCAGACAATCCGAACTCTCTATCCAACCAACTGGCAACAACTAATTCCTCGTCTTCAAGTCACACTATATCGATCAATCATACTTCTTTAAGTGTCACTTCGTTTTGGTCCAACTTTCAACCACAATGTAATACCCCGAGTTGCCTCATTGGCAGCAACTAACATTTGAAATTATTCAACAATCTTGTGAAATAAACAACACAGATGACAATTAAACATAAAATACAGCGGTGTTGATGAAACAGAGCTACAAAAATCACTGATTCGCCAGTTCATTACCTGGACACAACTATTACATTCTAGTGTGACGGTCTTGCTTTTCTAACCTACGTTTATATCAGAAATTTACATACACAATTCTGAACAGTAGCCCATTCAGTAACTGACTGCACTGCCAACATTTCGAAAGCACCCAAAAAGAAGTGCAAAACAAAATCATTAAATAATCACAACGGAGTCATCGGTTGCAGAATTTACTTTTCTGCAGATGGAATGTGACATGGAAGAATATTACACTTTGTAAGTCCCAAAGGCAATTACCTTTTAGTAATTAATTTCAATTAAATAAACCATTATACAAGGAAAAGAACTGCTTCAATAGTATTCCATTACATTGCCATTACATTGCCTTCAAAGTCATACTGACTCGGATAAAACAAAACAATCAAGATCAAACTGCCAATGAACAACATGTTTAACTAACTTTGACAACTAATAAAAACACATTAGCTAACGCCTACAACCCCTTGAACTTTTTAAACACCCTAAAAAAAATGTTAGACCCAATAATCCACCCCAAGTTTTCAAATGCTTGCCGGACCATAGTCAAAACAACAGAAATTAGTCATAGGCCTGAAAGCCATTATGAAAAACAGTACTATGGTAATATACCAAACGTTGGTTATATTACATTATTGGAAAGCAACTTTGTAAAATGTGAATAAAAGAAGTAAGCGTCTGAATTGCTGTGCCCTCCAAATGACCTCTTAAACAACAGAGACAACGTAAAAACCATAGCACTGTGACGAATATAATAAACTATTTCTATGTTTTAGAGCGTCTTCTGCAAAATTAACATAAAATAGTGTGCAATCTAATTCGGAAACAAACTTGTAACTAACGTGTTCTTCTATTACATGGACCCAACCATAGCATTTAAATTTTACATTCAAGTATTTCTTTTAAAAATGTTTTTGTCAGGCACCAGACATCTTACAAGGTGCCTGAGAGAAGGTCCATCTTCTCGCCCGTACAGCCTATATTCATAAATCAGATTACTTGTATTGCTGGAAAATGGCTGCAACTTCTAACTACAATCACCTATTATTTGGGCTTTGCTTTGAGAGAGTGCCATCTAGTGTTCACACGACTCAACTCCGATTTTTCGTAACAGTGACAGTGCAAATTGACAGAACTGTGACCTGGTTATTTAAAAATCATCTGATAAGAGGAATTACTGTTTTTTCCAATGAACCCATTTTTGTGAAATACTTGTAACGAAAACACGAAACAACTAGCCAGCACAATTCAATGTCAATATGTAATATTATGCTCTTGCAATGTTGCGTTCGGTGCATTGTCATCTCTGCATGACACGTCGCAACACCACCACACTACCGAGTGATGCAAGCCAGCTACATCACACTGTCATGTGACCAATCACACCATCATGTGACCTATCACACTCTCATGTGACCTAATCCCACACACATCATTGACGATTCAATCTGCTATGCAAACACACTTCTCTCTCCGTGGAATGAAAACTATACGCTCTACGCTCATTGTCGCCATCATAATTAAAATCACACTACCCGATCACACAACGCTAACATTTCGTATATAAATTGTTCGACAAGCACGCAATTTCAAACAAGCTTGCATGTACATGCACAGTGCTATGCCTAGTTGAAGCACAAGAAAACAAACAAGGGCCTGTCTTCTTAGATGACATACAGACACTATCACGTCCCACCCTTCCATTAAAACAACGGAAGGAGGCAAGTCACACAAAAACCTTCATTTCTTCCATGACCTTCGAGAATGTCTGCGCTAATACATATAATGATAAGTTTTCTATGGGCTCTGATCGTATGCCAGCGCTCGCACAAATCGCATTGCTTTTCCAAACGTACATTTGGAGCAGTCGAACCTGGTGCAACGTGGATATCTCATCGAAACAGCACACAGCTTGCTAAAACAAGTGATACACGACTACGCACGCAACGACATGCCCATCCCAAGAAAATATAGTTGTACAGTCACGAACAAACAGGGCGGGCAAATAAATACAATGGCAACAATATGATAGTAATAAATACAGAGAAGCAACATTTCAGTTCGACACACCACAGCCAAGGTCAGATGCTGCACTCCTCGGCATGTCCACAAACAACGCCAAATTAACGTGGCGCTGACTCTGGCTGTGACCTTGACTTTCTCCAGGCAGACGACACAGAACACTGTAAAACGCCAGAAGGAATGATCCGCCAAAAACTACCGAGTATGTTCAGTTCGTCGTCGGCTGTACCAGCGAGCGGTTGTCATGGCAACGAGGTATATTTCACGGCGAATCGCTCCACTTCGAGAAGGTCGACTCGGTCGGTACAGGAGATGGGCTGGAGACATGTGAGATGCCATCGCTGTCCAGCGATGATGGCTTTCGGTGCTGCCCCCTCTTGAGCATATCGGGCTCAAATTCGGGATGACGACGGGCGTGTTTGTTGAGGTGGTCGCTGCGCATGAATCGCTTCTTGCAAATGGGGCAGACAAACCTCTTCTCACCTGAAACAGAAACCACATTTTAAAACTCAAGACTCTGCCGTTGTTGATGCAATAAAGGTACGTTCTTATATAGTGCGATATCCCGTCCTTAGGACTGAATAAAGCACCTTAAATGTCACCCCGACACACCCGAACACCTCTGGGAACCATTCAGCCACGCTGCAGTAACTGCACAAAGATTATTTGTACCACTGTCTATCGTCAGGTTCTCATTCATACTGAGTGAACTGGAGCAGTGTAATATGTAGAACAAACTTGCCCAAGATTCGAAATGGCAGCAACAGAATTTGAACCCACAATCTCTCGACTGAAAAATCTGGTGTTCTAACCAGTACACAACAGTGTTCTACAAAAATCAGTTACCAAATCTAATCAATAGAATGCAATTACAATTACTGCAGACTGCGAAAGCTGGCATACTGATACATTACGTCATACTGTAATCTAAGTTTGCCATTGTTAACTAATTAGCATCATCAAAAGAATGAGTCAATAAATATTTACACAAACACATTAAAACGCAGAAATAGACATTTTTGGTATATTCAGTAATTATGCCCATATCTGTGACAAGACTTAATGCAGAGCTAAAACAAATTTCGTTTTTACACAGAACAGTTAATGCACAGGTACAATTAGGCACATGTTGTCGGTGCACGTCTAAAATGTTAAACTTCACATTTCCTTCATTACCAACATTATTCATTTAACTTTTCTAAGAAGGTAATATAAATTTATAACGTCATCTATCATGTCTATGACATAAACCAAAACTTCACCATTCCAATTCTGCATTTTTAGTTCAGTTCACAAAACGCAACAATGAATACGCCCTCACCAGTGTGTGTTCGGTGGTGCCGTGCCAATTCGTCGGAGCGTGCGAATCGCTTGCCACAGCCAGCCCAAGAACAGGGAAATGGACGTTCGCCTGAAGCCAAAAAATTTAAGTATACAGTGGGTCATTGAGTTTCACGAATCACATATTTTCGCTTACTGGAAATTCTTCAACAAAATACCGTATGTAATGACAGCAAGTATTTCGACACGTACAAATAATTAAATTCTCAGTTGTCCGAAAACACACAGTACAGAAAAGATAATTATTTTTGTTATTCTTAAGTTGTCCAAAAACATATAGTGGCTGAATGCGTACAACAATTACGAGAAGTCAGAATCAATCAAAATAAATCACCACTGGCAAGACCTGCTGAACATGCAACAAGAGAGTATGGTCAAGAATTAACTGGTGCTAGACCACTGACAGTGACCTACAGCTGGTCAAGAAAAGATGAGGAGTCAGAATGCTAGCAAAAGACAGATCTGGGTAGAATACTTTTGAGTCAAAGCACCCCACCCAAATCTGTCTTGACTCCCTCATGTGTGTATAGATGCAGGAGCCCCTAAGTCAGAGGGGTAGATAACCACCTGGCTATACCCTAAAGGCACTTGCCTAATCACACTACCTAAACCAGACACTTGAGATTAATGGAGCCAAGCACACAATGTAATGAACTATTCACTTCTACGGTATCCACAAGGTGGCGCCACAATACACATGTCATTCTGCAAATGTTGCAACTGGATGTTTTGGCAAGACTTTCTTTCATGTTATTTGAGAGTCAGATTACGCGGCAACCAGATAGTTGTTGTTAGCTTTAGAATTGCTCTTGCGACGCTAAATTATGGTATTGGAAACCCACAGTAGATTCGTAGAATCTCCGAGCTATTGCGTTTACTGGGCATGTTGACTGATAGATGGAAGTCAGTCCTAAAATAAATGCCATCCGTGGGTAAAATGACCCAACTGTTTTATCATCACCACTCGTAGATCCAAATTGTTCTTTTCTGTGGACCAATCGTGGTTGATCAAGCAAGTGTTTGGCAAATCTAATTGCTGCAGTGATGATTAGATATTTAAAACATGACTACACTTACAATTTTGTCTTTTATAATCCATAAATAAATGGAGAACAGAATGTCAATGACCAGGAACCTTGCCATCGTGTAATAATCAACCGTTACTGTAAGTAAAAACATGGGCTCTTCACTGTAACACACAATTACTTGCATATCCAGCCATTAACATTACAATAACCCTGGGAAATCCCTACTCACAAAGACAGCTGATAGCCAATTCAATAATGGATTAAGATTACTACTGTCACTACTCGACGTTGGTTCTTGTGCATTATTCTTCACACGCCCTGTGGTCTTGTTGGCGACCAGAGACAAACTACACAGCTAAACACGAGACAAAGGCATCACAACATGACCACTGTCCAGCCGACCGTGGAGCAAGTCTAGACCTGACCAGCCGACCAGTGACACAACGTGGCCATCTGTGCAGCCGTAACAATTACACGCCTACCAGCTCAGTGCTGTAGCCAGGCAAACACACCCGGTATAAACACGCAGACAAAGACCGCCACACGTCTACGAGACAGAAGGCAGGATGCCCGGCCCTCATACACACTGCAACATGGACATCTATACCACCCTCATCAGCATAATGAGTAATTACTAATGACGATCCAAGAAACCCCAACAGTGTGACGAAAGAGTGCGAAGTAGCACAGATCACATGCCGCAGTTTTTTTCTAAAGAATATCAATTTTGCGCAAACTACCCAAGTGCTATGATGTTGGCTTGTAATATCTGTGGCCTGGCTGGCTGCTTTCATACTTGTTTAACCAAGTGGAAAAACATCTTCATACATCATGATTACTCCTCAAGATTTCTCTAATGAAATTGTGCAGGTCCACCCAACATATTTCTTTGTTTAGCCATTTATTAAAGGGATCAAACTTATTTTTCCTCAAGCCAAAAGTAAAATCTATCTAGCTGTTGACAAAACAGTTAGGATGAGGAAAGGTCCACTTTACAATATATTTAATACTAATTATGATTAGTAGAAGAGAAATGTGGGGATATTATATTGACTCAAATACATCTGGTTATTTATTCATTTACTTAATATGAGAGAAAACAGAAGCATCACAAAACCATAAATAAGATGAATCACTGACTAAATAAAAGTTTGCATATTGTTACTTACTTGTTCAGCAGTTATGAAATGTGATGCAACAGAACAGATTCAACAAGAAAGAGGCCTAGATTTATAGTTTACTCATTTCATCATGTACAGTAATCATCTATTGCCAAATACCAACCAATCATCACACAATAGCAACTTCTGACATTGGCTCATGCAAGTAGATAATGGGGCACTAGCAGCTGTCACAAGGAAGGGCATCAGGTGGGGGTGTTTACCAGGGCACCACCCTTTGTGTGGCCATCCTGATTGTAGGGTTGGGAGCAAGCATGAGGGAACAAATATAAAGGGCGTGTGGCAGGGTTGACACCTATGGTTATGTCTATGGGGTGCAACGAATGATGAAGCAGATCTTGCACCCGATTACCGAGACAGCCGATTACCGAGACAGCCGCGACAGCCATTTCCAGTCTTCAGACAGGACCTTCATTTCTATTTGTGGTTACTCAACCATGCAGAAATCAACCACTGGACTGCTGAGCTTGCCAATGCCCTCAATTAATCCAACGTTAATTAATTAGAAAAACAAAGCTACCCGCTTCAGCTAACAAGGACTAATTAATGAGCTTTGGCAAGACCAGGCAATGGAGTGACATTACTTTCAGATGTTTAAATGAAACAAAAACAAGTTGGGAAGTAACATATTTGTGAAAGGCATTATTTCCACCACCACAAATGATAACTATATCATTTCTGCCAACTATTATCATTACTTTGAAGAATGAGTTTTTATTATCAACCACCAGTCCTTAAAACATTTCTACAGCTATTTGATGCGCGTCATTGCAAGAGTTTACTGAAGGTTGAGCTGGAACTCGGAGAAGTGGCGTGTGAAGTGGCCAGGAACACTTGAATGTCTAGTGGATATCACAGGCATCAACACAAAGGAGATCACCGCAAGTCTATAGAACACACAAGGTCAGTGTGAGTTTGCCACAGACAAGTCAACACCTTTCGTACAGTGATACAGTGATCATTGCACAACAGACAGGTGCAATGCACACACAGCGTACCACTTCTGTCAGACACAGGCCAGCATGCTTATTTGCAGCCAAATGTTTGGCTCATCTGTGCATAGCGCGATGTCTTAAATTTGGCGGATATAATTAATCCTGTCCTTGCAATGTCTCCAGAGAGAATAATTCCAGTCTAATTTCGTACTCAACTGACACTTTTGGCATTAGTGGTTGTCTAATGCAATCTACAATATGCATATTTTATAGATTTACAGACTGATAGGAAATTGAAGATCACAACGCCGACAACTCTTGCATCCTAAATTTCTAATGCTGGTCTGACCCCATAATTCCACATTGCTCTTAATCGGCCCAAATTCTTTAAACCTGGAGAGCTCCTGCGTTTGTGTCAACATTCGTTATCTGACCCAACTCCCTAAAACAATCACAGGCACTAATCCCCAGTCATTTCTGGGCCAATCTTCAAATGGTCTCAAGAACATTGATTACTCAATGCAGCGAAGCATACAGGTACTGGACATACAATTCTAGTTTTCCAATTTTAGACTGCGAGCTATATCATAATGAAAATAAAATGTATTCAAATAACTCGAGAAATAGTTTGCGACATTTGCTGACAGTTTATTATTTAGCATGATGCTGCCAATTTGGAATAACTACATATTTTAATGGCATACTAAATAAACTGCTATTGAGTATTAACATCACAAAATGTTACTAAATGGTATTCTGTCTGCAACGTAGATTGCGTCTGTGCTAACTTTAGACACAATCTAAAGCTTCACATGGCAGCTTCTGAACAGCTTTATATTGTTCAAAAATTTGTAATGCACAGCCTATATACAGTATTATGGGGGACACTATATGGTCGAAGGGTTTCAACTTCACGACAAAATGTTATATTTTCATATTTCCCTAAAACTCACTTTTATGCTTCATCCTTAGAGCATAAAATGTGCACATCCTGTTGGAATGTGTTAGGAATACAATATCATAGTGACTGGTAGCAAAGTTTTGAATCTATAAAATGTCACCCGAATTGGCATCTACCACATTTTGCTATGACACCCTTCCGTGCCAAACTTGAACAAAAGAGGTTTCAATAAGTCGCCATGGAATAGACGAGAAAGAACACATTTTAAATAGTTCTTAGCCTTACTCAATATCTTGACACAAAACCTGCACAACGCTGATTACATATGGGTGCGATAACTGATTCCCGCACAACGTAGTAGCCAATGAGAACCCTCGGATCAGTAGCACCTGTCAAGTGGGGTAAGACAGCAGTCACAAGATATCTCCTATGGTCACATGACTACTGGGTAGCTCAGCCTGAATAAGAACTGCAAACAAAGAAACCCTAGTCACAGACAGTGGCTGGCCGGTCACCCCATTACTTTGGCTGACAGATGGAGCAAGTCCCCACATGTCTGGGGTAAGGCTGCCCGACACAAAGAAAACCGACTGGTGCAATTTGGGGTCACACAAGCTACGATGAATCCATGCAGACCATGCTACACAAATCGTTGTTATGATCTACATTGTTATTTAACCGCCTTGCTAGGGACTAGGGAGTAATCCTTAATTTCTAATTTTGTTGATGTATCTATGGACTCAGGGATCAATCCTTAATTTTTATATTTTGACATCATACAGCTAGGGAGCAATCTTTAACATCCAATTTTGCAACTGTATAGCTAGGGTCTAGGGAGCAAATGACCAATCCTTAATTTCACATTCATTATAACACCTAGTCAGGAAACAAGCCTTCATTTCTCAGAAAAATGGTTGTCAAAATTACCTGCATCAAGTCTGATGAAAATAATCTGCAACTTTATGGGATAAAACAATTGGTTGATTATCTGTGCAACACAACACCTACTAAAGTCTGCCTACCTACGCCATTGGTTGGTGGGTGGGGTTGACGTAACCACCCTGGTTTTTGTTGGGTCTGCTGGAACACGTTGCTCAGACAAAAGAACAAAGAACTCGAGGTGCTGTCCTGCATTAGGTTCGTAGTAAAGCTGACAGCAAGACTTCCAGATTACATTACACCCAAACCCCCTCCCCCCTCCCGGTATCTTTACCTACTCTTGGGTGGACAGATTATAATGTACCAGAAATAGACTGACAGTTCTGCATGACATTTCACACAGTTCTGAATGTGAAGAATGATGTTAATAAGTTTGGACCATAAACATAACATTCAAATACCAAGAAGCCATTATTGCCTGTAACTGCATTCCTATCCATAAGTAGCTTTGAAGTTGCCATAAGTCGTGTGAAATGCAACTGAGCAACTCATACAGCAAATTTTCTGCTAACAATGACCTAATTAATGGAACAGACAAAGGTCCTTTAATCAGTCGATACGTGTCAGAGTCAACAACCAGGCCCTCCCGTTTTTTAATGTCTACAGACCAAATTGCCATTGTTTCAACCTGAACCATTGAATATGTAACATGAGTGTCATATTTAGGACCAGACCTGTCCACCAATTACTGTCACAAAGTCGTAGACTATACCCAACACTGCAACATGAATCCCCAGTGTCTGTGACTACATCAACAAAGGGGAGTCATACAAGTATTTAAACATGGAATTACAATCTGCTGCATAAACATCCCAAGTCCACAATTACCACAAAATGTTATTTTCATTAGCCAGAGTTCAATTTCCACTTACTGCATGACAATAATTCAACACAGTGACAATATGGAAGACAAGAATATAAAACACTTGTAGAATCAACATATAATAAGTTATATATTCAAATTATAGAGAAAGTAATTGAGGAACAAGTAATATTAAACTGATCGATTTAAAAAATACCAAATAATACAGTTCACATTGAAATGTGACCTTTTTGAGCTTGATAGATCTAAGCCGGTATAAGGGTATCCAATGGTCAACTTCAACCCATAGATATTGGCAGTTCTAGACAAATCGCTGGAAACATGAGTTTCTGTATTTCCACATCTACTGACCTACAGAATGAGACAACCCCACTATTCAAACTGAACGAAAGTACATTCTTGCATTCCTCAGGAAAGCAGCCCAAATGGAAGTATGGTAATATAGTTCCTGTGTCGGTGCCTTGTTAGTGGTTTTATTGAAGTGTACCATGAAACTGTCACCAGCCCTGATCAGTGCAACATTATCTGGTATTAAAGTTTGAAAGGAGACACTGGCATGGATATGGTAACAAGCAGCAACTGGTTCCTTGCACCGTTTGGCGGTAAACCGTTACACTAACAAAAAGCAACATGGATATTTTTATGTGGTTTTGAAACCTGTTTATTATATTCTGTCAAACTACTATTCAGTTCGGTATGGTACATCATCCACTGACAATGTATTTTTGATCTTCCAAACCATTTAAGGGACGGTCGCAAACTTTTTAATCATAAAAATTGCGCGTCCACACCACATTTGGTGGCATTTGAATCAATTGATGCAAAAAAAGTTAAAAACCGTTATGGATGTGGCATGCTTTGGAACCTATTTTAACTCCTGCGTCATAAGTGCAAACTCTGCCCTGTTATAGATGATAGATTTTTAAAACAATTATTTTTAACAGTTATAATTAATGTATGATTAGATTAGTTTATATTGTAAATAACTGTGGAGCTGTCTGCAATATTATGTCTGTTATGTAACTTATGGACTTAGCATGAGTGTTATGGACGTGGCGTAATGCAAATTGTTCAATGACATATTGTATTTATTCAGCCTATATCAATTGGCTAAATAATGTTAACTGTAATTAATTAGATCATACAGTTGATGGCAAGTTTAATACAAACTCAGAAAAGTAGTAATTACAGTTTTAGTTAATAATTGAACACCAGCTAAGTGCTGTCAGGAAAGTGTTATGAAATTATATGCAAATCTCCATTAAGTTATAACAAAATTATGAACAGCACAAATTTGAACTACATCAATCAGAACTCAGAATCAATTTATTTGACCTATAAATACGATACATATACAATGAATAACGTAAGTAATAGATAAGGTCGGGAGACTCCCATTAAAATATATAATATCACTAGCACAGGAGCCACCCCATAAATATAAACAAAATTTACATGACACAAATCAGAATAGCATATGACTCAACATACATACATAATACAAGGACTGATTATATGTACTCGTGTACACATTGACGTACATGTATATGGATACTTAGGTATATGTTTCAATACATATTACGATTCAATCTTTTCAAAATATCAATGAAAAATTTATAAAACATGAATTCATAATTTTAATGAATTCTTTGTCACATCATAGCCAGTAGATTGTTACAATATATAATTATAACTTAGGGAAAAGGGAAATGTACAGTTCTCTGAAGTCATACTGATCTCTGAATATTGACTTGTCAAGCAAAGGTTGCACTTGCAAGTGCAGTACATGACATTTCGGGCTACTGACCATTCATCATTGTCATCAATGGATAATTTTGTCCCAATGTTTGACATTGTTTGTCAAGGAAACAATGTCACTAGCTAGTGGACATTGTCACCATCGGTAAGTCCTGTAGTAGGTAATTCTGCATATATATTATAAAACAGTTCGTTCTCTGTTTGCATGTGAACCCACATCTCAGTCAATTTTTTATGTATTGGGCTGAAATTTTGCATGTGATCTACCGGCCCAGTGAGATGGTTTGTAGATTTGGGCATTTTCAAAATTTGTCCAGGGGTTGAGAATTTGAGGGGCTCAATATTTCAAAAGGCTGTACGTGGAGTTCCAGCCACAGAATTTAATGTTTTTCTATATCAATGTAAAGATAATCATGCCATCTACAAATATGTTGCTCGGTGTATGCAGAAATTTTGAATAGTTTTAAGTTATTGACGTTTGAAAATCCTCAATGTTTAACATGCACCAGGTCTACCCGTCGCTGGTCACGTAAACATTTCTCCGTGTCAGCCCTGTGAGCGCGTGCTGCTTCTGGTGCTGCTTCTGGCAAACAACACACTGCAACAATTCCATGGAGTTCCAGCCACAGAATTTAATATTTTTCTATATCATTGTACAGGTAATTATTCCTTGTACATATGTGTGACTGGGTGTATGCAGTTAAAAGTATTAGTATTTATGTTATTAATGTTACAAAATCCCAGACGCGTAACCCGGCTGCCTCTTTCTGGTAACGTCAGTTACACGGGTGAGTGCGTGTGTTTTCTGGCAAGATCGCCAGTAAAAAGAAGCCAGTGACCAATTACAGTATATTAATGCAGGTAGGCTGGAAACATTTGGGATGGGTTTGGGGTATCTGGAACTCGAATGTTGGGCATTTGAGGTTTGAACTATTTTCAGTGTTCATAATTATGTCAATAAATTGATACTTTTTAGATTTCAGTGCAAATTATTAGAACAGCTTCAATGTTTCACCAGTGCCACGCCCCATATGGCCTTAAGCACTTTACTCTGAGTCTTAAATGCAGTCTGGTGATGACTAATTAAGATTTCCTGTCAGACTGTGGCTGACTGTCAATCAGATTAGAAATAAATGCGGTTGTAAACAACATTCAACAGGTAACCCAGAGTGACTTACTGTAGTCTATGAATTCATTATCATAATTATATATGGCAATGTTGTATTTCCTCAACTCACGGCCAGTAACCCGCCCGCGTGTGCACGTTTGCTAGGCGCCGATGCAGCTTACTGAGCGGCTTGCCTTTGTGTCAGACTCAAACTAGGCCAAAACCGGCGGGAATCTCAGCTACAAATCGGGACTAATATTCCCCTCTTTCCAATCGCGGAAATTTACGTAACAGAAACGCATACTTTCTCACTGTTATCCACGCCCAAAATTAGATGACTGGAAAAATGTGAAGGACTGGTTTATCGAAGGACACAACGTCAGAGCTGACAGAGGTGGGCGTGGACCGTAGTCCGTAGTGGCGTGTGCCAAGGCCGAAGCACACACAATGAAATCAGGGCTTGAATTAGTCCATCGTTGAGCACAACCACAATTAAATCTACTGGAAAGTAACTCAAATTCAATTTACGTAAGGCTACCATACTGCACAGACCAGCAAAGGAGACACGAAACGTCACCTAGACATATTACAAGATTACCGGCATTTAACTCAAAAGACAAAATGCGATTTAAATGCCCCAGCCTGTTGGTTTCGCTCGGCCTCGCGTCAATCGCGACCACGTGCTGCTAATCGTAAACCCGGGTTCGGAACAAAGAAAACTCACCGGTGTGTGTGCGCAGGTGGGCTTTCAGGTGCGAGCTCTTCCCGTAAACCTTGTCGCATCCCAGGTAATGACAACAGTGCTTCTTTTTCCCGGCGCTGCCGGCGATCTTGCCCTGACGAGAGGAGACCCGCGCCGGACGAGACACGCCGGCGAAGTCTGCAGATGTCGCGGCGGCGGCGTAGCCGTAGCAGAAAGAAACACGCCGCGCCTTTTCCGCCGGATCGCCATATGTTAGTCCGACGGGGCTCGCGTCCCCGTGACCGGTGGCATGGTCGAAATCATTCTCGACCGGCTCCTGTTTGTGCTTGTTGAGATCGGCGAGAATCCGAGCGATCATATAAAGCGGACCAAGGTCCGACTGTTCATTCTCGGCCGGCAGGAAGCAGCCGGGGCCTGGCGGCATGCTCACGGTGTTGTTGTTGTTGTCATCTCGGGGCTCGGCTTTCACAGTCGGCGTTGTTTCACGGCAAGGACTCGTCGACTCGCCGATAACCGTCCGTGACATGGCCAGCAGACATTCGGCTGCCATGTTCCTATCGTAATCCCCGGGATCCATGACTGCTGGACGCGAGGTGAGGTCTTTGTGCGGCGGCGCGAAGACTGCGCAAGCACTCGGCGATACACGCCCTTTTTGTCCTCTGGGGAAGCACGCCTTCGAGAATCGAGTTCGACGAGCGCACACAAAGAGCTGCGCGGTTACGACTCGTCTCGCGCAAGATCGAATCGCTCAATTTTCGCCAAACTCCGCCTGTGGGTCCACTGACAGCGACCCTTGCTACTTACACGATTGTAGTCCGGGACGATGCCGACAAATAACTAGAAATGAGCAAATCGTTCGCGACTGGCCGTACCGTGGATTGTTTCGATTCTCATCCCGCGTGGTCGTGGTTGCTGCTGGAGGGGGCGTGGCGAAATGTCAACGTCACCGTGACGTCACGGGGAGTCCCCGATTCGCCGACAGCGCGGGGAAACCTGCCAAACGTAGCGTGCGGAAGCCCGCCAAAAGTATACGCGCGAACCTAGCTGGTCCAAATTCATTTGGGGGTTCCACATTTTATTAGACATTCAACCGTGACCCCGTTTTAAAGATGTGTGTGTCCAACGTAAAATGTAGCTGCTCGGTATACCAAGCGGTTCAGGTTTCCTACACACAGAGGTCGGGAGGGGAAGCTAGCTGCAGAGAGCGAGGGAGAGCGAGGGAGACAGAGACTATATAGATACTATAGTCGCCAGTTATACCGGATGTGTTACACAAATGCTGCAGTTTTAAGAAAATATATTACAATAAAAAGTAACTTTTATAAGAGCGTTTCTAGAAATAAGTTGTACACCATGCCTACGTGGGAGGGGACAGTGGCATATGTATATTATACCCCTATATGTAGGACCCATGGGCGGATCCAGAGAGGGTTGTATATATATAGGGGGAGGGGCACAAAAAGTTAAAAGCAGCGGCGTAAGTTCAGCTTACTGTAACCTTAACGGGGCACATTTCCAAGTGTCTGGGGGGCCATGGACACATTCAAAAAGGTCTACTGACACCCCAAATTACAAAGGTCTAGGCTAGGGGAGGGGGGGGGGGCGTGTGCCCCCAGGCCTCCCTGGATCCGCATATGGGACCTCGCATGGGTCCACTAAGCTTAGTCACCAATTAATTTTGAATACTAAAATGGCACAACAGGTTGTCATATTAATATATAGTAATTTATTTTGTTCTCATTGCGAAACGGGGTCACGCCCCTCAAGTCGCAGCTCTTAGAGCCGTATCACATTACCAGCCCAGGCGTGGTTGGTTTTAATTGGGGTGGGGGGTGCGTTTTCCAAGCTAAACCTCCAACTGTACATCCCCTTGAGGCTCAGAAAAAACCTCCAACTACAGCCTCCTTCAGACCTCAAATGGCACCCATCGAGATCTCCAACTGCACCACGGGCCATTACAATTGAAACCTCCAACTGCACCATTGAGACCTACAATGACAAACCCTTGGGCCATCATCACCCATAATTGAAACTTCCAACTGCACGCGCCCCCTGTTGGGACCCCCAACTGCACCCCTTAATACCTCGAGCGAAACTTTTCCCTCTGTGTGTGTGTGTGCGTGCGTGCGTGCTTGTGAAAGGGGGGTGCGTGTACCCATCGTGCTCCGTAGCTTTCGGGCCTGCAGCACCTACTTTTTCCAATTCTTTAATTGCATTTCAATACAGTGGTAGGTAATAGCATCCCACCAATTAATTCATTTTACAAATTAACACCCCTGCTCGCCCCAAACAAGTATTTATGGAATATAATGCTAAGACACATTTGTGTAATTACACTTGCAAAAATGCCCGTCTTCTGACAGGATGCTTTGGTAGTTAATAATCGTGAAAGCAATATTTACAAAATCTTAGAAAACACATATAACAGCACCGTTATTAAAAACACCACGAAGCGCTCGCAGATACTCGTTGTAGGACAACGTTCAAATGGTCGAAGGTCGGAGAAAATGTGAGGTTCACGTCCACCAATAAGTCCTAGTCGTGATAGTGTATATTGTTAAGTAATATTCATATTGCTCTGCAGTTGGCATGAGGATAGACACAAGCGTATGATGTCTATAATGGATTTAATTACAATTATATACATAAACTCCACACATCGTTCACATCAAAAGTATGACTACAATTTTCCGACTACATGCTGATAAAATTCAACACTGTACCACATGAAAAGCGGTTAAGAATAGGGGTATGTGAGGAAATTGTTTAGGCTCAACAGGATGAAACAAATGTTAGGCTTACTTTTATTTAAAAATAAAGGCTTAGGCCAATAATAATAATATTAGCATACATAAACTACATGCCTATGTAGATCTGTACCACCCCGGTCGATATCTAAGTGTATGGAATAACAGAATAACAGAAAAAAACCTTCGTATTTTTGCCAGTCACACAGCATCCAGTGCGACTGTTGCTATTTGAAAGCCCGCATGCATGAATCTTTTTGTAGGAACAGAGTTGTAAATGAGTGCCGCCTGTAGCTTCTCGTTCAATCTTCCAACCTGAATAAACAGAGAAAAACCACAAGGGAAACGCCCATCTCGCGCAGACTGGTAAATACGTCTGTTCTATGTTGTGCTGCCATCTAGTGTGTTTCATGCGAACAACGGATGCGATCTCCCGCCTTGCCGTCCAAAACATCTTCTCCCACTCCTCTAGATCAGTAGATGGCAAGAAGCAAATAATTACTATACATATGCTAACAGTTAGAATATTAAACTTAAGCGTATTAAAATATTATTTATTGTCGTGATTTTTGAGCTCATTCTTCCTCTGCCCCTCTGCCCCTCTGCCCCTCTGCCCCTCTGCCCCTCTGCCCCTCTGCCCCTCTGCCTCTCTCTCTCTCTGTCTCTGTCTCTCTCTCTCTCTCTCTCTCTCTCTCTCTCTCTCTCTCTCTCTCTCTCTCTCTCTCTCTCTCTCTCTCTCTCTCTCTCTCTCTCTCTCTCTCTCTCTCTCTCTCTCTCTCTCTCTGTGCCTCTGTTCCATTTTTTTCTCTATCTCGCTGTCTCTCTCTCACACTCTTCCTCCCTCCCCCTCCCCCTCCACCTCCCTCTGAGACATAAATCTCGTTATATGTTGTCAGTACTCACACTGAGCGAGACGGACACAAGCCACAGGAGACACGCCAGCTCGCCGTGTCGTGTAGCTGCCCCCTCCCCCCGACGTTGGATCGTTGGTTGGGACACGGGGCGGGCGGCATAGCATCCGACTCCTTTATAAAAGTCCTCTGTTGAACACCGGCGGACGGTCCTGGTTGAAATTGGGGATCCGCAGTCGTAGGACTACCTTCTAAAATACATCGCCAATGCATTCGGTGGCCAATGGCCCAAGGAACCGAGTAAATACAGTGAAAGTCGAGAGAACCTCGGTGCTTGGGAGGAGATACATATTTACATTGCTCCAAAGTTAGCGAAGTAATATACGCGCATATAAACCCGTTACGTCAGGATTAGACCAACGTTGTCAACGCGCCTTATAGGGTTGAAGTCGTCTGGAATACGTACCTTGCTAGCAGCATCAAACAGTTCACAAGAGAGAAGTGTTTTACAGGGAGTCGCTTTGGAAATTAGCCTGGAGCCACAAGTACCAAGACACTGGAAATACTTCTTTTGTGACGATGCCAACAAGCTGGAGCTCTTTGCATTCCTGACCATCAAAGTTGCAAATCTCCATTGGCCAGACAGACGGGATGGAAATTTTTGTCAGATCTGGCACATCAATGATCTTCAGTATATGCAACTATGTCATGCTGCAGTGAGACCACGTGGTAGCAAACACGCGACTGCTGATTCACTGGCAGACTGCCTTGGAAAGGGGAATGACAACATGCTTGATACGCACAATGGCCAGATGTGCGTGCAAGAAAGCCCATTTCAGATGCACCGAACGGAATGGAACTGATATTGAAACAAACAATTATATAGACGATGTTATAAAATAGGACTTTAATGCAGTGGAAAACGCAATGTGTTGTGTATGGAACGATTTTAGGGCCATAATTCCACAATGCTTCAATGTCAAATTGTGACTTTCGATTATCCATTTACGCTGTCATTGTGGAAGATTGCTGTCAAATAATTCACTAGAATGCCGTTTTGTTTTTGGTAACTGGTTTCTGTATCCATATTTAATGGAGAAATCTGCTCAAATGAGAGATTGCGGTTGATTGGAGGTAAACAGTAACAGACCCACACAACATTAATAATTGTTGATTCCGATCAAAAAATAAAAGCTATTGACGTACGGAAGCAGAGCAAAACGTTTAATGAAGTTAACCAGTCAGCCCTAACCATATTCATAGCGAAATGGAGAAATGTAATAAAACAAGGGCCGGCTACCTTTTTGAATGGAGGGCCAAATAAGTGACTTGGGCTAGGTCAGCAGGCCACACATTTATTTCTTAATATTGGTTATCACTAGTACATTACGTCATGATGCGTATATAGTGTTTATAATAGAGATTCTAGCTCATATGCGTTGATGCTGACATTTTGGCAGTATATAAATAAAGAGTTATTATTATTATTAGTATGAAACATTAATGGCTAATGTTGAATAAGTTACTATTAAAAATACACATTATTCAAGGTCCGCGTTGTCGTCATGCAACTAACATTTTGACCAAGTGCTCCACACTCAAGAGATCTGTAAATCGCTCTGCAAACTCCCGTCTCAGCAGTTCAACGAATGCTTCGTACGTGTCCAGCCTTTCTGGTTCGTTTTCAGGAGTGTTCAAAAATGCAATAGTTGTGTCTCCCATAATCGCAACTTGATCTCGAAAATGAGAACGAACTGGAAGAAACGAACTAGAAGAATACTTTGGTGAGATGTTCGCGTCCGTTGAGTTGAAAGTTCAGCAGATTTAGATGCGGCACTATGTCGACAAGAAATGAAAACTCGCAGATGCACCTGGTGGTCAGCGATGTCCGGTAGACCTTACCTTTGAAAACGTCTGCTGCACGAATAAGCTAATTCCATGTCTCAGCATGGCACCTCAATTCAGCCAGCGAACTTCTTAGTAGTGTACGAGATCTTGATGTTGTGCATTCATATTTGCCAGAAGGCGTTTGAACTACTGGAGGTTTAGGCTACGAGCGCGAACGTAGTTCACGGTCTTCATGACGGCGCTCAGTACCTTTTCCATTTTCATTGATTTGGTACACAGGCTTTCTGTTTCGCAGTGGCACCTGCACCGCGTCGAACCTTTCTAATCAGCGAACCAATTCCTTTTGTTCTTCCTCCCATGGAAGGTGCACCATGTAAATGTATATATTGACCACCCCTCGAGGGGCCGCATTTTGTGCAATCTCGCTTTTAATCCGCGGGCTGCATAAAATAGCTTCGCTGGCCGCAGTTGGCCCGCGGGCCACATGTTTCCGACCCCCGTAATAAAACGACAGATTTCGGTTGATTGGGGTGACAAATAATGGACCCACCCCAAACAATTGCTGACTCCGATCAAAAAGCAAAAACTACTAATCAATGGAAGCTCTGGAAAAAATTGTACTTTTATCCGGTCTGTTTCCATACAGCAAAATATGTCGCTAAGCGGCCTGACTACGCATCTTTAGACCTGTTCTAGTTATCAATAATCCTTTCAACTGCGTTCTATATTAACGGTTCATACACTGTTGTTAATTATCTCTGTATCTGTGTCAAAAAAGCCCACCAACACAATTCCTCTAACGTCCGCCTCGCTCAACCACGAGCTGTGTCATATGATTTTATAACCTGGCCCGGGTGTGTGCAGACACTAAACAAAACTCCGTAAGTAGAGCAGTGGGGACGAAGCGCGTGGTTGCTGTGTAGCAGTTCCGCTGTGTCGCGTCTAGTAGATTTTAGCTAACTATTACCACCTGTGAAATCAGTGGTGATCTATTCATACAAGGTGGCAGTAACATGGCACAGCTCGTACTGGTGACGTTGCTCGTCATGTCGATAACGGGAAACGGCATTTCAGGTTAGTTACGTTACTATGAACTTCGAAATCATTGCCGGCGTAGCAGTTGCCTGTGAAGCATGTCGGCCGAGGGTGTACAGCGTTGACATACATAGCATAACTGTGTGCGTGTGTGTGTGTGTGCGTGTGTGTGCGTGCGTGCGTTTGGGTGTGTGTGTGTGTGTGTGTGTGCGTGCGTATGTATGTATATGCACCGGCGGGCAGCTTGAATATTCGAGTTGTCCATTCAAGCGTGAACGGCCACTTAGAATTCATTGGAGTCAATTAACATGCTGCAGGCTACTCCCACTGACCTACATTATGTCAGTTTGTCATTGTCTGCGACGTAACATACCACTGACTTTGATGACACTGTGTATTATTGGCTGCAGCATACGTCCTGGTGTGGCGGGGAAAGGGCATGGTATACGATGATGTAATGAAGAGCAAATGGAATAATAGTTACCCATTTCCTAATGTCACTTACTTCCTTACCTGGTATGTAGAGTAATGTTTTGACGAGACCAGGCATTGCAATATCGCCAGGTTCTCACGAGACATTGTCGTATTATTAGTATTATTAATACTCTTTGGACACCGTGCGACTCTGGTTCAACCAGATCCTGTCCATGAGTTTCCATATTCCTACGGAGCAATTGTTCCTACCGTCCATGGTCCAACCCGCCTTTACCTTCTTCCACGAATTATTCCCATGCGATGCTATTCCCAATGTGCGTCTAATGAACAAAATTTTCTCTCCATGTATGCATAAAACTCATCTTGTTTCTGTTGCACACTTGTTGTCGTTCATGTGTCCCTATTTCACTGAACGGTTGTTTTATGCATCCCCACATTTCGGCTTGCAGACTTAGACTTAGCGGCTCCCGCGTCTATAGACGCGTGAGGCAGTCAAAGCACGCCATCCAGATCTGTCGCTTGCTAGTATTCTGACGTTGCTCCAACTTTTGTTGACCAGCTGTAGGCCGCGGTCAATTGCTTAGCGCCAGTTCGTTCTTGGTCTTCCCCTCTTTCTCAGGCCAGCTGGTATCCACCATAGCGCTTGTTGGGCAAGTCTATTAGGTGGTGACATGGCCGAACCAGCTCATTCGTCTTCTGCAGATAGTAGATGATGCCAGATGTTGTCCTGATCGTATCCGGATATCTATATTCGTCACATGGTCGCTCCAGTGTATACCCAAGATCTTTCGCAGGCGTTTAGTGTCGTTGTTCTTGTTGTTCCAAATTTTCCTCAGCTGGTTGAAGGCTGCTGACGCTTTCCCCACTCTGCAGTTTAGTTCATGATCGATGATTCCTTGGTTGTTGATGGAGCTGCCAAGGTAGATGAAGTTTTCGACTGTTTCTACTTTTTTTTCTGGGTGATCAAAACATCTGTGGGTGGTTGGTGCTCCCCTGTCAGCAGTTTGCTGTCTTCTTTTCACTGATGACAAGTCCAAAGCCATTAGCATATTTGCTGACTGATTCCACGAGACGTTGTAGGCCCTGGGTGGTGTCTGATAGGGCAGCAATGTCATCAGCAAAGTCCTGGGGACCGTTTCATTAACATTCCCATTTTGCTCAATAAATTGAGTGTTCTCCTTACATAGGAGCGAAAATGAAAAACTGCGTTTCACTAACAATTCATCCTGGATACGTTGACAAGTGGTTGTTGGGATTTAAAAAAAAAATTGACAACTGTGTAGGTTATCAATTATCATGATGGAAATATCGCTCTTTGCCTTAAGAGTAATTTAACGATCACGTTAGTGAAACGCATTTTGAAAATACTCCTTGATTTTTCCGTCAGATTCTGTTCTAGGATGGATTTTCCTTAAGAGCTTAATATGTTAGTGAAACGGTCCTCAGGTCTGATAAACGCCCCTCCTTAACCCACGCAGTACCTTCACTGCCTGTGGTTGCTATCCGCATGAACCAGTCGATGGCTACGGCAAAGAGAGAGGGGGGGGGGAAAGAATGCAGCCTTGTCTGACACCAGTCATCACATGGAACCAGTCGCTGTACCAATCTTCTGTTTTTACACATCTCGAGGTTTCATATATCTTCTCGGTTGTTGTTACAATAATTTGTGGGATTCCATACGTGGATAATATGTTCCACATGGAGGGTCTGTGGATGCCGTCAAACTTATTGCGAGGGATAACTGGTACTTTTGACATTTCTCAATAATGCATCTGAGTGTGAATATCTGCTCAGCACAAGAGCGTTTGGGCCTAAAGCCTGCTTGTTCCTCACGCAGTTCGGCTTGCAACGTACACAACACAATATATTAGGAAACAATTGTAAAGTTGAGGTCTTCGTTGTAATGTAATATTCGACATCTTGACGGAAATCTTCGTCTTAGATGTGAAAACACACACAGACACAGACACACACACACACACACACACACACACACACACACACACACACACACACACACACACACACACACACACACACACACACACACAGGGTGACTCTACAGTCCATCAGTCCCACTTACTGTTCCTTTTTACAGGAGTACCTTGCCGATTCGACAGCTCGTCGGCTAGTCGAGAGCCGTGTATTTTCCCCTGTCGGTGTACCGAGGGCTGCGACCAGGTGACTGGTCAGTGTTTGAAAGACGGACACTGTAGCGATGGTCATCCGAGTGGCCTCAGATGGAGTGGGACAGCCTGCCAGCTAGGTGGGTGTCGACAGTTTTAAATATATTGTACCATGTGATGATAACATAATATAACAAACCTTTCGTCATCTGTCCGCTGCTGTCGTGTACTATGGTTAATATGGGGGCCTATATTATAAATACACATTTCTTGAAAACAAACAAGTCTGCTATTCCTATACAGCTAATTTTGAGCTTACATGGTCATTTTATTTCATATAATTTGGATGAACTCCAATTTACCTAAATCCGCATTACATGTTGTAAATAGGTTTATATAGCTAATTAGTATGTTATAAGTAAAATTGGAATAGTGATTTTAAAATTAACCCGGTTGAAATACTTATCATAGTACAAGCAGTAATGTTTGTACAAACAATTGATCAAATGCTCAACTTAGATTTTGCTGAGTAAGTGATGCCTTATTATTTTATATACTTGAATTAAAGGTAATGATCTGATTAAAATACAGCACAGGTTAAATGTTATTGAATGATTTGCATTCAATTTATATGCATATATATATATATATATATATATGTATATATATACATACATATATATATATATATATATGAGGATGGGACAAGTTGACGACGTTAAGCATTAATCACTGATTTATGTGATTTTTAATAACATCAGCAGTCTGGTAACTACATAACTCAAACATGTATATATGTACCGTCTTTCAAGATAATGCCAACTAACCTGCCAATAAATGGAGTGTGAGAAATTATGTTTACAATTAATTACCCAACATCCGCCATCGCACTCCACGCATGTGGCAAGATGACTTTCGTGGTGGGGCAAGTTGACGACTGAAAGCCGCAAGCCTAAGTCGGTTAGCTGACCGTTAGTTCCTGCTTCAGCACAGATCACATGTGAACTGTCCGTGTCCTTCATAACTGGAACATCACTCATGCCACCATTCGTTGTACTGGTGGCACTGGATCCAGTCCTCGGTCGGCGGATCTTCAAATGTCACGTTGCATGCCGGGTAGACCACATCTCCTCTGTTGTAATATATCGGAATGTTTGGATTTTGGGGGAGGGGGCAGTTGTGACGATTGGTGGATACTTCTTTTTGAGTTTAGGTTGCTGTTTGTCTTTCCTTCGTCTTTCCCTCTCATCCATTCTCTGTCTCTTGCGGTTTTCACTCTCCTTCTTCTCTAATCCTTTTGCGTCCACTTCACTGGAGATCCGGTTATTATGGCTGATGATCTCTTCGCTGTTTGTCGCCTTGAAAACTGCGTGTCTGCTTTTGGCAAGGGCATTGTATCCCATGGTGAGAGAGGTTTAGAAATGTTGTCGTTTCGATGACGACAGTCGGGTCAGCTTCGTCAAGTGCCGACTGTCTTCGCTTCAGCCAGAAGCAGCAACTTCGTCGTTGACATCTTCGCAGCCTCTGAAAAGAGCAGCAGATTCGTCGTTGATACCTTCGCAGCCTCTTCCACAAGCAGCAGATTCGTCGTTGATACCTCCGCAGCCTATGACATGCAGGAGCAGCGCTTTCGTCGTCAATACTTTCATAGCTTCTAGTGGGAGTGGCATCTTCATCATTGACATATTCACTGCCTCTGACTGGAGCAGCTGTTTCTTCGTTGTGTCTAACGGGAGTGGCGTGTTTATTGAATGGGGTTTGGTCGCGTTCCGTTGTGATAGACGCAGTAAAGTCACTGTCATCGAAGATGTCGTCATTGAATGGTTCTATGCCACAAGCAGAAAACCCATTGATGGCATTCCCAGCTGTAGCTTCTTGTAGGCTCCGCCAAACAGTTGGCCGACTTGTCGGTCTGTTATGGCACTGCCGTGATGCGACACCATCCAGCTATCACACTGTTGGTTGTAGACTTTTTTCAACGGGCCAAAGAAGGAAACATCCTAGGGTTGAAGTTTGTTTGCAGTATGTGGAGGGAATCCAAGCATGCTGGTGCCATGGGAACGGCAGTAGGTGATGGCTTCTAGAGAAACATGCGACTCGTGGTTGTTAACAAGTAACAGCACCTTCGATTCATCGGAGCTTCTTACATTCATAACGAAATGTGCGAGATAAACAATGAACGTTTCCGTTGTCATCCATCCACTCTTCCGTGCAACGGCGTCTATGCCTGATGGACACCCATAGAGCAGCTCTGGCAGCATCCTCTGTCTAGGAAAGATAAAGAAAGGTGGCACGTAGTCGTGCGACATGCCAGGCACCTACATGTGTTGTTTGTAAGTCCGAAAAATCGTTTGTCGATTTCTGTGATGTATCGCTTGTTTCGTAAATATTCCTCATAATGTTGAGGAGACCCAATTCCTACATTGAAAACATTATTAGTTAACAGCCACGAAGTTACAAGATATACTTAATTAATTAGTTTTCAATTTTTCACTGAAATAATATGGTTCGATTGGAGAGAAGAGACATATTGTTCGTTATTTTACACACCCTGTCGTCTGTTTTCAAGTAGCGCCGTAATGTCGCCTCCGGTATTTCCCATGTTGTTGCTGCTGCTTTGTTGCAGGACATGTCGCCTTCTCTCACAGCATGTATTGCCGCATTCATTTCAACCTCGCTCCATGACCTTCGAGTCGTTTTACGTTTATAGTTTCGGACCATCTGATGAAAACAAGATTTCTTATAATTGTATACCAGTATCAACAATGTCATTATGTAATGTGTACCAAATTATTAATACCCATAAGCACAGTTATTAATAACTATGATGTGTTTATATTGACCACAGTAGTTCTATTGCTGTGCAGGTCTGTGTAATAAGACTTACAGTGTCAATGGCGGGAGGAAATAAAAATGTTATGAGACGATTAATGTGCATTTTTGTTGACTGTGAAAGGTGTGTGCAATTGGGGGAAGACATATCCCCCCCCCGTCTTCAGATGTAGGTCAAGTACCCTAATGTAGGTCAAGTGGCGCCCCCTGGCGGACAGACTGTGAACTAAACAACACGCCTAGCGGGGTGTTTTTGGAACTAAAAAATACTGGCGCCCTGGCGGATAAGTCGTGACTACAAACAACAGTGGTGCCACCTTACGGACAAGGGTTGGATTAAATATAGGAGTACTGCCAAAATTGGTGCGTCTTATTCATTAAAATTGGCGCCCCTTGGTGGAAAGGTTACGAACTGAAAGAGAAGTACAAATAACACCCCCTGACGGATTTCAGTGAACCAAATATCGATACTGCTTAAGTTCGTGTCTCTTGTTTCTTTTTTCTCTTTTTACTATAAAAATAGGTCAAAGACGTCATTAAATAGGTCAGTGACGGCGTTAAATAGGCCATTGCGCATGCGCAATTGTGTATTTTCTTATGTCCCATAGGTTGTCGACCACTTGTTTAGGTGTAGGCCTCTCTTAACCTATACATTTACAACCATAAAATAGGTTCAATCCTGACGAATCGGTAGAGAACTAGTAAAATAAGTCAAATGATGTCATTTCTGGTTACCATACAGATCTACGACTTTCCCATCACTCTGTTTGTAAATTTTTTAGCACTGACGTTCAGCTCATAACCACTGACAAACAACTTACAATGTGAGTGGATAACTTCCCTGTAAAATTTAATTCTATAAGTTTCTTTGCTAATTTTGTTAACACACTACAAAACCGACGCTACTGTGTGCTACTGTGTCCTGGAGACGTGTCTAGACTTGTTTGTTTGTTGCGGGCGGGAGCGCGCACTCCCTGTATTACGTCAAAGCTATCATTGTGATTTGGTTAGCCAACATTTGTAAGAACTATATTGAACTCATGGTGTAAACTGATATAAACTGGTATTGAACCTGTTTAGTTCATAGCATGTCCGCCAGGGGGCGCCACTTGACCTACATTAGGGTAATTGACCTACATCCGGGTACTTGACCAATGACCTAGATATCACGTCATTGCTCTTGCTCTAATCCGAATCCAATGGTGCGCGCTGAACCACCTATAATACTACTCACGTAATGATAAATAATATCCAGTAGTTAAATATGGTTCGTTTGTTATCATAATACGAGAGTTATTGTTAGAGTACATAATTATAATTTGCTGTTTCAGATTTGTGACCAAGTATAAGAGTAAGTCACGTGACGTGTGCGTGGACAGGAAACTGTTTTACGACAGAAATTGTTCATGTCTGTGGGAAGCAAACATTTTATAATTTAAATGTGTATATAGACATATATGTAATTATATATATACATATAAACATACATAACGCCCGGATAAATGAAAACGCGACAGTCGTAGTTGGTGCTAAATACATTCCCCTAGATACGCGCACGCGCAGAAACGTCACCCGGATATTATTTAACGCCCGGATAAATGTAAGCGCGACACCGTCACCGAAACAAATTCAGGAGCCTTCCAAAGTGGCTCGTGGCATCTTCGATATCCATAGCTTTGCCTTAGGAGATTTCCCAATGTGACATTTACACGCAAGCCAAGGCGTCCAGCAGTCTAGCACGCCCTCTCATAAGTGAGGAAGGTTGCTCTAATTTCCAAAACTACATCGTTTATCAAGGAAATATATAAACAAATAAAACAGTTTATTATAACAAGGTTATTTTGTTAAGTTCTTGTTAGTATCAAACTAATAATAATAATAATAATAACCGGGTATGCATTGGTTGTATAAGTTGTGATATTTAGAAAACAATACTTATAATTAAAATAGAGCAATAAGTAAGTAAGTAAGTGAGTACATTTATGTCCTCATCCAGATAATATACAACACAATTCAAGAGCAATGTAACACAGATGAGGTGGCTACCAGAGAAGTATAACTTATCGAACTGATAGCCAATTAAATCAAACTCATATAGTGTACTCCCACATACACAATATTACGTATATAAAGGTTATACAGTGCATTCAATTGCAATAGCTTCAGGTTAACGACTTCCGTAAATTTTAGCTAGATATATGTACCAATATAAGATAATTCACAAGCGAATTTCTTACAATGTATAATTAGATTTAAACTTTAGTTAATGCCAATTAAAAAGCTCCTGTAAAATTGTTAGAATAGACTAGGAAGTTGATTCGTATGCTGTTTATACACAAATATTAGAACATTTAATTTAAATAGTTCCTGAACTTTAAGTATATTAAGTTCCCGATACAATGCTGTGGCACTGTCACGGCGGTTACGTTTTGCTAACGTTTTAAGTAATAAATTTGGTAAAACTTGTATTTTAGTTAAGTTAGTTTTACAAGCCGATCCATATAATTCAATCCCATAATTAGTATGGGGAAATACATAGGCATAATATAATTGCCTGACCATATCGGCATTTATGAACGAGGCCATGTGATAAAATAAACCTGAAAACTTAGGCACCTTTGAACAAAGATCCTTAATATGTCCCGACCATGACAGCTTACAGTCTAGATATATACCCATATATTTGGCTGAGTTAACCCGTTCAATGCGTTTGCCCTGCAAAAACAATGGCACGACTTCACGTTCCATATGTCTACTGAAAATTGTTTAACATGTCTTACTCAAGTGCAGAGTTAGTTGATTGTATCGGAACCAGACACTAAGCGATTCTAACTTCTCCATAGCCGTATACACAGTAGCATTGACACCCATTCCACTAATGAACAAGTTAGTATCGTCAGCAAACAATCGCAAAGATACGTGATCCACAACACTCGATGTATCATTAATATATAATAGAAATAACACTGGCCCTAAGATGGAGCCCTGCGGGACGCCAGTTTGAACATGAGCATATTCTAAAAATGTGCCATTAATGCTAACACATTGCTGTCTATCTCTTAAATAATGTCTAAACTATTTATATACATGACCTCTTATTCCATAATGATCCAGCTTATACAACAATATATCGTGATTAACGGTGTCAAAAGCCTTACTTAGGTCAAGGTATACCCCAACAACTAATTCGCTGTTTTCAAGAGAATTTCTAATATTTTCTATAATTTCAATAATCGCTAACGTAGTCGAATTATTTTTACGAAATCCAAATTGCATGACAATTTGACAATTGTTGAAGGAAAATTATTAATACCTGATACATTAGAATTCGCTAGCTTGTTAATTTCATTGATCATTTCTTGACAAACTGGTGACAGGAACATAGTATTGTGTATCGGGTCAGATAGAAATTGTTTATATTCGTTTCACTGATTACATGTCTTTGACAATTGTTTACCTACAGTAGCGAAATATTGGTTCATTGCATTAGCAATACTTTCGTTGTCGTTAAATTCTATATGATTGATGACCAGCTTTTTATGTTGTGCATGTTCCTTTTGTCCTTATTCACAAGTTCCGCATATATCTTCCATAATTCCTTGGTTGAATGTTTTGCTTGTGAGAGTAAGCTACTGTAATATGATTTCTCCGCCTGCCGTATGATAGTTGTAAGCTTATTCTTATACTGTCGATATTCTGTTTTATTGTATTAATTTGGTCTATTGATATATTTCTTATACAACCTAGTCTTTGTTAAAATACTATTTCAAATGCCTTTAGTCATCCACTTTTTGTCCTTGAAGCGTTTAATTGACATTCTGGTGAGTGGGAATTTTTTTTTGAAAATTGTGTCGTATTTGGTTACAAACATATCATAACATTCATCCGTGTCCTTACATGTCATAATATTGTCCCAGTTTATATTCTCCAATTCCTGAGTGAAATTTGATATATTATTTTCACTAGAATTCTCAATTTAGGTCTGTCATTGATGTCATGAGTTTTGGATGCACCTTTTATAATGATGAAGTTGGGTAAATGGTCTGATATATCTACAAACAGGTTTCCTGAAATTATATCACTTTTCATGAACATTAAAGGTCGATATATATTCATATGATCAATGAGAGTTGCAGAGTGATCTGTTATTCTTGTTGGCAGTGTGATACATGGTAACAGGTTTTCCCTCATTAACGTATCCATGTATATCTAAGTTTGACACGAGTCCTGTTGTAAAAGATCAATAATAACATCACCACATATAATACAGATTTTACCTTCCTGCTTGATAATATACAAATTTGATCCAACAAGATCAGAAATAACGTGTGTGTTATAGTTTGGATGTCTATACATATTGCCAATCACAAAATTGACGCCATCTTTAATTATTTCAAGCCACAAATTGTCCAACCTAGGATTATGACATAGCGTTAACTCAAATCGTTCGTGGACGTACACGTCTTTCTTAATATAAACAGCAACTCCGCCTTTATTGTTATCTAGTGGTCCATGATAGTAGAAATTATATTCTTTGAATATATTCGCACATCTATCTTGGTTATTCATCCCTGCCTCAGTGATCGCAATTACATCAAATGTTATATTTATAGAGTCAATATGTGCTTTGAATAGATTATAGTTTTTGAAAGAGCTTTGTAAGTTGATATGGATAACAGTTATTAGTCCATCAGTTATGTGTATTGACTCGTTTAATTCTATCAAATCATAATATTTGCAGTTTAGTGATTTTGTCACTTCTTCACATAATCCTTTATCAAGGCAAGGCTGCAAGTTATGTGTTTTTAAGAGTTCAGAAAATGTGGTTCTTGGGAGTTGGTATTCCGTAGTTAACTGGAGATTGGTCAACGTGCAAAATGGTAACAAATTCGCTATTTCCTTATTTTCACCCATTACTGTTGTTTTTTTGTCATATTAGTTAAAATACATTATCTCAGCTTTGCTAGAATACATACTAGTAACCCTGAATGCAGCACATATAGTACAATCATGTAACCTTTAATCGAAAACAAGGTCTCAATAATTGGAGTAACAAATACACAAACAAAAAGTCAGATGACCACCACAGTCAGGACATGTCGGCAGTCGGGGCGCCCAAGAGTAAATTGATTGTTGTAATGTAGTGCGCCAGCACAGGTGTCTGTCACCTATATGTGACTAGTCCACGGGCACAACGACGCTGTCTATTATCAGCTTGCCTCTGCGGAACACCGCACGCTTCCCCTCCGCGAAGGCTCGTTGCATCTGCGCACGTGCACGTGCACGTTTCTTTGTTTCGTAGTCCGCCTTCATCATATCTTCTAGTATGTACACTCCAGCCCCCGCGGCCGTTCTGTTTACGTGGGTCTTGGCGGACAATAGGATCGCGTTTCTAAGTGGCCTCGTATCAATTGACGCGATGATGGGTCTGCCTGTAGAACTGTTGTTGGAGATAGGGCGGAGTATGTGGCAGTGTTCTCTCCATAGCTTGTTCAAGTGTGACGATGCCACCAAGGTTGTGTTTGAGGAGTACATCCTTGGCTAGGGTTTTCTTGACATTCTCACCTTTGGATTCCTCGACACCAAACACTCTAATACCCCACTCACGACTTCTTCTTTCCATTGAGTTAATTCTCTCCTCATAAATAGTCATCCTCGCCCTCGATTCCATTTCTCGTTTCGTTGTTTCTTTATACGACTTCTGTACCTCGTCAATTTTGTCCCTGTTCTCTTTAATCGAGGCAGCATTGAATTCACAGGATGCTTCAATAGCGTCCACTCTTTCTGCAATTGCACCACATTGTCGGCGTATATCGCTCAATTGAGCTACCACGTCACTTTGGATCATTTTATATAGTTCGTCTATTGTAACGCCGGCCGCCATATTGATCAGCACTCGCGGCCACGTTTTCATCGCTCACCTGATCATGGCATTCACTTCTCTTCACTGGGCTTTTTCTTGGATTTTTTTCGGCATAGTACTGTTCACCCTGGTATCCTAGAGTGATTGAACCCAGTATTTGCACAAAGCTGAAACAAAATTAGGAGCGCCATTTTACCCACACGTCCTTAATCTAGTGTCGCTATCTGTCATAAGTGGGACCCCCTCGCAATAAGGCTGGGGTCCCGAAGACCCTTGAACACAAACATCCAGGTAAACCCATATATATATATATATATATATATATATATATATATATATATAGGGGTTTATATATATATATATATATATATATTAATATAATATTGCAGGAAATATAGCTTTGAACAAGGCCACAAACCAGAGTACGGCTAAATGGGGAGACAAGTACCCCGCCAGCAAAGCTGTTGATGGTAGTGTTGACCCTTTGTCTTATCAGCATTGCGCGGTTCCCAACGCCATGAGAGGTACCAATGCCTGGTGGAAGGTAGACTTTGGTGGGAACTACAAAATATATCGTGTTATCATCTACAATACCAATACGGGTGAGTGTTATACTGTTTTGTTAGTAGTAGTAGTAGTAGTAGTAGTAGTAGTAGTAGTAGTAGTAGCAGTAGTAGTAGTAGTAGTAGTAATAGTAGTAGTAGTAGTAGTAGTAGTAGTAGTAGTAGTGGTAGTAGTAGTAGTAGTAGTGATAGTAATAGTAGTAGTAGTAGTAGTAGTAGTAATAGCAGTAGCAGTAGCAGTAGCAGCAGCAGCCAGTAGTGGTAGTAGTAACAACTGTTATTGTTCGTAAAACAGAAATACATCTTGCCCCGAGGAGGGTGTATAAAACAGTAAGTAGACAATATACATTTAGTAATATCAAGTGTTAAAAATAATATGTTAAAACAATGTGGAATAAATAGGTTGAGACAATGTGGCAAATATCAAAAAGACCTCGATAAATTCCACCAACGGTTTGTCTATGACTGATTCAGGAACTTACTGGACGATGGATTTAAGAGCAGGTACTATTTAAGGTCAAGGAGAGCACAACCGTAACGTAACACTCGATATAGCAATATATTACTCTGAACTAATTTAAGAACCCCGCTTTCTCTTTTATCAGTGTTTGTAGACGCACCCCATTGTCCCGCCATAGAGAAGCGTGCCAGAGACCGATGCGGTGACGCGGGAACCAATCAGCTGCAATGTCAGGCTCAAGGATGTTGCTGGGACGAAGAGGCTCGAGGCAGCGACATCGCGTGTTACAGGAAGGGTATGCATTCTCCTGATAACCGTAAGACTAAATTACGTGATCAAGTTATATTTACACAATGGGTAGCCACGATGATATCAAATCGATATTCAAAACCGTTTGTTTAACATTGGATTTTTTAGAAAGAATCAGCCACGAGTCATCTTACGCGAATTTCTGCATAACACTCTATCCGTGATGTAATTAATTGTTCAAAGCTACGTAATTGTTGTGGGGTCAACTAAATGCAGGTAATAAAAGCCTGGCTGGATGTATCAGTTGATACTAGATGAGCAAGTTAATAGTCATTTCTTAAAATCTAAATAGCACTTTGTATCTCTCTTGTGTTGATGGTCGCCAACTGCAGGTGTGATCGCTCGTTTTAAAATTGAAACACATCAAAAACACGCTTCGCACAAGATAAAGGAATGTCTCTCCTATCTTGCACTAGAGGTATGTAATGAATATAGGATATGATGTTTCGGGTTTCCGTTGTGTTCACTTCTGTGTCGGCAGAAAAATACGATAAATCATATTGCTAGTTGATGCAAAAATTGTGTTTTAAATGCAAAACGTTATTTTCTGCTATGAAGTAAAATTTATTGCAGGTAGGACGGAGTGAGAAATATGGTGATATACTGACTCGTTAAGCACTGCCCAGGAGCCTCTACAATACTAAATCCGGCGATGCTGGCAGTGTCGTTTCCTGTGCCACAAGTGTCCGACATTTGACATGTTTGTTTGTAGAGTGTAAGGCGAGTTACTTTGGCTGGCGATGTCGCTTCCAATGCCACAGCTGTCCTAGGTGTGACCGCGTCACAGGCAAATGTCCAACAACTTGCCCAGACAACCGGTGGGGCGTTGGGTGTATGCTGAGTAAGTAAAACTTAGATTTGATTTAATATTCGTCCGTTTGCCATGCTGAAGATAATCCCTATACATCCGCTATCAAATTATATTGATTATAAACAAATGTGACTAGTACTTGGCTCGACGAAGCTACTGTAGGAAACCAAGTCGATACACTGAAATTCAGCAGATGTACATTTTATTTAGCAAATAACTTCAATAATGCGTGTTGCTCAGTGAAACAATGCCGCAGGTAGACAACACATTATATTAATGGACGTATTTATTCTGGGCCGGACGCAGACCACACATCTCATACAAGTATAACGTATGCATTATTGACGAAGGCGTAAAATAAAAAACGGTTAATAAAAACATATTCCGTTTAAAACAGAGCTTATATAAAACAAATTGTTATGTATATTCCTACCAGGAAAACGTATTTCTGATGTAGAAACAAACAAAACGAACCACTAGCCGGCTGATAAAAAAGAGACTGTTTGACTATAATAGACGTTGGCTCCTTGCATGGCACAAAAGTGCACCTGTAGGGCATATGTGAAAGAAGTTCCTAGAAGGCGACATTTCCATCTCACCGAGTTGATGTCTTGGCATGGTTTGGAAGTGATTCTTGGTGTTTAGCTCTTATCTGATTATCACTGGAAGCTTGTGTACGTTTAATACACAGCGTTCTTTTCAAACACAACTACTTACCTCCATGTGAAATGTTGTCCCCCAAGCGGAACTGTTTTGCCTTTATATATATTATATATTATGTGGCTATGTTGTGGTTGCAGATAGTAACTGCAGCTACCACGACCGGAAAGACGCCCATTACATGGGCAAGAAACACGTCACACATATTGACAAAGCGGGGAACCTCTTGGTGCAAAACTGTAATAGCTGGTCACTCCAAACGAAGAAAACAGACTCCCAATTTCCCGAGGGCAGTCGGAAAGCAGCCGGCAACTTCTGTCGCAACCCAGACAATGACAAACATGCGTGGTGCTACTTTGGTAGACCGAAAGACTTTCGTTGGGCCTACTGCACATTGCAAACCTGTGGTACGTATGGTGTACAAGCTATATCATTATATGTACCAAAATGTGTATCAACACGGCGGGTTTTATTAACTCACATCAGACTCGATTTTTGCACTTACGTACTGTATATTACCAAACACATAGTTATTGCTCATGCTTACTAGAATATCAATCAAACACTGGACCCTAATATAACGTATACATACATCATGATCTACCACAAAGTACTATACCTACGCGTGGTACCTCTGTGCACTGACACTTTGCAATGGGAACTGGTGTGTAGTTCTAGTGCGTTTTATAAACATACTGACTGAATATTAAACACTGTCCTATTTACGGTTACTGCTCAAAGCAGGTCTATCACTGTGTACATTGTTTGTTGAAAGCGTGCGTCACTGGTCGGTTTGGTGTCAACTGTGACCAGCAGTGTCACTGTAATGACGTGACGGACGACTGTCAAGGGAGGAACGGTCGATGCCAGTCTGGCTGTCATCCATACTTCACCGGGGCCACTTGTCAAGGTGTGTGTGCGTGTGCGTGTGCGTGTGCGTGTGCGTGTGCGTGTGTTTGTGCATGTGCGTGTATGTATGTGTGTATGCATGTATGCGTGTATGTATGTGTGTATGTATGTATGTATGTATGTATGTATGTATGTATGTATGTATGCATGTATGCATGTATGCATGCATGCATGCATGCATGCATGCATATATGCACGCATGTATGCGGGATCCTTAACGTTTTCCTCTTAGATGGCTTGACGTTTGATAATTGCGTGAAACGGCACGATTCATGTTAAATGCGCATGTGCCACTGAATGAAAACTAAGGTTGCTATTCGTAGCTGAATATTAATTTTAGGAAGGTTTCCCTTATAACGTGCGTGTTTGTCTCTCCCGTTACAGAATGCAAGGACGACCACTTCGGCGTGTTCTGTGACGGCACTTGTCACTGTCGTTCTGGCGGCTGTAACAATAAGACCGGACACTGTCCTAGTGGATGTGCTGCCGGCTGGACTGGCGACAACTGTCAGACAGGTTGGTGTGATACAGACATTCCAATAAATACAACATACTACAACTGCGCCTCAAAGACAAGACATTGAAACAATCTGTTGAACGCTGAGCAATCGAGTGAAAAGATAATTATAACGATTAGACGATTTCCCGGTTAAGGTTTGATTTTAAAACAGGAATCTCGACTGAAGTCATAGACGTCGGAACTGGGGGGCGGTTTGGGGCGATGTTGAGAGAGGGGGATTTAATCCCCCAAAAAGAAATTGAGTGGGTTTTGTTGAATAATGAAAATAAAAATTAATACCGTAATCTTTTCGTTAAAATGTTCAACAACACCCATTGTTTTTTCGTGCATGACAAATTAGAACGTAATTTGTTTAACAGCAACCCCCCCTTCGTCTTCCCATATCAATGTTCGAGTGGAATTTTTCAGTGAGAGGCCGGGCAAAAATTAGAACGTCATTGCAAAAGTTTGTGAACAGCCCTCCCCCTCCCCCCGTCTTCCAATGTCATGTCTGACCGAACCGACGGCGACAGCGAAGTGCTGAACTGAAGCTGCGGGCTCAGCCCCCTCAATAATAATTTCGATCCGACGCCAGTGGAAGTACTTGTCCATACAAATTAAATGCGAAAATACAAGAGGGTGAACTGAAGCGATATATTTAGAGCAAATCAAAGGCAAGACAAGGACACATAAGTTATTATGCAACGGTACAGGATGAAGGATGTGTAACTTGAGTCGTGTAAAAAACAAATATATATTTTTACAGAAAACCAATACGAACAAGCTACTAAGAACCACGATGCGCAGATACATCTAGGCATATATCATAACTCCTTCAATACGTATAATACCACTGCATCATTTTAGATGAGCGACGACTAATTGCATTCACCCTGAGCGTTGGCAACAGCTCCGACGTGAATGAGCACACAGTGTGTGCAAGCAACAACGACGCCGTGGCTGCTGGAGCGACAGTCAACGAGTCGTGTACAGCGACAGGTCGATATCTCTCCTTCAGACGGAGTGGAGGGGGGAAGAATCATCTGACAACCCTGTGTGAAGTCGTTACCATTGGTCATAGATATATATGTGCGTAATCGTTATGCATTTCTCCTTGTTGATCATACATTACACAACACACTGAGTTCATGATTGCTGACTAAATCTGTTCACTGTCGCAGAATGTTAAAGAACATCGTTCCTGCTGCTCCTGAAATGAAACATTTGCTCGTATAGTGAAGTATACTGCAATGCCATTTTAAAACAGTTGTGCTCGGTATTATTTCGGTTATTGTTGTCTAATAAACATGTCCAACGAATAGGCCGCCCTAATCAAATGTTTTCTTGGTAAACAGAGAAACTGGTTATTACATCTAACTATAATCGAACTAGTGCGTGCGTGCGCGCGCGCGCGTGCGTGTGTGTTTGTGTGTGTGTGCTTATGTGTGTGTGTTTGTTTGTGTTTGTGTGTGTGTTTGTGTGTGTTTGTGTGTGTGTTTGTGTATGTGTGTGTGTGTGTGTGTGTTTGTGTGTGTGTGTGTGTGTGTTTGTGTGTGTGTGTGTGTGTGTGTGTGTGTGTGTGTGTGTGTGTGTGTGTGTGTGTGTGTGTGTGTGTGTGTGTGTGTGTGTGTGTGTGCGTGCATGCATGCGTGTATATATATATATGTGTTGTGTGTGTGTGATGTTTGCATGCAGGCGTGCATATGCTAGCTCCAACTGCAGGATGGGGAATTCTTGCTAGTGATGCTATTGCTACTACAGCCACACATTTTAGTTTGATGGTACATCGGCTCGACAATGTTATGCATTATCAAATCCAATTCAGTAGTATTAGTTCCGCATAACGAATATCATAATTTCTGTTGAACAGCTTGCCGACATTGTCCTTCAACAAGTACCTGCAATGACGTCATCGGTTGCGACACATGCGCACCTGGCAAACAACAACCGGATTGTGTGGAAGGTGTGTAGCCAATAGCAACATGAAAAATCGACTTCTGGGAAATATACATGTGTAAGTGTACGCGCGCGTGTGTGTGCGTGTGTGTGTATGTGTGTGTGCGTGCGTGTGTGTGTGTAAGCGCGTACGTGGGTGTGCACATGCGGGTGGTGTAATGCGGAACATAATTCTGCTCTAGATTACACTTTGCATTGAAATCGTGTTCTCGATATGATTAATAATGTGCAGTAACGTGTGTTAGTAGACTATAAGTCTTGATCGTTTTCTGCAGACTGTGCCGACAAAACGTACGGAGTGAACTGCAAAGAAAGCTGCGGACACTGCAAGGAGCAGTCGAAGTGCGCGTTCACGACCGGAAGTTGCCCCAACGGATGTGAAACCTGGTACACCTCAGACGTGTGTAAGACATACATAGGTATGACTTATAAAATAAGCATAGGTCAGTTGTTGCATCCTTCTTGCTAAAATTTGCCTTTCTATCCAAGTACAGAACGAAAGAACAAAACCCCACTGGCGCGGGAACGAAATTAATTTGGGGGTGAGACTGAGAGCTTCAGCACCATTCCGCTGTCGGACCATGACATCAGAAGACGGGGGAGGGGGCTGTTGACTTTTTTCGCCGCCGCTGTAACTTCATCTTCTCTCCGCTGTCTCGACTGAACTGATAACATCGGAAGAGAAGGGGGTCGTCGCCGCCGTGCTGCTTACTGGGGAGGCAGAATCATGTATGCCCTCCAATTGCAACCCCGCCTTCTTATTTAGACTTACACTTAGCGGCTCCCGCGTCTAGAGATGCATGGGGCAGTCAAAGCACGCCATCCAGATCTGTCGCTTGCTAGTGTTCTAACGTCGCTCCAACTTCTTTTGATCAGCTGTAGGTCGCGGTCGATTGTTTGGCGCCAGTTCATATTGGTCGTCCCCTCTTTCTCTGGCCAGCTGGCATCCACCACAGCGCTTGTTGGGCAGGTCTAGTAGGTGGGAGCCTTGTGACATGGCCGAGCCAGCTCATTCGTATTCTGCAGATAGTAGATGATACCAGAGGTTGTCCTAATCGCATCTAGATATCTATGTTCGTTACATGGTCGCTCCAGTGTATGCCCAAGATCTTTCGCAGGCATTTAGTGTCGAATGCATCGATTTAGTTTTCTTGGCTTGTTTTTAGTTGCCATATTTCACATCCATATAGGAGGGTTGCTATAACGTTTGAGTTATAAAAAGGGAGTTTAGATTTCAAGGTAAATTTCTTGTTGTTGCAAATTTTCCTCGGCTGGTAGAAGGCAGCTGACGCTTTCCCCACTCTGCAGTTTAGTTCATGATTGATGATTCCTTGGTTATTGATGGAGCTGCCAAGGTAGGTGAAGTTTTCGACTGTTTCTACTTTTTTCTGGTTGATCAAAACATCTGTGGGTGGTTGGTGCTCCCTGTTAGCATGTTTTTCGTCTTCTTTTAACTGATAACAAGTCCCAGGCCATCAGCGCATTTTCTGACTGATTCAACGAGACGTTGTAGGCCCTGGGTGGTGTCTGAGAGGGCAGCAATGTCGTCAGCAAGGTCCAGGTCTGATAAACGCTCCTCCTTAACACACACAATCCCTTCATTGCCTGTGGTTGCTAGCCGCATGACCCAGTCGATGGCCACGGCAAAGAGAAGGGGGGGGGAATTCAGCCTTGTCTGACAGCAGTCATCACATGGAACCAGTCGCTGTAGCCATCATCTGTTTTTACACAATATCTCGAGTTTTCATATATCTTCTCGGTTGCTGTTACAACGTGGTTAATATTTTGCACGTGGAGGGTCTGTGGATGCTGTCAAACAGTTTGGTGAAGTCTATGAAGCTGATTGCGAGGGATAACTGGTACTCTTGACATTTCTCAATAATGCGTCTGAGTGTGAATATCTGCTCAGCACAACAGCGTTTGGGCTTAAAGCCTGCTTGTTCCTCACGCAGTTCGCCATCTACCACATCTTGGATTCGGTTCAGTATCATCTGGCAGTACACCTTTCCTGGTATTTACAGCAATGTCACACCTCTCCAGTTGTCACATTCAGTTCTTTGCGATACAGAAAACAACACAATCTTTCCAGTCTTCAGGAACGATGCCCGAGTCCCCTATCTGGTTGCATAGTCCGCACATCCCCCCTCTTAATCCTCTCATAAACCTCAATTTGCACCCGTCCCTGATGCTCTCCAAAACAAACATTCAGGCTGACATTTACTGCGGGGACAAAACCATATATCTGCCCCCCAACGAAATTCCAGGGGCAGCTGCTCACCCTGCTCCCCTGTTCCCGCGCCTATGCAAAACACCGCTTAAAATTGCTGACATTTGTTTCTCTAATAAAGTACAGAGAAAAGGACTGAGACCACAGTACATGTCATGTTGTTATTACTATGCAGTTTTTGTTATAAAAAACAGAGATGGATATTTATACCATTTTGTTTAAGATATCCCAGGTTTTCCTTCACCAATCAAGCCAAACGTTGACGATGTCACCAGCTCGTCTGCTAAGGTACGTTGGCCTAAAGCCACCAACATACCAACCGGTCTTGAAGGCCTCTACCACTACGTATTGTGGCTACAAGTCAACGGGCAGAGAGAGAAGAACGTCACACGAGTAGAGCAGGGCGCTGGCGAACAACGGATGGACGCTCGAATCACCGGACTCACGTTCAACACGAAGTATTCACTGCGAGTGGAAGCTTATCGTGAACACTACGGAGAACGCGAGGGAGGCGCGTCTACAGGAGTCGTCACGTTCACAACCACATACCCAGGTACAGTGTCTGATACTGAGAGCAAAGCACTGCTGTCCAATTCTGCTTGATGTATCAAACCCGCCCCATGCTTCGTTTGAGAAGGCACAGGACGTGTTAATTGTACACAGCCGCACTTTATAAAGACACTTCATGTGATAAACATCCGTTTAAAAGAAACAACTTCAACTTTCAAATCCGCGTTCTGTTGTTATGCTATATGGAACCGTTTGTCTAAATCCCGACATGCTTCTTCAGGCGAGAGTCAGCTGCAGTGGTTACGTTAAAGTTTCATTTGCAACGCCCGTCGTGTGTTGGATATCGACAAATCTTACCACAAATGTTATTGTTTAAGCCGTGCAACGAAGGCCACATTTCAGCAATCCACAACAATTTGTTCGTTTTCGTGCTATTTGCCATTTAGAACGATATTATTTAAACACATTCATGCCCCGGTAAGCGTAATGATTGCGTAGAAATAAAGACTTAGGGTATGTGTGGCGTCACCACCTGTCGCGGCCAAACATCAAATGGTCTCCATGTTTGCTGCGATTCGCAAACATTGTATGTGACGCATTTTGTGAGACACAATCTCATGTCTCTGCTATCTTTGCAGCTACGAAACCACAGCCGGCAACTGATTGTGACGCTAAATGTGCCGCAGCTTTGGGGATTGGACCAGTAATTGGCATTGCGGTTGGAACATTCGTACTTGGCTTGGTGACAATGGCAGCCATCATGCTAGGCATTCCGAGGTCAGTGGTTGATCAGTGGCACGATCGGAATACACTCATAATATGTCATAATTTAACAATAAGACACACACACACACACACACACACACACACACACACACACACACACACACACACACACACACACACACACACAAACACACACAAACACACACAAACACACACAAACACGCACACGCACACACACACACACAGACAAGCCTAATCATCATTATGGCGCCCGTTCCATTCTGACTCGGCCTCCTCTCAGTAGTTATACTCAACTCGCATATGTTTATATCAAACATAATGTTGTAAGTTATATACTCTATGTGGACAAATTACAGTGCCGGATTAAGACCTATTAATACGCTGTCAACACTTGACAAGTCAGTCTGTGTAAATAGTCTATTTACGGTTGTGTTTCAGAATGCGTCAATTCAAAGGGAAACCTGACAACGAACAACAGAGCACGGAAATGTCGTCAACTCAGAACAAAGACGGTAACATTTTAAATGAATCTTCATATAATCGTGACGCATGCATACGTGCATGGGTAGTCTATCTATGCACCGGTCTTAAAACATAGTACATTGTAAGCATTGAACTCTTAAAACAGTTACTACAATGTTGAATTTTGGAAATGTAATGTCACCTAACAGTGAAACCTCAAATGGAAGTTGCTGTGCACATTGCCTAATAAAACTATAGAAAACAAAACTGTATAAAATAGCTTGATATATAACGTTCTTTCTTACAGTAGAAGTATTCCCAAATCCAACAGAAGCAAATTCACGTCTCTGTCTATCAATATGCAATTGTGATTTCAACTCACAATAGCAAAAACCATTATATTAGAAGTAACTTCAAGATGAAACTCTATGTGTAAAGCATATATACAATATAGTTCACTTCGTAGGAAAGAGCAATAAGAACAATATAAAACATAAGCACGAGTAACAAATAGCTCACATTCGCATGTTCGCGCATACAAACAGGGATCACACGAACCTTACGTTTGATGAATAGTTACAATAATAATATTTTAATGTCATTGTCTTGTTTGTTTTGCAGAAGCCGTCATTGAGGACGTGCAAGGCTACGTCATACCACCGAAAAGATACCAAGAACAGGAAGGTAAACGAGTTTATTACGACATAATACATTGTTATTACATATACATACATATATATACATATATATATATATATATATGTATATATATATATATATATCATGATGTACCCTAGCTAAATATGACCTAACGACAGGTAGCGTGCATAAATACATGCACGCACGCACGCACGCACACAATCAACAGGCTCGCACGCGCCGATACGCACGTAAAGACACACATAAAGTTAATTCACAAACAAAGATAATTGAAAGGTAAACGCACATGCATAGAGTTTAGCATAAAGACCTTATACATTGGAAAACACTATGCTATAGGTACAACAATCAAAGAATGGTACATATACGAGCTTATTAATTAGCAGATATACAAGAAATCACAAGAAACACTAATGCTATAGGTACAACAATCAAAGAATGGTACATATACGAGCTTATTAATTAGCAGATATACAAGAAATCACAAGAAACACTAATGCTATAGGTACAACAATCAAAGAATGGTACATATATGAGCTTGTTAATTAGCAGACGTACAAGAAATCACAAGAAACACTAATGCTATAGGTACAACAATCAAAGAATGGTACATATACGAGCTTGTTAATTAGCAGATATACAAGAAATCACAAGAAACACTAATGCTATAGGTACAACAATCAAAGAATGGTACATATACGAGCTTGTTAATTAGCAGATATACAAGAAATCACAAGAAACACTAATGCTATAGGTACAACAATCAAAGAATGATACATATACGAGCTTGTTAATTAGCAGATATACAAGAAATCACAAGAAACACTAATGCTATAGGTACAACAATCAAAGAATGGTACATATATGAGCTTGTTAATTAGCAGATATACAAGAAATCACAAGAAACACTAATGCTATAGGTACAACAATCAAAGAATGGTACATATATGAGCTTGTTAATTAGCAGATATACAATAAATCACAAGAAACACTAATGCTATAGGTACAACAATCAAAGAATGGTACATATACGAGCTTGTTAATTAGCAGATATACAAGAAATCACAAGAAACACTAATTCTATAAGTACAACAATCAAAGAATGGTACATATGTGAGCTTGTTAATTAGCAGATATACAAGAAATCACAAGAAACAAAATAGAACCCATTGAATAAAACAATAACCACGCCTCATTTAGAATATCCTAAACACACGTCTTTTTATATAGCGGCAACTCAGAAAAACAGCAATGGGGCAATATTGGTATTGGTTTTATTTCTAGACATAACTGCCGGAAACCAAACGTGATTCGTAGTAAGCATCTTGTGTCTGTCCGAAATCAGGCGCGCATATTTTCCACCTGTCTGCACCACAACACCATAAACACCATAAACACCACCTACTTATGTCATCTAAGTCTGCTCCATAACACCATAAACACCACCTACTTATGTCATCTTAGTCTGCTCCATAATGTATTCTGCGTAACGAAAATATCGTAATGACACGAGGATGAAATATTACTAATTGTTGAACTTGCAAAGCTGAAAGTCTCAGATAATTTCAATGCTAACAAAATATTACAAAGTTCGGGATTTGTTTAAAGATGGGTCGCTGCCGTGAAAATGGCGGAACGTCTTGATTTTGAAATCACTTGATCAAATTCATTAAAAAGTGTTGTGTGCCGTGCATACATCCTGTCACTAAGCTGTGCGCTAAAGAAGTTAGAAGAATAAATACCGTTAGTTATAACACTGTCAGCGTACGGCATGAAAACGTACTCATGGTGGACAATAAATAAACATTTTAATGATCTGTTCCCAGTTTTATTATATCTTTGTTGATACATTATATCAAAGGATACATACATAAGCGCACATTTCTTAGATTTGTGAACAGTCAGTGGCATCCTTGTTATGAAGAGTGTGAAATTGTATCGGCGTACATTTCAGGAGACATCGATGGTGACTACTATAACACGGAGAGAGAGGCCGGCCATCAGGAAAGCCACAACTTATATGACGTCATACAGACCTAACTCCGCGGTATCCAGACTTTGAGCGCTTTACACTTTACTCCATGATAGACCTATTTATTCGAACAGTCTCTCGATTTCTCTTGGAAGTGTTTAGGTTTTATGGGAAGTATTCTCTGTGTGAAGACAGGTTTGGTGGGATTGGATGGGGAGAACAAAAGCAAGAAGCAGAGGAAATGGAGACGGGTGTTGGAGACTGCACATTGCTTGAGGAACTGTATCGATGTCAGCCTCACCACGAGTTCACGGACAAAGCCGGGAGCAAGACTTACAAGAATATACCTGCCACTTTGTTTTGAATTCCTGGAGATTCTTCAGCGGTTCAGCTGTTTCGTCGCGCTATCTCTCGGATCTTGACATTGGAACAACGGAATACGGGGGTGTGTGCTATTAGAGAGTTCTTGCCAGAACAAGGAGACCGGGAGATACACCCAAATTCAAGGAGACTCCGGAAATTCCGGGAGAGTTGGCAGATAAATACACGTATGTACACATGTGTATGTATGTATATATATTATATAACAATATATTATATATTCGCCCTATACTACGCTATAATTACATATTCCAGTAGTGGAGGACGAGAGAGAGAGAGAGAGAGAGAGAGAGAGAGAGAGAGAGAGAGAGAGAGAGAGAGAGAGAGAGAGAGAGAGAGAGAGAGAGAGAGAGAGAGAGAGAGAGAGTGGAGACGTTGTGGTGGAGACGGCAGTGAAACAAATTCAGTGATGGAAGAAGAAGAGGAACAACAATCGAGGATCTGTATCGAGGTCAGCCTCAGCCCGGACCCCCGGAGTTGGGGACAAAGAGAAGAATCATGCACAGGCTGCTTATGATTAACAAATGCAGTTGCACGTAATTTTCTCTCATATATATGTTTATTGAGACACGGGGACACGTGAGCTAGACATTTAGAATAGTTCGAATTCATTCTGTTCGGAAACGTAAAGTAAATTTAATAAAAAGAGTATTTATTGTGCTAGTTTGCATAAAACGTACTAAGCGCACGGCCAGCGAACACCACGGGCCGAATGGACACGTATAGCATGCACCTAATAAATGTATCTTACAGCAGCATAATGTATATTTTCATTCTTTTTAAACTTGTTCTATAACAGTTTTACAGATTTACCAAGTGTCAAAACTAATATATGGTAGGCACGCTACCATAAAGGTACATACAGGTCATTATTTGAGTACAAAACAGTTCTATGTGAAACACATTTAAATAAGCACAACAGTAGTAATCGTCATATCGTTCTCTTGTTCCCGGCATACCCTCGGAGCAGTACACGCAAGCTGCTGGTGCTGCCGCGCGCCGCACAATCGCAACAGAAAGACACAGCAAGCTCCTCAAATACCCACGCCTGCTCGTACTGTGTAGGTATCGCCCCCTGGTGTAGTCTTCCAGTGGTTGCAGCTGTCCGCCGAATGGCGCTACCGTCATTTACAGGCAGACATTCGTCGCCGACACGTCGAAGGACCTGTGAACACAACAACTAATTATGTTTATAATTGTTATACACATTTTAAGAAAGGTTCTCCCAATAGCATACAATTGATATATTGGCCTAGGCAGGATATATACATCTTTTTATCAAAATGTAACTTGTGAAATTACAAGAGTTCAACCGCGAAATGTTAAAATTTATAAAAGTAGGCTCTAATATTTTTTTTAGTTAAGAGCTTTGGAATGTGCACGAAGGAAATCCATTAATGGTAATTAAGAGCATAATATGCATGTTCGGCGACTGTATTACTTAACAGGCCTAAATTATTAGCAGCATCCGCCTTGTATGTATATGGCATAATCAACTGGGTGAAGTTGGGTAATCTAAGAAAAAGATTACCTAGCGACATAAATAATGACTAATGACACACTTGTAACGCTTTTTACGATTTTTCGACACGTTGGCTTATATCCTTTAGACCTACGGGTTTTACCCAAAATCTGTAATCGCGGAAAACATTCCAAATACTGTATGAAGGAAATATAGGATTTAGGACAACAGTCGTCTCTCTGGAATTTTTTCGAGACGTCCGCCATTGATAATATATCTTTGCTGGGTAAAACAAAAACGCAATATTGGTGAAACGACCGCAAGACCACCGTGTAGGCCTAACTTACATTGACGGTGAAGGCTCTCGGTCTGCACTCGAAGGCACCGAACCAGCAAGCGCTCTGCGTACAGACGACAGTGCGCAAATAGCGCGGGAAATAGTCCGCCCCCAAATCCCGCCATATGATCTTCTGCGCGCACTCCCACTGCTCTCTCACCGGGCGCCTCCGGCCCGACATCGGTTTCTTCTGACGCCGATGTGCGCGCTTTGTTCGGTCACGCACGGTTCCGTCTGACTCACGTGTCGTCTGCCATGTCGTCTTGACTTTGAAAATACGTGAGAAGTTCCCGTCGACCCTAAAGTCTCCGTGTGCTTCCGGCGGCGTGGCACCACCGGCTTCCGGTTGGTCAGTTTGGGAGCGACGCCAGTCGGATGCCGCTGGGCTCTCCTCGAGGGATGCCGAGACTGAAGACAGTTCCCTCTGCGGCATTTTGATCGACATGTAGCGGGCATTGAAGGCCGGACCAAGCTGACCCACCAGCGTGTCCGTGGGCGTTTCCGAACACGCCATCTTCACCCGGCGATACGGATGTTTGACGCGATGGTGTCGTCTGCGCGCGTGCAACCTTTCACCTTGACCACGTGACAATATCCCGGCAGACCTGGTGGCGTCCGTCGGAGGCAGCCTCGTTTTGATCGCCACCGCTGATGGGTTTCCCCGCTGCATAGCCGGGCGAGAGTCGACGATAATTTTTACGCCGTGTGTCGATGGTTCTTTACCAGGTGCTGCGGAGATGATGTGTCTGACGAGTTGTCCGGTGCACAGGATAAACAGCAGCGTCAATGGTTTGTCCATGTTATACAGCAGTTGCGCATTGTTCGCTGGTGCGCGGTTGCCACGTTGCTACAATTCGTAGCCATGCCTCTGATCCGGCATCAGTCGCAATGTCCTGTGACAGTCTCCATATCCTGCCTAAAACGCAATTACGACATGTTTACACTTTGACATACTCACAACAACAGCAATTTATAAAACGCGTACAGAACCAAGCATGCATACACGCACGCACGAACCCATACACACATACGCACACACACCGTGCATTTTACATTAACGTGTGTTTACATAAAGCAATTTATAATTCGTATGTTGCTCATACGTTATTGTGTCTTGTGCTTATATACACCGCGTGTTGTTGAACAACATGCTCCCTTGCCTTTGGCGCAAGCAACAACATATACGGCCTATAGTCCAAATCAGCAACATTCTCAAATACGTTGCCTAGTGACAGAAAGACCCTTGGAAGAATTGTGAAAAGAACCCAGAAAATCGAATAGGCAATAACCTAACGTCAGCAGACGACATGTTCCGTGGAATTGTTCTGGCTAGAGGAAAATAAGTTATGAAAGACTGAGATCATCGATCGTTATACAGGACTGATTATGGCATGCTTTCGCATTAGCTTGGTTCTTAGTAATTACAGGAATGCTGGGGTTGGTCCCCCTTTTTCTGTTATGAACTGTTCTTATATAGTTACGGTTGTCGTAGTTGTTAACATACCACTATTAGATTTTGCATATTGACTAAACATCCACCTTTAGAGGATGCTAGACTGTGTCATTAAAACAATGTGTTCTGTTTTTATTCTGTTCTGTGGCATCGAGAAGTGATTATTTTGTCTTGTGCAAGCCACTTACTTTGCAATGGCTGGTTATCAGCGCAATATGTTCTCAACCCACGACAATACACGATTCGTTGTCCTGTTTACACAATTTACCGTGTCTTCACATTTGTTTTAATCGAAGATTGCTGCCAACATTAACATTAGCTATAATTCTACTACTAGCAGGAAATGTAGGTCTGAATCCTGGGCCAGTTGTTAGGCGGAACATTCGGGTAGCCACAAATGTTCGATCTGTTCGAGATAAACCAGATTTGCTTTGTGATTTACTCATTTAAAAGAAAATAGATATCCGTGCCGTCACTGAGACCTGGCTTAGACCACATGACACAGTTGCATGCATGGCTGACATTTCTCCTTCTGGTTACACTTTCTATCATCGGCCACGTTCAGTTGGACGAGGGGGTGGTTTTGGCTTTCTGGTGTACGATGCAACAGTTCGAAGTTAATTTACATTCTAGCCCTGAATACTCTAGTCCTGGGTCCATTTGTGTTGACATTTCTGATTCTTCTTTCTCCGCTTACTTTATTTGCATTTATCGCCCTCCAGGACACCCAGCAAATTTGGCAATCGGTAGTTTATATTCTTGGTGATTTTAATCTTCATTTAGATATACCTTCTGCAACAGCAACAACAACAACTGCGTTTGATGATATCCTGGCATCCTTTGACATGAAACGACATGTTACCTTTTCGACACATGTGCATGGCTTTTGGCTTGACCTCTTGATAACCCGTTCAACTTGTAACAGTATCCAGACACTTAGTGTTTCGGGTGGGTTATCAGATCACCACACTGGCATTGCTAATGTTAACGTTTCTGTAACTCTAATAGAGTTGAAATACAATGTGTCTTATAGCGCCATTTACAGAATTGACATGACCGTGTTAATGGCTGATATCCTTAAACCAGACCTTATCATAGACCCAAAAGAACACCTATCTGACTTATATAAACAGCACTGTCAAGTACTCAAGGCATTACTTGACAAACATGCACCTATGAAAACATCAAAATTTGTGTCGCAAAAGCCACCGGCTCCATGGATGAATTCCGACATTTTACAATCTAACAGAGCGTGTATGGCGCAAATCACGCTCACCCCTGGACAGGTCGTGTTATTCCAAGCAATGTCACCTCTGTAACAGACAGGTGGCTAAAGCTAAGTCAGATTACAACACAAATATGGTCACACATAAGTCAAATAGTCCACGTCAGTTATGGAACTGCATCAATTACATTCCACACACACAGCCTCAAGCGAGCGTTCCATCGCTACCTAATCATGTACCAATCAAGTCTCTGTGTGACTCATTCTCTAGTCTTTTAAGGACACAATCAGTCTTATTCGCTCGGCTTTCCCATGTCATACTTTAAGTACTGTAAATGTGAACTTTCCACACATAAATTATATATTTGTATCGTTTGAACCTGGTACAGTTTTAACAAGATTTAACAAGATTGCCATCCAGAAAATTAACTCTAAATGGCAGGTGGACAAGGAAGCCTTTTGGCTTATCGAGAGTCCAATACTTTTTATCTACGTGTATCCCGCCCTTTTAAGGAATGTGTCAGTTTTATTTTTAAACATATTCACGCTACTAGCACCAACACAATCAGGAGATAATCTGTTCCATTTATTTACAGTCCTTTGTGAGAATGAGAACTTTCTTATATCTAATCTACACTGCTCCTTTACTAATGTAACTTCATGTCCTCTGGTCCTATCTTTCTTAACTGAGAAAAAATATTTCTATAAAGTGTTGTTAAACCAAATTTTTAGGCGTATTTCGTAACTGAGATCCCTCAGTTTTGGTATAATTTTAGTTGCTCTCCTCTGTACTCTGTCTAGCATATATATGTCCTTCCTGCGATATGGCCTCCATGCTTGAATACAATATCCTAAATGAGGCCTAACTATTGTTTTGTATAGCGGAACTATTAACTCTTTTTCTTTATACATTATGTTTCGCTTATTTAATCCAAGGATTTTATTTCCCTTTGAAGCTGCAATACCGCACTGCTCTGAAACCTTCCTATCATCACTAGTAGTTAACCCTAAGTCCTTTTCTTTTACAGTAGTACTTAGTATAGAACCTCCCATTGTATGTTGTACATCTTCGTTCCCATGTCCTGTGTGAAGGCATTTACATTTCCCAAAATTAAACAACATTTGCCATTTTTCAGACCATTTGATCAACCTGTCAAGATCATTTTGTAAATACTGTCTATCTCCATCACGTTTAGTCCTTCTAAACAATGTTGTATAATCCGCAAATGTCAACACCTTACTTGTTACATCATCGTCCAAATCGTTTAGATATAGTAAGAATAATATAGGTCCCAGTACTGATCCCTGTGGTACCCCATTCAAAACTGATTTCCAGTTTGAAGCCTCCCCATCAACTAGGACCCGTTGTCTTCTGTCAATTAGCCAATTTTCTATCCAGTTAATTAAACCATTTCATATGCCATGGGCCTTTAGTTTAAGCAGTAACCTTTGATGTGGCACTTTGTCGAAAGCTTTCTGAAAACTTAAGTAGATGATATCTACTGGTGATCCTTCGTCTATCCAGTGATATCTTCCAAAAAACATAACATATTTGTTAAGCATGACCTCGTTTTTAGAAACCCATGTTGAGATGGGTTTAACAAGTTATGTTTAACAGGAAAATCCACCATGTGATCTTTAATTAGTCTTTCTAATAATTTGCAAATCACTGACGTTAAACTCACTGGTATGTAGTTCTTTGACTAGTTTCTTGAACATTTTTTTAAATAACGGTATAATGTTTGCTTCTTTCCATTCTAAAAGAACCGCCCTCTCTTCTAATGACAAGTTAAAAACTGTTGCAAACAGTTGATAAAGTGAGGAAAATAATTATGTTCTCCCCAAATAAGTATTGTGTTATCGATCCGTTTTCGAATATACTGCTAAAAGCATGTCTCGATACATTACTCATACCTATAACAAATATAATTAATGCATCACTGTGCTCAGGCTTCTTTCCCGATGACTTCAAATGCGCTCATGTCAGTCCAGTTCTTAAGAAGTCATCCCTGCCTAAACAAGACCAAAACAATCATAGACCTATTTTAACCTTACATGTATTTCTAAAATACTAGAAAAGATTGTAGCTAGCCGTGTAAGGTCTCACATTAGTTTTAATTAATGTGTTACAATCAGCATATAAACAATTTAATTCAATACAAACGGCTCTTTTAAAAGTACATAATGATATTAACTTAAACATTGATAATGGTAAAGTAAAGTACTGCCCTAACCTTACCTGATCTATTTGCCGCCTTTGATACCATCGATCATAACATTCTAATTAAACGTTTATTAAAGTGGTAAGGCATATCTGGTACAGTTCTGAGCTGGTTTTCTTCATACCTAACTGATATAGATACCAAACCATTAAGATTGGGAACTGCTTTCGTCTGCACTGCCCACTTTATGTGGTGTTCCCCAGAGTTATGTTCTTGGGCCTTTGCTTTTCAATTTCTACACAGCACCACTAAACTATGTTATTAACAGTCATAATCTACACCATCATCTTTATGCAGATGATACCCAGATTTATATATATCTTTATCTACGCCTAATACTAATTTCTCCTTAGATCAGCTCAGGAATTGTTTAATGACATATTTTCGTTTGGACGATTGAGGATAGATTAAAGTTAAATGCTGATAAAACAGAGTTTCTTATAATCGGCACACAGAGGCAGCATGACAAAATTAGAAGCTTTTTTCCCACACCTAGGCTTAGCCAGCACCTTCAGCACGAAATCTTTGAGTAATCGTTGATGATAATTTCAAATTTAGGCGGCATATTTCTCAAACTTGTCGCTGCTGCTATTATCACATTCGTGATTTACGACGTCTCCGTCGTTATTTGCCTCTTTCTGTTGCAAAAACTATCGCATCTGCATTTGTTACTAGTAGACTTGACTGTTGTAATTCCCTTTTTCACAATATTGCCCTTAAGGATATCATTAGGTTACAATGTATACAGAATTGCTTAGCTAGGGTTGCGACTCGGTGTCCGTGGTTTTCGCACCCAGTACCTCTTCAGAAGTCCTTGCACTGGGTTCCTGTACGACATCGTATTATTGTTAAGATCTGTACCATTACCTATCAGACACTTTCATGTAAGCAACCAGCATATTTATATTCACTGCTTACTCCTTTTAAAAAGCCTATCCAGTTTCGATTATCTAGTTCTGATTTAGGTTTTGTTCCTAGAGTCAAAACTAAAATTGGAACTAGGGCATTTTCTGTTGTTGCACCAACTCTCTGGAATTTAATTGCTCCCTCTTAGTGGTAGATCAGTTGAAAATATTATACAATTTCGCCGTCATTTAAAAACCTACCTTTATAAACGTGTGTATCCACCTGAGCTCCTTGGCGTACCTAACCATCTGCTGACGACTTTAATATGACTTATTGATTCCGATATTGATTAACCCTTTTGTATTGAGCTTGGTTTCCGAGGATTTAGGCGCAAAAGAAGTTACCTTAGTATTAATATCCAAGTTTTGTTCAAGTTCATGCTATTTGGAAGGCGACTGTGTGTATATAAAGCAATGACGGGCCGAATGAGGAGTTCCTTTCATGCCATCGGCCCTAACTCTTCTTCAAGCACAAATGCACAATCCACTTCCAAATCTGGAGCGGGCAGGGATGGATGGAGTTTAGCAGCTTCAGACAATATTCAAGATTTTGTGTGTGTATGCAATGTTATGTGTCCATGGATTTGTTGTGTGAAAATCGATCAATAGTTATGTGATTGTTGATATCTTGGATTTATTTACATGAAAATGTCCGTGTGATTATGCCAGTAATTACACTTCTGTGTTGTGAAATGTTTTATTACCATATGATTATAGTATAATGACACTTGAATTTTTAAAATGCCCATGAAGTGTATGCCAAATCCTTTGAAAAAATCATAATAAATTGTCTTATCTTAAACCACTACATTTCACTTACCTGCTTCGTGGACCTTACATGGAGAGGATGTGAGACCGCGCAGTCAACGAATGTTGGTGCTTGACTATTTGAACACGAGGAGACTGCACAGACGGTGATAAAATCTGTCTGAAAGCGGTGCATTTGTTAGGATGTCCAAAGTGAACAACGATAATTAACCGAGCTGTGGCGTCTTCAGTGTTCCTCGTCCAAGTCCTAACGTATACCAATGCCACTGCTTGCTGTCGTTCGTTATCTTAACAATGCATCGATTGCCTGGCGTTTCACTTGGCCGACCTCAACACAATGGCTTGTAATTGGAGCAGCTCTATGCGTGGAAACTAAGACCCCGCACATTGTATAATTAATTGATTTGTTAGCACAACAACTGGATAGGTAACGGTGAGATGTGTCTCTTCTTTGTTTGTTACACCGACAACTGTTTATAACAGATTGTACGAACTATCCAAACGCCTCAATTGCCTTTAACTATATATGCAAGTTGAATAATTAAGTTCTGATATGTACCGTATGGTCTTGTAATTAATATGTGATGTAGTTATTTCTCAGAATGGATATAAGGACCGCAATGTTGAGTTTGTAATAAAGGTATCGATTGATTGAACCAAGACTAATAAAAATATAGCAAACACGTACCGGGTGACTTAATATACATTCTGGATGACGTGGAATAAAATACTGATGATGTCACTTCATAATTCACGAGCTATCCTGGTTCCTGAAACTAATGTTACATTTATCGAGTAGGAATTCAACTATGTATAATCATGTAAAAAAGCAATGTTGTTCTTAACGACTAAGCGAAATGAGCCTTTTATTCCCAATCTGAATGAAATATACTCTAAAGAATTGCGAAATTTAAAATTATTTTATATCACCGGAAAGACAATAATAATCTTACCTACAAATGTGTCGCTGGGAGCACAAAAGAATGTTATTTATTTTTTGGGTTATTGCCGTTTGAACATTGCGAATATTCAAACTGACAATGGGATTTAAATTTGTTTGATATCACAGTAAAGATAATAGCCGCATGTACAAATATGCCGCTGGATGTACTCATGATTTGTTTTTGCTGGTTGAGTTATTGCCATTTGAACATCGCGAATGCTTAATATGCGGCAGTGGATTTAATGCAAGATTGAGCATTCGCGATGTTCAAATGGCAAAAACTAAAAATGTAAACACAATTCCTGTGTACATCCAGCGACAAACTTGTAGATTAATTATTATATTTACGGTGATATCGAACAGTATTAAATTCCGCGGTTGCAATTTCATGTACCGTCTGAAACAACAGGCCGCACTGCCGCTCGCCGTGCTAAAGGATAGGGCGCGCTCAGCTGCCCTGCCTGTGGTGACGTCAGCAACATCTGACGGGCTGGTTGCTTTGTGACACGCAAATTACCACATTTTAACGGGCTTAGGGACATGAGTTCGCAATGAACAGGCTTCATATTTGGTATATTATTAACGGCAGAGCTAGTAACAGCAAACAATCAAACTATTCGTTCTTCATCGAGGCGGGTCATCCGCGGAGAACATATACAAACAGTTACGCGAACATTTAGCAGATAAGTTCAGCTTATCATTAATTATAGACATATAGGGATAGGGTTAACGGTACTAAAGTAATACAATCCTGGGTTGAGGTCAGGGGACCACACACCATGCTGTGATCTTTATCTCTGTTTCTGTTCCCTTATTCACACTCCGCAACATATTGTTGTCCCCTTATTTAGAATTCCATCTTAGTTGGTTCCAATGAGCTGTGCATTGGCAAGTTTTCAGAAGAACAGCGTACGACGCATCACCAGGGTGGATAGATCGAGACTCGCCAGTTCCCGGCCGCTGGGTGACAAACTAAGTCGTGTATAGGTGTTCGGTGCTACATCAGGTCTAAGTGCTGAAGAATTGCTGAGAGAACGGCACTTTCGGTGGATGCACGAGGCACTGCCAGCGGACGAAGAGGGACGACCTCTAAAGCGGCCCGTCCACCAATGAGACGGGTCGATGCGTGCGCACATGTGGACACTGGTCGAATGCAAAAAACTAAATTGGCAGGTTTTTTGCTAATTTTTGAAGAAGACGGTGAAATAACCCAGTCCCAGGAACAGTTCGATCTGGGTTCTCCTTTGGGGTGCGCGAAGATATGCAATAAGCAATACAGGTGGCCACTTTGACTGACTGCTGGTCTACGGCCATTTTGACTGCAGTTCTATTGTATACTGCAGTTGTGAATGTACTCATTTGGTGGCCAAAGAGAAGTGCCGATGGTGGGTGAGTTGAATTGACATGCACTACCCTTATTGTTTTTGGCAATTCATATATTTTCCGTTGTGATAATAATGTTATTTCGTTGCCAAAAAGAAACACCCAGGGAAAGTGTGTGGGAGGGGTTAGAATTTTGTTAGACAAAACATTTGAAAAGGTGCAATTTTGTTACATGATAATGTGTTTATCAGCCAAGTGATGTATATTTTATTTGTAAATCCCATTTGCTGAACAAAACTAGAAAACACTGGGGGTGGGGATGTCCCCTTACCATCCATTGTTTTTGTTATACCAAACTCTTGAAAATATGTAATTATATAATATGTGTGTATTTACCCAAGTAATGCATATTTAAGTTGTAAACGCACAGAAAGATGTTGGGGGAGGTTGTGGTGGAAGGTGAGCTCCCTCTTTCACCATTGTGTTTGATAAACACTTGAAAAGATGCATTTTAAATACACTTAGAATTGTAAATGAACATATTTTTTGGCTCAAAGGGGGACGTTTCGACACCGTCTCGAGGACCCCACACAGAAAAGAGACGTGGTCTAGACGGTCAAGTCTCGACCGCGTCTCGAGCGAGTCTCTTGCGGTGTGTGCGGTGTGTGCGGTGGTGTGTGGTGTGTGTGTTGTGTGCGGTGTGTGCGGTGGTGTGCGGTGGTGTATGTGGTGTGTGTGCGGTGTGCGCGGTGTGCGCGGTGTGCAACACGAGGACACACGAGAAAGCTATTCAAGCAAAGAACAAGACTGCTGGCCAGACAGAATTACTTCTCAGTTAGAGCCGTGGATCAATGGAACAGGCTCCCACAACATGTGGTAGATGCCAAGACCGTCACACAGTTTAAGGCTAGACTCGACAAGCACTGGAATAGCCAGGGATATGGGCACCAACAAAGGCCAATGGCCTAAATCAGCCCATTAACCTGTGCGTGTGTGTGCGTGTGTGTGCGTGTGTGTGCGTGGTGTGTGTGATGTACGTGTGAGTGGTGTGTGGTATACGTGTGTGGTGTGTGTGCGCGTGCGCCTAAATCAGCCCATTAACCTGTAAGTGTAAGTGTGTGTGCGTGTGTGGTGTGTGTGATGTACGTGTGAGTGGTGTGTGGTATACGTGTGTGGTGTGTGTGCGCGTGCGCGTGCGCGTGCGTGATAAAACAGATAACTTTTTCGAGTTGTAAGACTAAACACGAGATGGCACCACCATTGCCGAAGTTAGGAGACAGGCGTGCCTGAGCCTGAGACGTATACTTAGTTATTAAGCGTTTAAGAAATCAACTGTGAGTTTGTCCTATATTGTTATTTATCAGTATTTGTGCTGGGTTGGTATGATTAACAGCAGCACAGTTGTTAGTGTCATCAAATAGCCAAATTAAACTGTTTCCATAAATATGTGTATGTAAACGCCCTATTATCGCCCAATGTCAACGTGATTGCTGTCGGTGACAGTGTCAAGTCTGTGAGTGAGTCACATATATACATGTTTCTGGCTTAACCCACACTCAGAGAAACACCTACAAGGTGGATGCTGCTAGTAATAATTTAGCCATTTTATGCTAGTTAATTTGCAGTTTTCTCATAATCAGCCAGCTACTGTCACATTGATCATCCCTGCCATTGATCATCTGCAGTTACAAAATACGGATCTATTTATAGGTTGGTCGGACCAAAAGTTTGTTTCGTAAAAAAATGTGTTATCATTTTTCCCTGATAGTAGTCACTATAAGAAGTACAACGGTAGTTGTTTCATGTATCTAAGTAAAATAAAAAATACAGCTTGGTAAAGTTTCGAATTTCATGACATTTTCTGACGGTTTTCTGACAGATCTAATTTTGCATATAAATCACAAGAATTTGTTTTAATTATTTCCCCTGATAATAGTCACTAATAGAAGTGCAATGGTGCTTGTTTCATGTACATAAATGAAATATTAAAGAAACTGCAGTTTTGTAAAGTTTATAATTTTATGATTTTTTTCCGACAATTTTCCGTTGGATTTGATTTTGCATATAAATCACAAGGACAATGTTTCTAAAATATTTTCCCACATAGTGGTCACTATAAGAAGTACAATGCTATTCATTTCATGTAGCTAAGTACAACATTAATAAAACTACATTTTTGCAAAGTTAAAAATTTCATGAATTTTTCCAAACGTATTCTGACGGATCTGATTGTGTACATAAATCACAAGAAAATTACTTTTTATCATCTTGAGTCTTTTGCCATCTATAAAGATGGCCAATACAAAATTACATGTAACATTAAATACACACATAAAAAAGTAAATACACAAACACACACCATACATTACAATATCATTAAATCATGAACACGATACAGCAACTGAGCAAAGATGATCAGTGTGGTTCTATCTTCATAACATTAAAACAACTGTATGAAGTTGTAAACACATGAAAGGCATTGTTGATTGGGCTGTGGATTAGAACCACAAAATGACAATTCTAGTATCCCATTACACAACACTTGTTTTTTTGGGCAAAACCAATAACTGCTATGATTGACAAGGTAATTAACTCGTAATACACTGTGGAACAAAATGCCAATAATAGTCCCCCAATACACAACACTTGTTACATTTGGCAAAGCACATAACTACTATGATTGCCAAACCAATTAACTTGTAATATACTGTGGTTAAACCCATTGTTATCATCAAAAATAGGGCCTATTATTATACTTATTTGTCTATGATTATGTACAATTAATAGATACCATAAATCGTAATGTTTATTTAATGTATATTATTTTATGTATACTATATAGTGACAAATACAAAGATATAATCTTATTCTGTAATCTTAATATATATAAAAACTGGTATCTACATATCAAATACAAAAACAGTAGGCCATACATCAAAAAAATGTATAACGATACAACATTTTATAAACAAATAATGATACAATAAATGAATTGAAACATAAATTGTAATAATGTAACCAACACACAATATTATGTATATGCTAAATAGCTCAACAGTTGTATAATTAAACTAAAGTAATACAAAGAATACCAATAAATAAACTAATAATATATTAATATAAACATCAATCAGTTACATTAAACATGGCAGCAATGAATTACTCAGGTGCAGACATAGGTACTTGGCAGTATTAATCAAAGTCACCCGCTGTCGATCACATCGCTATCCGAGTCATGAGTGCATTGTATACCATGATGCACTGTGCGCATACGGGGAAGAAGGCAAAATGGCGATATCTTTTGAGACGGGGGTTCCATAAACGGACGTTGTGCATGTTTGTGCTATCAATTGGTAAGCCATCGCTGTAATCACGTTATCGTTGACACAGTTCTTTACCCTTCTGCATATGCTTTCAGCTGAAACCAACTAACTAAATACTCACAAAACATCGTCAAACATAGGCCATTTTAAATCCATAACTACTATAATCGTCGGTACTGGATCAAATTCACACGACTTAACCGGAACGGACGCAACTAATCGTTCAACGTCCGATTCAGTGACTGTCTCAAAGCAGACTAGTGGCACACCACTGAATGCCGCGTCGTTGCTCATAGCAGTCAACGTAATGTCCGAACGATCCTCACCGCAATCGACGATGTATTTTCTGATGTTAGAAACTTTCTCAATAAAGTGATCACCAAAGCGTTGTGCCATGTCCACCGGACACACATACGATGGCATTGTCTTTATGCCACTATTGCCCATGAGGTTTCTTGTGATGCAAAATAGTTGTTTTTGGTCATTTTTGCAGTTGGCGATCTTAGCCGTGTAGTAGTTTCTCTTTGTGGTAACCAGCATGTTGTTGAAGACCACACATTGAGCGCGATACACCTGTCGATGTACCTCAATACGAGTTTGCAGCCATTTGCGCTCAGCTCGCCGTCGACGCTGTTTCTTGTCACGAAGCTCGTCAGTGTACCACGGACAGTCCGGTTGCAATGTTATGGTCGTCTTCCGCAGTGGGGCATGTTTGTCAACAAGCCGACGTAAGCCACTGTTGTGTGTGGCAACCATGTCACTAACTGTTTATGTCATGTAGCAAAGAAGTAATGTCACGTTAGAAATCAGGAAGACGTATATGACGCAATCGTCGAAAAACTATCTCTTTACGCATTCGAGCAGGCTTTGTGGCATTTACACAGAACATTATGGCCATGTGATCACCGGATGGATTTCCATGTGTGTCACATAAGCACAGGTCATACACACTCGGTCGTGTAGTAACTATTGCACTGTTGTTTCGAACGATAACTATATCCAGGAGGTGACCTTTATTGTGCGTGGCGTCTGTAATTATTTGGTTCATGCCACGGTCAGCGAGCGTCTCAGAAAAATGCCGTGCGTCAGGATCTGATATAATGTCAAGATGGAAGTTCAGATCGCCGGTAATAACGATGTCATGCGGGTCCAGCATCACGGTGTCCAAGTATGCTGACCACGGCTCGAAGAAAACAGACGTTGTAAAGGCGTTTCGTTTAGACGGTGGCGGACGGTATATAACAACCAATCTGAACTTGGCGCCACGTGTCGTAATATAATAGTCGGCATGTTCAAAATGGGTAAATTTAGGCCTATTATGACTTGATGTCACATTCTCAACTTTCATGCCGGACTTATACATTAAGCCCACTCCACCATCGCGCTTCTGTGCAGGTTTTGACGCGGCTTCGAACTTGTAGCGAGAGGTATGTTGAAATGTGTAGCCAAATGGCACAAGTTCTTTTATCACCTGATTGTCAGTGACTGTTCCAAGCCAGGTTTCTGTCAACGTTAACACGTCGATGTCCCTGGAAATTACCAGATCTGCCAGCAACAAAGCTTTATTTCGAACTGACCGAGCGTTGAGACAACACATCGTCAGTGGAACGTCACATGCATGATGTTTAATGCAGGGTACATATACCAGATGGGCTGCATTATTTGCTCTGGCAACATTTGCAGCTCGTGTAGCATACTCCAAATGGGATCGCGCGCTGTTTGCGCGTGCCCCCTCGTTTGCCACGCAATCGGGGAGTGACACCCCTGGGGCCAGGCCAAAGAGCCCGAATGAAGCACATCGTCGCACAATTACAGCCTGCCAAGTTATGTAACACACGGGCGTTGTCGACCACCAACTTCGTCAACGTCACGGATGGCTGACGGCATTCATTTATAACATTTAAAAAGCATAGATAACGTACACTGTGATGACGTATAAAAAGTGTACCGTGAGAATCTCTGTAGTTTCACGAACAAACAATGGTATTTGTGATCCTCAGTGCAGCGGAAATCCAGTGAAAAACACGATCATTTCCAAAGAACAATTTGGCCTGCTGCCTGTTAGGCGCTTCCGTCAACAATGTCTAACCTCAACCATAACTAACTCAAATCATAACTAATTATACTATTGACATTAAAACAGTGACGCGGGAACGAAATTCATATTGGGGGGGGCTACCGGAGCTTCACCACCGCTTCAAAATGTTCGCCGCCGCCAATGCTCACATTTTCCTTCACCTTGTGGCTGTCTCGGTTGGCTCGACTGTGACTGCTTTGGAAAAAATTTTCGCCACCGCGCCGCCTATTACAGGGGGGGGGGCAGAAAACAATGATTCCCCTCCAAATACACACACCTTTCACAGTCTACAAAAATACACATTAATCATTCATAACATTTATATTTCCACCCGCCATTGACGCTCGCCACAAAAACATTCACGCTTACATTTAATGGCGGGCAGAACCATATGTCTGCCCCCTGAGAAATTCCAGGGAGGCAGCTGCCCCTCTGTACCCCTCCGTGTCCCGCGTCTACGCATTAATATGTTATGACATTTCACACTAACTATATATTCCCGTTGCTTAATTGGTTCCAACGATTACGAACTTGACCTTAGTGTATAGGATGATTACCAAAGGTAACTTGTGTACTTGGCTAATAAAATATAATAACGGTAGTGTTTTGACATTGGGTAGTGTAGCGAGAGTATTTTTGGATAGTGTTTTAAACTTAACAGTAATGTTTTGAAGGTACGCTCCTCGGGGTAGCTAGATGACAAACAGTACTGGGCTGAGGCTGTCCCTATTGTTGTCATGAATGAAGGACATTCATCGACCGATACGCGTGGTTAGTGTAGGACATTTATTACCAAAAGAGGGTCACATTAGTCCTATATAACATGATTATGCTCAAAATAATTACAATTATGTTACTCTCATGAGCATCTATCGTACATGTAACATAGCGCAAGTACATTTAACAGGGAACATTGTGTATAATAATTATAATGCCCCCTTGATATAAGGTCTACATATAAATACAGGAATCTAGCCAATAAGCATAATTGAGGAAAATTGACGTATTCTCTCCCCTGTAACGTAATTATAATCTGCATTACCATATGAATATCCTTCTGTCATGCGCATTGACCGCATTGACATAACACAAATGCATTTTATTATTGCGGATAATAATTATAATGAACCCTTCCGTGTAAGGGCAACACATGTACATACGTGAATCTTTAGAGCCCTTATATATCGCAGTACCCAGTCCTTTGGACTGCTCAAAGCGCTTTATCCTTTACTCCTGATAGTCTTGTTTAATCGAATACCATCGATACTTCTCTGGGAAGCATTCAGCCACTCTGCATTTAATGCGCGAAGAGTATTCGTACACAAATATCCATTATTGTCTATATACAGGTAGTCAGTCATACAGCTGAGAGAACTGGAGAAACGTAGAGTGAACGAACTTGCCCAGGTTCGACAAGGCAGCACAGGATTCGAAACCGATCGAATTATCTCGATTGATAATGCAATGCCACTGCGCTCCACACAAAAACTTAATTGACGTAAAATTGCTATATTACGTAGTCATTAATATCACATGTAACTGAGAGATCATTGACGTAACTCTAGACTTTGTTTGAACACTCTGTGCCACGAATTGACGTGCAAGGTGTGAGTGATGTGTTTGCAAGAAGTATCGTCATTCGAATATCCGATTCTTCAAGGACGGTTGAAAGTATCTCCATCAGCTTGTGTCGTCTGATGTACCAACTGTTCGGCTCATGTCTACGCGAATAATCTCGACTGCGAAGCGATATTTCTGTGCCTTGGCACACAACCACTGGTATCCGAACACTACGTCAGCCGTACTTCGACCATGGAATCAACTTTGATCAGGCGAAAGGAGCTCATCGACTTTCGATGCGATTCGAGAGAAAATCACAACGACGGCGTTTTGCGTTTTCACTGACCCTTGCACCAAACTCAACCGGATCTGTGATTAGTCGACCTTCTTCGTCATGTATCGTGGCCTGACCGTAATGTTTACGAGATAACACCCTGCCTGCCCGGAACATATTGGCCCTATTTGCCGTCTTTTGAGTTTCGTTACTATTTAGAACTGTCCCTGCATATGATCTCGAACACGTGAGAAGACATTTGTGAGTTCTACAATATGTAGGCTTACAAATTCTTATTTTCATAATGTTAGGCTACAGGAAACACAATATCATGAAGTTGCATAATAATATCATATTAGCGGTAGGTGGGCTTAGCCGGAGCTTCAGCACCACTCCGTATCCGCCGTTGACGGATCATATTTTTCGGCGACCTTCAACATATTTTGAAGCACAGGGCACCGTGTGAATAAGCATTTCACTGTCGGACAATTTCTAAACTAGTACAACATTCTCAGATGGCACGTATGAACTCCTATAACAGTTTTCCAGAAAGTCCAATATGTGTTTTATAAGAATATTCAATACAGCGAGTTGTTATATGTTACATTCAAATTTATATTGATTTTTTGACCTTGTGCCCTATTTACAAAGGTAAATATCAACAAAAAGTCACCTTAGGGTGTGAATTCTCAAAAGGCCAGATGTCTTATGCAGTTCAATTACATAATATTACACAGCCTAATTAGCATACATTCTAAAAACAATGCTACTTGCTTGATTGGTCAGAAGTCCTGCCAGTAGACAGTATCTGATAACAGGCTCGGGCTACAGCGGACTCCAGCTACTCACTGTCGTCAGGCTTCATTAAGGTCTATGACAAGATCTTCAAGTGTGTTTAACTAGCAGAAGTAAACAAAAAAGATTGATGGATCACCCTGCTGCAATGTCACTGGTTCATTTTTATATAGATTAACAAATTGAGGCTTAACTAGTAGCATACACACCCCACCTCCCTTATAAGACATGCGTTCTGACACTGATTTGGACTTGCAGACTGATGAGAAGTCTGTAATATCCAAAAACGGTTTGTCTCGTTTAACTGTTGTTTTGCCATACATATATTATCAGTGATTGTTTCAAGATTTTTGAAATAAAATGCGTCCTCCATGATTGTGCAATGACAATAGCATGCTTTCGTTGCCAGGGTCTTTATTGGGGTCAGCACACTGTTGGTTTTCCCATAGGCAACCATGTTAACGTTTTGTCTGATTAACGTGACCTATAAAATGTCTTAAACTTCTCACCTGCTGTTATCATCATCTCTTTGACATGCTGATAGATTTTAAAAAAAATTGCATACTTCAAGCTCTCGTAAAATGCCTGTATGTGTGACACCCGTTAATATTTACAAATGCCGGCAAGAATTACTCCGCAAACAGGTCACACAGAGAAATTGCTGCCAAATATCCTTCCGCTTATTGAAATCATCTAGAAATCCACCATTTTACAGACAACACCTTCTACAATCACACATGAAAATCTCCCTACTCAAATGCACTTATGTCACAGCATGTGAATTTTGTATAAAAAAATATAATTTCTCAAAAATACACTGCATTTTTCTTCGTGTGCAACGGACAGGAAGTCTAACTAGAACATGACCCCTTTACTTGTCATCATGTATGTGGTGTAAAGTTTCGGCTTGCCAAATGTCAGATGTTTGCATTTTGATGGATTGAAATGTAACTCCCATTTCTCTGACCACGATGTTAGTTTGTTAATGTCTTCTTGTAATAGCTTTTTGACCATTTCACACCTCACGTCTTGATATATTTGTATCATCGGCTAAGATCTTGAGTCCACTGTTTATACCATCTAGTAGATCATTGATGAACAGAGTGTATAGAATGGGGCCAAGGACACTTCCCTGAGGTATGCCACTTGTGACCTCTATACTTTCTGATAGCTTCCCATTTATCACTACCCTTTTTCTTTGCCCCGTTATGAAATCTTCGATCCACGCTGCCACCTCTCTTTGGATGCCACACGCAGTTAGTTTTTTTGTGTGGGACTGTATTGAAGGCTTTCGCAAAGTCAAGATATATTGTGTCTACACATCCACCCGAATCAACGGTGGTAGTCCAAGTCTCCATGACTTCTGGTCTAAATCCATGCTAAATATTTTGTAACAGGATTAATATTTTTTGATCATTTTGACTGGAATGTACATGTACTTGGAATTGTACTTAACAAATTTTTGTTTCAAAGAACTTGTTCTTGACCTAAGGGTTCATCTCAGAAGGTTGATGTCCGATATCAGACAAAGTTACTTTCATTTGTGGAGGAGGGTCAGCATTGGACACTGATATTTTATGCTTCGGACCAATATTGTCGATGTATTGATATCATCATATGATCATGTCATTATTTACAAACTCTTGTCTCGGGGGCTGGGGGGGAGCTAAGGCCAGATGAATGTAATTTTGTTTGACATCATGTCTACATCAATGTTCTGAGAAGATCCCTAAAGTAGATGGTACTAGATCAGATGTACTCTGTTGTTGTCGCAGGCTGCGCATCTGACAGAGACAGTGGCGAAACATTACAACCAGTTGCAGGAGTCAGGCACTTGTAGCCCATATATAGTTTTGGTATCAGTTGTATACTTAGGATAGAAGAAACAGGTGGAAATAGAAAGAAAACAAACAAAAGTCTAGGCCAGGCTCACCCCTACTACAGGTGACAAGGAGAACAACAACAAGATAACCTATTTTAATGATTATCTCATCAGTTCATAAAGTCTTAAAATACATTACCAGGTAAGCAATGTGTCCGGGTAACTTCACTGCCACCACGTATCGCAAAGGAAATATGTGAAATATTAGGATTGAAGCGCTTTGAGCAGTCCCAAACACTGGATACCATACTCTATAGGAACTTAACTATAATTTGACAATAGTTATTGTTTTCCATTTAAGTACTCTTACCTCATGGGCATGCTTGCTTTATGTTCATAGACTGGAGAACCTCAAATACGAAGTGTGGGGGGACCTTGTGATGGTCGTGTCATGTGACAAGAGGACATGGGACCCCCTGGAGAAACCAGACATCATTGTGAGTGAGGTGCTTGGTTCGTTCGGAGACAGCGAACTCTCCCCAGAATGCCTTTACGGTGCAGGTCATTTTCTCAAAGGTAACTAATTTTCTTAATTCTTTTCGTTTGTGTGCCATGTCTGTCACAGGTGTTGGCGATCATGGCCCTCCAAACAACACAGTCATTTGTAGTTTGTAGCAGTTCTGTTATGCTCCTTTCGCACAATGTTTTCAGACTACTTATTATTTTTATTTTCTCAATTAATATTATTTCTTGAATTGATTTAACACATAGTTTTAATGACGAAAGGTTATGTTAGCAACATTCTGTGTCTTAATCTTCATGATCTTTTTCCTGATGTTAGTTGTTTCAGCATTCATCTCCGTATTTGAAAATACATAATTCGACGATGAAATAAAATAAACAAGTTTACAACAGACCGCTGTACTGTATACTTTGGCATCCAATAAATCAACCATTGAGTATCGATTATATTATTTATAATGAACTGAAAGTTTGATGTCTAATGTAATGTGATCATATTTTACTGGTTTTGTTTGGCATCCTTATTCTTTGTTGTGAGTGCTGGTGATATAAGTTCCAGTCTGTACCCATGAGTCTGTACTTAATTATAATAAACCATTTCTATCTGGTATGTTTCAGGCACTGTTTGAGACACCACACGTCGTCAAACTACACAACATGAATGTACTCGACACAACCAAGCCTCTCTTTCACTTCCATCATCCTAACAGGGTCAAAGGTCAGTCATGAACGTCTAATGAGTTTCTGTGTGGACTGTGGAGTGTGCTAGCTGGATTCAGTCAGCGTCGCTCAGCGAGTCTGACTCTGTTTAGTTTTCTTGCTGTACTTTATAATTTATATGAGGTGAAGCACAATACTGGGCCAAAAAAGGAAGACGTGGACACCAAAAACAAAAACAAATGTGCAAAAAAGTGCTTAAAATAAATGAAAAACTATCTTAGATGGTAGCCAAGATACATCTACACCTAAAATTAACACTGTAACTTACATTATCCATCACAACCACACTTTTTTCAAACAACAATAAACAGGCAGGTTGTGTTTTTGTGTCTCTTCATTGTTCATGGGCCTAAGATACAGCACAGATGTTATCAGCAGGAACTGTCCACAAAGCAGCTGGTTATGGAGTAAATATAGCGTAAGTTACAGGACACCAATTTGGCTCAGTATTGTGCGACTCCACATATGTCTATGATTTTTTTTGAACGAAAGTCCAAAATTATACACAAACCTGTGTACCCGGTATTAGCATTGGCTGTTTAAAAAGAAAAATATACTAATTTGCGCACAAATATTCATACCATAAACTGTGACATGTCACTCGTAGTAAATAGACAATCAGGTATAACTCGAGCCAGATTTTGTGATGTTACCCCCCTGATTCTGCAACGTATAATCCCATGCCAGCAGCCTGGCTAAAAAGTCCAAAGGGGATGCTGAGCCTGTTATGTGGACATGTGCTAACCCTCTCGACAATTAGTAGTCTACGATCAGAAAACATAAACTGCAAACTTATAATATCAGCAGATTGCTGATTGTAGAGGTGAACGAATACCCCAGTCAGCCATGTACAGATCGTCACAGTGACCCACTCCAGTTCTGAGTTTTCCAACTGTGGCTCAGTTGGTCTCTCACCATCTCAGCATTCCGGCCTCATCAACCCCAGTTGAAAGGGTATTTAGCATAGCAGAGAAGGTATTCTGCCCTGAACGGTGCAGCCTGAAAGAATCAACCTGTGTACAGTATATGTTGTGGTTACAAGAATGTCATACGAGGCCTTGTTCAACTAGTCAACCTTGTTCAGAATACTATTGGTTTGCTGACCTTCAGGTGCTGGCACTGAGAGTGATCACTGCCTGGATGCATCGCATCCTAAGTAATATTAATTTCTTTAATTTCATGATTAAAAATGTTAGTTATTTATTGTTATCCTCTATAGGACTGCATACATACTAGTCCATGAGAAATTATATGCTGCCTGGTTTGCCTTAAAGATCCTCCATATTTAAAATATGCAATCTGTAAATGTGTCTTACTAATGGAACTACTGTTAGTTCTCTGAGTAAATGTGTCATCTTTTATCCAGCTCCCCCTGACCCACTGAGTTGTACAGTGAATGCTGATGGAGCTGCAGAATGCGATGCTGACAGACGTGATTCAAGATATGGCCTTAAGGTGGGCAAGAAATGCCAGGGTTAGTCACACCAGCTGTTGTTTTATTCAGGAAGGGCAACTTTTGACATGTCTACCACATTCTTGCAGCATGCACTGCAATTGTTAGAAATGTGTGCTTTTGTCAAGTCAATTCACTTTGTCAAAGTAGTCAGTATTTCAAGCCGTTGTGTTATGGTTATAGTTAACAAAGCACTTAATAAATAATATGTGAATTCAACAGAGTCTGAAAGCACGGTTGTTCTACTGTTCACTAGATACAGCCATGATATAAACAAATGAAGTCTATTTGCAGTAGTATTTTACCTGGTCATGACGTCATGACTTGTGTCTTGCAGCATGTCCGTCCCACTGTGTAACGTGCTGAGATGTTGGCAGTTGAGTGATGGTGTGTTGTCCCTACTACAAGCGCAATGGTGGTCAGTGTGCCTCGTGTCCATCCAACTGTCTCGAGTGCAGTGGGAGTGAAGGCGCCATGCTCTGCTCCAAGTGCAACTGTGATTTTGTCCTGATGGATGACAGACAATACTTGCAACAGTGAGTATCTACAAAGTTTAACAAGATAGACCAAAAACATCATATAGCAACTGAACTAGGAAACCTATAACTTACCGAGAATCCAACATTTTAATTTCTGTGTGTAACTTACCCTTCTGAGATATTTCTCAGTTTTATATGGAAACTTGTTCACACAGCCAGCATTTACACAACCAGCAGATAATGTGTTCCATTGAATACTTTCTGATATATATATCCCCACTGTTCCAATAATATTAATATTTATTTCTTTATACAAATAAATACCATGTTTAGGTGCATAAAATACAACATTGATCAGAACATTTGGATAGGATACAGAATGTAAATACACATCTGTAAAGAAAATATTACATGTTTCAATCATTGTTCAGATAATCTGAAATACATAGCAAATGAACTTAACAGAAATAAATTATTGTCTTTATAAATGACAGTGGTGCAGTTGATTACTCACCCTATGTATGCTTCACATGCATGTGGAGAGAAGGGTAAATGCTACAACCAGCTACAGGTGTACCTGTCCAGTTGGAAGGGCTGGTGACAGGTGTGAAATAGGTAAGTCACTCTGCATTTTACATCACTTCACAATGTTTAGTTGAGAATTGAGAAGAGAGTGGTAGAAGGAGAAGAGGGAGACTATCAGTAAAATGTAAAGGTAAGTTTTTATATAGCGCAGTATCCAGTCCTTAGGACTGCTCAAAGCACTTTAAACTTTCTCTCTGGCAGACCTATTTCAATGAAATCTCAATCGTGAGAACCCTGTTTCGAGTCCTTTTCTGTCGCATCGAACATTGAGCAAGTTCTTTCACTCTACATTGCTACAGTTCACTCAGCTCTATGGCTACCTGAAATAGACAGTGGTGGATATTTGTATATGAATAGTGTTTGTGCATTAATTGCAGCAAGGCTGAATGCTTCCCAGAGAAGTCGAAATAGTGTTCGATTGAACATGTCTGCCAGGGAGTGAAGTGTAAAAGTGCTTTGAGCAGTCCTGAGAACTTACCTTTATGTGTTCCGTCTCTTTAATTATGATTAATTATGACCATTTGTTGAAGGTATCGTTCAACTATGAGACCCTGTCCGATGCCCTTTTGGAGACACAGGTGATCTTTATATTCAAGGCCCAGACAGTGCCGGACAGTCTGTTGCTGTATAATGCCCAGAGCGACGAGGGAAAGGGTGACTTCATCTCCCTTGCAATCAAGAACAGACGTGTCGAGTTCAGGTTCAACAGTGGATCAGGTACGGCATGTGTTCATGTAAAGGATGTAGTCTGTTCCTAGTTTTTCATGTATTAATTAATTTTATGTTCTTAAGAGTATACCAACTATGTTGAAGGTAAACTGCCCGCCAAATTATGTTTAGTAAGTGTGTAACTAAGGTATCAATTTGAAGGCACGACCATGGGTGCATGTTCAAGTAGAGGCATTACACTAATGAATATGGCTGTGGACCAGAGCATGTATCAGTTTCTCTGCACTCTGTTGATCGAGATATTTTCTAATTTTCTTAGTGTTATATAGTTGTGCATAAACTGCTTGACATTTGGACTTGATATGTTGTTCCATAGACATGTGCTTATCAAAGTAAGTGCCAAAATTGTGCACACAATTGAAAGCATGTACCTCATTGCCCCCGATGTTAATGGACATGTTGGTGCATTTTGCCAGTTGTTGCGGAAAACCAATTAAGATGTACTCAGTCTTCGAGTTGTTAATTTTTAATTTCATGCATTGCATCCAGCTATTGATGTCACTAATGCACCGTTCTATAGACTCGCGATTGCTGTGCATAGACACGGGGTTAAAACCACAGTACACCTGATGGTCATCAGCATACGCATGCCCCAGCTTACGATGCTGATCAATGATATGAAAAACAGGGCTAGAATACCAGAATACTCTGTGAATTCCACAGGGCCACGGTATGATCCTTGCAGTACTCCCTGATCAAGTTTAAACTGATCAGACACCATACCATCAATAATAATTCGTTGCGACCTTGACTGAAGATATGATGAAAACCAATTTAGAGCTGTGCCTGATACACCAAAAGAACAATTCATAATATTCAACAAAATCTCATGGTATCAAAAGCCAACGACACATTAATTAAAACCAGTTGTGTGACCTTCTGTTGGTCCATGTTTAAATAAAAGAATGTGAGACTGGACCTTAACAAGTGTAGTTTCAGTAGACTGACAAGGTGGCAAAGAAAATCCACATTCTAAATGAAAGCATAGTTTGTCTACAATAGCCCGTTCTGTTAATTTAGAGGTATACTGCAGATTCGATACAGGGCGATAGTTTTTAGTCCTTTGGGCCGAAGGTCCAAGGGACTATTGCCACTCAGCGTGTGACGTTCGCCGTTAGGTGCCGTATCTCAGAAACCATTCAGTAACCTTTTCTCTAATTTTGCATAGACGTATCTTAGGGTACTGCCACTATACACAAGAAATCTGTATTTGATTGAATCATTCTAAGGGCACCTCCGGGGCCCCCAAAATGCAAACGTTTTACATTATCTAGACCACCCCCAACAGTAGATTTTGTGTATTGTACCAGAAACAGTGCCCAGCCTCACTCCACTCTGCATTGTTCCATTGAGAGCTTGACTAATCTTTAAGGCCAGACACCCCAGGTGAAATGGTGTTTTTTGACAAAAAATACTGAAAATGGTTTTCTGCCACATTATTATACCTTTGTATGCATACTATCAATAAAGTTCACTTTTATGACAATTACATACCTCTAAGTGAGTTTTAATCATGGATCAAGCATGTCGATATCATGTAATGAAATCCATTATGCAATCTTTGACAGCCATTTTCTCAAAAACATTTTTCTTCAAATTTCTGCATTTGGAAACGGGATATCTCTTGGAATAATTATGCTATATAAATAATGTTTTCAGTGTTGCATTCAGCATATTCTACTGTGTGCAATGATCAGACACTTTTTAAATGATGAATAGTTTGAAAGATATAGCCATATTTGTTGCCAAAAAAACATTTTTTTTGTATTTTACCAAAAAATTATTTTAAAAATAAAAACACAACATTTCCAAAAATGCTCTGATCATTTCACAATAGAATCTATAGGGTGTTAGTTCCTCGCATTTGACCACATCACCAGATGTCAATCAGGTCTCCGTTATCAGAACTTAGTAACGATATACTCACTGACGTCTGCAGTTTTGTTCCACACACAACATGGATTCACAAGAGCGAGTTGGATGTCCCTTGTCCGTCACGATGGTGTGTTTACTCGCTTAACATCGATTAGATTGTTCAGATTAGCTCCAGTCCGAGCATCACGAATATTGAGCAGTTTCTCTGTTGCTGTTGTTGTTGCTGCTGTCGCTATCACTGCTGCTGCTGCCATCGCTGCTTCTGCCGCCGTTGCTGTTGTTGCTGCTGTTGTCGTTGTTGATGCCGCAGCCAAAGTTGCATGCGAGGTTGCGTCATCACTGTGCATAATAAACATTTTATAAATTGTCACCACCAACGCTGTTAAATCTTGTACTTAAATTATTTGGGCGATAATACAGGTCGATTTGATTTTCGCGATAGCAGGCTTACGTACACAACATACTAAGGCAGGGGCGGTCCCCTTATAAACTATATACTAAAAGGCCTTTTCAACAAGACGTTCTTTTATACCCAGAATCGCCCTGGGGGTGAAGACCTCTGACTTTTTTTTGCATGGGCACTAAACGTCGTTACTTTGCACAGGCCTGCCGAGCGCAAACAATCATATGACTTGTAATATTGCCATTGATTATCGCCAACCCACTCTTTAATATACTAGAAATTTACATTATTTTAATTTTATTTTTTAGTACAATTATACAGTTTTAGAATATTTTATAATTTTTATGAGATATTATCATTTTATTCTTCACCATTTTGAGGAAAGTACACTGTCATCAACTTCCCGTTAATGTTAAATCAGCAGAAAATATTGTTACATTTCGTCATCACCTCAAAACCTATCTTTTCAATATCGCCTATCCTCCCTAGCTTCCTAGTACATCCATCCATTTGTTGACGACTTTCGCCTATCACACGAGTACGAGAATGCTTAATCCTTTGGTTTTGGTGCGCTACTGAGCTCGGATTGTCTGAGGATACTGGCGCGTAAGAAGTTATTTATTATTATTATTATATTAGCTGAGGTATGAGTAGACCAATATGGACGATGTGTTGACTTCAGAACTGGGAGGAAAGGAAGTCTTGAGATCGATGGATTCAGCTTTGCAGAGGGAGAAACCGGAGGAGTATCATGTATGCTGAACACACGCGGCAACATGTAAATTGGTTAGTCTCACTAATATATTGTACTTAAAAATGCAGCATGGAACAATCAGGAAACATGCATGGCATTGCATACAACTGTCCTGTAGGTAGCGCCATGTGGCACACAAAATACCAAACTAAGCACTTGGTTTCTTACCTAACCGTGAAAATGATCACCATACAAATGACCAAGTTATTCGTTCTGATGGATAAGCATTTTTTAGTTTGTGTAATAATTGATGTATCCACTACATCGCGGTTTTGCTTACATCACAATTGAATTTTGCAAGTGACCTCCGTCAAGTTTTGCTTTGCCAACAATGTTGTTAATAGTTATATATACGTGAATTACGCCGTCCAGTTGCTACAGTGTTTTTGTTTCTTTATGTTTTGGGGCTGGTGTTGGAGACAGTTTGTTCTTAAACCAAATGTATTATTTTGTCAGCTTTATCAGTTTTATTAACAGAAATGTAACCGATTAAAATTATATATCTCGGCTGGTTGATACTTGATTTGAAACTTATGTTGCCAACAGAATTAGGAGGTTAACTAATGTCAGAATGAATTGTATTATTAGCCTGCAGATGTGAATTCTTTGTAATTTTTCTTTATTTGTATACATTTTCTAGCAGTAAAATGTTTTCTTTAAATGTTGAAGGACAGATTCACAAAGCAATGTTAATATGATGGAGAGATAAGGTAATTATGTGCAATCATACCACTAGATCATGCCAACTGAAGTGAAGGTCTGATACAAAGTATTTATTGTGTGCAAATACCAAATACTTATTGAATATGTTTCCACATAGACTACAATATAATATTCATTGTAAGGTCAGGGAGGCTCCCATTAACACAATTATATGCAGCTATCATGGGAGCCACCCTACTGATGTAACTGGATAGTGGACTTTGCCCTGATCACTTACTAGGCTGTGAGTGGAGTGGCCAGCTGTAAATGTGTGTATTGGTCTAGCCTAGTTCATTTTCTTTAGTGTACCTTTTGTTCTCAAATAATCTGTCCTCTTAGTTTTACAATTGAAGACATAATCTGGCATAACTTGATAAGTTTTTGTAGCAGTACATTTGTACTTCCAATGTATCATTGCAAAATAACATACACACTGTATGTCATATTTACATGCAATCCATTTGCATATATAATGTAAAACTTCAGCAGTTTTCTTAATTTTCACTTTTTGACCCCTACCATGTTCAATGCACCATAACTTCGCCAATTTTTGTAGCAGTCATAATTTTTGAAACTGTAAAAGCACCCTACCCAACCTTTACAAGAATGAAAGAAAACAATGTTACAATTTTTCGGACTTATCACTCATTTGGTTAGGCGGGGTCACATAGAAGTATTAGTCCAAAGGACTTTAGGGCCACTTGGCCCATTTTTTAAATAAATGTTCTTATCTATTTATTATATATATGTTTTAATGTTTTTTAACAATCTTATTGAGTACATTCCATGTTCTAGTATTGTGATGCACCTCTAAATTATTAATTACCTTATTTATGGTGCAGAAGAATGCTGTTGAATTATTATCATAAGACAATATTCATCAATACAGAGAATCCATTGTTAAATTTAAGTGGAGACACCCCAGTCTGAAAAATTCCCAGTATGGCACAACTCCAGGAGTTGGGAAAACTTCCCGCCTTCACACGAGTAAGTCTCCCATTGTCTCCCTCATTCCCTCCCTCCCCTCTCCCTCCCTCCCTCTCTTCCTCCCACTCTCCCTCTCTCCCTCCCTCTCTTTCTCCCTCCCTCTCTCTCTCCCACTCTCCCTCCCTCTCTCCCTCCCTCTCTCCCTCCCACTCTCCCTCCCTTTCTCCCTCCCTGTCCCTCCCTCTCTCCCTCCAACCATCCCTCCCTCCTTCCCTTCCACACAAGTTGTAGCCGCCAGTAACATGTGCCACTGTAACTGTTACAGGTTGTAGCCGCCAGTAATATGTGCCACTGTAACCGTTACATGTTGTAGCTGTCAGTAATATGTGCCACTGTAACCGTTACAGGTTGTAGCAGCCAGTAACCTGTGCCACTATAACCGTTACAGGTTGTAGCATCCAGTAACCTGTGCCACTGTAACGGTTACAGGTTGTAGCATCCGGTAACCTGTGCTAATGTAACAGATATAGGTTGTAGCAGCCAGTAAGATGTGCCACTGTAACAGTTACAGGTTGTAGCCACCAGTAACATGTGCCACTGTAATCATTACAGGTTGTAGCAGCCAGTAACCTGTGCCACTGTAACCGTTACAGGTTGTAGTAGCCAGTAACCTGTGCCAGTGTAACCATTACAGGTTGTAGCCACCAGTAACATGTACGACTGTAGCCGTTATAGGTTGTAGCCACCATAAAAATTGTGTCACTGTTACCGTTACAGGTTTTAGCCACCAGTAACATGTGCCACTGTAACTGTTACAGGTTGTAGCCGCCAGTAACATGTGCCACTGTAACCGTTACAGGTTGTAGCCGCCAGTAACATGTGCCACTGTAACCGTTACAGGTTGTAGCATCCAGTAGCATGTGTCACTGTAACCGTTACAGGCTGTAGTAGCCAGTAACCTGTGCCAGTGTACCCGTTACAGGATGTAGCATCCGGTTACCTGTGCTAATGTAACAGTTATAGGTTGTATCCACCAGTAACCTGTGCCACTAATCGTTACAGGTTGTAGCATCCAGTAGCATGTGCCACTGTAACCATTACAGGTTGTAGCATCCGGTTACCTGTGCTAATGTAACAGTTATAGGTTGTAGCAGCTAGTAAGATGTGCCACTGTAACCGTTACAGGTTGTAGCCTCCAGTAACATGTGCCACTGTAATCATTACAGGTTGTAGCAGCCAGTAACCTGTGCCACTGTAACCGTTACAGTTTGTAGTAGCCAGTAACCTGTGCCAGTGTAACCGTTACAGGTTGTAGCCACCAGTAACATGTACGACTGTAGCCATTATAGGTTGTAGCCACCATAAAAATTGTGTCATTGTTACCGTTACAGGTTGTAGCCACCAGTAACATGTGCCACTGTAACCGTTACAGGTTGTAGCCGCCAGTAACATGTGCCACTGTAACTGTTTCAGGTTGTAGCCACCAGTAACCTGTGCCACTGTAACCGTTACAGTTTGTAGCTTCCAGTAGCAAGTGCCACTGTAACCGTTACAGGTTGTAGCATCCTGTATCCTGTGCCGCTGTAACCGTTACAGGTTGTAGCATCTGGTTACCTGTGCTAATGTAACAGTTATAGGTTGTAGCAGCCAGTAACGTGTGCCACTGTAACTGTTACAGGTTGTAGCTGCCAGTAAGATGCTGAGTCACATTGGCCAAAAGATCCTTGGAATGAACACGATGCAGCTCTACATGAAGGTGCCTGGGTCCCGCACTCATGGTAGGACACTCGTTGTTTCACAACATTTTGTTCTTAAAACCAAACTAACATTAGCAAACATTCTTCAGTAGCTGCACCAAAATCTAGAATCAACCCTGTATTACTTTAAAATCAGCTGAAACTATAGCAACCTTTCATAAAAAAAACTAAAGACTTATTTATTTGAAATCGCATTTCCACCCTATTCTTCGGCAGTCCCTTGCTCTAATGACGACACTTGCTTGTCCCTGTTAATGATTTTGTTTAATGATTCTTGTATGTCGTGCCTCTGAGCTCAAATTCCTTCAGGGGGATATTGGCACTATCGACATTTATTTTATTATTGTTAGTTCCCTTGTAATTATCTTCACACTGAATGCCCCATTCCTCCCAGGTGCAGGGGTATGTTTAGATGACCTGTTTTGGCAATATTTTTTCCTTAATAATTTGTTGGACTGCTTTATTTTAACATGAAGAAAGAATAATAATAATCATAATAATAAAAAAACTTCTATAGCGCCTGTATCATCGCAGGCCTCAGCTCAGATGTGCAACATGCAAGAATCAAAGCAAAAGCAACGGACTGCCCAAGATTTACGCTGTGAATGAATTAGTTCCAGATTTTCATGTGTGTCCAGTGTAGACATCTTTCATTAAGGAGAGGTGTCCACTGAGTACTTGCATAAATTAATACAGTCTGAATGATTTACCTTCCAATACTGGGGTATAACCACTGAGTAAAACAAAATATGAAATACATAATCCTTGTTAAATGTGTGTATCAATATTATGCACATTTGAAAGAAACGAATGACTAGTGCTTGTGGGACTTGGGTGGAGCGCCGTGGTGCAGTGGCTAGAGCTTCAGACTCTCGACCGAGAGAACCCGGGTTCGATTCCTGTGCAGCAATGTCAAACATTGGGCAAGTTTGTTCACTCTACATTGCTCCAGTTCACTCAGCTGTATGAATGAGTACCTTGCTCTAGACAGTGGTGGATATTTAATTTAATTGCAGTGTGGCTGGATGCTTCCTAGAGAAGTCGAGATGGTGTTCGATTGAACAGATCTGTCAGGAAGTAAAGTGTAAAGCGCTTTGAGCAGTCCTTTTTTAGTGCTTGAAACCTTGTTATTTGAGAAATCGGCAAGATTTTGTTATTTTGTTTCCTTGATAGGCCACCAGGAGAACTTGAATTACGCCGCAGTGAACATCAACGTTGGGCCAGGAGACTGTGAATGGTTTGGGGTGCCAGAGAGCTACTGGGGAGTCATACACCAACTGTGTGAACAGTAAGTGGGGGTTTGGGGCGTCATAGAACTGTGTGAACAGTAAGTGGGTGTTTGGGGCGTCATACAACTGTGTGAACAGTAAGTGGGGGTTTGGCGCGTCATACACCAACAGTGTGAACAAATAATTGGGGTTGAATATACAAAACTGTTCACATACAGTATGATATCTTTAAAATAAATTTCTTATATTTGAAAACATACTGCAGGGAATCAGCAGGACCATTTAATTAAGGTTTGTATTCAGTTACAGAAATCCCTAAGTTTAACTGATGAAAGATATTATCAAAGCTACCGGTATGTAAATCATTGTTTATAGTTTTATAGGACTTTTAATATCTATGTGGTTTACTCAAAGTAATCTTCATTTTGTTTGTCTTAGTAGGAATGACATTGACTATTTGACCGGGTCCTGATTGTTTTTGTAGGAATTACATCAACTATTTAACTGTGTCCTGGCTGTGTTTGTAAGAATGGCATCAACTATTTGACTGTGTTCTGGATTTGTTTGTGCGAATGGCATCAACTATTTGACCGGGTCCTGGTTGTGTTTGTAGGAGTGGCATGAATTATTTGACCGGGTCCTGTGTGTTTTTGTAGGAATGCCATCAACTATTTGACCGTGTCTTGGTTGTGTTTGTGAGAATGGTATCAACTATTTGACCGGGTCCTGGTTGTGTTTGTAAGAATGCCATCGACTATTTGACCGGGTCCTGGTTGTGTTTGTAGGAATGCCATCGACTATTTGACCGTGTCTTGGTTGTGTTTGTGAGAATGGTATTAACTATTTGACCGGGTCCTGGTTGTGTTTGTAGCAATGGCATCAACTATTTGACCTGGTCCTCATATTTGTAGTAATGTCATCAACTATTCGACCGGGTCCTGGTTGTGTTTGTAGGAATGGCATCAACTATTTGACCAGGTCCTGGTTGTGTTTGTAGAAACGGCATTAACTATTTGACCGGGTTCTGTGTGTGTTTGTAGGAATGGCATCAACTATTTGACCAGGTCCTGGTTGTGTTTGTAGGAATGGCATCAACTATTTGACCGGGTCCTGTGTGTGTTTGTAGGAATGCCATCAACTATTTGACAGTGTCTTGGTTGTGTTTGTGAGAATGGTATCAACTATTTGACCCGGTCCTGGTTGTGTTTGTAGCAATGGCATCAACTATTTGACCGGGTCCTTATGTTTGTAGGAATGGCATCATCTATTTGACCGGGTCTTGGTGGCCTAATCTGGAGGACCTGTTTGAGAATGACGTTCCCGTCTACCGGTTCATCCAGCAGGCGGCACCGTCCACTGGGTTCAAGCCATTGTAAGTGACCACAGCCGGCTTATTTAATAATTATATTGTTTCTCTAACTTTGGTGCTTTGTAAGTGCATCCCCACCGAGGCGCCAACAACGTCCACTCCCCTGTTTCTAGGTTGCCTAGCTTCCAGGCCTCTTATTTTGCAATTGGCTGTGTACTTCAAGAAAACACACAGGTAGTTATTTAGAGTTACTTTCTTTTCTACGGTGTACAGATTATGTTGTCAGTCATTCCCCTACAAAACACTATTTAACAATTTTGCAATTTAATACCCACTTTGTCATGTCGGGTCAAATATGATGCTTCATTTTTTTCAGTGCTAGGTTCTCATTATCTGAGTTTAAATATGTTGATGATTAACGTGCCGCAACAAACTGGTTATTACGCAGCGCATGAGAGCCAAAAATAGCTGTCTAAATCACATCAACGTTTTGATTTGGGCAGACACATTTCCCTTATAATTTCTTCTTTCAATGTCTGGGATATTTTCCTTGACAAATAATGCTAAAGTAATGCAATACTAAATGATGGTATGAGCATTGGTTTTTCCACACATCCCAATTAAAAAAAAAAAAAATCTGCTTAGTTTTACCAATGAATAAAAAATACTGATATTTCAACAAATGAGGTGTGATTTTAATGCTTATAATCTGTTGAATCCAGAAAAAGGTGTAATACTATATTTTACAATTGTTCAACTTAATACCCACTTTGTCATGGCTGGTGACACACTGTGTAGAAAGACGACTCATTCTGCCAATAATATCTATAAAAATGTTGCAATTTAATACCCACTTTGCCGTGGAACGTCAAACATGTAGAAGTAGGAGAGACGAATTTTTCTGCCTTCCATTGACACGTGACATGACAGTGTCGGTTTTTGTGTGTGTCGACAGGGCTGGGGCAACAACATCGCCTGGAACGTGGGACCGTTGACCTTCAAGCAGTACATGCTGTCAGCTGAGCGCTACGAATACAACAAGCTACAGCTGTGCAAGTCGCTAGTTCCCATGGTGCAACTGTCGTGGAACCTCGCACACAACGTCCACGTCACCGACGCGAGACTCTTCAACCTGATCAAGACATGTCTGTGTCACTCTCTCTGACATAGTCGTGTCGTCATTGACTATGCCCACTCTCTAGGCAAGGAGGTGAAGTTCTACGGACACGTAGAGAATCAGGCGGCGCACTACTGCAGCAACTGCGAGGTTGGTGTCACACGAAATGATGCATCATGTAAATTTTATATACAAAAAATCTCATTGATGATATATAAAGGGGTGTTCTTGTAAGTGTAGTTTTTGTATTGGTTTAAATCACCACCAGTACATGGTGTTGGGGCTTTATGTTTTGAGTGATCCGATATCTTTGTGAACTGATATTGCCATCTTTGTGAACTTATGCGACTGTCTTTGTGAACTTATGCAACCTTCTTTGTGAACTTGTGCGACCATCTTTGTGAACTTATGTGACCATCTTTGTGAACTTACAAAAAAGTTACCATCTCCTGTGAGGTGAATTAGAGCACCTTTGGGCGGCCAGTATGTTACAATAGATATAGTCTACACTGCATATTATGATTTTACAATAACAACAAAGAGACAATCTCCCTTTATATCCTCAAAAATGTTATGATCATAGAAATCACTTCTTTTGAAAGAGTCATTAAAATAATATCCTTTCTGAAATGATTTCTTTTGTGGTAGTGTATTTACAATGCGTATTTATATTTTTTCAAAACTGTCAGGATTTTACATAAAATAGCCAATCAGATTTCTGAATTTTAATGTCATGTGACGTGAGCTTGGCATTGCTACCACCAGGTGGAGGTGTTCTACATCCTGTTTGTGATGGAGCAAGACAAGAAGCACGTGGTCGAGTGTCTGGAGTGTAACATCCTCGACGGCTTCGTTGTTCTCAGTCAGTACAAGATTGAAGACCTAAAGAGTGTCTACAACAACTTTCACCTCAGTAATGCTGCCACAACGACTGGTACTGTCGCTACAACGACTGGTACCGCCCTCACGACAACTTGTACTGTCGCCACGACCGGCACTGCGGTGAGGATTTCTCCTTGTTCTTGAGCTTGTGTTGAAGTCTCCCTCCTCTGTGGCCTATTCTCTATCAGCTGACTCTGTCATCACACCCTCTCTCTCTCTCTCTCTCTCTCTCTCTCTCTCTCTCTCTCTCTCTCTCTCTCTCTCTCTCTCTCTCTCTCTCTCTCTCTCTCGCTCTCTCGCTCTCTCTCCCTTCCTCCCTCTCTTTCCCTCCCTCCATCCCTCCATCTCTGCCGTCTTGCCTCCTTCCGTCACTCCCTCTCTCTCTCCCCCTCCCTCACTCAAGTTAGATAGAATAACATACATACATATATTAGCTCAATTTATATATATATATGGCCATACATGAATACGTACCAGACCCATTGTGTGGTTGATTTTTGGGGAACGCCATCTCACATAGCAGCTTACATACATCCTTATTTAATAATTATACACAACTAATATTTACAAAAGAATACATAATTAGAATCACTGTTTTCTGTTTTCAGGCTCCAGCACCACAGCCAGACACACAGTGTAGTTAACTCAGTGTCAAGACACTCTTCATGCTGCAGCTACAGACTTACTTCAGACTCCAACACCGCAGCCAGACACACAGGGTAGTTAGCTCAGTGTCAAGACAGTCTTCATGCTACAGCTACACATGTACTTCAGACACCAGCACCACAGCCAGACACACAGGGTAGTTAGCTCCGTGTCAAGACAGTCTTCATGCTACAGCTGCAGACATACTTCAGACACTGAAGTTGTCTGACGATGGAGTTCCATTCAGTTGTGCAGAGTCTATCTGATGGTGGAATTCATTTCAGTCTCATTAGTGTGGGTTAGACTCGTGTTGTACTTTACAGGATTGTGACACAAGACTGAAAATTTCCAAATGGACAGCTCCATCAGACAAGAAATTACTTTATCCCCCGTATGACCAGTGTCTATTGTATGCGTCAGTCCCTGTGGATATATAACAGATATGCTCATGGTTTATAAAGACACCTCCTCTCAGTACTCTGTCCTATTGTTTCCCCGCCAATATTGATGTATTGAATTATGTCTAATGGTGTAGTTTGTTTTTGCTTTCCCCACTGATGGATGTAAAAGGTAGAATTAAAAGTGTTGTAGTTAATTATCCCAGATAATGCTGATTAAATATGTGGGTAGGTTACCTGTCCCAAGTTTTTTTTAATTTGTTTAACCCTCGTTTGCCTGATGAAGGTTTTCTGTATTAAAATTAAACATGTACTTTGAAATGTGCATAACAGAGAAGATTGTCAATCGATGTGGTTAGTTAATAAATTGTTTTTGATGTTTTAGACAACTGAATATGTTACATTCTCACTCACAGATCTGTGTCACAGAAACTGTTTTTTTTTTTTAATTGTGTCAACGTATGTTATTTTATTTTTTGTATTTGACATGTTCTCTTCTCCTATGTCTGAATGTTTGGCTGATTTCTAGGAAAATTTGTGTAAATGAGAATTGGGAACGATTGATAAGGTATTGTATTAATGTGTTATCTTCAGGTGAGACATGAAAGGTGCTGCAGCAATTGGTAATGTAAGATCTCTGCTGTTGTCACATATGTCATATTTAGTGAGATGTCTTCACTCACAAAATGAAGCGGCCCTTTCAATGGTGATGTCAGAGTAGTGTTTGTATTAAGAGAAAGTGAATTTGTTAATTAGTTGGTATCAGTAAAATGGTCCATGGACACGCATGAACATAGGTATCGGGAGTGGACCGTGGCACCTGAGAGGAAAAGCACTTATCCTGCGTCCAAGTTACCATATTAATTCTTCATAATGTATCGTCAGAGAATGTCAACATGTTAGTCCAATAATACCCAGTCTAGAATTGCGACATGGTGGAATGGTTTCTATGCTACATTGCAGAATGTGTGTATCAATTTATAACAAAAGCTGTTTTATTTTGACGAAAGAAAACGTTATGATTGAAAGTTTAGATGCATGTAGTGCTGTACCGTTGGTGGAAGTATTCAGAAAATCACCGAACTAACATTTTATTTTTATTTATTGTTATTTCCAGTCAACCTCTCGACCTGTTGTTGAAAGGTGTGCTTTGTGTATGTAAGTACCAGCGAGTGTTGTTAAAATTATAACCATGCTGGTAAGCATATTTATTTTCGTTAAATGATCTCATTGTATGTCTCCATTAATGTGAAATTGCATCCGTCGTCAAATTTCTTTAACATCACAGAGATTTCGGAGATGAGCTAGATTTGAGTGAATAAAGTGTGTTCTACTAATTGAAATACCTGGTAATCATGTTTTGTTTTCCTTGTGCTAACAGGGGAATGTCATTCCTTTCAAGTTTCCACTGCAAGAGTGATTAAGTCCCTTTGTGCTTTTAGTCCTTTGGGCCGAAGGTTCAATGGACTTATGCAATCGCTCTGCTGTCCGCCATGTGCCGTTAGCTGCCATATCTCGGAAACCATTGAGCAACTTGTTCTCTAATTTTGCATAGACATATCCTTGGGTACTGCCACTATGCACGAGAAATCTGTATTTGATTGAATCATTCTAACCCCCCAAGATCCCCAAACTGGTAAATTGTCCAATTTTGCCTGTATTTCATGTGGTAGTGCCACTATATACAAGAAATCTGTACTTGATTGAATCATTGTAACCCCCCCACTGGTAAATTTCAAATTCAAAATTATCACATTTTCCCTATTTCTCTACTGCACTGACAGAACCTGGGCAGCTGTAAGCCTCTTTATTACACTAGCCTAAGCCCACTGCCTGCCGTTGTCCAAGTGTCAAACAGAATGCCTCCATGTGGGCTGTGATTAATGTGTAATAGGAATTCCTACTGCACTGGCAGAACCTGGGTAGGCAAGTTTATGATACTGACTTGCTTGTGTGCACCAGGCCAGGTAAATTAGCATGCATCCCTGTTCCCCATGCTGCTGCCACATATTTCACCATTTCTGGGTGCCTGTAGGTTTTAAGCTGTATCTTCAAAACTATTTATTTTCTATAATTGCAAGTTGTGTTTATTTTGATGTTCGTTTACTTATCTTTAAAATGGTTTGACTGTGGTATCTATTGGTTAAAGATATATTGTCACCTGTAGGTGACAAACATAGAAAATTAATATTATGGACACTTTTATTGACATCAAATCAAAAAATGCATTCTACTTTCTTTTCTATGTATATGCTATACCTTATGTAGACATGGTACTATGTAAATCGGTTCATTTTGTATCAATATAGACAGGAAACCCAGCTTTGTAAGACTTTTATCTTGGTTGTTGTCATCCTACATGTGGCTTCTGTGTCACGTCGATGTATGTGTTGACATTGTGATCACTGGTATTCTGACACCTGAAACAACCAAATGTCAACGATTAGAAGAGCTGACATAGTGTTAGAATTCTTACCAAGCAATTTGTTATAATAAAAGACCCAATTTTCATATAACAACACAATCAACAGTCTCGTGCTCGAATATTTCACTTCCAGGTGTATCTTCACTGGCATGTATACAGTCTCCACTAAACATGTAAACATTTTACTTCCATCGTAACCCTTAATGATCTGTTAAGATCACCAAAAACCATTTGATTAATAATTACAAACTCACAATTTAGTCCAAAGGACTTCAGGGCATCTTGGCCCATTTTTAGTTTTGTAGAGTTAGATGAAATATATGTGGTTTAATTATATATATGTTCAGAATATAACATTGTTGCCTTATATTTTAAATGTCAGTATGTTACAATGGAAATCTCAAAAGCACACGGTAAAGAAACGTTTGGTTTTCGTAGTAAATTATTTAATGATTTATCGACATGCTTGTCTAGCTGTTGATATCTGACATGGTGAAAACTGGGATGCTCATTGGTTTCAAGATGAACACAGTTTATGGTGTGTAGATCTACATTTAGCTGGGTAATGTTGGGTTTTTGTTTGTGTTGGGGTAATATGCAAAGTTCACACGATTAAAGTATGTATACTATCAATAGTAACTTGTGTATTATTTATTTTTATATAAAGAAACAATGTTTCCTCAAGAAGAACATTATTTTGTTATTCCCTAACTTAAACTTGCTTGAAACATTTGATATTCATTAACACTGTCTCTTGAAACTTGTATTTAAAAACTCAACTGGCAACATATTGTTGAATATAATGCACCTTTATGGTAAACACATCAAGAACTAAGTAATGAGCAAGTCGATTCGTACTTAAATCTAGAGAAATGAACACAAAAAGACTAGTTAGTCGCTCATTACTTCTGATCATGAGGTAAAGTAAAAGAGAATTGCCTTTTTTAATACACATGTTTGTCTGAATATATTATTGTCATACCGATTACCAATGCCTAATATTATTCAACATGTGTGTAAATGATCATAAATGTGTAAATAAATTTGTTACACAAATTTCATCTTGTTATATCAAGTGTTCATATGATACAGTGAAACCCTAATAATCTAGAAACAATAACATCAGGACATAATATACCTTGCAATATACATGATTAATTTCTTTCAAAATGCAGACAAATACAATAGTGATTAATGTCCATACTGTATGAAACATGTCAGTTCAAATTGCACAACCAACAAAAGTACCTGGTAAAACAGTTCAGTATTATCCAAAGTTTTGCAAATAACTACATTTAAAACTAGAAAAATTGACTATTGCATTACAGCAGTGCACATCCAAGTACTGCACCCATCCTTGGCAAACACCCCAGAAGATGTATGTATCAGCAATATAGCCTCTCATACTAGAGTACAGTTGTAGTTATCGTACATTAGCATGTGGTCGCCTACTGACGTCTTTCTGTAGAAAGCATGCAAGTTTGCTGCTTTCCTCATAATGCTAATTTGCTGAGCTATTTCCAATATTTGTTTAAGTGGAATTAACTTAGTTTAGGTGGAGTTATTGTAAATGGCTGAAGTTATTGAGTGGAATAAGTGTGTGTGCACAACCAGTAGTGTTTGGATATTAAACACCAGCAGAGATCGAACCTGCCACACACAACACTGAAACGCTATTGTCTTAAACAACACAGTTCAAGAGTTTTTAAACAAAGAAATGACATAGTATGTCTGCATTTACAACGCAATACTTTAACAGCATTCGGTCACAAATGTATTGTTTACATTGTTAGGAAAAGTCATATGGTACATACACATATGTGAAATTTTATAAATGAGTGTTAATGTTTCACAAAAGAGATAATATCGCATGTTTGTATCAATTGACAGAAAATAATACAATATATACTGGTTACGAAACTATCGGAACAAACCTATAAACCCACCTTTTCAGTGTTAGGCTCCCAACTGTTTACATTCTCACTTGTTATATTAAGCCGCCGGCCCGCTCCTGTAACAGAAAACCAATTTTGCATTACATATTGGAATAATTAAATTTTACAGTTCAAATAATAACTAATTCAAACATATTCCATACAAAGAACTTGTGAAAGTAAATTACATTTGGATGCTCTTCCAAAAATCACATTTAGTTATATGTACATTATGTAAGGGACCGTCTAACAAAGCACAGAGGGAGTTATGTGGGCAAGCGTGATGAAGCGCTTGTGTGGGGGTCTCTGCACCAGTCTTACGTAACGAATCATAATATTTCAAAAGTTTATTCCAACAGCATTTCAATGGAAAACCAGCTACATACACTAAAAATGTTAAAACCCCAGATCAATTTAAAGAGCATTCCAACAGAAAACCACTTCTACTAATATATCAACATTTAGAATCACACAAAAAATGATGCAAACTCATATGTGCAACCCAGTACATGGATTATGTTGAATTGAAATGGCTTGACGAGCATGATATGGACGTTCACAGCAATCCCCTATTTCAGAAACTGTATTGGTGTTTTGACCCCAATAATCCCCTTGGGCAACACAATGAATCATTGGGAGGAAATTTAGTGTGAGGATAGACATGTCACCAAAAGTGTGTTTGCTATGTGACGAGTATATATGCAGAACACTATCAATTGCTTTTGTTGTTGAATACGTGTTTTCAAGTTCAACACCAACCACATTACACTCACTAGTAGATGCACTTGTAGATGGTTAAGTCCACAAAACGACGCATATGTCATCACCCCATTTGGGTGACCCTGCCAAAAAAGAGTTAATTAATATCTACATCCACACATATCATATAGTTACAGTTGAAACTCGATTTACGGTCACCTCATTAATACTCCCACATTACAAATAAGGTCACCCTAGGACAGTCCCACATTAGTACCATATATAGTGTAAAGTATAGGAAATTAGTCCCACTAATATGGTCACCTCGGTATTCAGGTTTCTTTTATGCAGTCCCAACTGTGACCTTAATAGTGAAGTTCCATATATAATACTATATATATATATATATATATATACAGCATATGGGGGAACGTTTATGCATATTTCACTGCATACAGGAGACTGTTGTTTTAAGGAGACTGGCTCGATCCGGTCTCCTTAAAGTTTTGATATGTTATTGCGCAACTAAAGCATTTTATGTTACGATTATCCTTGTTAGAAGTGCTTAATGTTGAGGAAAATATGTCAGAAAAAAATTAATAAAGCCAAGTCGATGATGGAGATAATCTGACGTACTTTCGATCACATGGATGAAAAGTATTTTTCTACAACTTGTAAGTATCTCGTTCGTCCACACTTTGAATACGATAATCAGGTATGGAGTCCTTTCTTAATGACACATATTACAGCTCTTGAAAAAATTCAGCACAGTGCAACCAAATCAATTCCTGGTTTCAAAGACTTTGAATACAAAGAACGTTTACAGAGACTGAAATTACCAACGCTATCATACCGTCACCTCAGAGGAGATACATACATACATACATGCATACATACATCTTCTGTCTTCAGGCAAATTTGCCTATTTACCGCTCTTTAGCCAATGTTGCTTTATAATCAAATTTGACAGGCTGGTGCATCCATAATATATCGAGTCGGTTTATCAGTGCATTGACAGTGCATTGGAGCTGTGACAATAGTTTCGGGTAAGGTGTTCCATACATCAATTACTCTCTCGCTAAAGAAGTGTCTCCTTATTTCTCGTTTACTCCTGTTTTTATACAATTTTAAAGAATGCCCCCGTGTTCCTTCGTACAGGTCCAGGTTAAACATAGTGCGGGTGCAAGTAAATATGCCATTAAAGTATTTGTAAACATTAATAACGTCCCCTCGTAATCTACGATACGTTAACGTTGATAAGCTTAGGATCTATAGTCTCGTTTCATAATCATAATGTTTTAATTCTGGCATCACTCGTTTCGCTCTTCTTTTGACAGCCTCCACAGCATCAATATCATACTGATACTTTGGAGACCAGACTGCTACGCCAAACTCCAAAGGTGGTCGGACAAGTCCCTTATAAAGAGGGAGAAAGGTTGTCTTATCTAGATATTGATACGTACGACAAATTACACCCAGCAACTTGTTTGTATTTGATACAGCCTTTTGGATGCGTTGTGTGAATCTCAGCTGATCGTCAAACTGGATGCCTAGGTCTTTCTCGACATGGCTACACTCCAGAGGATTTGTACCTGCTGCTGTAGTCAAGGTGTGGTTAAATGTCCAATTATCATTATTTTGCATTTGTCCGGGTGAAAGTTTAACTGTCACTTCTCAGCCCATTCCTGTAATTTGTCTAAGTCTTTCTGCAGATCTAAGCAACGTTGTCTTGTTGAAATTTGGTGGTATATTTTGTATCATCCGCAAAAATCTTCATGCCACATTCTACTACATTTGTTATACCATTTATATACAATATAAAAATAATTTATCCAAGACAAAAGAGAGAATCAGGAAGTGGGAGACACTGGAGCCGTTACTGCCTATGGTACAGAGCTAATTGCACCAATGATCGGCTCGGGACATCTCATCGGTTGCTCCTCATAACGCTACTCTGGAAAGTAGTGTCACAATCCTGATCTCTCACAGCTGACCCACCCCGTGTGGCTGTACTCTGCAAGGGAGGGATATATCGGCCCCTAAGCCATACGCCGTTCCCATAGACGTTGTGGTCATCCATGCCACGTGATATAACCCTATATATTGAGCACGTCAAGCTGCAATTAACATATAAAATTTACCTGCTTTTATACCCTGCCAAACACAGGCAGCCGGAATTGTGGTGTGTGAACTTCAACATTAATTAATCTTGCATACCTACAACTATTGAAGTTATTTATTCGTTAGAATGGTATTAAAACTTTGGTCATATGTTATATTACATGATATGATGTAGTAAACATATGTGTACGCGGCGTACATAATATTACTAATCTATTATATGTATTCTGATGTATGCAAGTTCATGGATAGTTATGGTTGACGCCAGTAGGGGCGAATCCAAGATGGCGCACACAGTGGGGAAACTTCCAAAAATCAAATCATATTTATTTTCTATGTAATATACCAACAACGGTTAAAGTACAATACACAGTGCGGCATAAATGGAGAATTATAAACGGGGAGAGATGACGGGAGAACTTATGTTTACTCCGCCATGGTGCGTTGCATTAATAAATGTTTCAACTAGTGCATTTATTCTGGTTCTAGTTATTTCCAGGTAAGGTTCTATTAACTGACTAGTCTGTATATATAGTGGTTACAATGTTATGATCTTATGAGGTCTCATTCAACTAGTCAGCGTTTTTCAGAACATTATCGCCAAGCCGACCTTTCTATGCTGGCACCGAGTATGTTCACTGCCAGGATGCTTGTCGTCTTCAGTGGTGCTTTTATGTCCCAAAATGAGACGGGACCGACATTAACGTGATTAACGAGTCACGAGGGTACACAATCCCCAATGTCGCATACATATGAATACATTACGCGAGTGCGTATGTACATGTCTGTCTATACGTATCTACATTACGATGCCATACAAAAGTAACGTTTAAAGACAATAACCATGTTCTTTTCTTGCGCGCGCGTGCCTGCCGCCGTGAATAGACTAGTCAACAATAACGAATTTTCTTGTTGTACCCATCCAAAGGCTATATATAGAACAGACTACAACTACTTGCTGTTCTAAACATCCAAAGTCCCTACCTTCCTTCAGTTGGCGCTGTTGCAGCCATCTTGCAATGGCTACCCCTTCACGCTGTCTTTTCCGACATTTTTGTCTGTTGCACTGTTGAAATCACCTATTACACGAAGAACCATATCGAGCGTCAAGCGAATATTGTTTAACATACAAATAATGTGGCTGCACCCACACAAGTGAACCATCCACCAGTTAAGTCGGTGTTGTACTGAAACCCGTCGTGTCACCTATATTTCAACCACTGTGCGTATTCCTATTTGTCGTTTTACGCTTCTCAATCACACGTTTACAACAACTGTCAGGTAAACCTCGACAGAAGTAGTCATATTAAATTCAAACTAATGTCCACTTAAATCCTCTTGGCACGTGATTACGAAGGAACCATTATTGGGCTTGCACGTGATGCCAAGAATGTTCACCGGTAGTTGAATCAATGCATTGTCTCTGAGGTAATGCACCATGACATTGTTTGTGGACGAAGCACAGTTGGCATGTATGTAGGAATAGCCTCTTTATTCGTGCTAAATGTGCAACGATCCATGGCCGTACCCAATTACGAGTGTTTGCGAGAAAGAGAGAGAGAGTGTGTGTGAGAGATAGGGGGGAGGATTGCGAGAGGGACGGAGAGGTAGAGGAGGGAACAAGGGACGGAGAATGGGACAGACAGATAGAGGAAACAGCGAGCGCGACGGGGAAGATAAGGATGGAGGGGTAGAGTGGGGACAGAGATGATAAAACATAAACAACACACAATGCACAAAACATTTAGTGACCTTACTGTATTAAGTGTTTTCGATAATTTTTATAATCAGTAGTGCAAAACAAATAATGTTAAATAATATAAAATAAACCACGTATTATACATGTATTACACAATTTGAACTCATTTACATGTAATTATATAACTAATAAATTAACTATTAGCTACAATGTTTCTTCTATGCAATTCACCGTTTTGACAGGGAATTTGTTACATAGACAAACTTTGTCATGATTACATTAATAAATCTGGAAAGATCTGTCAACTGTTTCACATTATGTATATTAAACAACTGGTTAATTTTCAAAGTATTCGGTCTGATTCTAAAATATTTCTGTATGTATTTTGATATTTCTTCTACTAGTGATGGACATACAAGTACATAATGATATTTATAACCTTGGTCTCCATTGTTGCATAAATTACATAGCCTCTGAGCATTTTCAGGGAGATACTGACCTACAGAAATAGGTAATTTGTGATTTCCACAACGAAATTTACATCAATTGATTCTGTCAGATGGGCTTAACTAGATTAAACACTTCTCGAGCCCTACTTCATTTTTAAATATTCTGTAATTTGAGCACAACCTATTTACATGAATTTCAATGTGCCATGTTTGTCTGTTTATGTCTTTCATTTTAAGTTCTCGGGTATGCTTCAACCATTTTATATTTACATTTCCATGATCATGCCACATGTTAGATATACCCGGGGTAGTCCACATCCATAAAAGATTCTCTCGATTTTTTTATTTGTATGTCTATCGGTAAATCTAGCTTCCTTGCTTTAGTTGTTAGGTTGAACATCGCACGCCTAGCTTGGTTAACGTGTTTTATTATGGCTTTCTTAAACAATCCATTATAGTTTAGATTGGTTCAGAAATAGATTATAGCTATAAGTTATTTCAAATTTATTTTCTCCAAACAAGAAGTCTAGGTGTGATCTGACCTTGCCACGAGAAAATATAATAAGCTTTGTTTTACTAGTATTAACAGTTAGGTGCCATGTTTGGCAATAATCACATGCAGCATTTAATGCTGCCTGTAAATATGCAGGTGTTTCTGCATAATAATAGCATCAAATAGGACCGCAAGAAGAGGGGTGAAAGAGACAAACAGACAAAAAGACAGACATACAGGCAGACAAACAGAAAGACAGAGACAGACAAACAGACAGACAGACAGACAGACATACAGATAGACAGACAGAGAGAGAGAGAGAGAGAGAGAGAGAGAGAGAGAGAGAGAGAGAGAGAGAGAGAGAGAGAGAGAGAGAGAGAGAGAGAGAGAGAGAGGGAGAGAGAGAGCGAGACAGACAGAGACAGAGACAGAGACAGAGAACAGATAGTGAAGAGACACAGAGAGAGAGAGAGAGAAAGAGAGAGAAAAGAGATTGAAGAGAGAGGCAGACAGACAGACAGACAGACAGACAAACAGAGAGACAGAGACAGACAGACAGATAGACGGACAGACGTACAGACAGAGAGAGAGAGAGAGAGAGAAAGAGAGGCGAACAGTCACGGACATAAACCAGCGCACATTGCATCGCCGTTTATGTACTAATCCTGATTCTTAATTAAACAAATTGTAGCATCCATTGTTTAATGTTATCCTAGGTGGATATGTTAATGCGAAAAAAGAGCGACCATAACGACGTTAGAAACAAATTTCTAGTTGGGCAACATGTCCGATACACTCAATAAGCTACACATTTTATCTCAACTCCAAAAAATATATTGTAAGGTTCTTGGTTGTAATTTATATAGAAAACTTTAAAAGTAATGTATGTATATTTTATTATTTAAGTTATTAGTGCACCGATTAGGGAACATAAGGAATCACAGTCGGGTTGAGAAAGGGTAAAAGTCGATTATATTTACAAAACACCTGAAATGGTGCATTTTGGTGGCACAACCTAATTTTAAGCCAATCATTATATTTTTGTTATAAATTAACTTTGTTGGCTCAAGAACGGAGGGCGGTCCCCTGGTAGTATAACTGGGAAAGAGCGGGATGCAATAAGAGAGCGAGGAAGTGTGTGAGAGCGCATTAGCGAGATAGCGAGTGAGAGAGAGAGAGAGAGAGGGGGGAGGGTGAGAGAGAGAGAGACAGAGACAGAGACAGAGGCTGAGGCTGAGGCTGAGGCTGAGGCTGAGGCTGAGGCTGAGGCTGAGGCTGAGGCGGAGGCGGAGGCAGATATAGGAAGACGAACATATAGTCAGCAGGTAGCTGGGCAAGCAGCAAGAATAGATATAGAGGGGGAGACACAGAGAGGCAGACTGAGGCAGAGTTCGGAATAAAAACATACAGCCAACAGGCAGGCGGGCTGACAGACAGACGTACATATACAGAGAGAGAGAGAGAGAGAGAGAGAGAGAGAGAGAGAGAGAGAGAGAGAGAGAAAGCAAGAGAGAAAGAGATAGCGAAAGAGATGGAGACGGAGAGACATACACACATGCAGACAGCAGAGACAAAGAGAAGCAGACACAAAGAGAGGCAGAAAAAAAGAGAGACAGAGACAGAGAGGCAGAAAAAAGAGAGGCAAAGACACGAGAGGCAGAGAGGCAGGGAGGCAGGGAGGCAGGAAGGCAGGCCGGCAGGCAGGCAGGCAGGCAGGCAGGCAGGCAGGCAGGCAGGCAGGCAGGCAGGCAGGCAGGCAGGCAGGCAGGCAGGCAGGCAGTCAAGAAAGATATATAGACAAAGAAGCAGACAGGCATAGAGGCACACAGTCAGAGAAGCATACAGGCAGAGGAGGCAGGCCGGCAGGCAGAAAGGCTGAAAGGCAGGCAATCAGGCAGACAGACCGGCGCAGGCAAGCAGACAGACAGGCGAACTGACGTACTGTCTCAAACTTATAGACAGACATTCTAACAGACAAACACAGAGGATGGAGGAGAGAGAGTTTCGAGGAGAGAAGGAGAGTTGGCCGGAGAAGGGGAGAAAAACATAAATACTTTTTATAGAGAGAGATATGGACAGGGAGACAGAGACAGCGTGCTGGTTGCGACTACAAAATCGCTACACTGTAGTCAAGCAAACAACGCTACATTATTAAGTTGCGTCGGCTGTTCTAATAGTATACGTGTTAAACCGCATGTAATTAATCAGTCACCCTATAGATATTTGTCTGAACTTGTACAGACAACGAGTCGGAGAAACTTGTTTTAGCTAAGTACTTTTTTATTTAGTAACCATCACATTATCCAAAGTCAAACGTATGCACACGACATACCTATACATCACAATAATTAGCTAAAATGCTTGCTAGATGTGTAAGTCGTCTGTAAGCACAATTTAACATTATACGACACAACACTGCTAAACTCGTCATACTATAGCTGGCTTGCCCGAAGTGACAGTAATGGGGCAATTAACAATAAACAATTTACAAGTTACGCATTATTCTAATAATATCACTGTTATAACATGCAAACATGAACAAATAACTCACCAGGCCGTGTATATGGATACTCGTAATAAGGAGCCGAGAGAACTGTACGTATATCTTTGTGGACACGTCCATGATCCCTAGCAAACTGCGACTGGGTGTGGCTCTAGCTATCCTACAGGCGACTGGCAGCTGACATGACAATAGCCTATGCAACCGCTTGCACGAAACAATTCCGCCAGGGTTACATAATATATTGTACTTCTTGTGTTGCAGATTCTTACATGTCAACCGGCCCAAAGCACGATCGGATTATGTGCCCACCAACATTATTATTTGTAAGTATACAACTTCATATTTACTCGTTTCCAAACATGTTATTTTTCGTTTTATTATGCCATTACATACAATTACCATCTTCGTGAATTGCACGCATGACTTGATTTTAACTAATGACTTGTTTTGATTTGTTTGCTCTATAATATGTTTCAACCAATATTCAATAAATATTAAATGAAATTACTACCGAATATACCAAAAATCTCAGATGTCATCAGACATAGAAGACTCCGGTAATTTGGGCATGTGTGTCGTATACCAAACGAAAACCCCTTGAACGTAGCTTTCATACAAGCTTTTTGTGTATTAGAAGATCTGTTTTGTGAAGCGCAGTACTCCAGTCCTAATAACCTCGAGCGAGTGCGCTTACAAAGAAGCATTAAGCAAAGAGGCCGTAATATATCGTGTTTCCTGTAAACTGTTAACTGTTAAGGATGAAAGCATAGTTACTTCATTAAATATCAAAGTGTTTATTGGTGATTTATGTATTATAACATCGTAATATTTTGTATATTCATAACATCGTAGTTGTATAACTCTAACCATTGCATACTGGCGGACATGACATCGGAAGTTGGGGAAATGTTTACTTTTTTAATCCCCTCAAGCGGACTCTTTGTCGTAGCGGAGGGTGTGTCGCAACCTATGCACAGGTCTAATGGCATCAGTTCAACATTTTAACAGGCCTGATTTTGCCACGCTGGCATCGCAAGATACGAGCAGAATACGTAGATAGTTGATCGATGTAGAGCGTCAGACTCTTAATTGAGATTGCATATCCGACGGCTGGGCGACTGCAAAATAAAACAACTTGATATTGATCGTGTATCCAAGTGGAAGGTACGCTATTAAGATACAGTTTAGAAAGAAGTTGTTTTGCCTGAAGACGATCATGAAATGTGATTTTATTTCAAGAATAACTTTGGCCCTGCCTGACATATATAACCTCAATCATACGCACGCAATCACGCACGGACGCTAGACATATGTGACGTAACCTTTACTTTACTTTACATGTTTATTTCTAGGTAACCAGTCAATAGCATTCCTGCCAATCAAATGTCGGCATCTACGAAACTACAGAAAATAACACATCAAACTAAACTTGTTGGAAATCTATTTAGCATCAACAGTTGTTAGCTTTTCGACCACTATAGCTAACATCTAATTTTGTCATTTGGGTTGATATTTTTGTGATGACTACAAGAATAGACATTCATTATTACTAATTAAAATATAAAGTAAATCCATATTAAAACCAGATGCAACCATATTCCTACCAACATTCAAAAACTGTTTATTATATCTGGGAATTCTGTAAGCCGTGGCATATCAGTAAGTTTGTTTATTTGCATATGTGTTGTCCGTGTAAAGAAACTGCATTACCAGCATAGAAAAACAATGTTCTTATCTGGAGTTGTCAGATGATATCAAAGCATGATATTTTGGGAGATTGTGTTCTTGGTTGTTGGGTCATGTGACCAGCTAGCAGTTCCTGCAAGTCGGTGAGCAGCAGCTGTAAAGACTCAACTCTAGGTGGAATGTACACGGAAAGTTTGATGCTGTCTGAATAAACTGCCAAACTGCATACGTGTGTTTGTTCACTTTGGTCCTACGATCATCATCACGAACCCATTGATTGGTTGATTTGATTGCTTGTTTGTACAGTTCACTGGAACTGACAATGCTGCTGTCACGAACATGTTTTATGTTTATGGCTTTAGTCATTCACATCTGACATGTGTTCATCTGATGTTCAAAAGCTTATTTTCAGTCTCTTATTCCTTCACTAGTTAGGTTTACAATAATGTGCTACAAAAATGCATATTGCCCCATATACACCGAGTGCTCTATAGTGGTTTCCATCACAAGATAACCTAAAGTAGAAATAATTAAAAGAAATGATAATACAATAACTATACGACAAAGGTATATGTATTGCAGAACATTTTCAACATTTTCAACCTGTCTGATTCCTTAGGAACAGTGGTTAATTTCAAGAGAAGGCACTTTGTCACTTAATTTAAGTAACTATCATCTAAAATTCCAAACACATGGGTATGCTATAGTTCCAGTTGGTTTCCATTCTGACAGCATACTTGAGATCCACGATGTCGGTTCTTCAAACTTTTTATTTAATTATAATGTGTCTAGTGTGTTCAATGTTACTTGCAATTTGTGTACAGTAGAATCTTTCTTGCTACATTCTGCTACGGCGTGGCTGTGGCTTGTTCAGTCTTCATCCAGGTCTGACAACCCGTCAGATTTTGCTGGCGTCACCACAGGCAGGGCCGCTGAGCGTGCCCAATCCTTTAACACGCAGCAGTGCGGCCTGTTGTTTCAGACTGTACATGAAATTGCATTCGTGCAATTTTTATATCACTGTAAAGATAATATTCTTCTCTACAAGTTTGTCCCTCTATGCACACAAGAATTGTATTAACGTTTTTAGTTATTGTCGTTTGAACATCAAGTATGCTCAACCTTGCATTGTATCTAAGTATTAGCAATGTGCAAATGGCAATAACTCAAAAACTAAAAACAAATCCTGGGTACATCCAGCGACAAACTTGTAGATAAGGTTATTTGTCTTCCACCCTTGTTTCCACGACTGAATCATTGCTTAGCCTTCTGAAGTTTCCTCTTACCTAGCTGCCATTACCATGTTTTATGTGGCATGCTAATTTGCATGCAAATAGCTGTTTAAGTGGAAAGTTCTGACGCCGTTTCGGCTGCGAGATAGCGGCACGTACAAGTCATTATTTGTAGTTGAACGCAACACTCGAGTAGCTCTTTGTTCGTGAAGTAGGTCGGTGATGTAAGCTGGTACCAGTCCGCGTGTTGAGTACGAAACGTCAGTAGCAGAATTGCGTAATGAATGCGTTGCTTTACGGGAAGCCAGTGCAGTTTCTTGAGTACCGGTGTGATATGGTCCCATCTGTGGCAGCGGACCACCAGCCAAGCAGCATCATTGCAGTCGGGGATGTCATATAGCAGGCAGTTCGCATAGTCAATTATCGATAGAACAAGAGAGTACATAAGACGGACTGCGGCTTTCTGTGTTAGGCACGATCTGATCAAAGCAATGTTCCTCAGATGATAGTAGGCTACGCAGCACATGTTCTTTACTTGACTGACCATCGACATTTCCGAGTCGAATACAACGCCGATGTTTCTGGCAGTAGGTCTTGACGTTATGTCGCAGTCGCCAATTATGATCACGGTGATGTCAATTGTGTTTCGCTTGATTGTTTCGTGATGCTAACACAAGTGCGACAGTTTTGTTATCATTCACCTTTAGTCGATTATCTACCATCCACACGCGGACGTCGTTGATGCAGTGCTCAATTCGGCGTAGAGACAACATTCCGTTGGTTTCGGTCATCTCAAATTTGATGTATAGCCGGGTATCGTCCGCGCAGAGATGGAAGCCCAGGTTGTGTCTTCTGATGATATCACCAATAGGTGCAGAGTACGCATAGAACAACAGAGGCCCCAGCACCGATCCTCGAAGGACACCACAAGCGACGCTAGTTTTGATGGAAGCGCCACCTGGTATATTTACTGACTGCGACCGGTCGGTTAGATATGATCACATCCATGCCAGCACGGAATCAATCATTCCGAAGCGTCGGCTGAGCAGAATTTCATGGTCAACTGTGTCGAAGGCGGCCTCGATGATGTCATTATGTACCAGAACTATCGCAGTTTCCGTGGAGTGATGCGATTTGTAGGCTTATTGGTTTCATTCAAGAATATTATTATCAATCAAGTGGTCGACCAGACAGCGTGCAACGTACCTTTCGAGTAGCTTTGACACAAAAGGCAGGTTTTATATCGGTCTATAACTGTCCATATTGTGCTGGTCGAGATTTGCCTTCATAGGCACAGGGGTGACGTTGACATGTTTCAGGCAGCATGGAACAACACTAGATGCTAAGTTGTCACTGACTTCTTTCAGCAGCCATGTTGGTAGGGGATCGAGCGCGCACGATGTTGTTAGTGACTTGTTGAGCAGATTGCGGATGTCTGATGTAGCCGCAATCGGAAGTGAGTGAAGTTGTGACACGCAGGTTGCTGGATGGCGGTCTGTGGTCGTGGTGGACGTGAGTGTAGACTAGGTATGTAGCGCCACACGAATCGTCTCGATTTTCGCAGAGAAGAAGTTTGGGAAACTAGTTGCGACATCTTGGATGTTATTGTTAGCTGGTAGATATTGGGACTTTCTTCGCTGCAGCAGTCCATTTAGCAGACGATACAGTCGCCTGTTGTCACTCCCGTGCTGTTCTATCTCAAAAGCATAGTAGTCAGACTTGGCTTCTTTGATTGTCCTATTTACCTGTGCGCACTGTGTCTTATATATTTCGCGATGCACTTGAAGTAAATGATTACAAGTTTCATGGAGTTTCCCGATGATGAAACATCAACATCCATGAACTCGAAAGATTTCATATGATCACGTTAGTTAGCAACCACCTTGAGACTCGATTAGTAAACAAGGCCGATATCATTACCGCGGCGATTTTTCCGAGGAAGATGTACAAACTTGTATTCGGCGGGTGTCAGGTCTTTTATAGTTTTATTGTCTTTTTCCCCAGTGCTTAGCCACGGTGTCGCGCTTATATTTATCCGGGCGTTAAATTTTATCCGGGTGATGTTTACGTGCATATGTAAGGCATAATATTTGGCACAAGTAGATCACGTAGTGATAAATAATATCCAGTAGTTAAATATGTTTCGTTGTTGTCGTAATACGAACATTATAGTTAGATTACATAAATATAATTTGCTGTTTCAGATTTGTGACCAAGTATAAAAGTAAGTCACGCGACGTGTGCGTTGAGAGGAAACTGTTTTACGACATAAATTTTTTATGTCTGTGGGAAGCAAACATTTTATAATTTATGTATATACATAGACATATATATATATATACACACTCACATATATATATATATATATACATAAACATACATAACGCCCGGATAAATGAAAGCGCGACAGTCGTAGCTGGTGCTAAATACATTCCCCTAGATACACGCACGCGCAGAAACGTCACCCGGATATTATTTAGCGCCCGGATAAAAGTAAGCACGACAACGTCTCTGTGATGGCTACAATATCCATATTCACCTCGGTCACGTAATCCGTGAATACATCGGTCTTGTTGCGAATTGAACGAGCGTTAACAATGCCCAATGTGACCGGTACTGCGACACGGCTGACCGCACCCGTGTTACTGGAAGGCGACATGGCGGATACAGCAATCCTGGTAACCGGATAAGTCTTGTCTAATGGAATAGGTATGACAGTCTTAATGTCCTGTCTGGTAAATGTCCAATGCCTGGTGTCATTCAGCTTGGCTGATATAGTTGGCCACCGATATAGGTTAGAAAGAAGTTATTTTGCTTGAAGACGACCATGAAATGTGATTTTGTTTCAAGAACACGGTTGGCCCTGCCTGACAGATAACCTCAATCGTACGCACGCACGAACGCACGAACGCACGAACGCTTGATATGTGACTTAACCATTACTTTAATAAGGTATACCTAATGCATTCTAGCTGGTGATGAACCATTTCTCCTAAAATGATTTGGCATTGATAATAAATTTCGTACGTTAACAAGTTCAAAAGCCGCTGTCACTGTGACCAAGCTGACCAAAAGAGTATGGGAAAACAAGATGATCACTGAGAACATCAATATGAGTGTCTACGGCAGCGAATCGTACCTTACAAAAATGAGCCAATGATATACCATTGAATACCATTCGGTACACTTGGACCATTCAATGGTAAATCAGTAGGACACAGTGGTATTTTCAGTGGTATTTGAAAATACCACAGTACCATTGGACCATTCAATGATAAATCGGTGTCTCAATGGTACTCTCAATGGTATTTGAACATATCATTCAATATTATTCAGTGCTAAAATCAGTGTCTCAATGGTACTTTCAATGGTATTTGAACATATCATTCAATACCATTCAATAATAAGTCAGTATGTATCGGTGGTACTTTCAATGGTATTTGAACATACCGTTCTGTACCACTGGGCCATCCAATGATAAATAAGGTTCCAGTGGTACGTGCAATGGTATTTGAATATATAATTCAATGAAACACATGTGTGTTTCAGTGGTTCTCGCAATGGTATTTGAACATATCATTCAATACCATTGGACCATTCAATGATCAATCAGGATTCAGTGGTACTCGCAATGGTATTTGAACATATCCATCCCCAGCCAGCACGCCACCCTTGGCCCGATCTGAGCGGCAGTCAGGAGGCATCCGTCGGCACATGACAGCCGCCTGCCAGCCGCTCTCCAATCGCTGTTGCCCCAGTGACAGCGTCCGTTGGTCATTTGGACGAGGCTATTCGCAGGGCTGGGCTCTGCGAATTAAAAACCATTTCTTATTCACAGAGCTGAGCTCTGCGAATTAGAATTCGTTTCTTATTCACAAAGCCCAGCCGGCTCTGCGAATGTGCACGCTTTAACGTAGTTCGCAGAGCCCAAGGGCCGGTTTCATGAAGCGGCTAAGAACGTTCTTAACTCTAAGATGATTGTCTTTGTAAATGACATGATTTTTTAAATATCAATTAACATAGGAGTTTAATCAAACACGTGACGCTAAGTAATAGCCTAACCTTAAGGACACTTCATGAAACCGGCCCCAGGCCTACAAATTCGATTTTATTTCTTATTTGTAGAGCCCAGCCAGCCAGCTGGCTCTGCCATTTGCGGTGCTAAGCGTAGTTAGTAGAACCTAGCTCGGCGAATTAGATTCCACTTCTTATTCGTAGAGGTCGCATAGCCAACCGGCTCTGCGTTTGGCGCGGCCTTTGGCAAATTTGGCCCAAGTGATATGGTATTGAGTACTTGGTGTTTCTCTATAGGAACAAAGGTATTTTTGTTCTATTTCTGCATTAACTTTCACTATGCGTATGAATGTTCTACTACTTCCTTGCAAGTTTACTCTGTAGTTGTAAATACATTCTTTGATATTCCAATGTCTATCTATGCGACTTTTAAATTAGTTAGGTGCAGTTATAACGTCTGGTAAATTATTCTGATTATTGCTACCGCTCTTAGTTATTATACTGTTATATATATTATTAACACAACGCAATTGTGCAGTCCAAAATCAATAGAACAGTTTTTTATTAACTTATAAACATACATACCCTGGTATTTCAACACTGGCCTAAATAGTAACACACATAACATACTAAATCACACTTGCCTAACTATTAAAAACTAAAATCCTTTCACAACATATATTCTGACAAACATATTAATACAGAAATCATATTATACACAGATGGTACATAATAATACACAACATGCTTGCCTACATACCAACACATCGAACATAGTAATGCAGAACACACTAAATCCTAGCAACGTCCATCACAAATGCATACACAACTTATTTCACGCACTAAAACTCTGTCCACTTTTGACTTATGAAGGGGGGAAAGCCTAAGCGAAATATCGTGTACGGAACAGGGAAAAGCGTCAAAAGAATCATAATATCTACGTAGGAAGCATAAATCTGATTGATTGTATTAAAATCATTAACGCGGGACGTATCATTTACTTGTCTAAACTAATAACAACTGAAATCCTGCCGCAGCTTACTAACACATTGTTAACAACATTTCAAAATACTTTTCTTGATTGAACTTCTAACCAACTGGCAAAGATACATATCACAGCACATTTCCTACTCACGCCTCCACGCAAGCACACACGCACGTACGCACGTACGCACGCACGCACGCACACACACACACACACGCACACACACACACACACACACGCACACACATCGAATGGACACTTTCAAACTCTTCCCAAGACCGAAATTGTTTTCCTAGCTGGAAGTCACCCATGCTGACAATGTAATCACCTAAAACAGGAATGTAAAAGACGACTTGGCTTAATTATAAATTAACTGATCACCATATTGTCCTCTACTAGTAGGGAAAATCAAATAGTACAATTGCGTTAGTACTTCACTCAAAACAAATTTTCTAACCGTTTATTTGCGGAAATTTGATAGAATATGTGTTAACAGATTTAGCACATACAGCTATATATACCTTACGGAAGAATTTGATAAGGTTTTGATAAAAAGTAAAACACGTTTGAACGAACCTAAGATTCCATTTCTAATTCGCAGAGCTGGGCTCTCTGAATTAGAATTCGTTTCTTATTCGCAGAATATGTGCGCTATAGCGTAGTTTGCAGATTCCAGCTTGGCTCTGCGTCTATTATTCCTCAGTCACGCTTATCTTGGCCAGTCATTGAACAAACAGCGCCGCATCTGGCGACGAGATGTATACGATACTTCAAGAGACAATAACTGGAGAGGGACGACAACTGGCCTGCCTGATTACTTGTTCCTTCAATAATTCACAGTTTTGTAAAGAATATGATCCATTTCTGCACTGTAAACGATGTAAATGGATTAATCATACAAATTGATACATGTTGTCAACAAATAAACATTAAGCATGGTAATCTAGCCAAAAACGTATATATTTTATTACAACACGTACCTCGTGGCTTCCATCTTTGTTGGCTGGTCGGCTCTGTGCTGATAGGCACTATCTAACTGGTTGATCGCGGGCTCTACAAATAAAATTTAATTTCTTGTTCGCAGAGGCCGGTTTCATGAAGCATACTTAAAGTTACGCAATTACTTAGCGTCACGTGTTTGTATAAATTACTATGTTCGCTTATATTAAAAAATCACGTAATTTACTCAGACAATCCTCTTAGCGTTAAGGACGTTCTTAGCCGCTTCATGAAACCGGCCCCTGCTATGCATGTATGCGTGCGTGCGTCTGTGTGCGTGCGTGCGTACTTGCGTCAACAGTTTGATGGTCGTGATTTGATGTGTATGTTTCTGTGTATTGGGCCGGTGTGGTGTATATATGTGGGAATGTGTGAGGGCGCGTTTGTGTGTGTGTGTGTGTGTGTGTGTGTGTGTGTGTACGTGTGCCTGTGTGTGCGTTTACGCGTGTGTGTGTGTGTGTGTGTGTGTGTGTGTGTGTGTGTGTGTGTGTGTGTGTGTGTGTGTGTGTGTGTACAGGTAGGCATAGGGTGTCTCGAATTTACGTTGTTTTAGCTAACGTTATGTTTTTGTGAAGTATCAATAGGCTTTATAGCTGCTACAATATTCATTTTGCCGACAAGACGCGTCACTGTTCTGAATACAAATTTGTCAATTCTTTCTTTGAAGTAAATATTTACTTACGTCTGTTTTTTTAGGGCAATAGGCCATCGACCATGGTCCTCCACTCTAGTCCGTTTGATGCTATTTTCTCGATTTCTCTGCCGATGTATCCCATCTGCTTTCTTTCGCTTTCCGTGTCTTTCTCTTCTTCTCGTTCATGGGGTGTTCCATGTAATTGCTTGTCGTGTGATGTTTGTTGTATGTTTCCTGCGTGTATGTCCTATACACCTCCATGTCAAAAAGGTAAAAGTAAATTCTCATATAGCGTAGTATCCATTCCCCCAGGACTGCTCAAAGTGCCTTAATTACACTTTATTACCTCCACCATCTCGACTTCTCTGGGAAGCATTTAGCCACACTGCAATTAATGCATGAAGACTATTGGTACACAAATATCCACCACTGTCTATAGCCAGGTACTCATTCATACAGCTGAGTGAACTGAAGCAATGTAGAGTAAACGAACTTGTCCAAGGTTCAACACCGCCGCACAGGATTCGAACCCGCGTTGTCTCAGTCGAGGGTCCGAAGCTCTTATCGCTGCGTTATTGTGCTCCACTAATGTCATCTTCTTTATTTCGTCTTCTATTGGTAGTTGTTTGGTCCATTCCCATAGTGTAGTATTGGGCATCTTGTCTGACCACTTTAGATGTAGGGTTCTGCGCAGACATTTGTTGATGAAAATCTTTTTTAGTATTTTCTGTGTAATTCACCGTGTCTCCGAGACAGAGTAATACTGACTTGAGATTTGAGTTATATATCCTCAGTTTGGTGTTAAGCTTTATTTGTTTTGTCTTCCAAGTGTTTCTCAAAATGACCCGTGCGTGCGTGGTGCGTGCGTGTTTGCGTGTATGTATGTGTTTGGTATGAGTGTGTGTGTGTTTGTGTGTGCGTGCGTGCGTGTCTACGTGCATGCGTGCGTGTGATATAGGTAGGCATATGGTGTCTTTCGAATTTTTGTCGTTTCAGCTAAAGTTGTGTTTTAGTGAAGTAACTATAGGCGTTATTGCTAGTACAATAAATTTGCCGACGTGATGCGTCACTGTTATGGGAACAAAGGTGTTATTTATTTCTTAGAGGTGCCCGCTTTATAATTGGAAAAAACCCTGCCCACATTATCTTCCTCAATGCAACTATAATTGAGATGACGTATACATGATTGTGCATGTGTATGGGTACTCGGTATGTTAAACTTTTCCTCCTAGACGATTTGCATAGCAGACACCACAAGTATGGATTCATGTTTTAAAACAACGTCAACATACCTATAAGTAGTGTAGACTATATTTAATAATGGACGCCTTTCTAACCGTATTTACGCAGACGTATAGCTCTAGGCGCAATACTTACGGAGAACACTTGACAGGCGGAACTAACGATACGTAAGGCGAAACACACAACTAATTGTTAATTGTATTGACCGCGAATAGGAAAATATTGTGACAAATAAAACATGGTCCGAATCGTATCAACGTTCACTGATCAACTGAATATAAACAGAAGTACGGACGCCAACACAATTACAAAGACACGGTCCTACCTTCCGAGCCGGTTGTCCGGGATCAGCAGTCAGAATTTTCATCGGGCAGCTGGGTGGCGTCGTAAACGAGACTTTGGAAATTCATCGGTGATGCTCCACCGTGTATCCTTTCAGGCCGGTGATTATATCAATGCTGGGTGGTATTGGTGAATCCGAGTTCTGGATGCAATTAAGTTTCTCTGCGCTGCAAAGAAGAAAGACGCTGGATAACCCACAGTGATATCGATCGCCGGTGTTGGAGGTTCACTACATTCACACCCCAGATACCATAACATTTTCCGTCTTGGGCCAAGGTTGGCAGAGAATGACAGCCTGTAGCTTGGAATGCCAACATGTTGATAGGCCAATGCAAGGCCAAGCACCGGAACTGCCATTGTTGGACCAACATTGGTCCGATCTTGGCTGCCAACATTGGCCCAATATTGTAACATACATTAGGCCAATATTGGCCCGAGTTGGAAATGCTATATGGGAAATCGCCAAGAATGCGAAACGACACGAGACCGCAACAATTAACTCTGCAAAAACTACCCCATCGGCACCGTGAACAATCTCCTACACTACACTCCCCCGCCATAGTGACAGTCTCCGACACTACCCCCTCCCCCAATCACGCAACAGGCCTGTCAATTGGCAGTTTGGGTGAGCCTCATGCGCCTCCCCCCAGTATTCATCAAGTTCTGATACCCGTAGGCCCCTTCATGTAGGTCATATGAATCAACTAATATATCTTTAAAGTTTATATGGAAACACGTTTAGTTAAAAATTTTGTCGATGCTGTGCGTTCTGCAAGGGATGCATCGATATGACAGTTTCTAGACGATCACACCTGACCACCCGGCTACTTAGCATAATCTACGTTTTTCTTAGCGAAGTTGCGGTTAAGCAAAGTATGAAAATTATCGGTGTCGTTCGTCGTGTATACATAGTCTACAATAAAGTCCGCCTGGTTTTGTAGTGTCTTTGCATTTCAATTTGCATTCGGAGATCGTCCAACTTTTAAATATAAATTTTCAGTGAATCAACATCCCGCATCTATGTCACTTTCCTGAACACCATTATAAACTTGTTTCACACATTATGCAAGTTTAAAAATTGGTGCAAAATACGAAACATTATATCTGTGGGCTCAGAGGCGGAAAGAGATATATTTGGGCCATGGAGCAAGTTTGAATTGTGAGGCCCCCACCAAAAAAACAAGAAGCTCTGGGCCCTGGAATAAACGTTGTTCTAACCTGATTACCCTGGATCTCGGGACCATGGCATGATTTTATTCTTACTTGACTGGGGCGCCCCATGAGCTCGGAGTCAAGGAATTTTTTGTCACTTCAGTGAGCCCCCGGGAGCTCTGGTCCTTGGTTTTTTTCATCGGCGCTACGTGAGCTCCTGACCGTGGGGCACGTGACCCAGTCAGGGACGGATCCATAGAGACTAATCTAGGGTAACTTCCAAATGTACCCCCTTGAGGATCGCCATAAAACCTCCACTGAACCAAATTCATATTGGATAGGCTGAGCCGGGGCTTCAGCACGACTCCGCTGTCGAGTTATCGCGATGTCGCCACTCCGCCGTGGCGCTGTCGGATCTTGACATTGGAAGAGCTAGCGTGGGGGGTATTATAGGTGAATTTTTTGCCAAAGCTTCAACACCACGCTGTCGGATCATGACATCGGAATACAATAGGGGGGGTGTTGTTGAACATTTATTCACAATTTCGGAAGCTCACCAAAAGCCTCCAATTGCACCCCCTTGAGACTAACCTAAGCGGGGCCAAATTCCAAAGTCTAGGGGGCACATAACGGGGGCACATTACAAAGATGTAGACATCACGAGAAGGAGTAGGAGGCACGTGCCCCCAGGCCTCTCCTGGATCCGCCTATGTCAGTTATGGTAATTCGCAACCGGCGTCCCAAGGCGCGCGAGGATGGACGCTTGTCGTGAATGTGCAACATAGAATTGGCGCATGCTTATACTGGCGTGACATTCACAGGAAGTTGCTACGGATTGACGTATTAACAATGTTGGTGATGACGTCACTTTTTCCCACTTGACAACCAGAGGCGTACTAATTCGAAGTAGTTCCGCGGCAGGACATATAATAATAATAAGATAACTTCTGTTGCACCTAAATCATTGGATCAAATCACATAAATCACCAAGCTCAGAGGCTCATAAAACAAAAGGATTGGTCAATCTCAAAATCCATTAACAGTATTCCAGTTGTCAACAGATGGGTCAAGGCGATAAGGAGCTATAGTGGATAAGCAAGGTTGTAAAGATAAGTGTTTAAATGAAGACGGTATTTTGTAATATGTTCAACTGATCTAACACTAAGAGGGAGCATATTCCAAAGAGTTGGTGCAGCAGTAGAAAAAGCTGTAATTCCAATGTTAGTGTTGACTCTAGGAATAAAAAGTAGGTCAGAACTAGATGATCGAAGCTGGATAGGTTTTCTGACAGGAGTAAACAGAGAATGCAAATAAGATGGCTGCTTACTGGACAACGCCTGATATGTAATGGTACAGTAAATATTATACGATATCGTACAGGAATCCAATGCAAAGACTTCAAAATTGGTACAGAAAAACGAGGAGATTTTGTAACTACAGATGTTTTCTTCCTCTTTGTTTTCTTCTTATTATTATTATTACATCACTTTATTGTTGATGCAGTAAACGGTCACGGTGACTTCGACATGTGGACTACACAAGTTCTACAGTGCGTGCGATACGGCAACATGACCATGCAAGTTCACGAAGCGGCTGCAAAGCTATAGGCTTGGACACATTTCGAGCATACGGACTCATCATTTACCGTCCGCCTCCCTCTAATCGATACGGTTTTAAGAACATTGTGTTTTATGAAGAGTGGTGTTTGTATTTGGACCGCCATGCTGTTATAACCAACGATGTAATCATAACAGGTGATCTTAATTTCCACCTTGACAACATTAACGAAGCAGATTCGGTGCGCTTCAATGGCACGTTGGAAGCTCACGGATTTATACAACACATGGAGGGACCCACACACAAGATGGGCCATACCTTGGACGTTGTCATCACCCGGGACATTAGTACCTTGTTGATCGGGATGCTAACAGTTTCTGAGCCACGTCTTTGTGACACAAAGGGTAACCTTTCCGGCGACCATCTGGCTGTGTGTTTTGGAATGAACTTAACGAAGCCAAACAGCGTTCGCTAACTGGTCATTTTCAGGAAGGTTCGGGACATTTGTATTCCGGAATTTATCAAGGATTTAACTCCAATTTTGAACAACATTGGTAAGCCGCTAGATGAACTTGTACACGCCTATACTACGGGAATTGATGCGGTTGTCAACCAACACCCTCCCGTGCAAAGAAAGTTGATAACATTGAGACCAAACGCGCAATGCTATTCATATGAACTGAGACACGCCAAACACGCGCCCAAGCGAGCAGAGAGGGTATGGCGACGAACCAAACTCACCGTTCATCGGCAGCTGTTCATGGAGCAATGCAATGCAGTTAACAAACTGATGATCAGTGCAAAGAAAATATTCTTTTCTACAAAGATCAGAGACTGCGGCAAGGATCAGAAACAACTGTTCAAATTAACGAGACATTTGATGGGTAACACGTATCATCGATACCGGCAACCGAAGTGATATCTACGAAACAGCATTGGACGATGACGTCATGTTTGACGGAATCCAGCTTCAAAGGTTACTGCCAGCCACAAGTCATGTAATATAGACCCGATTCCTGCGTGGCTTTTTATACAGTGTCTGGATCATTTCGTGCCGTTGATTACACCCATTATGAACAAATCGTTGGCAACGTCAGTGGTACCCGTGTGTTCCAAACGTGCAACTGCGAGACCATTGCTTAAAAAACCAGGCCTCGATAAAGAAGTTCTGAATAATTATTGGCCTGTGTAAAACCCACCATACGTGTCGAAACTTTTCGAGAAAATGGTTGAACACCGTTTAAAAAAATCACCAGGACATCAACAATCTACCCGATATTCACCAATCTTGATCATGCTGGATCTGTCCAGTGCGTTTGACGTCATCGACCATGGCATCATAATAAAGCCTTTCTAAAACTCATTTGGCGTGACTGCAAAAGCCCTGGATTGGATGAGATCCTACATTAGCGGCAGAACACAATGTGTATCGGGTCGGCCTCGCAACTTCGTTTAACGCACATCTATGTTGCGGCGTGCCACAAGGATCTGTGTTGGGACCGAAAATGTACTGCATGTACATTAAATCAGTTGGAGATATAGTGAATAACGATAATCTTCGTTACCACTGTTATGCAGACGATACACAAATATATTTATCCATGAAGCCCGACGAGAACTGGGCCAGTGAAAGGTCAGCCATTGAAGTCTGTGTGGCGGATGTTGGCGGTTGGATTATTAGAAACATATTAAAATTGAACAAAGAAAAAACGGAACTGATTGTTTTGTTTCCGTCCAAACACCGAATTCATCAGGTGAATGACTTGTCCCTCGTGATCGGGGACAGACTGAAACACGCTGTGCAATCCGTGAGAAATCTTGGAGTTAGTATGGACAGCGGCTTGACAATAGAGAAACAGGTGAATGCGATCTCCAAGTCCTATTTCTACCACATCCGAAATATTGGTACAGACAATACATCGCAAATGACGCATGTAAGATTCTAGTCCAGGCACTGGTAACATCTCGCCAACCAGCCCCTTCTAGGGATTACTTTTTTTTATTCGCTTTAGTGTGCTTGATTAGCACATAGGTATAACAATAAAAACCAAGTAGCAGAGGGGTAATATGACTACACAATACCATTTTACCGAGATATATGGCTAAGAGAGGCATCGAGCATTTTCAAAAAAGGCGTATTTAGTTATATTTCCTGTTCTGTAACTAGATGCCAGTTTACAATTTCCATGTTAGATGGTGAGGTTTATATTCGACTTGAAACAAGGCGTTTTTAACGTACAAAGCCATTTTGTTCCAAAGGGCAATGTGTCTACAAAAGACCAATTCACTCATATGGATATGAGGTGTTCGTTGTCATGCATTCGCCAGAGAAGAGCGGAGCCCCTGAACTAGTTGAAGCGGTAAACAAAGCTCTGGATCTGATAGGAGGTAAAGACACGAAGCTGGTTGGTGTCACCACTGACGGTGAGGCGGCAAACACCGGCAGACAAGGTGGACTATGGCGTCTGCTTGCTGACCAAATGCAGAGAGGTTTGGCAACATTCTGGTGTGCTGCGCACCGGTCTGACTTAGCCATTCAGTCCGTCGTCAGCACCGTACCTGAGTTGGGAATCTGGAAGTCCAATCTACTGAGACTCGTACGATTCTTCCGGACGCCGATACGGATGAAGATGTTGTCAGCGCAGGCCGGGAATGTCAAACAGTTCCCCCGGCACCACGATGTCAGGTTTGCCCAACACGAGCTGCAGCTGGTTGATGCTGTGCTGAACAACCTGCCAGCTTGCATTATGGTGTGGGAACAGATGCAGGTGCCAGAAAATACCAGCGACAGAAAGGAGAAGGCTGAAGCCAAAGGGTTCCTGAGAACCTGGAACCACCAACAAACGTGGATCACCGCACTGATGGGCGACATCCTGGAGATATTTGAAACACTCCAGAAGAAGTTGCAAAGGAGTGATTTGTTCATCAGCGATCTTCCCCCTGCGACTGATTCGGCAATCAAGAAGTTGAACCTAATGAGGTATGAACCATTCCCGGGAAGAAGGCAGGAGAAAGTGAGTTGTCCAACCGATAACACAAAAGAGGACCTGACAAAGTGTAATCACCAGTTCGTTTGTACAAACCGCCGCTACAGACGAGCAGTCAGGTTGGAGGTCGTGCAAGCATCGCACGAATACCTGTCTGAACGCATGCATCCGGAGCAGGAGGACGTCATCAAAGACATGAAGGTGTTAGTGATGTCACGCAGTCTGAGGTCATTCGTTGAGCATGGTTTGCGAGTCGTCTGGCGCCTTTTCCCGGATGAGGCATCTGACTTTGCGGACGGGGCAGCCGAGCAGTGGGAAAACGTGATGAATGTGCCATTCTTGCCTGATGGCTGTGATGTTGGCTGTAAGTTGACTGTCAGACTGCGCCAACTTCTGCCAGTCACAACAGGTTCCGTTCAGAAGGTGGTGGCATCTCTGGCGTGCATGAGCCCTTACTCTATGCAGACCGAAAGGATTGTGAGCCACCATTCACGCGCGAAACGGGACTCATCTAGTCAAATTGAGACAATTATCAAACTTTCTGACTTGCAGGATACGTATCATGTTTCAATGACTACTGCATGTATTGGTTGTAATAAAACATGTTTCTACGATATACGTGTAACATTTATTTTCATACCAAGATGCAGTTGTCACTAGCTGTAGGCGCCACAAGTGTTTCCTTAGTTCTCGTTTACTCCTGTTTTATACAACTTTAAGGAATGCCCCCGTGTTCCTTCGTACAATTCCATGTTACACGACTTTGTCCACTTATGAAAGTCCTTGGCACTAACTATCCAAATACATGGATACAAAGATAATGATACATTATACTAAACTTTCGTACATGCCTAAGGGTTATGTACATATTCATTAATGCATGCGTAAACTGCCATTTTTGTACATTAGACGTGCCCTTTTAGGACTTTGCCCCCTCCCCCAGTGAACATAAAAAAAACGCCCTGATGCAGAAACATCAACCTACTCGTACCTTAAGATCAACAGAAATCATTTCTCGTCGTATCTGTGCTGCGGACAGTAACTTATGGTGAACGTTGTTTCAGGAGACACGCGGCCATACTGTGGAACGACTTGCCTGAGAACATTAAACAACTGAACACTCTCAGCTCTTTCAAGATATATTTAAAAACGTCTCTTTAAACTGGCGTAGGTGCGACTAACGTGATCGAGTCACGCTCTCGTTTTAATGACGTTGATATACTAATGGTTTATTCGTAATATTTTATTCATGTGTGTGTATTATACATGTACTTTCTATGTATTTATTTGTTATGTTTAAACCAATTCTTTTACACTATTTATTTTTAAAATAATATATATTTTATAGTTTTATTTAATGTATGCTGCTTTTTGTAAAGCGTCAAGTGGATTCGGGCGCTATATGAATTCCGATATTATTATTATTATTAAATGACTGGTTGATTGCCTACGGTGCTTTTCGTCATTTGATGCACCATTTCGTAATAAAAAACCTGGGAACCAAAGAAGTGTCGTATTGTTTGTTTCACACAGTTGTGCAGTCAAAGGATGTCAGTTAATAAACAACGAACATACGCTAATTTGCAATACCTGTAGCTTATTGTCATAATCACACTCGCTAGATGCATTGCAGTAGGATATTTATGTTGGACATGAATTAAATTAGACTGTTGCGGGACAGGTGGGACGCGGTGGCGGCACTCACAGCATCGCACTCTCAATCGAATCGTTTTGATGCCGTTTCGAACTTTGTGCAAGTTCGTTCACTCCACGCTGTCTCAGTTCACTCAGCTGTATGAGTGAGTATAACGCTATATAATATAGACATCGGAAGGTATTTGTGAACGAATATAATGTTCACACCAATTGCAGTGGATCCGACGGCGTCTCAGATAAGCCGAGATGGTCTTCAATTGAACATTTATGCCAGGGGGTGAAGTGTAAAGCGTTTTGAGCAGGTGGCTTTAGCTAGTTTAGCAATTGTTAGTCCCTGGTAGGAGAAACGAATCACAAAAGGTATAATATCAAAAAAGTCCTCTCTAACATTCAGTCCCCCTGGCTGCGTAGTTTTAAGTCTTGTAATCCATTTTGAATCACAATTCCGTTTGTAAATGGTTTCCAGTGAAGCGATGTCAGAAAATGGCCCTGATTCCAAGATTGTAATTCGCAAATCGGATAGTGAGTGACCGGCTCCGTTAAAATGTTTGGCCACTTGTGTGTCGTCGTAATGTTGTATGTCCGATCTGTGATTATTTAGACGTGTTCGGAGTTGATTGCCAGTCTCACCCACGTATCTTGCGGGGCAGGCGTTGCCGGTAATTAGGTAAACCACGCTGGATGTACCGCAATTGCTGATTTTGCCCTGTGGTGGCCTCTTTGTGTTGTTAATAGGTGTGAAATCTACAAATACCGTACAGGCTAGACACCTTTTCACCTGACATGTCACGGCTTGTTCTTTCCTGTTCTGATTTTTAAAGTCCGCTAGGGTAGTGCTTTTAATGTGCCTTAAGAAACGCGATGTATAATTCCTTTGCCTCAGGCTATGAAAAAGTGTTTGTACGGCTTCCTCAAAGTCTGATTTATAGTTGCGACTTGAGGATACCAGAGAAGGTATGTTTCGGATGGAACGAGTCTTTGTACAGTAGTTGATGTGTATATGTTGGTTTAAAGTAAACCTTGCTGTCAAGATGCCCCGTCGAATTAAAGCGTTCGCCTTTAAAGATCGTAGTGTCCAAAAAGTCTATTGAGTGTTTACTCGTAACTGACGTTAATTTTACGCAATTTTGATGGCTATTTAGTATGTCCAAGAAAACTAGGAATTCATCATTCCAATGTGTCCAGATTCCGAAAATATCGTCCAAGTATCGTAAATAGATTAATGGTAATTTGTTGCATTTCCTTAGTGCTTGTTTCTCCCACTGAGCCATAAAAAGATTGGCATATTTGGGGGCAAATCGTTTCCCCATTGCAGTGCCGAAAATTTGAAGGTACCAGTTTGATCCGAATAAAAAGTCGTTGTGTTCTAAGGACATTTTAAGTAGTTCTAAAATGTCTGCGTCTTGGCCGTCAAAAAGGCCTGTCTTTCTGCTTCAGGCCCCGAAATATTGTCAATATTGGTGTAGAGGCTTTCTACATCCAGGGAGAACAGTAGCGCATCACTAGGAATTTCGATTTAACATACGAAGCATGTGTTACTGCCAATGGGGCTACAAAATAGTCAATATACTCAGCTATTTGAGACTGAGGCCATTTATCTTTAGCCTTATGAATCATGGGTAATAGACAGAGCAGACGTGGTCGAGGTGTATCCGGTGGCTCTAAATAATCTCGTTGCTTCTTGGATATGTAGCCTGTTTGTCGTAATCTGTCTAGTGTTGCTGAAATGCGGACTGCGGCTTGTGGATAGACCGGTGTGTCTAGTTTAGCGTAATGTTTTTGTTCGCAAGCTGTCGATTCGCCTCTGCGACATAGTTTTCTTTAGACATGATTACTGTGGCCGAGCCTTTATCAGCAGGTTTAATAATAATAGATGGGTTTCTCTTGAGTGCCGAAATCGACGCCAATTGCGACTCTGACAAATTACTTGTTCCGGGGTTTGTTAGGTATCGAGCTAAAATCTTTCAGTTGTTCCAATTTAGAGTTAATGTCGTCGTTGTGGCGAGGCGGATTCCAAGTTGATTTTGCTGTAAAGTTCTCTTTTAATTTGGCTGATTTCGTTACGTGAAAAATATCGTAGTTGGATATGTCTAGCATCGTTTGTATGAGGTTTTGGTATAAATTGTAATCTGAAATTTATTTCAGATAACACTAGATGGCTTAAGATGATAATCGTGGGATTGCGCAGATCATTGGACTTGTTTTGTGCGGTATGGTTGCCCTCAATGTTTCTTAGTTTAAATGGCACAACCAATGTGTTAGAATTTTGTTCGCTGTTTCTGGTGTCCAATGAATGTTGTCTGATGTGTCTGTCTTGAACGATGACTCCTCTAATTTAGGTATTACAACAATGTCCTTAATGTCTAGTAGGCTCTCCGAAGTTCTCATAATGTATTCTTGTTCTACCAGAGGTAATCTGTCAAAAACGTTTATTTCGGGTATGGCGATAACTGAGTGAGGAAAACACTTACCTGCTCGAACCGCCATCCTTCGCAAATTAGGGATGGTCGTCACATTTGGTTTGTTCGCTCTGTCGTTGATTCCCACCGATAGGATCACAATCTCTGGATGTGTGCCGTCCGTCTCTGCCGGGTGCATCACCATCTGTTCGAGATTCCTAATTTTGGTTCCAGGGTAGCTGTCCACTTGGATGTCTCGTTCCTTCGATTCTGTAATCCTGGAAACGTTCGAGTCACACAGAGTAACGACACGTTTTGTGATTAGCGGTAACTTCCAGCTGGATTTCTTGCACTTTGTGCTTCTATGTATGGAGGGCACATGCAGTAGAGAATCGTTGTGCAGGAGTAAGCGAAGGGGGTAGTCTGTGAATTATGGTGCGGTCCACCCGTGGTCTGGAGACAGGTAGGAAAGAATGAGACTTGGAGTGGGGTGGAAGCTCCGGAGAACACGGTTGTCTCGGTAGTGGCGGGAGACAGGGATGGAAAAGAGGTGGCAGAAACGTTAGAAGGCTCACGTATGCCCTGATGCAGAGATGGTGTGGTGATAGCAGCTGCTAAACGGGGATAGGTGATGGTAGTAGAACACAACGGCGGTGGCCCCGGTGATAGAGAAGTGGTCTGCCGCTTACGACCTGCAGTCGGAGTAGGAGAGGGCTTGGTCCCTGGTGTATTAACCATGGACAAGGAGAGAGATGAAATGGGTGGAGTGGATACGACAGTGGAGTAGAACGGTGCTTGCGTGAAGCCAGTGGGCTTGTGTGCCGATGTGAGAGGGGTTATAGCCATACCTCTGCTTCGTTCCGTTGGTAGTGCAGTCGACAAGCTGATAAATACCTTCTTCCTTTGCTGTTTGCGTGGTGTCTTTGTTGTCGTGGGCGTAGAACTGCTTGGCAAAGGTGCTGTCTCTGTTTCGCACTCTGAATGCTCGCCGTCTTTGTTTATTATGGGGGTCGCCCGATGTTTCTGAAACGTCACTTTAGATGGTCCTGCTTTGGCATAGCCAACCCTATATTTGTTAGATTATTTTGCTCAAACGCGGCGACCCTACCCGAATTTGGAAGTCGAGACCTAACTGGGGGTGGTGGTGGGATACCAACCCCCTTGATATTTTGGGCTCGAACGTTCCTACCATTTGAATTGGTAAAGACAAGGGGTCGAACATTAATCCTTGCCCCATTGCCGGAATGGCTTACTGTATCTTTTGCCGAATGTTGTCTAAGCTGGGCGTCAGTCTGCGAGTGGGTCTTGGCGTGACTCTCGAATGTCCGCTGGACCGGGACGGCTGACGTGGTACGGACAGGCTGATTTCTGAGGCTGACGTTGCAGAGAAGGGCCGTCTCTGTTCCCACCCCCTTCTGTCTAGAGATATGTTTCTCAAAGCTGTTCCGAATTCCGAAACTTTTTGCAACTTCCGACCGAAATTATCTCGAGCCCAACCGAGCGCCGTATGACGGGCCCTGGACATCTCGTCCTTGGAGGCACGAGTATTTCTCAATGTCGAAAGGATTGAATTTAGCGTGGTGAGGTAGTGGTCATGAACAATCACTCCTACCTGTTTAGCCCAAGATCGATTTAGGGTTTGAATCCGTTTGATGATATCTGAATTTGGTCTAGCTGGCCTGATGAAATGGTTCAACTCAGCTATTTTATGCAAGAAGGTTTTAACAGGAGAGCCTTCTGCTTGTTTACACATGATCGATATATGATGGATCATCAGTAGCAACTGAAATAGGAGTTTAACCAGGTTAATATTGCTACCAGCCTGGCCGTCTTCCTTATTCCGAGTGCCTTTGTAGTGCCGATTATAAGCCATACTACGAATTTCTAGTTCAATTTCTATCTCATTTTACCGGCCGGTTTCGACTGAATAGTCGTTATCAAGGTAATTTGAATTTCTGTTTATTTCGGAATTGTATAATACAGAAGATAAATGAAACACAAAGCGTATACAAACTTCACAATTCTTGGTTGGCAGCAGAGCCAAGGCTGTTACCAGTAGATATACAATGTTATAACATGAAACAATATACCTGGGGCTAGGATGGGGCTAGGAGAAAAGACGGAGTGTTTATGGGCGATTCAATTCTGAGAAAAACAGACAAGACTATATGCGAGGGGAAGGACGTTGTTGTATGTCTACCGGGGGCTAGAATAGAGCATGTGACTGAAAGGGTAGAGAAGGTATTGGGACATGGCAAGGGAGGTTCTATACTAGTACACGTTGGGACAAACAATGCAGACAAGGAGAGAACAACTGGGATAGTCCAGAAGTACAGACATCTAGTAAGGAAGCTAAAGAAGACAAGAGTGGAACAGGTTGTTCTCTCAGGAATTTTGCCAGTAATGGGAGGAAGGGGGGCATCATACAGAAACTGTAAGAGGATGGCGATCACCGCACTAGTTGAACAGATGTGTGAAGAAGATGGCGTGGGATTCATAGATTTATGGGGGTACTTTGTTGGGAGAGAAGATATGTACATGAGAGATGGCCTCCATCTAAGTGGAAAGGGGGCAGCAGTATTCTCAGAGAATCTGCTGAGATCTGTTGACAGTGGGACAGGTTGCATCTATTTAAACTAAATTCGCAGGGGGGACTCGCAGAGAAGCCTGAAACTGGAGGCATAGATAAAGATAGCAAAAATAATTCAGCAAAGAACAGTCTGGAAAACTGTTCTGAAGCTGGATATAAATGTGTTTGTTTAAATGCAAGGAGTATAGTAAACAAAAGAAATGAACTAAACATTATGGTAGAAGATATTGACCCTCACATAATAGGTATAACCGAATCATGGGCAACCACCGATGTATCAGTTGCCGAATTGGGACTGACAGGATATGTAATGTTTAGGAAAGATAGAATAGGAAGAAGGGGAGGTGGAGTTATTTTATATATTAAAGAATCTATCCAGGCTTATGAAATAAAATTAGACAGAGAAGCAGATTGCGAAGAAGCTGTTTGGTGTAACATAGTTACAGGAAAGTCAACGTTAACGGTTGGATTAGTTTATCGAAGTCCAAACATAAGCATAGAAGAGAATGAAAAAATACAAAACGCTATAAGGGAAGTGAGCAAACGGGACTGTGTTATTATGGGGGATTACAACCATGGGCATATAAAATGGAAATTTCTACAGAGTATGGGTAGTGAGGACCACAAATTTTAGTTTTAGTACAAGATAGTTTCCTTTCTCAACATGTGCTAGAACCAACCAGGGGAGAGAATGTGTTAGACATAGTTTTGTCCTCACAGAATGAATTAGTTGACAATGTCATGGTATGTGAGCCACTGGGAAATAGTGATCACAACCAGATACATTTTACCATCAAAGTAAAATCAGAAAGGAATAGTAAAAAGCAGTATAGGAGAAATTTCCACAAAGGAAAATATAAGGACATAAGGAAATATTTAGCAAAGATAGACTGGAATAACACACTGAAGAATAAGACAGCAACAGAATGCTGGACTATCTTAAAGAGTGAAATTGAATGCATCATCGTCAAATTTGTTCCCTTAAAAAAACACGGGAAACGGTCCAAAAAGAAACACTTATCGAAAGAAGCCATTATAAAAATTAAGTATAAAGAAATGATGTGGAAGTCATATAGACGTACTGGAAATGACGAAGACTACAACATTTATAAAGAAGCACTAAACCAAGCTACAGCTGAAATTAGAAATTCAAAGAGAAGCTATGAACATAAATTAGCTTGTAATATAAAACATGACAGCAAGAGTTTTTATGCTTATATTCGAAGCAAACAGAAAGTTCAGGATAAGGTCGGTCCTCTAGAAGATAGTGCTGGAAACGTAATATCAGAAGGATTCTTAATGGCAGAAGACCTGAATGAGTATTTTAGTTCAGTGTTTACCAGAGAAGACACTAGTTCACTGCCAGTACCAGAGGCTAAGTTCAAGGGGGCAGAATCAGACTATTTAAGACAGTTAATTGTAACCCCAGAAATGGTAGCTAAGAAAATCAGGGCTATGAAGGATAATAAATCACCTGGAGTGGATGGTATTCCACCCAAACTACTATTGGAAATTGTAGAACAAATTAGCATACCGCTTGCAACAGTTTTCAACTTGTCATTAGAAGAGGGAGTGGTTCCTTTAGAATGGAAAGAAGCAAACATTATACCGTTATTCAAAAAAGGTTCGAGAAACAAGTCAAATAATTATAGACCAGTTAGTTTAACATCGGTGATTTGTAAATTATTAGAAAGACTAATTAAAGATCACATGGTGGATTTTCTTGTTAAACATAACTTGATAAACCCATCTCAACATGGGTTTCTAAAAGCGAGGTCATGCTTAACAAATATGTTATGTTTTTTGGAAGATATCACTAAGTGGGTAGATGATGGATCACCAGTAGATATCATCTACTTAGATTTTCAAAAAGCTTTCGACAAAGTGCCACATCAGAGATTACTGCTTAAACTAAAAGCCCATGGCATAGGAAATGGTATAATTAACTGGATAGAAAAATGGCTGATTGACAGAAGACAACGGGTAGTTGTTGATGGGGAGGCTTCAAACTGGAAATCAGTTTTGAGTGGGGTTCCACAGGGATCAGTACTGGGACCTATATTATTCTTAATATATATAAACGATTTGGACGATGATATAGCTAGCAAGGTGTTGAAATTTGCAGATGATACAAAAGTGTTTAGAAGGATAAAAAGTGATGGAGATAGACAGCATTTACAGGATGATCTTGACAGGTTGATCAAATGGTCTGAAAAGTGGCAAATGTTGTTCAATTTTGGGAAATGTAAATATCTTCACACAGGACATGGGAACGAATATGTAGAATATACAATGGGGGGAACTGTACTAAATACTACTGTAAAAGAAAAAGACTTAGGGCTGACAATTAGTGCTGACATGAAGGTTTCAGAGCAGTGTGGAATTGCAGCTTCAAAAGGAAATCAAATCCTTGGATTGATTAGGCGAAATATAGCATATAAAGAAAAAGAACTAATAATACCGCTGTACAAAACAATAGTTAGGCCTCATTTAGAATATTGTATACAAGCGTGGAGGCCATACCGCAAGAAGGACATAGATATGTTAGAAAGAGTACAGAGGAGAGCGACTAAAATGATACCAAAACTGAGGGATCTTAGTTATGAAAAACGCCTAAAAGAATGTGGTTTAACAACACTAGAGACCAGGAGATTGAGAGGAGATCAGATAGAAGTGTTTAAAATATTGAATGGTTATGAAAATATTGATAGAAATATGTTTTTTTCAGTTAAGAAAGATAGAAAGACTAGAGGACATGAAGTTACATTAGTAAAGGAACAGTGTAGATTAGACGTAAGAAAGTTTTCATTTTCACAAAGGACTGTGAATGTATGGAACAGATTATCTGATGATTGTGTGGGTGCTAGTAGTGTGAATATGTTTAAAAATAAAATCGACACATACCTCAGAAGGGCTGGATATATGTAGATAAAAGGGTTGGACTCTCGATAAGCCAAAGGGCTTCCTTGTCCACCTGCCATCTAGAGTTAATTCTCTGGATGGCAATCTTGTTAAATCTTGTTAAAACCTTGAATTACTGGTCGCTACCAACGTAGAAACGGGTGATCACCGAGCGATGCCTTGTTGCGAATTTCCAAAGTCAAAATCAGAGGATGTCGGCAGGTCAGGTGGTCATTATAAAACTAATTTCAACCAACCACGTGGCTCGTGTTACATGCAATGTTTAGGAAGTAAAAGCAATTATTCGAATACACAATACCGCCCAGCTGCTCGTGCTAATGGGCGAAAGGGTCATTATATATTGGGATTCCCAGAAGTCGTTTATCCGTCTTCAAATTGGGACGGGTATTTGCGTTGTCCTCACGGGTGATGCAGTCGCGATTGGCGAAGTCAATTACTAGTTTGTCTCAGCTAACTTCCACCCTTCGCGTAGGGGATCAGCCATGGCTAGTTTTGCAGAAACTCCGGCCCGTGGAGACGGAACAAATCTTCGAAGATGTTTAACGACATTTCAGGAGTTTCTGTCAGCCAAGCAAGGACAGATCAGCCAGGGCTAGCTAGTTTTGCATGGCAAACAGCCCTGGCTTGCGAGGATGCTGCGCACTAACATGACGTATGCTTTTGGTTGAACAGTTTATGTGGCACTTGGGCTGAGAAGCACCTGTTTCATGCCAACAAATCAAGCATTTATAGATCTATTATGGCAGGATAAACTACTATTGGAATTATGGTTGTTAAGATCGAAACGTGACAATGCTTTACCATGTCGTTAGTTGTAGGCCTATGTTGACTTGGCAGGTGATTCAATTTTACTGTATCTTAATTAATTAATACAGTAATAATATGCACTGGCGCGGGAACGAAATTAATATTGGGGGAGCGGAGCTTCAGCACCACTCCGCTCAATCCGCTGTCGGATCATGACATCGGAAGACGGGGAGGGGGTGCTGTTGACATGTTTTCGCCGCCGCACCGCCGTAATTTCAGCTTCTCCGCTGTCTCAGCTCTCGACTGATGACATCATAAGAGGGGGGGGGGTCAGATTGGTTGTGCTGTTGTATATTTTATATGGCGACGTTCACAATTTTTGAAGCTCACCACAAACTTTCAATTGCACCCCTTGAGGCTCGCCAAAACACACATTTAGGCTCATATTGACTCGGGGTGGGGCATTCCAGGTTGGGCAGCTGCTCCTTCCCCCTGTTTCCGCCCCTACGATAATATATATATATATATATATATATATGCCATAATATGGCAAGCCGATAATGTGCATTGCGCAGGATGTTGCCAAAATTTAGCTATGTTAATTCATAAATGGTACTGTATATTAACCGCCTTTTCTTGTTCATAATGCATAACTACGATTAGCATTCATTGGTTCAATATCTGATTCGTAGCTAAATGAGTCATTATTGGTTGCTAAGTTAACGCGCTAACTTCTTCGAGTCCGCATAGGATGCTAAGTTAACGCGCTAACTTCTTCGAGTCCGCATTGGTTGCTAAGTTAAAGCGTTAACTTCTTCGCGTTCTCATTGGTTGCTAAGTTAACGCGTTAACTTCTTATTCAACGCGTAGAGTGTACAGCGTTTATGACCCTATTGGCCAGCCACAATACGCCGTGTGGCGTCGTTGATGTGGTACGTGTATGGTACAAAGTAACTCATAAATGAGCCCTAGTGAACAATGGTCGGAATCGCGAAACACACATCCAAAGAGGTGAGCTTAAAAAGATTGTTTTTCACACATTTTTTTAATGTTAGCACTATTTTCAAAATATCTAATTTCCGCCTGTACGCGTTGAAAACAACGGAAACTGCGGTATGTATAAAAGAAATGTATATGCTGATGTGTGTGTATTAGATTTTAAAAGCATGGAAAGCTTGTACTCAAATTGATAATCAACCCGAGGCCGTGAAATGCGCCCAAACGGGCCCCTAAGTTGTCCGTTATGCTAACAAGGGTTCGCTATGGTTCGTTGGTACAATACGCAAACCTGTATTTGTAATGTATTATGGTATTACATTATTGTACATATATAGGGTAATTACACATTACTGATTCCAAGACTGTTAAGCGGGGTGGGTGTGAGGATAAGCTCTCACTACCTATTAAGTGCCTCGACGGTGTGCGTCTCGTAAAGCCTCTGACAGCCGAGTCCAGCTCCTGGCCTTCACGTGGCGGAAATGTTCTTTACTGACAGAAGAAGGGGCAAAGGCGGATATATGGCGCCTTAAAACCCGACGCTTCGGGCAGCTGGGGCTCGTTTACCTTGACTGGTCGTATCCGCTGCCTTGCGGCTATACCCTCACATGGGAAAGGCTAAGGGAGAAAACCCTGACAACAAATCCGGAGTGGGAGTCCCGAAGGCAGTCCGATGTTGTGTTCAACGTCCTTCTGGTAGCTCCTGCGACGGCAATGGTTCCAAACTGTATCAGCTCTGGCTGTTCCTTTGGATACACCAGTGACGTGGAGAGGGGGGACTTGCTCCATGGGCAGCAACTGCCCCTCCATATCAACTTACCCAAGCTTGTGCCCTGGAGAGGACGCTCCAGCTTCACCTCACGGTGTAGATAAAACACGTCAAGCAGCAGTTTACCGGTTATAAGCCTCCTGCTCGTTTGGCATAGAGTGTGGCGCCAGGGGTTGCTTCCGACGATGGGGGAGATCTACAGATCTCACTGGATAGCTACCGCCCGCCTCAAGTTGGGCAGCTCCCAGCCAGCAAGGTGTTGTCTCGCCACAGTTCACCTGCCTCATTGGGTGCGTGGGGCTTAGGGTTTTGCAACCTGAAGATTGGACTGTAATTCCTGCACCAAGAAACACAAGACAGCGCACAAAACAGACAATGAAAAGGAAAACGGACCGGAACCGGAACCGGAAAATGAAATCAACTATGAAGTTAGGATACTGGAACATTCGTACCATGACGACCGGCATCTCATAGGACCTCCAAGACATCAGTGACGCCCGAAAGACTGCAGTCATTAACAACGAGCTCAAAAGGCTTGATGTCGGCATCGCCACACTCCAACAAACAAGCCTGGCCGAATCAGAGTCTTTTTGGGAAAAGGACCACACGTTCTATTGGCAAGGCAAGGGACACGACGATACAAGAGAGCACGGCGTAGGCTTTGCAGTCAAGAACAAGCTGCTAGGGATGATAGAGCCTGACGGAAACGGATCTGAATGACGCCTCTCGCTCCGTCTTCAAGCGTCCGACGGCCCTGTCAATATCATCAGTGTGTATGCGCCAACCCTGTACTCAACATCAGAAGCCAAAGATGAGTTTTGTGGAAACCTGGAATCCATCATCAGCCAGATACCGCCACAGGAACACCTGCTGCTGTTGGGTGACTTCAACGTAAGGGTGGGAGCCGATCATGTCGCCTGGCCAGTCTGCTTGGGACATCACGGAGTTGCAAGATAAATGAGTATGGACAGCGATTTCTTAAATTGTGTTCCTACTTCGACCTCTGCATCACCAACTCCTTCCTTCAGACGAAGCCCCAACACAATACATTATGGAGACACCCCCGATCAAAGCACTGACATCACCTGGACTTGATCATTATTAGACCCTCTTGCCTCCAGAATGTTCTCATCACCCGATCCTACCACAGCGCTGACTGCGACACAGACCACTCCTTGGTGTGCTGCAGGATTAGGTTGCAGCCGAAGAAGATATATCGCTCTAAACACGAACGAAAACCTCGCATTGATGTGAGCAAGACAACACATCCCGATAAAGGAGCTCTGTTTGGAGAGATACTGGAGGATGCACTGAACAACAGTCTACCACTTGACACTACCACTCAGACATGGAACCATGTACGCGACACAGTACAATTAAAATGCTGCCATCACAGTCTTTGGAAAGAAGAAGTCAAGGAAGACAAATTATTGGTTCGAGGTTAACTGCAATGTGATGACTCCAGTTATCGAGGCCAAGCGTGCAGCCCTTGAAGAACACAAGCGCTCATCCAGCCAAGCAACCTTCCAGGTACTCTGAACAGCCAGAAACAAAGTCCAGCAGACTGCTAGGCCCTGTGCGAACGAATGCTGGCAGCAGATATGCAAGGACACTCAGAGGTCAGTAGATACAGGTAACACTGGGGCCATGTATGACGGCATCAAGAAAGCCATAGGCCCAACTCAGAGAAAGCAGCTCCCTTGAGGTCCTCCACAGGGGAGCCCATCCATGACAAGAAAATGCTAATGGAGAGGTGGGTAGAGTACTACTCAGAACTATTCTCCAGAGAGAATGCTGTCACCAGCTCAGCCATGGATGGCATAGAATGTCTGCCCATTCTAACAGAGCTGGACGAGGAACTCAGCAAGGCTATTGACAACCTCTCCAGTTCTCCGTAACAAATGGCTTTGTTTACCGACACAAGCCGTCAAACGAGCTATTCACGAAGAATCGGTAATACACCGGCCTGGGCAAACGATTCATTTCTAAGCGTGTCTGCGTGATGCGTGCCTGTGCGTGCATGTACGTGCCTATGTAAGCCTGTCCGTGCGTGTGTACATGTTTTGCTGTAAACAGTTTACTTAAAACTGGCACTTAAGTTTAAAACGGCAGAGGGAATGTTTCTTTCTTTAAAAAAAATGTTCAATGGTACTTTCAAATGTTTCCGTGACAGAAGTTTTTGGAATGCTGCGTTAACAGGATCGTTGAGGTTGGCCTCGATACTGATCATTTTGAAAAGCTTCTTGAATGTAACAAGGATTCTGTTTAGTGATGGATTTCCCCGATGAGCTCTTTACCGTAGTGAAACAGTCCCTGGTGCCATGGACAGTTGTTCTCTTTGTTGCAGCCTGCGCCGGGGGCTGTGACAAGCCAGGGACAACAACACAAGCAAGACGCCCAGACCGAGAGGATCCTGAAGCTGATGAGGAGGCAGCTCACCATCCCACTGATGGGTGAGACACAGGCCCTTGGTCAGAAATAATTGTTTGCCAGTCTTGAATTAATCAAAAATATGGGGAGGAGATTATACATTCCAGCAGTGTTCATATAACAGATACTACGAGAACTGCATGTGATACACCCGGGCATGGTCAGAATGAAGTCGATCGCTAGAAGCTTCGTCTGGTGGCCTGGCCTTGATGCGGATATCGAGGACTTTGTCCCAAACTGTCGGGAATGCAGCCAGGTAGCGAGCACGCCGAAGGTATAGCACCACTGGTTCCATGGCCTTGGGCTACGGGACCATGAGAATGTATCCATGTGTATTTTGCAGAAAAAGACGGACATAACTTCCTTGTCGGGTGGATAGTCATTCAAAGTGGCTGGAAGTGCATGGTCTCAATGTCTCCCACTACTGCAAGCAAGACGATAGAGCAACAGAGAAGAATGTTCGCAGCATTTGGGTTACCACGCGAGACAACAGACCTCGGTTCGCTTGCGAGGAATTTGGTCGTTTCTTGAGGTTGAATTGCGTCAAGCATATACTGTGTCCAGCTTACCACCCGGCGACGAACGGCCTTGCGGAGAGGAATGTTCAAGAAGATGCTTGCAAAATCGAACAGCCAGCGACCATTGCAGCAACGTCTGTCGGACATACTGATCCATTACCGAAACACACCGCATTCGCTTACGATAAAACGCCGTCGGATTTGTTCCTGAACAGAGCGCCACGCACCAGACTTGCGATGTCGAAACTCAGTCTCGAAGCAATAGTGCAAGATCGCAAATAGTGTTATTATACAATAATAATAGAGCAGTGATTATCAGTTTCAATTCTGTAAAGCTAACCGCTCAGTGAATGTGTGTGTGTGTGTGTGTGTGTGTGTGCGTGCGTGCGTGCGTGCGTGTGTGTGTGTGTGTGTGTGCCTGTGTACCTGTGCGTGCGCATGCATGTGTGTGCGTATGTGTGTGAGTGTGTGTGTGCGTGTGCATGCGTGCTACGTGTTGTGTGTGTGTGCTTCACAGTGTTTTTGTATGAGCGTGGGTTCGCTTATGTACAAATACGTGCCTGTCCGCGTGACTATGCGTCATTTCCGCCTACTTATATAGGTACAAACCGACGCTAATGACGGCACTACTTCCTGGATAAACTCGGTCTAAGACTAATGTTAGTATCTAGCGTCCTTGGGCTCACTGTCAGACAAACACACTGCGCATACAACTAACATGGACATACCAAACTTGACAGTGCGTGGATATTATGTTCATTGATCCTAGTCCTGATGTAGAACCGAAGAAACCATTAATTATTTCAATCTCACTTATATAAAACAAATATACACCTCAAATAACTGAGTTAATTTGCCGTATAAAATAAAGTGGTGCAATGTCTCAAGTAACCTTAAAGAGGAACTAAACCTAAACTAAAAAATACATATACTATTTAAGTACGCATTGATCATGACAGAAACCTGCTCATTTTGTAAGACACACTGAAAAACTTTTTTTGTTCGACGCCAAAATCGGCAAAAATAAAACACAGCGTATCGCCATCTTTCTTCTACGCAAGATCCAAACGAGTGGTTTGAATCGTGCCAATCTAATCAATGTAATTTTTTTTTTAAATGTACATTTCTGCGGGTGAACAAAACATAAGTAGAAAGGTAAGTTCTTATATACACCACTGTCTATAGCCAGGTAATCATTCATACAGCTGAGTGAACTGAAGCAATATAGAGTAAACGAATTTGCCCAAGGTTCGTTCCAATTCTGTTGTTGCATCCCGCATCAGCATAATGTTTCCTTGCATATGCTAGCTTTAGGGCTCAGCACACTGTCAGTTTTTCCATTGGCGACCATGTTAATGTTTTGTGTGATCATAAGAAAACGTGACCTATAAAGTTTCTTAAACTTCCCACCTGCTGTTGTTATCATCTCATTGACATACTGGTCGATTTTAGTCAAAATCTAATATCTGTAGCTTTTGCAAAATGCATGTATGTATGACACCCGTCAATATTTACAAATGCATGCAGGCAGTAATCCGGCTAAAGTGTCAACTAGCCAAATTGCTGTGCTAATTAATATTATACAATCATTAAAGTTAGGCTTAACAAAGTGACTCCACATGCAGACAGCTGTTTATCCGGTCAACTTAGGCGGGGCTCAGTGGCGCCACATGGGTGATGATGACGGAATCACTGTACACAACACAATACGAATTTATTGTCCAATAATAATAGATACATCGGATAACTTTCTTCTGCTGCTGAGCATAAAGAGAATACAAGGTATTGTTAGTAAACATAGTTAAACGTAGTGCATACAAGAAATAAGTTTATAATAGTAATACAAACGTGAGAGTAGTTAGTGCATAATTTATATATTTTAACGGTCGGCTTGCATGTGGTGGTTTGTTAACTCAAACTTTGTTTAAGTGAATTATGGCATGGGGAACGAACCTGTTTTTGAACCTGTTTTTTGTACATCTTGTTTGGTTGTTTACTTGCTTGTGTGTATGCGCGCAAACGTGTGTACGTGTGTGTTTGTGTGCGTGCGTGTGTGTGTGTGCGTGCGTGAGTGTGTGCGCGCGCGTGTGTGTGTGCGTGCGTGCATGTGTGCGTGCGTGCGTGCGTGTGTGTGTGCGTGTGTGTATGTGTGTGTATGTGTGTGTATGTGTGCGTGTGTGTGCGCGCGCGTGTGCTTGCGTGGTTCGTGTTTTTGTTTATGCTTGTGTGTGTGTTTTGTATAAGCGTGCGTTCGTGTATGTACCCACGCGTGCGTGTATGTCTGATCGTGCGTTACCGTGTGCGTGTATGTGTGTGTTTGTCTGGGTGGCTGGGTGCGTGCGTGCGTGAGTGCGTCCGAACGCGTGTGTGTGTGTGTGCGTGTGCGTGTGTGCGTGTGTGCGTGTGTGCGTGTGTGCGTGTGTGCGTGTGTGTGTGTGTGTGTGTGTGTGTGTGTGTGTGTGTGTGTGTGTGTGTGTGTGTGTGTGTGTGTGTGTGTGTGTGTGTGTGTGTGTGTGTGTGATTGTGCGCGGTTGTCTCTGTGTGCGTGCGGCGTATACATATAGCATATATAATAAAATAAAATTAAAATAAAACACACCATAGGCGCGGGAACGGGGGGAAGCTGCCCCCTGGAATTTGTCCCGGGGGGTCATACGTCCTTGGCGTGCGGGCTACTTAATGATAATGCTTTACTTATTGATGAACTAATAAACGAAATAATTCGAAGTATGCTGTTTTATAATAGGAGGTTCATTGCACGAAAGTGTATGCGTAAAGCGGCTTGCACACCAAGGAGACTCGCTCGAGATACGGTCGAGATGCGTTTTTGGTGAGTCTTAAAGGGAATAAAAACACCTATTGCTTAAATTCATGTTACATTACATCCTGTTATCTATTTCCATGTCCACAAAGCCAACAACAACAACAAAATTCAATAAATTAGAAATTCCACATTGTATGCTGTGCAACCGGACATTTTCGAATATGCATATTTTTGGCGCGCTTTTCAGGATGCCGAGATGTGACGTCACTTATGACTCAAACTCGCACCAGGCCGACCCTTTCCATGCATTCAGAGCATGTTTACAAGTATAGCTCTTGGGTCGAAACGAGCGTCAGAATGACTTATTGTGCAATATCTCGACGTAATACAAACACTAGTCATCATAGAGGAACAAGCAGTTATTTTACGGTTCCACATTAATCGAATTTTATTCAAAACAACAATGCGAATGGGCCTACAACTTACAAGTAGACAAGGTTTCGCCGAGCTTGGGCTCGTTTTCAGAATAATTATATCGAATGCAACCAGCGGGAGATAATCTACACCAATAAACATACGTAGCAAACATATATTGTATCCAGCTACAGAAAGTGACGTGTATAATCTCATCATATCACTAGAATATCGATATCTGAAGGAGTTGTACAATTTATCATAACAACTTAAATCAGTCAGAGTTTCCGCTGGTGCCGCTAGCTCAGTGGGTAGGCGCGCTGGTTTTTTATCATTTATTTTACAATCGGGCGACGCCGGTTCAATCCTGACAGCATACAAACCATTGATTTTCTTTACACTTTTTTTTGTTTATGTTTTCACGAAGTAATATAAACCAAATCATTTTATACTATAATGCACTGTTTGTAAATAATTTTTATTTTCGTAATAATTATTTATTCGCTCAAAAATGAAAATATGATCATTATATAACGATGTTTCTAAATGTTATTTATCCAAACAAATATAATGTAATGGATATATAATTTATTAATTGTAAATATATTGTACGGTAATATATTGTAATTATATATGTGAAAACGGATTGTGATCTGTCTGAATAAATAAAATTTAGAAACATCGTTATATGTAATGACCATATTTTCATTTTTGTGGCGAATAAACAATTACTACAACAACAACACAATTTACAAACAGTGCATCATAGTATACTAAATGATTTGGTTTATATTACTTCGTGAAAACATAAAAAAGTGTAAAGAAAATCAATGGTTTGCATGCTGTCAGGATTGAACCGGCGTCCCCCGATTGTAAAACAGATGGCAAGAAGGCAACGCATGTACCAACTGAGCTAGCGGCATCAACAGCAAACCGCTGACTGATTTAAGTTTTTATGATAAATTGTACAACTCCTGCTTCATATATCGATATTCTAATGATATTATGAGATTATACACGTTACTTTCTGTAGCTGGATACAGTATATGTTTGCTATGTATGTTTATTGGTGTAGATTATCTCCCGTTGGTTGCATTCGATATAATTATTCTGAAAACGAGCCCAAGCTTGGCGAAACCTTGTCGACTTGTAGGCCCATTCGCATTCGTTGTTTTGAATAAAATTCGATTCATGTGGAACCGTGAGATAGCTGCGTGTTCCTCTATGATGACTAGTGTTTGTATTACGTCGAAATATCGCACAATAACTCATTCTGACGCTCGTTTCAACCCAAAAGCTATCCTTGTAAACATGCTCTGAATGCATGGAAAGGGTCGGCCTGATGCGAATGTGTGTCATAAGTGACGTCACGATACCACGTGATCACCTAGCTCATTAAAATGTTATTTTCCACGGGAATTGCTTCACAGACGGGTTTAAAATCGAATTTATGTTACAAATGTATTTTTCTGTATTTGTATAATGTTGTCAAATGTTACATACAATGTTAAACTTTATGTACACGTGGAAAATTTTAGCTAATGCCTTATTTTTATTTCCTTTTGACAGCGTGTCTCGAACATCTCCTCTCGATGCGTCTCCTGTGAGTCTCCAGCCATTCCCGAGGTGATGTGCCCGCTCACCAAGGAGACGAAAATGCGTCTCGAGACAAGACGGGTCGATATGCGCGCTCATGTGGACACACGTCTATTTCAAAACTAAAATAGCAGAATTTTGTTTGCTCACTTTAAAAAAAAAAGGTGAAATAACCCAGTCCCAGAAACGAATCTGTATGATCTCTTGGGTTGCGCGGAGATATGCAGTTGACGACACGGGTGGCCATTTTGATTGCAGTTCCACTGTGTATAATTATTGTGGCTGTGAATGTACTCATTTAGTGACCAAAAAGAAACGCCAATAGTGGAATGACACTACACAATCTGATTGTCTTGGCAATCCATAGATTTCCAATCAATGTTTGTGGCAAAAAAGAAACACCCAGGGTCAGGGCACGCGATTGAACGAGCGATCGGATGCGCGATAGGACACGCAACTGTGACTATGTATATGTATATATATATATACACACCAGCATGGTAAATTTTGGTAATCATACTTAGTGTGTCCAATCATAAAATATAAAAATAAACTAAAAGTTTAGTGTACATATTACCATTTAGGAAGGCAAGGCAGAGAACATGGCTGAATGCATATCTCACGTGTGATCAGAAATGTAAGTAGCATTTTTCGTGTCAAATGATGCATTTTCTGTTTAAAAGTGAAAAAAAGCAAATATCTGTAAAGTAATATTTTATATCAAAGTTAACTTTGACAAATAATACATTCTGTCAAATAATTAATATATCACAACATTATGATCTCTGCATCTAAATAATACTGTTTACTATGTGGTTAACTTTTCTAATAACATTTATTTGTGAAATATTTGCAACACAATAACAACCGTACATAATACATTTAGATAATACAATAATTCCTGTCACACAATAACATAAATGTCTGGTTGTTTCTCATGCAGCAGTGCTTAATATATACATTGACAAATGTAATTTACACAAGCAATCATATTAAAGGGAATAAAAACATCTATTGCTTGAATTTATGTTATATTACATCCTGATATCTATTTCCACGTTCACCAAGCAAACAAAATCAAAAAATTCAATGAATTAGAAATTCCACGTTTTATGCTGTACATCCGGACATTTTCGAATATATATATTTTTGGCGCGCTTTTCGGGATGCCGAGATGTGACGTCACTTATGACTCGAACTCGCATCAGGCCGACCCTTTCCATGCATTCAGACCATGTTTACAAGTATAGCTTTTGGGTCGAAACGAGCGTCAGAATGAGTTATTGTGCAATTTTCCGACGTAATACAAACACTAGTCATCATAGAGGAACAAGCAGTTATCTTACGGTTCCACATGAATCCAATTTTATTCAAAACAACGTATGCGAATGGGCCTACAAGTCGACTAGGTTTCGCCGAGCTTGGGCTCGTTTTCAGAATAATCATATCGAATGCAACCAACGGGAGATAATCTACACCAATAAACATACATAGCAAGCATATATTGTATCCAGCTACATAAAGTAACGTGTATAATCTCATAATATCACTAGAATATCGATATATAAAGGAGTTGTACAATTTACCATAACAACTTAAATCAGTTAGAGAGTTTCTGCTGGTCCCGCTAGCTCAGTGGGTAGGCGCGTTGGTTGCTTGTCGTTTATTTTACAATCGGGCGACGCCGGTTCAATCCTGACAGCATGCAAACTATTGATTTTCTTTACACTTTTTTTGTTTATGTCTTCACGAAGTAATATAAACCAAATCATTTAGTATACTATGATGCACTGTTTGTAAATAATTTTTATTTTGTAGTAATTATTTATTCGCCACAAAAATGAAAATATGGTCATTATATAACGATGTTTCTAAATTTTATTTATCCAAACAAATATAATGTAATGGATATCTAATTTATTAATTGTAAATATATTGTACAGTAATATATTGTAATTATATATGTGAAAACAGATTGTGATCTGTCTGGATAAATACAATTTAGAAACATCGTTGTATATAATGACCATATTTTCATTTTTGTGGCGAATAAATAATTACTACAAAAATATAAAAAAATATTTACAAACAGTGCATCATAGTATACTAAATGATTTGGTTTATATTACTTCGTGAAAACATAAAAAAAAGTAAAGAAAATCAATAGTTTGCATGCTGTCAGGATTGAACCGGCGTCGCCCGATTGTAAAACAGACGCCAAGGAACCACCGCGTTTACCAACTGAGCTATCAAGGCCGGCAGAAATTTGCTGACTGATTTCAGTTGTTATGATAAATTGTACAACTCCTCCTTCATACATCGATATTCTAGTGATATTATGAGATTTTACATGTTACTTTCTGTAGCTGGATACGATATATGTTTGCTATGTATGTATATTGGTGTACATTATCTCCCGTTGGTTGCATTCGATATAATTATTCTGAAAACGAGCCCAGGGCCAAGCTCAGCGAAACCTAGTCGACTTGTAGGCTCATTCGCATTCATTGTTTTGAATGAAATTGATTTCATGTGGAACCGTAAGATAACTGCTTGTTCCTCTATGATGACTAGTGTTTGTATTACATCGGATTATTGCATAACAACTCATTCTGACGCTCGTTTCGACCCCAACATTATCCATGTAAACATGCTCTGAATGCATAGAAAGGGTCGGCCTGTTGCGAGTGTGAGTCATGTGTGACGTTAAGATACCACGTGATCGCCTAGCTCATTAAATTTTTATTTTCCGCGGGAATCGCTACACAGACGGGTTTAAAATCGAATTTATGCTACAAATGTATTTTTCTGTATTTTTAAAATGTTCTCGAATGTTACATGCAATATTAAACTTTCTGTACACATGGAAAACGGATTTTAGCTAATGCCTTGTTTTTATTTCCTTTAAGAATTGTGAATGTTCAAATCACTGATGCTGTTTCGTTTTAGCTAGCGCTATATATGACGCCATCCAACGGAATTTGTGAGAACTACGAAACGTGGGCTATATCACTTTGAGCCAGCATAACCTAAGCTGTTGTTATTCCTTCGATTGTTGTGTTCGAAACCGGAATAGGTACATTTATGCGTGTTATAACGATGTGACAATTACATTTAATTAGCAACATGTATTCAATGCGCTTAGCGGACAACCAGACAACGATCGCAAAACGGTTTATATTAGCGCCTTCCTCCCGCATCCCTGTTTACGTCCGCCATTTCGGAGGCTACCACGTGCGTCAATGCATATGTTCTGGCTTGGCGTGCCTCCAGAATGGCGGATTAACGGCTCCACTTACGTACTTTGAACAATGGAAATAGCTGCACCGTCTTGTATTGATACACGGTCTTTGTCTTTGGTTGACATGACTCACAAGGTAGCACCGGCGCCATCAAACTCGATTTGCTGTGCGAGTTTTTAAAATCGTCATAAATTCATCAAAATAAACGAATACCGTTGCATAGTAATCATGTTTGTTTCAAAATATCGCCAATAAATCAGCATCGTTTACGCGGTGTTGGTGATTCTACTCTTTTAGCGTCTACCGAGTTTCCGTTCAAAAACACAAATCTTGTTTCGAAATGTCGATTACGCGGAATTCCATTCGTTTTCCACGTCGTAAAAATGGCACGGACGGGCTGGCCCGCGCAAAAAACGACATGGACGGACCCGTCCACAATTAATTTGAAACCGCAATTTTTTAATATACCCGTCCATAGGACGGGTGGACGGGTCTCTGGGTGAGGCCCTGCCCTGGGTATGTGTCTTGGAGGGGCTAGACTTTTTTTTATACGCAACCCCCCCCCAAAGTGCAGTTTTGTAACACCAAGAACATGTTGTTCAGCCAAGTAATATAATAATATAGTATTTGTGAATCCACCATTTGCTGAACAAAATATAAAACACTGGAGTGCCATCCCATCCATTATTATTAGACCGAACTCTGGAAAATATATAATTTTAGAATGTATGTGTAGCCAAATAATGCGTATTTCAGTTATATAGGCACATTTTTGATGGCCAATAAAACGCCGTGGAGGTTCGGGTGGAAGGTGTGCTCCATCGTCTACAATTTGTCTGGGCAATACACTTGAAAAGGTGCATTAATCTGTGTGAGCTTATAGATTATGATTTTCAGCCAATAATTATATTTTAATTGTAAATAAACTTTGTTTGTATATATTGTTAATGCTCAATGAATAAATAGTTGTGACTGTGTTCTTCACTGTTTGATTTTAGTTAATCAAACAGACTGTTCCGTTCGTTTTCCAAAAAAAAAAAATCAAAATGTTGTTGGAGCAGCTAGAACTTATGGCGTAAGTTTATCGGACAATATGGCGCTGTCCCTGAAATACGGTAGCCTGTGTGTTCAAACTTGATTTCGTAACAGACATTAAAATTGTGATTGTAGTTGCAAATTATGAGTTTATTTTAAAACGTACTTATAGTATAGATATATATAACACCAACAACTTTTGTTTCTCTTAAAACATCCCTTTTCGTGTGCAGCGTTGCATGCAAATATATTATTCGTATAAATTAAATATGCGTTATATTGCCATTCATGCCTATTAATAAATGCATAATACAATATTTGTCATTACAAATTATGAATAGTAGTTATGGAATGAATAATTGTATGCGTGAATACCAAAGTTGAGTGGGCAGACCGTCACGTGATCAGCTTACCAGGTCCGCCATTTTGTTGAAAGATGCCGGAAGAGAGGTATTGCGTTTTTTGTGTACTAATAACACTTTATTTTCCGTTTAATATCCTTAAAAGGAAACACGCTTTTGCATTAGTGATTTAGAATCAACCTTCTAGCGTATATCTGTCAAATTATAGAAATGCTTCTGAATGCTAAATGGTTAATTGTGTGGTTGCACGACAGATGACATGTGCACGGGACGGGTTATGCCGATGGAGTTGACTTTGGCCTAGTTTGGGTACCTGACTTTCATTTTGTCAATTTGTGGGTATGCCGACTGTTTTAACGGCCAAGGTCTAACGTCTTATCATTAATTATATCGTCTTGTGTGTGATGAGCTATGTTGGATAACCTTTTACAAACTTAGACACTTGCAGCAGTGTTCTCTTTCCACCCTCGAGCTGTTCGAATCTGGAATATGATTACTGAACTAGAAAGCCCCATAGCGTTTCAAACAGCGATCATGAATCTCCCTTTCACCACACCCAATCATCTAAAGTGCCTATAAAACAAACAATCAAACTACCCACAACGCATGCGCACAAACAAGCACCATACAACTCCTGCGTTAGCTCAAGTTTGGGCTGTTTGGAGTAAATCACCTAAGACTTGTATAGAATTCGGTCCATCTCGATTTCATCGTTATAATACAATCATTTAACAAGATTGCCTGCCACCCAGAGAATTAACTCTAGGTGACAGGTGGACAAGGAAACCCTTTGGCTTATCGAGAGTCCAACCCTTTTATCTATGTGTATCCAGCCCTTCTGAGGTGAGGTATGTGTCGATTTTATTTTTAACGAAGTGGTTGCGTAGCCGAGCATCGGTACCATGTGCTTCAGCGTTAAAGATCCGAGCATTGAACGCGCATGCGCCAGTCATCACATGTTTGCTCTCGCTTCCGCTAAATACGGCAGTAGATCATGACGTAGTTTTATTTGGGATCAACGTTGGCGATACGTTCGACAGTTCAGAATAAAATTAAGCAAGTAAAATGTTCGACAATCGTGCAACTGTATCGACGCGATTTCAAAAAAGTTGGTTGCGTCGACGTCGCAATACCCAGGCCGCATGGGCAAAGCTAAGCGATATTATTCACTCGATTCGCCATTCGGCCCCTCGATGGATTCTCGGTGATTTCGGCCTTAGCCTTAGGCTTAATCAACTCGACCTGTTTCGGTGAACTGTGCTGTATGGTAGTGATCTCGGCCTGTTTGAGGGATCGAGTGGTGTTGGCTAGACATAAGTGTTTGTAAAATTATACGTTGACAACTTTAATAATATAAAAAATTAAATGAGGGGTTGCACTCCTTGTAATTCTTTGAAATGCTGATGGATTGTTTTGTGGAACATCCTATGAAAATCACATTTTATCAACTAATTCTGACCAATAATATATTAAGTTGTGCAATTAATTAGTTTGGCTGACTAAAAAGTATTTTTATAATATTGAATGCTATTTGACATTTTAAAACCATGGTTGTCGTCATGCAAACTGATTATTAAGTCATTTTGAACTTCTTTTGATATAGACAGAATATATTGAAGAATATATTGAACCTTAGGTTAAAGTTGCATTCTGACAACGTTCATCTTTTAAATACAAATTTTCAGTGAATCGTCATGCCCCATACAATACATAACTTTCCTCAACTCCATATAAATTTTAGTTCACACAATATGTAATTCTAAGATAAAAGTGTCCAAATTAAAATTACATATGCATGCCATGTTTTTTTGTGCAAAAGCGTAATTTATCAAATAACATCAAATGCCAAAGTAACATATACGGTAGCAAGTATACTCAAATAAGTATATATTTACATTATTGTTTAGGTTCTACATACACCTTAAACATGGTTGTGTAACTCAGAATGCAACTTTAATCTATGACGAGTAGTTTTTAATATATGACTGATAATTAAAATATAACATTTGAAATGGAACCTGTGACCTTAAGCCAGTGGCATTTTAAAGATTGAATTAATATTTTCATTTGATATTTTACAATTATTTTATTGTTAATTAAGATAATGAGCCTAAAGTAAATATTAGATAGACCAATTACTATTTATATGTAATGTATTTATATATATTTAAACTGCCTAATGGGTTTATAGTGTCAGTACTTAGACACTGATGCTATTCTGCAACTGTGATTGTATTTATAGCATTACTTTTCATGTTCTTTCTACTCTGCTGTTGTCATAACTCATCATAACTAGTATATCATTATATGTAGCACACATAACAGGGGCGTACCCAGGATTGATATATTGGGGGGTTCCCAAATGGGTATCACAGTAACGGTGGATGTTGCATGCCATCATTCACTGTACACTGTCGTATAGTGTGGGATTTCTTGGGGGGTTTCCGGGCAACTTCCCTGGGCATGCACCCGCATAATAACATGAACAATAATAATAATGACTTTTTATTTACATACATACATATTTTACAAAACTACTAATGCCCACACTTAGGGTCTATATTTACATACTTCTGTATGCTATATTGTGCATGTAATTAGACTACATTGCTTTGAGCAATTGCTTTTGCAAATTACTATGGTTACAGGTGTAATAAAAGTATATTTTATTTATAATATATGCTTTATTCGCAGACTCCGCACAACATACAAATGCATTATTGCGTTCTGTAGTTGTGATATTGACAATAGTTACATATGGCCAGTAAGTAAAAGATTGCTGCTACTTGAACCATCAATAAAAAGAGAATTTAGAACTACAACCGGCATGTAAATCTATATGTCAAAAGTTCTAATACCAGGAACACTAAGCAAATTACTGTAAATAATCATGTCAGTAGCACTACAATATCTGTCAAATCCTAACACCATTTGGAACATATTGTTGTAAGAAACATCACATTTTCTAATAGCATGTATTTATTAAAACTCCATCATAAAGTATTAAACACAGTTTTCTTTATATCATTTGAACACATAAATGTTCTTATAATCATGTTGCGTCGTGCAAATGACTGGCGGCATTACCTAGATAATTATAGTATATATTCAAAGTATATGTTGGTAGACCTATTTTAGTAAGTAGTACGATAAGTAATGAGTCCGAGACAAAGGGAGAACTGAAACGCAGCGCGGTCGGGAATGTGCTCTGACCTATAACACCGATGAACACAGTTCCGATGTGCCGTGTTCGAGCACCACAACATGCACATGTATGTGTGTTGAGTGCTCGGACCTTTATCACTGACACACGCGGTTCCGATGCTCGGCTTGCTGTTCTGCGTCCGTGCACAGGAAAGAAGCCACAATAGGCGCATGCGCGTTTAGTGCTCGGACGTTTATCACTGGCACACACGGTTCCGATGCTCGGCTACATAACAACGTCCTATTTTTAAACATTCACGCTACTAGCACCCACACAATCAGCAGATAATCTGTTCCATTCATTTACATTCCTTTGTGAAAATGAGAACTTTCTTATATCTAATATAAACTGCTCCTTTGCTAATGTAACTTCATGTCTTCTAGTCCTATATTTCTTAACTGACACAAAACTATTTCTATCAATATTTTCATAACCATTTATTGTTTTAAACACTTATATCTGATCTCCTCTCAATCTCCTGGTCTCTAGTGTTGTTAAATCACATTCTTTTAGGCGAATTTCATAACTAAGATCCCTCAGTTTTGGTATAATTTTAGTCGCTCTCCTCTACTCTTTCTAGCATATCTATGTCCTTCTTGCGATATGGCCTCCATGCTTGTATACCATATTCTAAATGAGGCCTAACTATTGTTTTGTACAGCGGTATTATTAGTTCTTTTTCCTTATACGCTATATTTCGCCTAATTAATCCAAGGATTTGATTTCCCTTTGAAGCTGCAATTCCGCACTGCTCTGAAACCTTCATATCAGCAGTAATGGTTAACCCTAAGTCCTTTTCTTTTACAGTAGTACTTAGTACAGTACCTCCCATTGTATATTCTACCTCTTCGTTCCCATGTCCTGTATGGAGGCATTACATTACATTTCCCAAAATTGAACAGCATTTGCCACTTTTCAGACCATTTGATCAACCTGTCAAGATCATCTTGTAAATGCTGTCTATCTCCATCACTTTTAATCCTTCTAAACACTTTTGTATCATCCGCAAATTTCAACACCTTGCCTGTTATTTCATCATCCAAATCGTTGATATATATTAAGAATAATATAGGTCCTAGTACTGATCCCTGTGGTATCCCGCTCAATACCGATTTCCAGTTTGAAGCCTCCCCATCAACTACTACACGTTGTCTTCTGTCAATCAGCCATTTTTCTATCCAGTTTATTATACGATTTTGAATGCCATGAGCCTTTAGTTTAAGCAGTAATCTTTGATGTACTTTGTCGAAAGCCTTTTGAAAATCTAAGTAGACGATATCTACTGGTGATTCCTCATCTACCCACTTAGTGGTGTCTTCCAAAAAAAAAAAAACATTTGTTAAGCATGACCTCGCTTTTAAAAACCCATGTTGAGATTGGTTTATCAAGTTATGTTTAACAAGAAAAAAATTAGTTTTTCTAATAATTTGCAAATCACTGATGTTAAACTCATTGGTCTATAGTTCTCTGACTTGTTTCTCGAACCTTTTTTAAATAACGGTGTACAGTGTTTCCCCTGGGTGAAATGATGGGCGAGGTGGTAGGGGTGGGGTACGTGAGCGCCACAGGCGCGAAGCATTGCTAGGGGGGTCCGGGCATGCTCCCCTGGAGATTTTTTAAAAACTAGCTTTAAAATGGTGCATTCCGAGGTATGTTTTAACATTTACTCTTGAATATAGAGGGAAAGATATAAAACTACAAGACACTATTCGTAAATGTAGTAATCATGATTGATAAAAGTCAGTAATCATGATTGTTTCATCATGTTGAGGTGTGGTTTCCATTTTACCACTGCTACTCAGTAGAGGTGTGGTTTCCACTTGACCACTGGTACTTGGTTATGGTTATGTTTTCTTTCACTTGTTACCTTGCTGACAGAGTCAATAAAAAAGTAAGCGGTAAGTTCTTATATAGCGCTGGACTGCTCAAAGCGCTTTACACTTTACTCCCTGGCAGACCTGTTCAGTTGAACACCATCTCGACTTCTCTGGGAAGCATCCAGTGGTATCATCTGAAGACTCTTTCATCATCACCTTTAAATTATTTTAGTATCATAATATTATGGTAAATTGGTGGTTTATGTTCAAAAGATTATATTTTATTTGTTTGCTAGAATGCTATACAATTAATTAAACAGTCATTTCTGGAATGCCAAAAAGTATGTCTATTAATCGCAAGAATGTTTATCAAATTGTGTCCTTTTTATAAAACAGTATAAGTTGTTTAGTACATCCAATTGCTGTGCAAACATATCATTGTCTAACCCGAGTGAGTTATTGATAACCCGTTAGTACACACGGTTTTGGGTAGTGTAGGCATTTTTTTATGAGATGTGAACTTTGGTGGTTTATATTCATAAGTATTTCACTCAAATAAACTTTTCCAAAAGTTTGTTTGCACAACTTTGTCGGAATATGTATTATATATTTAGCACAAAGATATCTTACGAATCACATTCCTTATTTTGCTAAAACAAAACCGCATAGAACATTAGTTGAATAGACTTGTGGGCATTTGCGTCGAATCCGGACCCACTTTGTCATTGATTTTGCTTAACTTTTATACCTTCCATCATTCAACATTATCCTAGGCATATTTACCTTTAAGAATATTGCGTCTTATGTCCATTGGAGGCGTAAATAGCATCCCGGTTTGTATCAACATACGCTGCTATATATATATCTCATTTTACGCGCGCTGTGCGGTAACGCACTGCTGCAGCGACACAGACTAGCGCTTCAACAGGGTCCGGATTCGATACAAATGCCGACTAGTGAATAGGATTAGAATGCACGGTTTTTATTTGGGCTTCAAAAGAGTCCGGATTCGACACAAGTGACGTAGTGCCATCAGCCTGCACGGTTTTCACTCCCACCACCATCATAAACCAAAACGCAAGTTACGTTTGAGTGCCATTTTACATGAATGTCTAGATTTCTAGTATGTCGAAACTCTGCAAGGTGTCACCATTGGAGACACTGGGGATCCCGCAGGAATATTCAGTGATTGGACAACTGACAAGTGATATATTTCACGTTGTCCGATGACGGCTAAACGATGTTGCTACAAATCTGCGATTTTGCAGGAATATAAGTGATTTTGTGGTGCCGTTTGCCGCCGCTGAATATACCATGAAAGAACGAAAAAAAATGGGCGTATGAAATAGCTACGAGGCGGCAATTTTGGCATATTTTGGGCGAGGCGGCATAGAAAAACGGCGAGGCGGCCCGCCTCGCTTGTTATATACCAGGGGAAACACTGGTATAATGTTTGCCTCTTTCCATTCTAAAGGAACCACTCCCTCTTCTAATGATAATTGAAAACTGTTGCAAGCAGTATGCTAATTTGTTCTACAATTTCCAATAGTAGTTTGGGCGGAATCCCATCCACTCTAGGTGATTTATTATCCTTCATAGCCCTTATTTTCTTAGCTATACTTATAGTTATACTTATAACTTTTATTGTACTGGTGTGGGCAATGTTCGTGTGTCCAATCGTGTTTTGCTAAAACCTGATGAAATTCTTCCGTAAGATATATTGCTAAATCTTTAACACCTATTCTTTAAAATTTCTGCAAACATGCCAGGCATATTTATGTTGCAAAAAATATTGCGTTTTAGGTTAACACTGTTTTGAGGCCCAAAGAGCAGCCAGGTTTGCTGCGGCCATGTGATGCCTAAGTGAGCAACATAGCAGTGTGTGTTGATGCAAACTGGGTCGCTCTTTGGGCCTCAAAAGTGTGCTAGGACACAATGTTTTTGTAGCGTAAATATGCCTGGGGTGATGTGGAATAATGGACTTAACCCACTGTTATGCAAAAATATAGGATTGATATATATATATATATCAAGGAGGGTCTAGACTGTACGCAAGTGCCCAGTATAGTTACAAAAGCAAAAGAGGTAGGCACGGATTGTGCACAAATGCACAGGCTTAGACAGTGAAATAAGGAGAATTATATTATAATAGCTAGACATTCTGGTAACTGGTATAATATTTGGGAAACAGGATCTAATGCATTTTTCCTGTCCCGGCCTGACAGTTCTGTAATGTCGGTGCCAAGAATCTTAAAGGGAATAAAAACATCTATTGCTTGAATTTATGTTATATTACATCCTGCTATCTATTTCCACGTCCACCAAGCAAAAAAAATCAAAAAATTCAATGAATTAGAAATTCCACATTTTATGCTGTACATCCGGACATTTTCGAATATGCATATTTTTGGCGCGCTTTTCGGGATGCCGAGATGTGACGTCACTTATGACTCAAACTCGCATCAGGCCGACCCTTTCCATGCATTCAGAGCATGTTTACAAGTATAGTTTTTGGGTCGAAACGAGCGTCAGAATGAGTTATTGTGCAATTTTCCGACGTAATACAAACACTAGTCATCATAGAGGAACAAGCAGTTATCTTACGGTTCCACATGAATCCAATTTTATTCAAAACAACGTATGCGAATGGGCCTTCAAGTCGACTAGGTTTCGCCGAGGTTTGTACAGTAATATATTGTAATTATATATGTGAAAAAGATTGTGATCTGTCTGGATAAATACAATTTAGAAACATCGTTATATATAATGATCATATTTTCATTTTTGTGGCGAATAAATAATTACTACAAAAATTAAAAAAATATTTACAAACAGTGCATCATAGTATACTAAATGATTTGGTTTATATTACTTCATGAAAACATAAACAAAAAAGTGTAAAGAAAATCAATAGTTTGCATGCTGTCAGGATTGAACCGGCGTCGCCCGATTATAACACAAACGCCAAGGAACCAACACGTTTACCAAGTGAGCTATCGGGGCCGGCACAAATTCGCTGACTGATTTCAGTTGTTATGATAAATTGTACAACTCCTCCTTCATACATCGATATTCTAGTGATATGAGATTTTACACGTTACTTTCTGTAGCTGGATACGATATATGTTTGCTATGTATGTATATTGGTGTACATTATCTCCCATTGATTGCATTCGATATAATTATTCTGAAAACGAGCCCAAGTCGACTTGTACTACAAGTTGTAGGCTCATTCGCATTCATTGTTTTGAATAAAATTGAATTCATGTGGAACCGTAAGATAACTGCTTGTTCCTCTATGATAACTAGTGTTTGTATTACATCGAATTATTGCATAACAACTCATTCTGACGCTCGTTTCGACCCCAACATTATCCATGTAAACATGCTCTGAATGCATAGAAAGCGTCGGCCTGCTGCGAGTGTGAGTCATGTGTGACGTTAAGATACCACGTGATCGCGTAGCTCATAAAATTTTTATTTTCCGCAGGAATCACTACACAGACGGGTTTAAAATCGAATTTATGCTACAAATGTATTTTTCTGTATTTTTTGAATGTTAAATGCAATATTAAACTTTCTGTACACATAGAAAACGGATTTTAGCTAATGCCTTGTTTTTATTTCCTTTAAAAAAATTGGACGGTTCAACACTTCCAGGCGGGCAAAATAAAACCTACAAAATGCTCTGTAGTTTAGTTTGGCATACATAGTTGAAAGTGTGAAGCCGGCCCTTAGCCAGAAATCTTTTTTTTTTGTCAGTCTTGAATTAATCAAAAGTGCATTTTAGCTTGCATGCATGGAAGCCATTCACATCAATCACAGTCATTATTGACCAGTTTAGTTTTTTCAATGACAAACTAGTGTCATTTGAGCCATTTATTTAATTAATAGTACTAATACTGACCCATATAATTTGTTTAACTGCCCATTGTGTCAGTGATAGTTATTAATGTGGGCCCCTAAACCTGGAATAATTATTTATTCTAGTGGCAAGCTGACCCCTCCCTAAATTCTACCAGTCTTATCAGTTGTAATTACTTGTCTTGGCCAGTCACCTGCCAGACTTGAAGATGGGCAAGAGTGAAGCTCTGCACAAATTTGAGACATGCGTATGTCATGTTTCAGGACGCGAACCAGCAAGTGGGATGATCCACTCGACCATGACTTCCCACGAAGCAGTCTGGAGGCAGCTGCAGAGGCTGCGGCAAAAGTTAATGCAGTGCTCATAGCAAAAGGCAAACTGAAGCCATCACAGCTCTCCAACCAGGCCGTCAAGCAAAAGGTATGCCTTATAATAATAATTCATAATAATACAATTTTGTTCTCTCCAGATCAATCAGCTTGCTCTCAGGTGCTTTACAAGCATGTACTCGTAACTATTTAGAATTGTATTAAATTAAAACAAAAATTATTCAAAAAAAGTATGCCATGAAACAATTATTAAAATAGGCCTTCCATTAGTACTAGACCCACCTGTCTGAACAATTAAAAAGTAAATTATATGTATTTTAAAAAGTTTATTAAATTTTTATAAATAATTAAAATAATAATGACAATAATTAATTAAAATATGAATGATCACATGATTATAGAAACGCTACTCTAGTCTAAAAAGGTGTCATCAGTAGTGTTTTGAACTGTGGTCATGTTTTTTGCTGTCCTGACACAATTCAACAGTCTGTTCGTTATGTTACAAAAGTAATTTTCAACATCGTTTTTTTATTTATTTAAAGACACATTGGAAGCATGCGTAAATTTACAGATGTGTAAATTAGTCATATATACATTGTGCTGTCCAAGCAGTGAACATCTACAGAGCAGTGTTTTTTATGTACTAAGTCTGTTTTGTGTTTTGTATATATACAGTCGCGCCTCGTTATAACGCGCCCCGTTATAACGCGGATTCGGTTATAACGCGGTCGGTCGTGGACCCCGAATTTCTGCCGCCAGGGGGGAAATGGGCGCTGTGACAAACTATATTAACACAGTAATAACTGCCAATTATTTTGTGTGAAGTTATCCTCGTCTTTGTCCACGACATGTGTATATTTGAAAGACTAGTTTGCGGACAATAAATTTAACGTTGACGTACAACTGCAACGAATCAAGTGTGATGCGCGTCACTACGTTGCCGTTCTTTATTCTGCACTGCCAATGCTATCAAAGGTATAAGTTTCTTTGACTATAATTATGGTAAATTTTAACTTTAGGAACAGTAAATGCGGAGCGAAGTATTGTTTGTTTTGCGCCGACATCAAACGAATCGTTTCCAATATGCCAGTCATGCTCATGGCTTCCTCGGATCGCGTGTTCGCCTGGTTTTGGCGCCGGGCAGCTTGTAAAGTGCAATTGAAATTCACAAATACGCTTAAGAATGGGTTAAATACGTTTTAATACAGCTTAGTAGGCTAGATAAGTAAGCTAACATTGCGTAACAAATATTAGCTTTTCGCTGCGATGAACGCAAAGCTACTGCCTGTACTGGTGCGCCAAAATAGTAATTCGTCAACCGTATACGAATAGGTGAATCGTAATATTGTTCGGCACGGTAAACGTGCTTTCTAAATTGGTATATTGATTGAAACACGAAGTTAAGCCAATTGTGAGCGTACTTATAGTTTTAAATCCTTAATCAACTCTAACACAGCGTTTGTCAAATCATTTGCGTATTCGGCTGCTGAGTGCCAGGTCATTATTTTAGATCTTACGTCAGCGGTAATATTATCGTTCAGTTGACTGTGGCTTGTTGGTTCATTGTTTATTTAAGGGGACACAACACCCTGAATTGAATTTTTCTTATTTCTTATGACAGCTTGCTGAAATTTTAGGACAGTTTTAATTATATTGCAAAAGGAATGTGGATAATTTTTTATATATTTTTTGCCCCCTTTTGACCCTTATCGGGGCGGCCATTTAAAATTTCAATGGTACCAGCTGAAAGCCTAGATCTACATAATGGGCTAGCCAAATTCACTGTAACTTTGTGGGCATATAACTAACATATACCTGCATGTTATAGCGTCGAGTTTTTGCTAATTGTTTTTTTATTTTTTTTTATACGATTTTACGAAATTCTTGTTACAAAACTTCAAACAAAATATGAACATTTTGTGATGTAGAATTTTTGTCTTGCAATATTTTGACAATTTCTCAATGTTATAACATGGAGAGCAATATTATGGAGAAGTTCTGAAAATTTCAAAGGATTCGGTTGTGAAATAGCCGAGATCTACGCAATAAGAGAAGTCAGTTCAGTGAAATAATTGTATTGTAGAAAAACGACGTCAAAGTTTGTGAACATTTCAACAATGAATTGTATAACAACAAATAGACACAGAGTTCTGAAATTACACACATGTGTCCTCCAAATGATGTTCTTTCTGAGGATGTAAAGTTCAAGATTATAGACTGAAAAGTAAAATTGTTATCAAACATACTTTGTGAAGCACAAATAAGAATTATATTTGAAAAACGTAACTTGATGTAATGTTCACAGTTCATTATAATTGTATATGCACTGTTCTGCTGGAGCCTAAAACACCCCTCCACCATAGTTAGTCGGTGCAGATTCCGCCGCCCGTGTACTTGCAATATGCCTGGCTTGCCTAGCCTCCTTCGACGCTGTCATAGCCTGGCGCTTAGCCTGACTGAGGCGTCGTCGGTCGGCCTTCTCTGCAGATGCCAAGTGGGCACCTGTTGGCACCTGCATCACCTCACAGAGGTTCCTCATTGTCACCTCGATGCCAGCGTTGAATACCGAGACTGCGCTGCTGGTGGCGGAGACAACGCGCTCGAGTCCAACGAAGCTCGTCTTTGGGCACTTGTGCCACACCACTGAGTGGACGCTTTCATTTGCATGCTGCGTCTTCCCCAGCGTGCAGCGCTTGAGGAGGTCTACATGGGCCAGCCGGGTGTAGACGTCCTTGACGTGCTCAGCAACGTCGGGTGCAAGCGGCGTACCCACATTCGTCCGGTGTGGGCCTGGCTCCTGCCCGGTGGCGAGTGCCTTCTGATAGAAGCACCAGCTGTCAGCTCCCACCAGGCAGACGTGAGGGTGGAGTTGAGCACGGTGTCACACTCTGTGCACACAGTCTCCATCGTTGCAACAAGGCCAAGTCGGTGGTCGGTGACACGGATCACCAACGACGCAGCACCACACTCCAGACACAGCAGACCTTTCACGAGTGTTGACAGCATGCTCAATCGAATGGTGACAGTCGTGATGTCACTCGCTGTCTCGGGCGCATCCTCAGTGTCGCTGCCATCATCTCGAAAAGTCGTCATGAAGGAGAACTTCCTTTCTGTTGCCGAAGTTGATGGCTGGGGTTCAGTAACCTGCGAACAAATTATATATTATAATAACATAATGGTTGATAAATATATAATATTCAGTTCACAGTAAATACTATATTTGAAAATACATTATTTGTTTTGCAGTTTCCTCAAGTTATAAACAAGTGTGATTTTCCAAATATTCCTGCATTTTATAACAGCCTATATAACAGGTGATTGGTGTGACATAAAGCTAGTACATGGCTGTACTATAAATTACAAGAATAAGTCTAGCCTAGCCTCCCTGCCAGCAAACTTGTAATTCCATTCACCATTGAAATTAGCAGTATTATTTTATGACATGGTAAGTCATTTGTATTCATAGCCTGGGTACATTAGCCAAATATAATGTGATAAAAATGTACAGGCACACGAACTGGTATTTTGTCAGCCAAAAGTAAAAATAAAAAATGAATAATACCTGGCTGACAGGAGACTGACGGGTGTCGCTCGCGTCACTGTCCGAGTCGGATCCTATGTCTTCGACCGGAGAAAATGCTGCCGCCGCCAATGTGGCCGTCGATGGAGCCCGTGCAAGCCTAAGTTGCAGTCGCCTGCGCTTTCGACCCTTCCCGAAAGTAGCGATGTGCTTCTTCCTACCATCCGGCATGGTGTCGTGCGTAGAATATCTTTTATAACAGCGGCAAATAAATGGCGTAGAACGATGGCGATTGTAAACAAACTGAGCCGAGTTCGCGCACTTGACCGATCAGCGCATGCGTATCCAGTCACGTGCGCCATTCTATCCAATCACTGCCGTAGATGGGCGGGTTTGGGTCGGTTGATACGGTTAGATTGGGGTCATTCTAACCGGAATATCTCGGAAACAGCCGAAAATGCTAGATAGCCAGTGGAACCATGTTGCAGTGCGATAGTGAAGCTGTCTGGTGGTATGCGACATGTCAACAAAGGTTCAAGATGGCGGAAGGTACACGCGATCGAAAACAAGCGATTTTTCGATCGGCGCTGCTTCATTGCACATAAACAAAAGAAACCAGATAGTAGGGCTCTTGCTAAATCATGTTTTTATTGCATTTATCGTATTCAGTCATAGTAACAACATGCACATATTGAAAGTTAGATAACTTTATTATACGAATATCTCGAAACTGGAAATTCGCCAAAAATAATTTTTTGGACCACAGAAATGGGAAATCCAGGGTGTCGTGTCCCCTTGTTTTGTTCAACCTCTATGAACTTCAATATTAACACAGTTCTGTATTTTACAAACGAAGATAGTATTCAATTGATCATCAGCAAACAAACGCATATTTTTCTTAAATGTTATATTACCATTTCAATGATGATAAAACAGTTTTAATGGTGCCCGAATTACATTTACGAGGCGGAATATAATTGATAGATTTAGTTACGTCGTAACGTTGCTGCAGCGTGCAGACCGCCGTAGATGGCGGAAGCCGACATCTCAACGGCGGTTGGCGCTCCGTTCCCGCCCGCACGTCTTGCATAATTCGCTTTCGAAAACTGACATTTTATGGTTACAATAAATGTTACATAGATACAACAACACTTCTGAAATTTCATTTATATCCTGTTTATCAACCAGCACCATAGATTTACCGGAGAGCCAGTTACAAGTTTTGAAAATTGTCACCGATCTGGATCAGCTAACGTTCGTTGACGATGACTTGGAAGACAGCCAAGTCAGCGTGGGTTAGGCGTAATAGTGGTTAAAACTATATAATTATTCAAATAACAGGTAGCGATACAAAGTCTACTATTTCCAAAGTTCATCAAATATGATCCGTGAGTGGAAGCAAGTTGTACGTCGGCCAAACTGAACGATTTACGATTGTTTGAAATACAGCCTCGATCAACGATGGCTGATGTGGAGTCTGTCCTACGCTTTTGACACAGCTAGGTCAGTGTTCTCAGCGGATGACCCTGTTAACGCAGGCACTAAACTCGGTCAAACACTGACGTACAACACACTGGTGGCGAAACGACAAGACGCCGACATGCTGAAAAAATTGGAACTCGCGCGATTGCTAGCGAACTTCATTTAAGTTTGAATTTCCTCAGATAAAAAGTTTGCAATATTGCCTGCGTCACTATTTACTGTAAATTTTTACTTGTCCACCAGATAACCATGTAGAGTCATTTTACTTGTCCGGGCCAAAAATCACTTGTCACGGACAAGTGCTATTTCGAATGCTGTTCAGTGCAATTACGTTGCCCTCCACATGCAATGTAAACATGATATTTGCACATTCAAATTAAACAGATAATAGTCATATTAAAATCTGCTTGGGAAACTAATTTATGTAGGTTATACCGTATAATTATATTTTATGTCAATATTTGACTGGTTACCATTACAATATCGTTCTCCTTGAAACGGAATTTGAATTGGTTCTTTGTTGTTGTGTTGTTTCACATAGGTGTTTTTGTTGATGTTTTTCAGGCAGCCCCAGCACCAAATGTTCTGCTTGTTGCCGAGGTAGAGATCAACGATGTTCCCGCGGCCTGCAGGAATCTCCTCACCAGGGGGTCCACGCAGGATGAGGTGAGTCCACAGATGCACACCAATCTGATGTTTTATTTAATCCATATCAGTTGTAATTATTTGTCTTGGCCAGTCACCTGCCAGACTTGAAGATGGGCAAGTGTGAAGCTCTGCACAAATTTGAGACATGCGTATGTCATGTTTCAGGACGCGAACCAGCAAGTGGGATGATACACTCTACTAATTTTGAACTGGCAACATAAATATGCACATGAAAATTGTAATCGTGATTGTAACCCTGAATATGCTTACTTTGGCAATGTAGTCGAGTACTGCCTTTTTGAACAATGTAAAGTGCAATTATAATAAATCATATTGGTCAATAATTATGCCTGATTACTGAATATAATTCCTCCTATCTTTGCTATGTTTGTAGATATCTAAGATGTGTTCCGCTGCCGTGTCCACCCGAGGTCGTTACATTAGCCCAGATGAGCCCCGCAGGTATTCTGGGTAAGTGCTCCGAGTAACCTTTCTCATGTAAAGATGCTCGACTACTAGATGGTTATGATGCTTTGCCCTCAATGTTCATTTGCAATTGACAACTGTCTTAATCCATCTATGTTTATTTCATTTTATTACATTGTTGCATCTGAGTACTGACATGTTATGTATGTAGACTCATATAAACGTAACAGAGCTGTAAGAAGCCCACTAGTATTGAATTCAGATTGATGACGGAAACAAATTAATAATTGAAGTTTTATTTATAGAAATTGAAACATTTGGAATTTAACCCTACAGGTGGCCACTGGGCCGAATTCGGCCTGTGCGATCAGTGCAAAACTGCTCCCGGCCGATTTTTGGCCCGATTCAGTATCACTCTTTTCAAAACAAATTTGTTTCCGTCACTAGCAACTGACAGGGGAATGCGAGGTATCATTGGAAAGCTGAATTATTATTCTTCCTGTGGCATTTTTATCAGTGAGTTGTATCGCGTCATGATTCGGTAATAGCAAATCACAACCAAGCTTTAAAATGTCATAGTAGTAGATGCCCAAATATGGCCGATTTTACTACGCTCTGCGTCAGGATTTTACATTCGCATTCATATGGTCTCAACAGGGAAATGGAGGTACCGATGGAAAGCCCAACGATTGGTCTATCCAAATAAATTTACGTCAGTGGTCAACCAATCAGCGCATGGCTCTAAAACGTCTTCTTGTTGAAGCTGGTTTCATTCCATCACGACGGAAGTCCGCCATGTTTTTTGTCTCGCTTCGATTATATAAGTTGAATTATTTCATATGTCCGCGGCAATATATCAGCAAAATACATGACAGTATTTGTGGATAAAGTTATTATACTAGTTCAGACAGTTACACAGACTTGGGTGGCTGTTTTGAAGTGGATATTATGCAAGTTGCTGGCGAGGCGGACATTCGGCCGGCCTACTCGGTCCGCCAGCGAAGGATACGATGCATTCAGAATTCAAATACAACATGTCCTATAACCTGATGACATATATATGTGTGTAATTAGGAACTGTAGGTATTACTTACTTTATTGATATGACAGGAAATTGATAATAGATGTCATATTATCGGACAGGTGCACCATGGCGCGCAACGGTAGGCCTTCGAGATTAAAAAATCATACAAAAAAAACTTCTGAGTATATTTGATTAATTGTTTCTGTACTCATTAGCTTATATACATGGCTACATTTCTCTAATTGGATATTGACACATACAACCACTTGGAAATGAGCTAGTAGTAGGGCGAAAAGAATATTTTTTGCATTTATGTTATATAAACTTTAAACAGTTATATCTTCATGATTATTTGATGTTATGCAAATATCATCACTGCATAATAATAAAGGGTCTTTTTCCCAACAAAATGATAGCTCATTCATATTTTTGCGAAGTTGTGGTTTTTTAAAAGCACCCCTACAAATAGCTCCAAATTGTGTATACCGTGGAAGTTTACCATTGGTCACCTGCAGGGTTAAGTTTGCAGAGTTGGGTGAATTGAGTTGAATATTTACTGGGAAAACTGTCATATCCCAGGAAAAACTACAAAATCTATATGGATATTCTTTGCATGTAACAAAGATTCGGTTTCTTGACGTAATTCAACATTACATCTCAAACGCTTTGTTTTAGTATTTTTTTTCATACATCACAAAGACTTGTGTGATGTAGTTGAAATATTTGAAAACAGGAAACTATTTCTTGAGAAGTAATATTGATAAATATGAATCTAGTCACTAATAAAATCAAGTTTTAGTTAACTGTGGTTTTGAGTCAGTGTTGTGTTTCTGTGTTGACAGGGATCAGCGGCCGCTGTATTTGTGCATCCAGGGTCCCACGCAAGCCAGCATTGACAGTAAGTTGTCACCAAGATGTCAATCTCACAAATAGTTCTTTCTAATGTGTGCAGTTATCTGTAGATTTTTGATGTTGTTTGAATGTTGCGTATACATGGGCGGTAAGAAAGCGGCCAAGCAATAGTTGTGCTAGGCTGTTGATACAACCTCCCTAGAGCAAATGTGGCAGCAGCTATTGACCTTCCATCACACGCATTGATGGGAAGTCACGCTACTGCAGACATTTACCTGTCCAACCCACGCTCCAGTTCCAACTCGAAGCCCTCGACTTCGGGCATCCCAATATAATTACCCATTCTACCACTTTCACGAGCTGCTGAGCGGTACTGTGTATTCAAATATTGATGTCTACATCCCAAACATTCCACTAGAACTTCCTTGGAAGTGTATCTTCAGAGTTTCGCAAGGTGGTCCACCAGGGGGTACAGAGACTGTGAGACTGATGTAATCAACAACGTCACAGGTGCATGATGAGTAAAATAGGACATTTCACGAGGAGTGACCATGCAATCCATAATTTGTGTGACGTGTAAACAAGTTAATGGTCGTTTTTTTGGACTATGAAGAATGGTTACAGATTTGCTTAACAAGTGAACCACAGTGTACTAACTTTAAAGGAGTGTATGTGCTCATGTTTCCTGGTTTGTGTATTACAGAAGCTGTCGCCAAGGTTCATGAGATAATCAACAACAGCTACAAGTCAAAGATGCCCCGATTTAGTGGCCCACCGCCAGGGTGGCCCGCCAAGGCACCCCCTCCACTGCAGACAAACCCGCCACCCCCTCTCATGTCCTTCAGTGCCATGCCTACAGAGGTGAGCGCCAGCCAGCCTCCTGGGGGTGTTCACTTATCAAACGTGAATTAGATCAAACATATAATGGCATTTGGATGAATATTTAGTAGATGGCACTTTGGTTGATGACTTCGCTTATAGTGAGCGATAATGGGGAATCTGTCATGTACGGCACTGCACTCATCTCAAACTTATAACCAGTGTCAACAGTAGGTAGATCAGGCAGGTCTCCATTGCCCAGGCAACACAAAATGTGATTGAATTGACCTGCACTATTGTTTTTATTAGTTTGTCTTCCTCAGGCGATGTGATTCCAGTTGTACTCGTGAAATGTTTTGTAAATTTGTATACATCTTGTCACTGTCTTCATAAGTAATGTTGTAACCCAGTTTAGTATTGACACATGTTTATTGACACATGTTTGTGTTATTAAAACATATTTTTTGTGTAAGTTAAAGCTGCAGTAAGTAAACATACTTTGGATTAGGGAGATTTAATGTCTAATTGTAATTAGAATTGAAGATGAGAACATTTTGAAAAGAGAACATGTTTTAGAAATAATGGTTCTCTGGTTCTTGTGCAATTTATGGTTATAACAGTTGTATGACTTTACTATAATGTATCTTCGACCAACGTTTATGTATTCTTGTCTATGTTTATATCAGCTGCTACAAGACAAAGTATATGTTGGTTTGGATCATGCTCCACCAGCGTTTGATGTGAAGAACAAAATCCTTGGAGTTGGGGTATGTTTTTTAATTTGTCTTTGTGACATTTATACAGCTTGCCTATTTTGAAAAAAACCTGCATCAATTTTACAGAAAAATATCTAACTTCCATAACTAAATGACTTGATTTGTATATTTGAAAATGGGTAATAAAATATGCATACAATAAATGAAAACAATATGCCAAAACAACTTTGGCCTCCTGGGTCTCCTTGAAATTAGTGTTCCAATGTAGCTTTATGGGTCCTGGTGGATTGTTTCAGGGCTCATATCTACAGCATGTTGAGACCGAGACTATGGCCCGCGTGACATTACGTGGCAAAGGATCAGATTTTATTGAGCCAACAACAGGCACTGAAGCCTTTGAACCCTTGCACGTCCACATTCAGTGAGTACCTGTCTCCTTTGTTGCATGTTAGACCAATCAGTGGTTGACTAATTTGGAAATGTAATTTTATCCCTCTCGTGGTCAGAACGCCTGAATCAACTTGACTCCCTCTCATGGCCAGAATGCCTGAATACGCCCGAATACATGGACACATTTAAACTAGTACCGCGAAACCGTGTCATCCAATAACGGCAATTTATTTGGGCAGTTAGCAGATAATAATATTGAAGTTTCACTGGTAAACATCAACAGTTATATATGTCACATACTTGGCTAGTTACATCAGGAATTATTTCTTCAGATGTAGTTAAAATTTTATTTGAATCGGATAAAAAATTATTTATTTGCATTCATACAACCCGAGTATATCACATGATTCACTCACAGCACAATCTCTTGATTTAATAGGATTTAATAACAGGCACACATTTGCATTAATCTGGCCTTGAGAGGGTTATACTGACAGAAAGTAGCAGTTGTGTGACCATTCTGAATTAGATGTAAACTATACCGACAACAAACAAAATCTGTTCAATTGGTTAGAAATTTGCGGGCAATCACAAGTATTTGCACTTCGACAACTATAAGTTTGAATTTATATTGATGTTACAAATACAAGGAAACACATACATCTTTATCGTGATTTTTACATTTGAAGCAAATCTGTATTAAAAACGGCAAATGTCTGTATTCAAAAAGATCATATTATATATGGGATATCTGTCTGTGCAATGTGGGATTGTTTCACTGTTTGGGCTCTTCAACAGCAAATTAAGGGATGGTCGCATAAGTCAGCCAAGTACTAAACTATGCTAACCATATGGGAGTGGTTTGGGCATCACCACATTGCGGGGGGAACCTATTGCTACAATGGTGCCACCCAAGTGATTGAAACATGTTAATGCATATTGATACTAATATCCATTTTGTACAGTAACAATCGCACAAGTGCCACACCACATAGTGGTAGGGGGTTGAACCAATGCTAAACATGTATTTTTTTTAGACCACCCCTAATTTCAGTTTTCTGCAAGTGAGACACCTCCCAGTGGCTGATCATTCTCAGTGTTTCTGTTTGCCAGACATCCGACTCTTACTGGTGTGCAACAAGCGAAACAACTGGCAGAGAACCTTGTACAAACGGTAAGTCTGCAAACTACTCATTATACAATCTCGCTGTGTGTTTACCCTGCAAGTCTGGTCCGAGTGTGACTTGTGTATCTATGAATGTATTTGTTTTGGTTGCGAAGCGGAGCATCTAAATCATTCCATGTGTCATATTTGAAGGTGTCAACAGTAGAAATGTTGTGTCCCGTTCATGTGTCTCCCTTGCTCTCTTTCTTGCTCGTTATTATCAGCTGAGGTAGGTAAGAGCACCGGATTGAGAAATTGTTACTGAGACTTCTGGTGCAGTCATTTTACACACCGTGAAAGGGACGTAACATTTCTGATGCAGCAGTGCCTGGGACAGAGTACTTCATCTAGTTGGTTGCTTTTCAAATCTGATACTTGATTCTGCAGTAATTACTTCATAAGGAATTATTGTTATTGTTTTAATTGAGAATTTTCCTAATTTTTTTCCCGCAACACATGAATTCAAAGTGGAAACAAAGTACAACATAGGTACTGTATTAGCAGATTGTTTAATTGTTGTAATCGAACACGTTGACTAACAGTAAGTACTTTGACCCCCAGCCTTGCTCAGATGGATGGTTTTTCTTCACACTGAAGTATTTTTCTGTTTTGTTTCAGTGGTAGTTGCAAATAAGGCTAATGTGCGTTATGTATAATATGTATGATATGCCAACATTGTAGTACTGTGGAATTTAGACATGGAAACACAACTGTAATTTTGCAAGTAATAGAATTTGCATATACATTGTAGGTGTTACGTAACAGCTTCATGTATTTTACATCAAAACCCACAGGTGAATGTCAGGTGATATATATTAACTTGTATAGTGGCAACTGTTGGAAATCATGCAATGAAACGATAACAAAGATAGAAAGGCAACAGGAATATGCGAATTTCCGAATGATGGACAATTGTTGGGTAACAACAGTCGTCCTTTCCGAAACTCGCGTGCCATTTTGGCATACTTCAAATTTGTGAAATGCTCGGATTGTAGATGTTTATGGCATATAGATTGTGAGTCAAAGAACTCGTACTGTGATGAAATGATATAAATCAATGGTTTCAGAACAGACATGGCAAATTGTTTTCATTTTAGACTGGTATAAAAACAGCTCCATGCTTGAGATATTTTGTTTGATGTTGTAGTTTAAAAAATTTGAATACATGTTTTGTGGTTTATATTTCAGTGTATGCAAGATTTTGTTCCTACTTCAGCAGTTGTTGTATGACCGCTGTGTGTATGTTTAATCAACATTTACCTTACAGTCTGTCATTGCCAGTCTGAAAATGATGCTACACACAATTGCTTTTTCTTCCGAAGCTTTTGAATTTTTAATGTAGGTACCATATCTAGAATCTTTTGTTAAAACACAATGTCTTGTTGAATACTGTGCAGTACGAACAACGGCATGATTAGATATTAAATAAATAACTTTAAAAAATATTCAGTACTGTTTGCTAGATGTCGTTGGAAACACCGGCTCAGAAAAAATAAGAGACCAACTTCTGGTAGTGAACTGGCTGTGTTGATGCATGCAGAACAAAAGACTGTCAACGTAGTTGTGTGGCACTTTGATAAGAAATTCTGAGGCAAGATACAGCTGCTTAATATTGATAATAATATTAATAAAACATGACAGATTCATAGATTGTGATTATAGTATTTAGGTATGTACTCTGATGTTAGTTTTGTCTACAATTTAGTTTGGCTTGTTCAATCTCCTTGTAAATACAGTTTGAACAGTCTGTATAAATCGGGCCTAGAGACAACTTGGAACAACTATCAAATTGTATCCGTTGGACGTCCTGGCTTTAAAAGTTACATAATTGTGGCCAAAACGGCTGGCAATCACTACATTTAGATAAAATCAAATACCATTACAAACAGTGAAAACTGCCTTCCAAGCGGCAGGCCATTTTTCTTGCATTCCGAGTGGAGGGATCAGGTAAGGCAAGCAAGCAATCGAAGGGCACGCCGGAAATGAGTGACGGAAGCGTGCGTCGACAGCGCAACAATGCTTGATTTGTTACTTGTAGGTGCAGCAGGAGTTCGCCCAGTTTCAGTTGGCGTTCACCGCGATGCCCCCTCCCAGCGTCGGGCCGCCGCCACAGCTGCCGGGAACGGCGTCGCTATTCGCCCTTCCACCACCACTGCAACACCAGAGTAAGTCACACGCCGCTCACATACAGTGGCGCCACCTGTGCACTGCCCCCGGTCGAGTTTCTCCTCTTTACAGCTTCGTTCGTTGCCATGTATGTGTCCTGTTCTAGCCGTTGCTTCTAATGTTCGTTTGGGTTGTTCCTAACAACGTTTATACTTTCAGGAACGCGTCCCACTGGAGTGTTATGTGTATGTCTGTTGTTCCACGTTGGGCTAAGTTGGGGGAATTGATGTTAAATACACGTGCTTTGTTTTGCACGTTTGTCCATTCGCAGGTTGCATTAGGTGTGCCTCTGTCCGGAATCTTAGGTTGAAGCTGATCCGATAAGGGAATGGTTGATCGACCCCCTTCCTCCAATTGCCAGTTCTTTTTTACGGCCAACTGTTGCATTTGGTCAGAGGAAAATGACGAGCACATCATTGGATGATTGTGATGTTAATTCATCATTATGTTAACAAAGATAAGGTTATATTTAATTAAATATATTATTCCGCTTCAGTCGGCCACACTATCATAAATCCACCAAGTTGCTCGACATGTTCGCCTGGCCTAGATCTATGAGAAACTTGTGTGTTGCCATTGCTCCAAATGCTGTTTTGACTTAGGAAGTTGCTGGGGTCCTATGGAGTCACGATTGAATATTTCTGTGCCATTTTAAGGTTGTGTTCTGTGGGAAGAAAGTCTACATATAAAGATGATTTCTTATTGGCCAGTTGTCAGGGGAACAGTGCCAACGTTATATCCATGTAACACGTTATATTTACTGAATGTGTTGAACAGAAGTAATCTGTAAAGCCCTGTGTTTATGATGTGTGATGTTGTACATGTGGGTGGCAAGAAGGTGGCCAGGTAGGAGTTATATTTGGCTACTGATACAACCCCCCTAGAGCAAATATGGGCAGCATTTTAGACTTTCCTTCGCTAGTGATGATGGGAGGCTATGTCCCTGTCTACATCTCTTGAAAGAGAAACTCATCATCAGAATTATTAACAGGTTATGGCGTCAGTCTGGTACTGGAACAGTTTTGACATGATAGCTTTCAGATATGCGCTGTCGATGACGTTCACTGTGCTGATGATTTCAATAAGTGGCAAGTTTATTCTTATTATGTCCATTGACGTGGCAAATCCGCCTAACTTTTTTGCCCTGACTGTCTTAGCATGTCTCGCTGCACCGATTTGTTTCTGTGGTGACAGATGCACCACCTGGTGGTAGCATATCACTGCTGGCACCACCACAGACGACTACTTACATCACATCGATGACGTCGCCACAACAAGAACTGGCGGTGCTGGGACAACAATCGCAGACATCGCTGCCCTCCCCTGGTGGCGTCGGTGAGTACTGTGCTGTACTCGTAGTCGGATGCCCTTTCCCCCTTTAGACCCAATAACATGTTAATGACGTGCTCTCCTGTCCCCCACAGCACTCGTACAAATTCAACAAGATTGTTTTTAAATGGTGCTGCCTCAGTAACTTGCATTTAAAGCAGGGGCTTAGCCAGAGACCCGTCTGCCTGTCTTCAGCACCCGGCTGGCCAAGATGGGTAATTACAACTGATAAGACTAGTGGAATTTAGAGGGGGCCAGCTGGCCACTAGATTAATTAATAGTTCCAAATCTAGGGGCCCACATTAATTACTGTAATTGACACAACTGGTAGTGAAAGAAATCAAATGGGTCGGTATTAATTTAAAAAAATGGCTCAAATGACACTGGTTTGTCATTTAAAAAACTAAACTGGCCAATAATGGCTGTGACTGATATGAATGGCTTCCACGCAAGCACACTTTGATTAATTCAAGACTGGCAAAAAAATTATTTCTGGCTAATGGCCTGATAGTTGGTATAGTGAGGTTTGGCAAGAGGTGACACGCGATGGTGAGTTTGAGTGACTTGTGTTGTAGGTATGCCGTCAGCAATGGTATCCAACCCAACTGTGCTGGTGAACACAAGCGTTCCTCCACCAAACTTTCTCCCTCGGCAAGCCACATCTATCCAGTCCCACATCATCCATCTTGGTAAGTCGGTCATTGTCGCCCTAGCAGTGAAACAATTATGTCTCAAGAATATTAGTCCTGCTAATGTGTCACAGAAAAATGTCTACTCATGGCTCCTTTGGACAGAGGTGACGTTTATGTCCTGTCCTGTTGCCCTGCTCGTTCTGTCGTTGCCCTCCACTGCTCCTTATCAACAGCCCTGTTAAATGAAACTTACTTCCATCAACATGTGTCCAGCAGGTGGCACTGCAGTAATCATAATAAAACTGCCTGCATATGCACACAAAGCCAACACCTTTGTGAACTGAAAATAGCTGTTCACAATTCATACCTCTCCCTGAATTAATACTTTAAAATGTCGATAATTTTCTATATTGCAAGTTGGTAAGAGTTATGACACGCTACAGGCAAAGGACATTTAATAACAACTATCGTTATCATGTTTACAAACACTTATTTATAATCACGATGATTATGCAATTCACATGTGAACATAATTTGTTATAATTATTACGTGGGCTTTGACTGCTCTGTAAAAACAGGTAAATGTCAACTATTGTGAACGACCCATGAATAAAACAGTTCCCGTTAAATCAATTGTTATGCTGTACCTGAATGTTTTGTGGTTGCTCCTGTGATGCAGGTAACAACCCTTCTCCTGGCCAGCCTCCAGACGGCCTAGGGGTGCCTCAACCCCAACTCCTGCTCCAACCCACAGTCAGTCTACAGCCAGCCACACAACAAATCACCCTGCAGTCTGGTGCCCCTCCCACCCCCCAACCAGGGGCAATACTCCAACAACAACCGCCCCAACAACACATCATGGTGTCTTTGCCCCAGCCTGCTGCGCCTCCTGTCAATCAACAGACTGTGTCGCTGTTGCCGGGGGGGTTGGCACCCCAGTGGCCCCCCGTACAACCACCGCCTCAGGCATTGACAACCACGTCCCTGACGCCCCAGGGTTGGGTGCAGGCCCCACCCCCGGGGCAGGTTCTGCAGGTAGTGCACCAGCTCACCCCCCCTGGGGTGGGCAGTCCTGCCCAAGGCCCCCCGCCAGCTCTTCCGCCGCAGCAGCAGCAGTACTGGCCGATGTTAGTCAGTCAGCAGGGGCCGCCACCGTCTGTGCAACTGACAGCAGGTGGCCAGATATTGGTGCCCCCTACCATGTCGCAGCCGCTGCCCCAGCCGTCTCCACCGAGCCAGCAGCCACACCAGGTGGTAGGGCAGACGCCCTACAGTGCGGGGCAAGTCTACAACATCCAGTACGTGTCGGCATCGACGACGACGTCAAGTGTGTCGCCGTCAGTGACGACCACTCCGACGTCGGGTAGTCAGACGCTGAGCCACAGCACACCGACACAGCCACAGAAACGACGCTTCACGGAGGAAAAGCCACCGATAACGGACAATGAAAACTTGCTTGGCTACCAGGTCAGTTGGTGGCTGAGTCTAAGGGTTGTCTCATAAGCTCGCAAAGTTAAGAAAAATTTGCATCTCAGGGTTGGTATGTTTCTGCCTTTAGGGTAGAAACTCCAAAAATAGTCACATTTTTATAGTTATTTATTTTATTATCAGTATCAACATTCCTATTTTCTTCTTATACCATTACTGTGTCATCTTATGGTGCCATCCCTAATAAGTTATTAAGACGCACAGACAGCTAGCAAACGTCTTATCAGCTCACCCAACCACTGAAACAATAGCAAACTGTAGCAGCTAGCCTGGTTAGTTGGAACAACAGTGGCCAGGTACTTCAAAACCAGGCTTTCCACTGACCACAAGATGACAAGGTAATAATTAATTTTAATTACCAGCCAACTTCTAAGCTGGTAATAACACGGGTACAAGGGGACTGAGAGAGCAGAGGCAAGAGAAATACTGAACAAAGGAATGCTGCAGCCCAACTGTTGTCAGGTGACAAGTCCTGTATATATAGGCACAACAGAATCCACACAAATGAATGCAAGTTGTGAGATTTTGCCCCTAAGGATTATGTCTGGTTGCTGTGCACTGGAGATCGGAGACTTCACTATATTACAAGAAATTAAGCACACTTATAGCAATACTGGTATCCACTGTATTTCAACCAGGCAATCACTAGTTAGGGAAAAGTAAGTGCTGCAAGGCCGAGACAAAAATATGTTATTATTCAAATGTAATTGTACTCATGTTAATGTACTCATACTTTTACTCAGATCGCATGTAGATCTAGAGGTACAGAAAGATACTGACAACATATTCTACAAAAAAACTCGCGCCTTCCTATCAATGGCATGTATTCCCTGGTTGTTGACATTTCTACCAAATTTGTGCCCTGGATTTACCAGAAATACTATTTAGCCTGGGAGAAAACCAACCCTGGTGCATTTCATAATGGCTCAAACCAACACCCACCCCAACAAATATCTAGGGTTGGAGTTACGATTTTAAGCGATCCAAAATGGCTTCAAAAATCGTGCTTTACATTATTAGCGGCTTTGCCTCCAGCTCCACCCCTCTTAAGGCTACAAAATCTAACCTCAGTATTCAACCTCAGCAGGGATGTTATATTTGCACTCTCCCATTAGTGGGCCAGATGTGTTTTATTAGTACAAATGTGTGGCATTGTGTGCAGCTATGTTGTAACTGACCAGTGATGCTTATCTTTTAGCACGGCCCACCACACCTGATGAACATGGTCTCCTCAGCACCCACTGCCTCTACCCCCTCTGCAGCATTACCCCAGCAGCCAGTACCCCCGCCCACTGGCGCCCCGACAACGCAGGTGAGCAGTGCTGGTCCGTTGCTCAACTTCGACGCAATGGCTCCACCTCCACCACCCCCAACAACTGAGGAAAACAGGTACGGTATTCCTCACATTCATTTTAATTATACATTCGTTGTGGTTTATTTTCCTTAGTATTAAACTTTTGTATTTTATTGACTTAAATTTTTTTTCAACATTTTGTGCGGTCTTTATTGATTATTTTCATTCATATGAAACATTCGGGTTTTTTAGTCCTTTGGCCGAAGGTCCAAGGGACTATTGCCATCACTCTGCGTCCGCCGTTAGCTGCCGTATCTCAGAAGTTCAGCAACTTTTTCTCTAATTTTGCATAGACATCTTAGGGCACTGCCACTATGCACGAGAAATCTGTATTTGATTTAATCATTTTAAGGGCTCCCTAAGGCCTCCAAGGACCCCAAAACTGGTAAAAATGTAACATTTGGCGTATTTTTTCAAAAACTGTTCAGCAACTTTTTTTTTTATTGTTCATAGATGTACCTTAGGGTGCTGCCACTATATACAAGAAATCTGTATTTGATTGATTAATTCTAAGGACACCTAAGGGGCCCCCAGAATGTAAAAGTTTTATATTATCTGGTGATGTGGTTTTGAGAAGGGCCCTTGAGACCACCCCCAACAGTAGATTTTGTTTAATGTGCCACAAAGTCAGCACCATGACTAATCTCTGCAGCCTAGTGCTACTGTTCCATTGAGACCTTGACTAATCTTTAATTGATCACAGCGCCCAGGCAGAGTAGACACCCCCCAACAGTAGATTTTGTTTAGTGTGCCACAAAGTCAACGCCATGACTAATCTCTGCAGCCTAGTGCTACTGTTCCATTGAGACCTTGATTAATCTTTAATTGGTCACAGACCCCAGGCAGAGTAGACACACTTGACCCCTGTTAGACTGAACAGTTGCCTAACACTTTTTATTTTCAAAACTTGATTTTCTATAATTGCAAGTTGTGTTTATTTTGATGTTCATTTAATTATTATAAAATGGTGTGACTGTGGTGTCTATTGGTTAAAGATGTATTGTCTGTAGAAACCTGTAGGTGACAAACATAGAAAATTAATATTCTGGACAACAATAGAGTGAAATATCCTACACTTTATTGATATCAAATGCATTCTACTGTTCTGTTTACGCTTGCCATGCCTTGTGTAGACATGGTACTATGTAAATCAATTGTATCAATATAGACTAATAATTACAGATTCACAATATAGTTGACACCTGAAACAACCAAATGTCAACCATTAGAAGAGTTGACATAGTTCCGCTATACACAAGAAATCTGTATTTGATTCAATCATTCTAGTGTCATCAGCATATAGTAGAACATACCTTTTCAAGAAAATGTCTACATCATCACTAAGGTTGTTGTAAATTTCACCAGCTGCCATGTCAAGTCCGTTATAATTGTGACTAACAGTGTTCAAAATGATTCAGGTAAATAGTAAATAACAAAGGACACAAGTTTTCTCCTTGCCATACCTATACATCACATGAGAAGAAGGCTGACACAGCTTGGCCCTGATTTATACATGATTTAGCAATTTTGTATATGTTGTATACAACTTTCAACACCATACCATTAATACCGCATGAAATTATCTTAGACCAGAGGGAGGACCGGTCTACTAAATCAAATGCTTTCTTATAATCGATGAAGGCACAATAAAGCCTTTTGCGTCGAGACAAATACAGTTCAACCAATACCCCTATTTGAACACTGCCTGTTCTTCACCTATTACATTCGCTTTGTTTAGGTATGTGGTCAGTCTGGTGTTCTGAACAATCACTAAGGATTAATGAACACTTGTGCAGAATGTCACCCACTTGGCAGGTTCAATTGATCTATTCAACAATGAGGACACTGCTTAGGCCTCACTCTGGACACTGTCACTCACAGTGTTGTGTATTGTCTTAGTTGGTGCATTGAGCTAATCTACTTGACTGTGAATCAGTGGTGGCTTTGGTTGTGTATTACACCCAGCTGTGGAGCTAAGATTCTCTGCCTGCTATTGTTTGATGGAAACTGTAATTAATGTGTAATTGGTCACTGGCAGTAGCTTGTGTCAACAGACAGCATTAAGCCACTAGACCCCTGTTAAACTGGACAGTTGCCTGTAGGTTTTAAACTGTGTCAAACAGTGAATCTACCTTTTGCTCTCAAATAATCTGTCCTCTTAGTTTTACACAAAGACATAATCTGGCATAACTTGATAAGTCTTTGTAGCAGCACATTTGTACTTCCAGTGTATCATTGCAACATAACACATATTACATACTGTGTGCCACATTTGAATGTTGTGCATGTAATATTTCCATGCAATCCATTTGCATATATAATGTAAAACTTCAACAGCCGTTTTCTTCATTTTCACTTTTTGATCCCTACAATGTTCAATGCTCCATAACTTTGCCAATTTTTCTAGCAGTCATACTTTTTGAAACCGTGTAACGCACCCTACCAAACCTTTACAAGGATGTAAGAAAACAATGTTACAATTTTTCCGACTTATCACTCATTTGGTCAGCCGGGGTCACATATAGACGTATTAGTCCAAAGGACTTCAGGGCCACTTGGCCCATTTTTACTAGTAGGAAATAATAGGATTGATGGACTTTCTCTTATGTCAGATAATGCACTACATTTCCAGTGATGAATTAATAATAATTACATACTTTTTAAATTTAATAATACATTTTTGTTGTGTGATGTTACTTACTTTATTGTGTTCAGGCCAGCATGGAAATAGGCACTCTATTAAATACATGCAAAAATAGATAAGCGAGCAAAAAATGAACAACTGTCAAACACGTTCCAAAAATGCCTTTTGAACGACTGCTAGTACCATTACGGTTCGTCGGATCCCAACAGTATTGATGTCGTTTGAAAGTTTAAGCTTTCTGCTACTCAAACATATAAATGGTTTCCTGATAATCATTCCTAAAATAAAAAAAAAACGGACCTACAACCTGGCCCGTTCCGGTGTCTTAGACACTGCGAACGATCTTGTTTCATCGACACAGTTCACCAATCTACCGATTGAGGCACCACTATCTGATTTCATGGTATAAGCTCCACCCACTTTCAAACGGCTGCTAAAATTATATACACGAAGTAGGCGTGACATCACAATCACGTATATCAACCAACCAACGCAACGAATTTAGACCCGTTGGGTGGCGTACGTTATTATGACGTCATGCTGACGTAGAGATATATCTGTTTCGCTGCGATCAAAGCACGTCAATTTCGCCGCGGTTTAAAAGTGGGTGGAGCTTATAATACGAAATCAAGAAATGGTGAAGTGCGCATGTCTGAACGTATGCAAATGAGGAAAACAGCGCCGCAATCGGAATATTAGTGTACTGAGTACCCGCCGCCAACATCGTTCGGAACCGTACAGAACACCGAAAACGGCGTGATTGTAGGTCCGTTTATCGGTGTTCTTTAAACGGTTACCGGGAAATCTAGATGACTAGAATAACAAAAGTGCATCCTTTCAAATGATACCAAGATCGTCGGGACAGGACGAGCCGTGAGGGTGCTAGCGACTGTAGAATTTCATGTTTTGGACGTGTTCTGAGTTGTTCATTTTTCGCTCGCTTATCTATTTTTGATACATGTAAAGTGAACACCTTGTAAGGAGATGACCCTATTGGTTGTGTGTTCTCATGTAGTTGGAAGGTGACGATGGTGGTCAACTGGACAGTGGTTGACCGCGACTATTTCACCGTCCTAGAGCAGAATGTTGGGAGAACAACTTCTCTCTTTCAAGTACTAGAGAGATGCTGCATCCCAACAAACAGCCAGCGTATACAGTGTATGATAAGGTATCCATTGACTATGGGGCAGGCACATGTCCCCACAATATGTCAAGTGTTATGTGGGAGGGGTTGTCATATTTGGACAATGTACAGTAATAAGATAGAGAGAATTGTTCCTTGTCTGACAATCGTGTTTCCCTTCAGACTACAGCAGGAGGTGGGTAGGGAGGACTGCAAAGCTGGGGTGATGGCGGTGCCCATGCCTCCTCTCCCCCCACCCCTCTCTGGGGGGATGCAGCAGCAGGTGAATGACCTTGACAAGAAGCTGATGCCTCCCCCTCCACCACCCCCCACTAGTCATGACCGTGGGCAGCCGGAACGCAAGAAGGCCAAGGGCGCTCTCGGCAGTGTCACAGGTTAGTCCGTGGATGATACTCAAAGAGGAGATCTAAAACACCCAAAGGGGTTTCACTGTATTTGAATGTACTTCTGTGCAGATATTTTATTCAAATTAAATATAACTTAAAAACAAGTACACAGTTAATAAGCAGATAAAAAATGCAAAAAAATCTAAATTGTATCCAGAGAAGGTGAAATCATGATTGAGAGAACATTAAACGAATTGTCTTGGATTGAACTGGTGAGGATCTGCATCATAGTTGACATACAAGTTTGTTAGCTTGTGTCATGTCACTTCCTGTGTATCAGCTTGTATCATGTCACTTCCTGTGTATCGGCTTGTATCATGTCACTTCCTGTGTATCCGTCTGTGTAAGCCTGTATCGTGTCATGTATCAGTAGGTATATCATGCAGTGTGTAAGCCTGTATTGTCTCATGCTGTGTATCGTGCCATGTATGAGCCTGTACCAGCAAGTATCAAGGTGTATTGTGTTACAGCATACGGTGGCAAGGATGAGGATGGTGAGACAAAGGTGTGCCTGCAGCGCCAGCAGGAGTCAACCTCCTACTGTTTCAACCAGTACTCCAGCAAGCCTCAGATATACCTGGAGCAGCCGGGCGCAGTCTCAGAGGTGCCCATGCAGTACTCGATGTCTGGACTGGTGGTGCCACCCCAGTCATTCGACCAGCAGGGGGAACCACAGGTGATGTCGCAGCACCCTCCGACTACCATCACAGTTAGCCAGGGGGTGCCAGCAGCACAGAACGGTGGCCGACCCGCTATAATGGTGTACCAGGACGCGAATGGAGTGACACATCAGTACCAGTCAGAATACGGCCAGCCGGTGTCAGTGCACCAGGGGTACGAAGTGCCCCTGTACCCCCGACCCCTCTCGGGTCAGCCCGTTATGACATCACAGTCCCCTGAGTGTGTCCAGCCACCCCCCGCATCATACAGTCTCGCCCCCGAGGTGTCCGTGACCGCCACGCCCCCTCCCCCACCCCCTGGGCCCCCTCCGCAGCAAGTGAACCAGTATGTGGGGGTGTGGGGCATGCAGCAACAACAACAACAGCCGCAACAACCGTTATCACCCCAGCCGCCTAGCTGGGATGGAGGGCAGAAGAGGGCGCAATATGTCCTGCAGCAACAACCCGTTATACAAAACATGGGACAGTTTAGTCAACCGCCCCCTCCCCCACCACCCCCCGCATCGCAGTACTACCAGGTGCCCCCATACTTGCCGCAGTACTGAGTGTTCCCTGTTGGTTCCTACGGCGTCTTGTGTCATTGCGTCTGTCTGCACAAAGCAGCATTGTGGCACCCTGAATGATGCCAAACACTATTTCTCGCAAATGTATTTTAAACGCCTGTTTTATTTGTTAACCGATGTGACCAGTTGCGTGAAGAACAGTGCAGATTGCTTTGATGTGCATTTCTGGTTGCGGTACAGAGACTAACTGTTCAAATTGAGACGGACAGCGTACGTGGAGAACAGCTTTCAGGATCGTTTACTTGCTGTATATAATTATAACCTTGTCTATGTAAAAGTACTGTTGTTGTTATTTCCATAGTCATGACTTATTACTACATAGTGAAGACGTCTTTGTAGTAATAAGACGGAAATAGTTGCTTTGTCGTTATACTACCATCAGGCTAGTTATGGGGATATGCTCATCGACAATTCCTGTTTATCGAAATATCAACTTTTCAACATATTATTACAACATTTTTAAAAGATGTTACTTATATTAAATTAATGTAGCACAGGGTCCGTACGGGCCCTGACATCCTTGAAAACCTCAAATTCTGTCTTGCAGCCTTGAAAAGCCTTGATTACTGCTCTGCCTCTGGCCTTTGTTCGCTGGTAGCCAGTGCATTTTCTGCTGATGTCGGCCTGAGACCCAGGTTTCCTTATCTGCTTATTTCATATAATTCATGGCACTTCTGTTGGCTACAGTTGCCCACTGACCCTAGTCACCTTTGTTCATCAGTACCCCTCCCCCCTCAGGCTGGGGAGGTATCTCAGCTAGCTAGCCGAAGGTCCAAGGGACTATTGCCATCACTCTGCGTCCACCGTTAGCTGCCGTATCTCGGAAAGCATTCAGCATCTTATTCTCTAATTTTGCATAGACATCTTAGGGCACTGCCACTATGCACAAGAAATTTGTATTTGATTGAATCATTTTAAGGGCTCCCTAGGGCCTCCAAGGACCCCAAAACTGGTAAAGATGTAACATTTTGCCTATTTTTTCAAAAATTGTTCAGCAACTTTTTTCTAATTTTGCATAGATGTATCTTAGGGTGCTGCCACTATATACAAGAAATCTGTATTTGATTGAATCATTCTAAGGGGCCCCCAAAGTGCAAAAGTTTTACATTATCTAGTGATGTGGTTTTGAGAAGGGCCCTTGACACCACCCCCAACAGTAGATTTTGTTTAATGTGCCAGAAAGCCAGCAGCATGACTAAACTCTGCAGCCTAGTGCTATTCTTCCATTGAGACCTTGACTAATCTTTAATTGGTCACGGGGCCCAGGCAGAGTAGACACACTTGACCCCTGTTAGACTGAACAGTTGTCTAAAACTTTTAAACTATCTTCAAAACTATTGATTTTCTATAATTGCAAGTTGTGTTTATTTTGATGTTCATTTAATTATTATAAAATGGTGTGACTGGTGTCTATTGGTTAAAGATGTATTGTCTGTAGAAACCTGTAGGTGACAAACATAGAAAATTAATATTCTGGACAACTATAAAGTGAAATATCCTACACTTTATTGATATAAAATGCATTCTACTGTTCTGTTTATGCTTGCCATGCCTTGTGTAGACATGGTACTGTGTAAATCAGTTGTATCAATATAGACTGATAATTACAGATTCACAATATAGTTGATACCTGAAACAACCAAATGTCAACCATTAGAAGAGTTGACATAGTTCCGCTATACACAAGCAAGAAATCTGTATTTGATTGAATCATTCTAGTGTCATCAGCATATAGTAGAACATACATTTTCTACATCATCATCACTAAGGTTGTTGTAAATTTCACCAGCTGCCTTGTCAAGTCGGTTATAATTGTGACTAACAGTGTTCAAAATGATTCGGGTAAATAACAAATGACACAAGTTTTCTCCTTGCCGTACCTCTACATCACGTGAGAAGAAGGCTGACAGCCTGGCCCTGATTTATACATGATTTAGCATTTTTGTACATGTATACAACTTTCAACACATTACTATTAATACCGCATGAAATTATCTTAAACCACAGTGAGGACCGGTCTACTAAATCAAATGCTTTCTTATAATCGATGAAGGCACAATAAAGCCTTTTGCGTCGAGACAAATACAATTCAACCAATACCCCTATCTGAACACTGCCTGTTCTTCACCTATTACATTTGCTTTGTTTAGGTATGTGGTCAGTCTGGTGTTCTGAACAATCACTAAGGATTAATGAACACTTGTGCAGAATGTCACCCACATGGCAAGTTTAATTGATCTATTCAGCAATGAGGACACTCCCTAGGCCTCACCCTGGACACTGTCACTCACAGTGTTGTGTATTGTCTTAGTTGGTGCATTGAGCTAATCTACTTGACTGTGAATCAGTGGTGGCTCTGGTTGTGTATTACACCCAGCTGTGGAGCTAAGATTCTCTGCCTGCTATTGTTTTATGGAAACTGTGACTAATGTGTAATTGGTCACTGGCAGTAGCTTGTGTCAACAGACAGCATTAAGCCACTAGACTCCTGTTAAATTGGACAGTTGCCTGTAGGTTTTAAACTGTGTCAAACAGTGAGTCTACCTTTTGCTCTCAAATAATCTGTCCTCTTAGTTTTACACATAAAGACATAATCTGGCATAACTTGATAAGTCTGTAGCAGCACATTTGTACTTCCAGTGTATCATTGCAACATAACATACATATTACATACTGTGTGCCACATTTGAATGTTGTGCATGTAATATTTCCATGCAATCCATTTGCATATATAATGTAAAACTTCAACAGCCGTTTTCTTCATTTTCACTTTTTGATCCCTACCATGTTCAATGCTCCATAACTATGCCAATTTTTGTAGCAGTCATAATTTTTGAAACCGTGTAAAGCACCCTACCAAACCTTTACAAGGATGTAAGAAAACTATGTTACAATTTTTCCGACTTATCACTCATTTGGTCAGCCGGGGTCACATATAGACGTATTAGTCCAAAGGACTTCAGGGCCACTTGGCCCATTTTTATGATGCAGGGCTTCCTATTCATTCAAATTGATCTTCCTTGACAAAATTGTTCATAGGTATGGGTGTTACATCTATGGTGTAATTAACATCTTTAAATGCATGAGGCTGTCAAATCTGTGGGCAAAATAAAGTCGCAGGCAAGTCACAGAAATTAGGTCACAATTTTAGCTAGGAAAACAAGTCACAAAACTTCATTACTATTTCAGCACAAGTATGATTTATTAGCCTTAACTGATTTTTTTTATATTGAAGTTAATTTGGATTTTTAAAACATTCACCTGAATTTTTTTCTCCACACTAATACAAAGTATTGTAAATTTAAACTTGAGCACACATTAATTGTAATATTTCCATTTATACTTTAAATACAAAGAAGTCTAAATTTGTGATTTGTTCATGTGATTTTATTTCCTACAACTTTGTGTTAGCATTTTATTTTTTATGTCATTCCACCTTGCTGACCAGCTGTAGTGTGGTCATTGGTCTGAAACCAGTTTATTCTTGATTAAAGAGCCTTGAATTTTCTTTCATTAGCGTTAGCATTAGCCTTTTTAATGCTAGAAAGCTCCAAATTGTACCAGTTTATGACATTGAATTGTGCGTGGTGCCTTATTTAGAATATCCTACTGTGTAAGACCCCTTTTTTCCAGAAAATTATCACAACGGCCCCCACCAACCACAATAAATCTAAAATAACTAATGTTTACTCTAAACTTTAGTCACGAGATCAAAGAACGCAGCCTCACAGCGGTAGATCGAAGCGAATGGTAGCATGTAACGCTGGGCAAAGTAACACAAGTTTAGGGTAGCTAATTTCCACGTATGACCAGAACACTGATAGTTTCATCTTGGCACCTACATTTTCCTGGAGACTAAGCTTTGTTTGTGCAGCATCGTTGCCTTCCGGTACACGTATGTCACTGGCGCGGTGAATGGATTCCTCTTGCGCACGAAAGATTTATATTTTTTCAACAAAATCAATGATCAAGGTTTCTTTCCTCTGAAATTCAAAGCTCTGATTGTTGAGCTGTCCGAAGATGTCGACGAGATACACTAGTCGTAGTTCCCATCCATCTTTTGTTCAGGCTGAAAAAGTGAAAGAAAATCCACTTTGTTTTGGACACTGAGGAAGAGTTTAGTTTCCTCTCTGATCGAGGACAAACACATGTCGGACAACATTGCCTTTGGAGAGTCGGCGGACTTGTTTGTTGAACAGAGGAGTTTCATGGCCAGAGTCCATGTTCTAACAAAGGCTCTTGAACAGGAAGAGTTGAGGACACTTGCTTTCACAAAGTTCACAGTTTGTATGGCTGTGTCAAGGGTTACCAAGAGTGCCTGGTGTAGTGTCTTTGATGCATGGGCATGTCAGTATCATGCAATGAAGTGAGAAGGCACGTGGAGCATTTCATTTGACGAGGGTTACAGATCCTGATTGAGATGGCTTCGGCTTCAAAGAATTTCAAGTAGCTGTCATAACAAAAGTAACTCGTATTACATTGAACTATTTATGAAAATATGCGTCTTTATATGTACAATAAAAAAATATAACTTAATTGTTTAAAAGTGTTTATCTTTGCACCTGCTACAACGCCATTTGGGGACATTGGCCCTTTGTCAGTTTGTTCATCACGTCTTCCACTTGGGATGTTAACTCAAGGTCATAACAAAACAAGAATTCTTCGTTCAGGTCTCCATTGTGAACGTACCTGGCGAAACAATTAGTTGGGAGCAGGACTGAACACCTGTTGACTCACCAAGCTGAATGCTGAACAAACCAGGACTTTTTATTTCCTGGATCACCTGTTCTTTGATGTCCAAAAAAGCTCACATATTCTGCGTCAGACAGTATCACTGGAAAGAGAAATGACATCAAGTTTTTGAACACTCTTCTCCCCCGGAACAAGTTTGACCATGGTCTTGGCACACGGGGCCATCAACTGCTCTCTGCGATAGTGTGAGATTTCTTTTTTATTTATGAATGATGGTTTGTGCGCATGTTGAACTGCCGACACGAAGGTGTTATAGACATTGCAGCGGCGTAACGGTGTGATTTGCGCGTCTTGTGAATATTAAGCGCGAGTAAAGCAACAATTCCATATGTACGGAAACGCGTACGGAAACGCAAGCGGAATGGTACGTTTTAATGGTACACGAATGATTTTACGAGGCGCACGTCGTCTCACGGCCCCCTGAAATTGCCAAACGACTCCCAGTTTGAGAACCGCTGAATATAAGGGTGATGTAAAATTAATTTTCAACCGACTCGCTTTGATTTTGTGTCAGATGGTTGACGTTATAAGCGTGTGTAGTACCACAATGTGGGTCGGGAACACTGACACCGAGACGAGAATAAAGTGCAGGTAGCAAAGAAGAGATTGGCGGGAAACATCTGAACATTATAATAGTTGGGAGAAGACTGGGATGGGCAGGACACAAGCCCTACAGAGAATGCGCGAAGAACGAGACCTTTAAGACAGACACTTAAACAGATCATCGAAAGCGGAAGATGATGGTAGAAGAAGTCGAGGAAAACCAAAACTAAGATGAAAAGACAGTGAAAAGTGAAACCTCGAAGGGGCAGGCATGAACGGCCAAGAACGGAAGAACTTTGCAGGAGACTGAGAATGATGGAGAGAAATTCTAAAGACGACAGATCGAATGGATCGCCAGGTGACGTGAACACTGGAAGGGGAAGAGTATTAATTTGATAATGGTGGTGTTGTCCACTGATCAAAATAATTCAGTATAGGACAACGATTTGGCATACATGCATGTCAGACATTTAAGACTTAAATATCACAAACCCTGGAATGTGTGCCTTAAGGGACGTAATACGATTACCGGTATACTGGGACAAGGTAGCACAGTACGTATTACATCAGCTTGTCAATCAGAGAAACTGGATTTGACACGCTGTTGCCATTTTAAAGACTAAGCGCAATGAACCTTTTTTATTTCTAATCTGAATGAAATGTCATCTAAAAATATGTTTCTGATATTCAACTAATATTTTTACTACCCCGTCACTCTTTTCAAGGCCCCCTTTGGTCGTGCTTTTTCTACATTTTCTGCATAGTTTGTTGCGACACTTGGCGGTCGTTGTGACGTCACGGTAGGTAGCACCACTATAGGATTTAGCATGGCACACATCTATGTGGATTGGTGTTTCAGGCAGTACCTAAAATTTAAATCACGGAATTTAATATATTTTCATATCACCGTAAAGATAATAATGTTACCTACACATGTGTCGCTGGATGCACACTGGAATTGTGTTTACTTTTTGAGTTATTGCCGTTTGAACATCGCGAATGCTTAATCCTGCAAAGTATACGCGGCAGTGGATATTGCAGGGTTGAGCATTCGCGAAGTTCAAACGGCAATAACTCAAAACGTTAATACAATTCATGTGTACATATCCAGAGACAAACCTGTAGATAAGAAGATTATATTTACGGTAATATCAAAAATATTAAATTCCGCGAAAGTCAGTCTGAAACAACAGGCTGCACCTCCGCTCGTCGTGCTAAAGGATAGAGCGCGCCCAGGGCCCTGCCTGTGGTGACGTTAACAACACGTTAATGACCACGTTTGAGCGGGCTTGGTGACATGAGTTCGCAATGAACACGCTTCATATTTGGTACATTACTTGACAAGAGTATTAAGTTTATAATAATAATAATATTTATAGAGCGAAAATATCCATAATATGCTAAAAGCGATGTACAATAAAATCCAATCAAGCGATTCAATGTATACCTATAAAAACTGCGAACTTTCAAATACATTTAACATTTCATTTCACTTTGTCTTTAAACTTAGGCCTAGGGCCATTCCGTTAATTTCGCATTTTCTCAGTTCACTGACAATGTATGAATCAGTGCTTGCTATACAGTCATTAATGGCGAATGATGTTCCATTCACCTGGCGGTCCATTCTAATAAAAGTGTGTACAAATAGTTTTTGCGCAATAATTGCAGTGCAAATGAATGTTTCCCTGAAAAGTCGAGTGTGTTCGAATGAACAAGACTTATGCCACGGAGTGAAGTGTTAAATGTGTTAAGCAGTCCTAGGCCTAAGCCAAGGCAGGACTGAATACCGCGGCATAAGAATTTATATTTACCTCTGCGAAATCCGACAGGTGGCATCACCGTTTCTGTCATGCACTACAGTGCGCCTGATTAATTATCGTATAAAGTATTTTTAATAACCAAAATAGTACGCGTGGAAAGTGTATGTACCTGATACATAACGAAAGCAGTACAATTATAAGAGCAACGTCGCTGTTTCATACAATTACCACAACCCTCATTGCAAACATACGATTCCGAGAGCTGAATTCGCATCGATCACTTCGATTGGTTACTCCTGTGCTCCGGCGATTCTGAGTCATATCGGTTTCGTGGTTAGTTGGTATTTTAACAACGATCTAATGCTTCCGGGAGCAAAAACTTCGAACTTTCGGAATAAACTTGCAGAGTTATAACTCGAGTGATCCTACATTCTGCAATTATGTGAGGATACTCTTTAATCGAAGAAAGAAGGCACAGAATCGGCAAAATGGTGAGTGTTAAGATTTGTTATCTTTCATTAGGCTAGCACTAGTAGCACTAGCAGGCGACAATACAGTCTTACAGTTACACTGTTACACTTACAGTTACATACATTCAGCTCGGGACACTGAGTGACTAACACTCACACTGGCCTGTTTTTGTAATACTTAGTATATCACCACTGTTTCCTTATTCCTCGTCGGTTTATTAAGTAAACCATTCAAGGGTCTACACGGGGGTCACGCCTTATTTCCTGGGAGTTATGGATTGGAAGAAGGCGGGGCACGGACGATGTCGGTGGACCTCAGACGACACAGTCACAGACACAGTTTGAAGTGCCAACAATCTTTCCCAAATCTGGGCATCCGGGACCAGGAAGGATCTAGGGATTCTCAAAGATTAACACGGCCGTAAGAACGTCCGGCCAGAACTCTGACGTTCAGCTGTAATAAGTGTACCTTTGACCTAACAACAAAGTTGTATTTGGCTTGAAAACTATATGACACAATTTTTGTCATGCTCATGGTCTGTTGGCTGGTTTCCTGTAACAATGACAATGCAAGTAAGACTTAGTGAAGTTAGTCAGTTTAGTCTTAGACATCATGATAATCTCTGCCGTCCACGTCTCTAGTCTAGGCAAGGGAAAGATGGCCCTTCATTCAAGACAGGATATAAAACTCACAATCAGACATTACGCTAGTGCATACATCTTAGACTACACATATTAGACTACACATCTTAGTATTAGGTTTCTTTGTATGTACAGTAGAACCTGTTTTGGGCGACCACCCCTTGTGCACAGCCAAACTGAGGCACTATTATTAACCTTATTATAAGAGAAGTTTTTGTATTAAGCCAGTGCAGTACCAGTGTTGACATTAGCTGGTACTGGTAGCAATTAGCATGTGAATTCATGTTGACTGTACCTGTTGTAGAGATAGCCTTAGTATACCATTGGGGTAATAACAATGAGTGTAGTGCACAGATGCAGTACTGTGATTGGTTGTAAAGTTCTATGAGTGTTGATTAGTGAAGCTGTACCATTGGCAGAGTAACAATGTCAGATAGTAAAACTTTATGGTTGTCGTAATGAATGTTAACAATTTCTACTTTAGTCTCAACACTGGCATAGTCACACTATGAGGTAGTATTTGTGGTCATAATAAAGAGTGTTGACAATACCTGTTGCAGCCACACCACTGCCAGTCACAGTGTGTGGCAATGGACTCACAGTCATGTCATTAATAACCAAGATTAACATTCACAATGCATGTTTCAGCCGCACCACTGGCAGAGTCACAATGTGCGCCAGAGCGGGGTCGAGGACATGGTGCTGCTGCAGAAGATCACAGAGGGCGCCATTGTGGAGAACCTCAAGAAACGCTTCATGGAGGACCAGATCTATGTAGCCTTTCCCTGGTCATATGACGTGTTTAATTATCAGAACTGTGTCAATCTTAGAGAGTAACATCACAAAATAAGACCATTCAGGGCGTGCCTTTAGCCAGAAATATTTTGTTGCCAGTCTTGAATTAAAATGTGTCTTAGCATGTGAATGGCTTATATGGAAGCCATTACTGTCAATCACAACCATTATTGGCCAGGGTTTTTTTCAATGACAAACCAGTGTCATTTGAGCTATTTATTTAATTAATACTGATCCATTTGATTTGTTTCACTACCAGTTGTGCCAATGATAGTCATTATGTGGACCCCTAGACTTGGAACTATTGGTTAATCTAGTAGCCAGCTGGTCCCCTCTAAATTCGACCAGTCTTATCTGTTGTAATTACTTGTCTTGGCCAGTCATATACCAGTCTTGAAGACGGCAGACATGTTTGTGGCTAAGCCCCTGGTTCTATGACAACGTTTAATTATCAGAACTTTGTGAATCTTAGAGAGTAACATCACAAAGTATGGCCGTTCACGATAATATTTGTGTTTCCAGTTTCAATTCTGTTACATGAAGCCAATCCTTGCAGTTCTTGTCAGATGACCAGGAAAATATGTCACCTATTTGTAATCATGCATTTACAAATCCAGGCACAATAAAAACAAAACTCTGCTGTCCAAACCAATCGCTTGCTGTCGAAGCACCCACAAATATTTTTTCTCACACTTGGTTTGTCAAAGGGAGCATGGATGACATCTTCATAACAACACTCATTACCAAGAGAATACTCAAATGCCTACCTGCTGGTACTCTAAAAAGGAAACTAATCAAAAACCAACACTTCAAAGTGGTCTTGATTTGATTAGAATCAATCTTCAGGATTTGTTTGCCATTTTGCCTGGTATTTTTTCTGTACGCATGCACATGTTTAAAATTCTCTGGAAATGTCACCAATTTCCTTAACAAACTCGCAGACATATATTGGCCCTGTGCTAATATCGGTGAATCCCTTCAAAAACCTGCCAATCTACTCAAGCAAGGAAATAGACACATACCAAGGAGGGGTGAGTATGATTATATTATAATTTCTGTCAAATTTGTCCTTATCATGAAAACACCACTCTTTTTTTGTTACAAATTCCCAAGCATTTGAACTTTGGAGAAATGTTTCATTTTTATTCTATTATTGGTGTATAATTATATAATGTTGTATGTGTGACATAATAGGAGTCTAGTGAGGTTGTTTTCTGTAGTCCCTATTGGGAATCACTTCTGTGGGGGGTTACTCTCATTCCACACATGCCCATTGTTTATACTACTACTAATAATGATGTTCATGTTGTTCTGAACCTTGAAAAGAGCCACTTTTTAACATACATGGTAAACATTAAATTTCATGACAGGGGTAACTTCTCAGTGAACATTTTCAAAAAATAATTTGCAATTTTTCTTGATGAAAATTGTCTTTAAATACATAAAATATGTTGTTCCTTTGATGTCTAACTAAGGCTTTACTAAGCCCAGTGTTCATTGTTAAAAAACAAAAAGCCTTATGAAGGTATTAAAGACCACACCCTTGAGGTGAGTTAAGCTATCAATAAATGACAGAGTCAATTGATCTTTACGTCATTTAAAATATTTGTGGTGGAATTCCAAGTTGTTGCTCCCCTTTTTAACCCGGGCGTCATGGGTGATGTTAGTGTCGATACTGGTCCTAGATTGTCTTTTTAACCCGGGGCGTCATGGGTGATGTTAGTGTCGATACTTGTCCTATTGTCTTTTTAACCCGGGCGTCCTAGATTGTCTTTTTAACCCGGGCGTCATGGGTGATGTTAGTGTCGATACTGGTCCTAGATTGTCTTTTTAACCCGGGCGTCATGGGTGATGTTAGTGTCGATACTGGTCCTAGATTGTCTTTTTAACCCGGGCGTCATGGGTGATGTTAGTGTCGATACTGGTCCTAGATTGTCTTTTTAACCCGGGCGTCATGGGTGATGTTAGTGTCGATACTGGTCCTAGATTGTCTTAATTTTCCTGTCTCTGTTTCAGCACTGCTGTATATATGCCCTAACTCTCAACCCATTTATCGCCCTTCAAACCTCTCAAACACGTCATATGTCTACGTACAAAATTACAATTCTCCCTTTTCAGTCATAATCGATCTTCTACCTATGTTGTGTGTGCACGATATTTTTATTTTAAATAAATTGTTAAATAATGTCATTTTGTTGGTGCTCATGTCACCATTTGTTTCTTTCTATTTATGTGTTAGGTCAGTGAATCAGTACCAGTAGGTATTTGTTTGGTCATAAATCCATAGTCAATTTAACCACAGTTTTCGCACCAAAGTGGTTGAGTCTGTGTTTTATTCACACAATAAAATAAATGTTTGTTTAAAGTGGTTTCTGTTTGCAGGCATCCTACGAGAACCCACCCCATGTGTACGCCCTCACTGATAACATGTACCGCAACATGCTTATTGAGATGGAGAACCAGTGCGTAATTATCAGGTTAGTGCCACCACATGCATACAGTCCCAGGCACTAAACATTGTGTGTGTGTGTGTGTGTGTGTGTGTGCATGTTAAGAGTAAAAATTAACTAAATATGACTCACAAGTCCCCAGGAAAAATCTAAATAATAATAAAATAAAACTATACTTGTCCCCAGGAAAACCACTTGTTCAATTTTCTTAGATTGTTGAAAACTAGGTGGGTGGAAATAAAGTCACGGGAAAGAGTCGTGGAAATAAAGTCACAGGTAATATAGTCAAAGCGTTTTATTCGAAAGGTAAATATATATATATCATAATATATGTATGCATTGATACAAAGTCTGGCACAGTTTCATTGACAATTGAGCAAGCACAAGGGAGATCCATAAATGACTTTTATCAAAGGCTATTTTTATGGGTTTTTTTATTTTGATAAATAAGATTATTATTCTGCCTGGGTGTATTTATGTTTCGATCTATATTGTAAACAATTATAAATATTTTTTATTTAAAGTTATGACTTTCCTGTGGTACTTTCTTTTTCCTGTGACTGACATCTTTTTTGTTTTACCCGCTTCATTAACCCATCTCTGAAGGAAATAGCTGACTCAGTGTTATAGGAGGGAGAGGGTTAAACTGAAGTACACTAAGTACTGACTGATGTCTTCTACATTCCTGCCTGATTCTGAGCACTACAAATGCTATCTAGAGGTTATCTGCTTGAAAACATTAACTTTAGTGTAAGCATACAAGACATGGGCCTGAAACAATGAAAACAATTCTTTAAAGATGAAATGAAAGTCATTTTTTAGAACAAAACAATATAAATGATTAGCTGGGTTGCCCTGGCAGTGCATGGAGGGAAAAAATGCCTCTTAATATTTTCTATTTAAAACCACATCTAGATCAAAGAGCTTATGGATAGCTACTATCTTACTATGTAATGCCACGTAAACGTTTGTTGCTATGTAACCCTGCTAAACAAATAATGTGTACACCAATGTGACTTTAAATGGAAATAACTCAAAAAATAAACAAAATTGCTGCTTACATCCAGTGACATGTGTGTAGATTACATTATAGTGTTTACAGTGGCAGAGAAAAAACACTAAATTCTGAGGTTGCAACTTTAGGCATAGCCTTTTGAAATGTCACGTCCCCCAAGATCCCCATCCGTCATGGACCCCCCACGGGTGACGAAAACTCAAAATCTACAAACCACTCTAATGGACCAGATAGCACATCTACAGAATTTCAGCCCCATAAATGCAAAACTGATGTAGTTATGTTCTTGAAGACGGGCTGGCCCATGCCCTTAGCCAGAAATAATGTGCCCGTCTTGAATTAATCAAAAGTGTCTTTAGCATGCAGACAGCTTGCATGGAAGCCAGTCACGTCAATCACAACCAATTGTTGCCATTTAAACAAATTACAAACCAGTGTCATTTGAGCCATTTATTTAATTAATACTGGTCCATTCAACTACTAGTTGTGCCAATTATAATCATTATGTGGACCCCTAGACTTGGAACTATTAGTTAATCTAGTGGCCAGCTGGCCCCCTCTAAATTCCACCAGTGATATATATATATATGTAAATGTGAATCTTAGAGAGTAACGTTGCAAACTAGAAAGACGTCCGGATAACATTTGTGTTTCCCATTGACCCTGTAGAGTTAGTGTTACACGAAGCCAACTCTTGAAGTTCTTGTAAGATGATCAGGAAAATACGTTACCTATATGCAGGCCCTTAGCCAGAACAATTTTTAGCCAGTCTTGAGTTAATAAAACTTACGCCTTTTAGTGTGCGAATGGCTTATGTGAAAGCAATTCATGTAAATCACAGCCATTATTGACTAGTTTAGTTTACAGAGACCTACAGATAACACATGCTTTGTAATCTAGATATCTGGTACATGGAAGAAATGGAGAAGAATTTTCCATGTTGGCTTACTGAAAGAGCAACTGCTCCTGGGTGTCCCAGTGACATTATATAGGCAGAGGACTATCTTATCAGCACTGCCTTGTCAGGAACCAGGATATAACTCTAATGCCTTTCACAATTGTTTTTGTCTCTCCGTGCACCAGGTTAGCCTATTAAATATAGCTGACTATAGAAACCCTGACACAGAAAATATAGTCACCAACTCGGTTTCTGCCCCATCTGAGTTTCTGCCTCGTTACGATTACTGGGTATATAGCTGGATCTCATATTAAATACATCTTTAGTCAGAAATATCAGACACAGTGAACAAAGGATGTCTACAAACTTGCAACAAAGTTATTTGTTAGAAATTAAAACGAGGCAAACAGGTTTTTGACAGATATTATGATAGCGAACGCAGACCACATGACTACAGTGCACCATATTGGTGACGGTGATGTAAACAACCGTAATATTTAAATTTATCGGACGAAATTGTTAGCAACTATTCACCTTAATCACCACAGAAAAGTTCACGAACAGCCCGTGGGGTTTATACAGTGAATGCATTGCGATTTGTCGCACAGTGAAGATTTTGAACACGATGAGGCAGAAACCGAGTGCTTCTGTTTGGTGCGTGAAGTGATTATCGTCTTACGAATATTGTAAGTATTTCACTAAAAACAACTTGTTTGACACTTTGTTTGCATGCCATTGATGAAATAAATGGTTCTGATTAATAATGTTGATACGTTGCTGAACGATTTCAAAAATTGTTGGTGAAAACTGCATATTATGCTTCCGTAAGGCAGAAACCGAGTGGTCCAGTATACATAATTTATTTGCGACCCTGTATAAATACAAGACAGAGGGACGGAGGAAAAGTGTTCGGCAGAGGAAAAGAAAGCGAGTCAGTGGGGATAGATCAACAGGTAGTCAGACTGTAGAGAACGAGGAGAGACGCGACAGCGATACAGGGGGTGAAGAGGTAGATACCACAGAGGCAGTTGGTAAGACTGTGAGACAGAAGACCGATGGAAGAAGACAGAGTATTCAGCAGAAAACGTGGCAGGGGAGAAAGTGACCGTAGTGAAGGAGGTAGCCGGGGGAAAGGGATGGGAAAGGAGAGAAGAAAATGTGATGGGAGGAAAGATGAAGGGACGAAAGGAAGTGAGAGTAAATGTGCTAGAAGAGAAGATGACAGGAGGAAAGGGAACAAGAGAAAACGTGACAGGAAAGAAGGGAATGGAAGAGAATGTGACAGGAGAGAAGACGGCAAGAGGAAAAGACAACAACCAGGCATATGCAAATTGGAGGAGCTACTCCGAGGCAGTGATTGAGGGGGCAAGGAGAAAAGAGAGACTGCGATTCAATTCTGACAAAAACAGACAAGACTATATGCGAGGGGAAGAACGTTGTTGTATGTCTACCGGGGGCTAGGATAGAGCATGTGACCGAAAGGGTAGAGAAGGTATTGGGGCATGGCAAGGGAGGGTCTATACTAGTACACGTAGGGACAAACAATGCAGACAAGGAGGGAACAACTGTGATAGTTCAGAAGTACAGACATCTAGTAAGGAAGCTAAAGAAGACAAGAGTGGAACATGTTGTTCTCTCAGGAATTTTGCCAGTAATGGGAAGATGGGGGGCATCATACAGAAACTGTAAGAGGATGGCGATCAACGCACTAGTTGAGCAGATGTGTGAAGAAGAGGGCGTGGGATTCATATATTTATGGGGGTACTTTGTTGGGAGAGAAGATATGTACATGAGAGATGGCCTCCATCTAAGTGGAAAGGGGGCAGCAGTATTCTCAGAGAATCTGCTGAGATCTGTTGACAGTGGGACAGGTTGCATCTATTTAAACTAAATTTGCAGGGGGGACTAGCAGAGAAGCCTGAAACTGGAGGCATAGATAAAGACAGCCAAAATAATTCAGCAAAGAACAGTCTCGAAAACTGTTCTGAAGCTGGATATAAATGTGTTTGTTTAAATGCAAGGAGTATAGTAAACAAAAGAAATGAACTAAACATTATGGTAGAAGATATTGACCCTCACATAATAGGTATAACCGAATCATGGGCAACCACCGATGTATCAGATGCCGAATTGGGACTGACAGGATATGTAATGTTTAGGAAAGATAGAATAGGAAGAAGGGGAGGTGGAGTTATTTTATATATTAAAGAATCTATCCACGCTTATGAAATAAAATTAGACAGAGAAGCAGATTGCGAAGAAGCTGTTTGGTGTAACATACTTACAGGAAACTCAACGTTAACGGTTGGATTAGTTTATCGAAGTCCAAACATAAGCATAGATGAGAATGAAAAAATACAAAACACTATAAGGGAAGTGAGAAAACGGGACTGTTATTATGGGGGATTTCAACCATGGGCATATAAAATGGAAATCTCTACAGAGTATGGGTAGTGAGGACCACAAGTTTTTAGTTTTAGTACAATATAGTTTCCTTTCTCAACATGTGCTAGAACCAACCAGGGGAGAGAATGTGTTAGACATAGTTTTGTCCTCACAGAATGAATTAGTTGACAATGTCAGGATATGTGAGCCACTGGGGAATAGTGATCACAACCAGATACATTTTACCATCAAAGTAAAATCAGAAAGGAATAATAAAAAGCAGTACAGGAGAAATTTCCACAAAGGACAATATAAGGACATAAGGAAATATTTAGCAAAGATAGACTGGAATAACACACTGAAGAATAAGACAGCAACAGAATGCTGGAATATCTTAAAGAGTGAAATTGAATGCATCATCGTCAAATTTGTTCCCTTAAAAAAAACACGGGAAACTGTCCAAAAAGAAACACTTATCGAAAGAAGCCATTAGAAAAATTAAGTATAAACAAAGTTATATAGATGTACTGGAAATGACGAAGACTACAACATTTATAAAGAAGCACTAAACCAAGCTACAGCTGAAGTTAGAAATTCAAAGAGATGCTATGAACATAAATTAGCTTGTAATATAAAACATGACAGCAAGAGTTTTTATGCGTATGTTCGAAGCAAACAGAGAGTTCAGGATAAGGTCGGTCCTCTACAAGATAGTGCTGGAAATATAATATCAGAAGGATTCTTAATGGCAGAAGACCTGAATGAGTATTTTAGTTCAGTGTTTACCAGAGAAGACACTAGTTCACTGCCAGTACCAGAGGCTAAGTTCAAGGGGGCAGAATCAGACTATTTAAGACAGTTAATTGTAACCCCAGAAATGGTAGCTAAGAAAATTAGGGCTATGAAGGATAATAAATCACCTGGAGTGGATGGTATTCCACTAAAAGTACTATTGGAAATTGTAGAACAAATTAGCATACCGCTTGCAACAGTTTTCAACTTGTCATTAGAAGAGGGAGTGGTTCCTTTAGAATGGAAAGAAGCAAACATTATACCGTTATTTAAAAAAGGTTCGAGAAACAAGTCAAATAATTATAGACCAGTTAGTTTGACATCGGTGATTTGTAAATTATTAGAAAGACTAATTAAAGATCACATGGTGGATTTTCTTGTTAAACATAACTTGATAAACCCATCTCTACACGGGGTTTCTAAAAGCGAGGTCATGCTTAACAAATATGTTATGTTTTTTGGAAGATATCACTAAGTGGGTAGATGATGGATCACCAGTAGATATCATCTACTTAGATTGTCAAAAAGCTTTCGACAAAGAGCCACATCAAAGATTACTGCTTAAACTAAAGGCCCATGGCATAGGAAATGGTATAATTAACTGGATAGAAAATTGGCTGATTGACAGAAGACAACGGGTAGTTGATGATGGGGAGGCTTAAAATTGGAAATCAGTTTTGAGTGGGGTTCCACAGGGATCAGTACTGGGACCTATATTATTCTTAATATATATATATATAAAGGATTTGGACGATGATATACCTAGCAAGATGTTGAAATTTGCAGATGATACAAAAGTGTTTAGAAGGATTAAAAGTGATGGAGATAGACAGCATTTACAAGATGATCTTGACAGATTGATCAAATGGTCTGAAAAGTGGCAAATGTTGTTCAATTTTGGGAAATGTAAATGCCTTCACACAGGACATGGGAACGAATATGTAGAATATACAATGGGGGAACTGTACTAAGTACTACTGTAAAAGAAAAAGACTTAGGGCTGACAATTAGTGCCGACATGAAGGTTTCAGAGAAGTGAGGAATTGCAGCTTCAAAAGGAAATCAAATCCTTGGATTGATTAGGCGAAATATAGCATATAAAGAAAAAGAACTAATAATACCGCTGTACAAAACAATAGTTAGGCCTCGTTTAGAATATTGTATACAAGCGTGGAGGCCATACCGCAAGAAGGACATATATATGCTAGAATGAGTACAGAGGAGAGCGACTAAAATGATACCAAAACAAAGGGATCTTAGTTATGAAAAACGCCTAAAAGAATGTGGTTTAACAACATTAGAGACCAGGAGATTGAGAGGAGATCAGATAGAAGTGTTAAAAATATT